>JAQPZY010001627.1:3672500-4872500 GCA_029931535.1 Margaritifera margaritifera | reverse complement strand
TCAATTTATTATGCTATTCTTACTATACCATGGTTAGTTACATAATGTAGTCGTAGTTATGGCCCCCAACTACAGCATTATAATGAGGGAGAGCTGTATCAAGAATTGAAACTAACACCAATAAAATGCATGGTTTAATAATGACTGATGATCAATTACTATCAAATAAGCCTGAACCAGGCCTTGAGCCAAATAAGCTGCCAAAGAACGCTGTTTGGATTCTGTTTGGCTTTAAATGGAAGGAAGCTGGTGAATTTGATCACTATGCCATAGATTCTAAAGCATTCAACATTCTGGAGGAACTATTAATCTTTCCAAGCACATACATCAAAATCACCCATCTGTAAAAGTTTGTTATTATGTATCATGTAGCTGCATACTCAATTCTCTTCCTTGAATGTCAATCATTTTTTTTTGGTTCAAAAATAGGATGAAACTCAGCTTGAAAACTTTTTTTCTTTATTATAATAAAATTAAAGCCACAGCAAATCAAGTTGACAATTAGTGTTACACAAGTTTTCAAAACAGTAATCTTGGTAGCAATACATATCGATACATATTGCAATAGTCATTCATATTGCAGTATTATCTCTGCTGGCAATACTAATCCCAAGTGTGGGTTTAATTCCAATCTTCGAACCAGCCTTGGTCAGCTACCATGGTGTGTCCTTGTGTAAGGCACTTTACTAGTCTAGACAATAAATAACCTCACAAACAGGGTTAGAATTAGGTATGAAGAGCCGTATATACTCATGTATAAGCCAGGTTCAGATGCAAACAACATAGACCCTGATATGTGGTCACAATGTGCCGGCAGATCAGGGTCTATGTTGTTTGTTCTACTGATTATTCCTTACAAACTGCATAGATCCAGATCTGTCGGCGCATTATGCGATGGCATATCTGGATCAATGCAGTTGGTATTGTTTTATATGCGAGTATATACGGTAGTAGGTAGGAAATGTGTGCTACCTACTTTTTAATGCAGTGGCAAAATGGTTTCACAGGTAGCAGAAGTTTTTACATTACTCAGGTAGTTTCTTTGTATTGTCATTGCTCACTCATGTGGAGCAAGTAATCTGAACTATCTTTGGGTGGAAATTGCACTGAATAGTGCATGCTTTCCACTGATCCATATATTCAGATATTTTGCAGAAAATACAAGTTCATTGTCCTTATTGTAAAGGTAGCTGAAACATAAAACAGGTAGCAAATTTGCTACTTGCAACTATGCATTTTGTGTTGGTGTTCTGTAATACACCAAACCAATCTTTGCATATTCATGCACCCCCACCCGCCCTCAGACCCTCATGCAAGGTTGAATTCCTTTTGAAGTCAAAAACATCTCTTTTTCAAGCAATAGAGCAGCCAAGACATACAAGTCCTTGGAATTTCTTATAATATTCAGGGAGGAGAATGGGTTTATTATTGAAACTCCCAATATGCATTGCTGATTGGTGCATCAGTGTGCTTTTTCATTAATAAATAAATCTGAAAATGAAACAAATAATGGTAAATGACACATTGAAGTGAAACATGATATATCCTGTACTTTTACCCAATATTCCTCCACCCCTGAGGAAAATGTGACTATTTATTTAGTGTTGTTACTTTGATGCCTGTTTGATATTTCAGTTGAAGATGAATGTTGATGGAAAATTTATGCAAGTCTTATGCTGTTTTATTTTCCTTTTAGTTGCCTTGTTTAATGAAGCTTCTAGAGCATAATGCAAATTGTGATGTCCCCACTGAGAGATTAAATCAATCTCCAATCCATGTTGCTGCATACGGTGGTTATGGATATTGTGTGAAGTGGCTGCTGCATTGTGGTGCTCGTATCAACAGACAGGTATTATTTCCTTTTCACATGTGCTAATAACATGATTTAAGGAAGATGCTGTTTTATTTGTAGCTGTGCTGTTTGAGGAAGATAATAACCGTTCTGGGTTCAGGAGTGTGTGACATTCCAACATCCAGCTTCCAGCAAACACCTTTCCATCTGTCTGCCCACTCTGGAGAACCCCACTGTCTACAGTGGTTGGTACAGTCGGGCAACTGTAATATCAATTTACAGGTACAAAGCACACATTCTTTAGTGGGGTTAGTTGGAAAGAAATGTGGTCATTTATGATTTCCCAAGGTGGCTAATTCTTGAACTCGTATGACAGGCTAAGAACTGTTCAGAAAAAAAAAGGTTTTTGATACACTTGCATCATGTATCATTTTTGGCTAAAGAATCCTTTTATGGAGAAAAAAGATAAAGTTTAGACTGTAGCTACGTAATAGTCATTTTAGTAATTGATTCCTTATAAGCACATCACCCCACCCCACCCCCATTTGCAAATTAAGTGGGATTACGAGACTTTAAAATCACATCACACATCTGATCATTTTTTTTCAGAAAGTGACATACCCACTCTCTTATATTATTGTCTAAATTGCATTTGCATATAGCAAAATATATATGTAGGTATCACTTTCTGGCAGCAGTGTCACTGTGAGGCTGGGAGGATACATAATGCTGATGCTGTTCATAGATGAGACATAATGATCCAGAAAATCCTTGTAATATGAAAGATTTATAAATGCAGCTAATTACATGTTCAGAGATGCTTTCATGTATTGTAATATGTTCTAATCGGTGTCTGTCCTTTTTAGGACTACATGGGAGAGACTCCAGTCCACAAGGCAGCCAGGACAGGGAGCATGGAATGTGTCAGTCTGCTGGTCTCACAGGGAGCCAAGCTGAGGTAGTAACATATGAGCATACATTTAAAATGTATGCAGCAAAACCTGTCTCAAGACAAATCCTTCTGCTGATAAGTCTCATGTAAGATGAGTGGTCACCCATGAGTGCTCATCAAACATCAGATGAATGTATGAAGTACCTGCTTTGTTTCACTCTTTATCTAGTTCATGATATAAATTTAATCTGTACAGTAACTTGATATACATCAAGTTGATGTCAGGTGGATTTTTATCAAACATGATGGAAAGGGTCGAGTTTGATCTTGATTCAGACTGCGAGATGCAATACAGCAATCTGTATCAAGTTTCTATATTAATGGTGTGTTTATCGTATAACCCATAAATATGTACCATTACAGGTAAAGGTAGAACTACTTTATTTTCTTGTGTATTGTTTTTTGAAACAAAGGTGTACATGCAGTATGATTGAACAGACCTTACAACGCTTGACCATAGTTACAGGGTTGGATCAATATACATGTGGATGCTATTATTTAATACTACAGTATTTGTGTGCTTTTCTGTAGTCTGCATACTCTAAATTCAATTTTGAGTGCATCTGCACTTTGAGCAGGAGAGCTTGTGATGTATTCCTTGTCATAGTCATTGGTGTTGGCAGCATTAGCATTAGCAAAGTTTCACACCTTGTATCTTCAAGTCAGTTCATGTGCTGGCATTAGCATTATCAAAGTTTCACACTTTGTATCTCCATTTTTGTGTGCGTGCGTGTCTCCCCTCTGTGATAACAGAAGGTGCATACTTGGTGGAAATAGTTATCATCAAGTATGTCAATACATTTAAACAAGCCAACAAAAAGCAAAGTTCACTTTAATGCCATTTCCCCAATCCATTGTTGTTTCAATACAGTGTGTTAATAATCAAAGTGAAAGTCAACTTTTGTGTCAATTTTCCTTTCAATTTTCCTTTCAAAAAAGGTGGAAAGTTGGGAAAAGAAGTTTGATATTCTGAGATCAGTTTTGGTGCTAATTTGATAATCATAAATGCCAGAAATTTACATTACTATCAATGGAAATCCCGCTGAAGGTTTGGATTGTTGTACTCCAATCTGAAGCGAATTACAATTCAGCGGACATATGCAGGTTCATTACTGATAAAAATAATCGCTTTATCCAGTTACATAATATAAACATATGAAAAGAGAACTTGTGTGGAACTTGTCAATTTTTGACTAATCTTTTTTTGGGTTGAGATTCCTGTTTTATGTTTAACTGTGGTGCGGCAAAATTAGAAATTTGTTAGACTTGTTTTTAAAGTTTTAATAGTATTTATTCGGTATTTTAATCATTTGACATGAAGATATTCAAAACAGAAGTTTAAAGTGACTATTTTGAATATTATACATTTTGAATTTTCTACACTTGAACTGTCTCCCTATTTTTGCGAACTTTGTCCTGTTCTTGTTGGAGAGAGAAGTTGTTTTACCCAAATATTATTAGAGTCCTGCATGGACCATGAAAACAAGCTGATAAGCGTATATAGATGATCTGATTGGATCTTCACTGTTTAGGGATTATTTGTATCTTTAATGGTAGCTTGGTTGATAGAGTGTTGGACACCTAATCAAGGTGCCGCTTTACAGATAAAACGTTCTTCTGAGAGAGTGGCAGGTGTAAGATGAAGTTGTTTGCATTTGCAACATGCACATTGGAGAGTATGTTGGCATACCTCTATGCTACTTTCATGTACAGTGGCTGAAATTTCTTTACATACTCAGGGCTGAGCAAAAATTTTTTTCATCCACTAGTCTAGGACTAGCGACTTGGAAAATTTTACTTGCCCGACTTCAAAACTGAATAGTCCGGGACGTCAGGCTATGGGATTTGCTCAGCCCTGAAGATGATTAAGAAGAACCTGCAAGTCTTCCGTCCCATATTTCAACAGAGCTGCCCTCTCATGAGGAAAGTGCCTGTAATCAAATGCTCTAAAGCACCTCAAAGGTTCTGCTTATGTCTCTTTGGAGAAATAGCTACCGCACATTCAGTAGCAGTCTTACGTTTTATCCCTCCACTTTCACAACAATTTTCCTTCTCCGAATCGCCCTTATTACCTTGATTGCGAAAATAATTTAGCAAACTCATTTTATCCACAGAATAACTATCAGTTTGCTTGACAACTACTTCTAAAGTGATCATAATGTACATTTTCTCTTTTAAATACGAACAGAGACAGATCATTAATTAGCGTAATTGTTTCACTTCAAACTCAATATTGCATGTGGAAGTTAATCATTTGTATAATCAATTAAAAATTAAAGAATCATTACTGTCATTTAATCAGTTCATAATGGAAACCAACACTGATGTCGGTAAAGTACCTTTCATTAATTTAATTACACTGACTCGCTGGATTAAAATCATAATGAGCCGCTCGTGAGGATCTGGCTTGAGTAAACACAATGCAACAAAGTCGCTTAAAACACTGCTAATTGATCATACTGGCTTTCTTTTGTTTGACGTGTTTTGATTTGCCGATAATTTGGTCGCTTAGCTCAATATGCAGTCAAGCAGTAACAGAATGTGCAAAAATTATTTATGTGTTATACAGAATGTAAATGTATACATGAAGAAGGGTAGAATCAAGTATTAAGTACGCCTGGAGGGCATGATTGGCCAAATAAAGGTAGATATAGTGATTAAAGCATGAAAATAAGGACTTGCCCGACTTTTTTAAAAAGCACTTGTCCGGGACTAGCGACTTGGAAAATTTTACTTGCCCGACTTCAAAAATTAATAGTCAGGGACGTCGGGCTATGGGATTTACTCAGCCCTGATACTGTACTTGTGGAAATTGGACATGATCTTAGCACAGGGCAGACAGAAATGGTTGCTCCAAAGTACTTGAAAAATCGGCATGAATTAGTCAAAAGTACACTATTTTCAGCAGTTATTAAAATGGGGAAACAAATTTTGCCAGAGGAGGCAATACCAGCCTCTGAAAGTACAATGAATGAATTACAAAATATGTAAAAAGTAAAAAAAATATCGGCTTTTTTAAAAATATTTACCTTTGAAGTCCAGGAAGTGAAAATGACCAAGCGGAGCTAGCAGATTTTTGAGAGGTGCACATTTTAAGTAAGACCAAGCTATATAGTCTATAACCCAAATTTCACCCATCAATCATACACCAAAATAAAGGGAACTCAAAGTTCTTTTAACTATACCTAAGATATACAAGGTCTTTTTTAAATAGCCAGGACAACCAGTGAGGAAAACTTGGGTAATTCTTTTTCTTTCAAAATCTAACCCTATGCAAAGTACGAAACTGGAGAGTGCCACCCAAAGGGTCATGGGTTCAATACCCATCCAGGCCAGCCCAGGTTGGCTGCCGTGGTGTGTCCTTGGGAAAGGCAAATGATTTGGGGTAAACATGTTTATATGCATATGATGGTGTCCAGTTTAGATTTTGACATCTTTGGTTTTATTACTTTCAGCATCCGTAATCATAGTGGCAACATTCCAAGTCAGCTTGCTATACAATGTGGGCACCAGGAGTGTGGTAATTACCTGGAAAAAGCCTTGCAGATTCAGCAACAGGCAAACCCAGTGCATGAAGAGATGAGAAGCCATGTCACCCACCCTAGACCTAGTCCCTCTAGCATTTCAAGTTCAGCTGACATGAGCAAAGTGGACAAATATGTCATTCAGCAGGGCCTTTATGGGGGTTTTATTCCACAACCCAATGAAAACAATAATGTACAGGAAAATGGTCCAACCTTAAGTAGTACCTCTCATACAGGTCCACCCAAACAGTATGTCAGCACTGATTATCAGGGAACAACAATATTTGTGCAAAGTGAAGTGGCACCCATGCCAAATGGAGTACCATCAATGTTAAATGGAATAGTTACAGAGAATAATAATGTACTCGCAGCTAATGATTGCGACATGGAGATGGAAGCAGAAGGGGCACCTGTTGGTCAGATGTGTAATGGAATGTCAAATGGTCTGCACAGTGGAGGCTCTGAAAGTGAAGTAGCCGCAGGAGGAATGAAACGATGCAGAGAAGATATGGATTGTGGTAGTATTAAAAGAGCCAGGAGTGAAGGTTTGTTTTATGCTTGTTTCTTTCCTTATTTAAAGCTTTTATATGTGAAGCTTTTAAAGTCAGTAGACTTTTTTGAGCTGATCCAGAATTCCAAATATACATGACAGTTTACTGCTTTAAATTGACATAAGGGCACACTGGTTAGAGGATAACACGTAAGATTGTCATCAATTCAGTTTTATTGGTACAACAGGATAAAATAATGACTTTAATCAAAATTCTTAATGATCAGGATGGTTCTGACTGGTTTGATGCATGCACCTTTGTGACGTCGGCTATATTCAAGCATCAGAATTTCACATGCTGCTTGAGTACATCTTTTTTTTCTCCATGTTCAAAGTCATCTTTTGGTTGTTATTTGGTATATAATTTATGTACCTAGTATATGATCGTGTTAGAATAACGATAATATATACTTTTCTGTATGGAAATGTTTGACAGAGCACTTGGAAAAAATGTGGAACCTTTGGGCTCAAACTACTTACTGGTGCTCTGGCAGACATTTGCATACAGTAAACCCAGTATTATCTCCATGAAAGTAAATATTACAGGTTCTCTCCCATTAAAACTTACCAGCATTTTAATTGAGGGATTTTTTTTTTACTGAGGTATGTTACGAGGTTGTGTCACTATAGTGCATAAAAACTCAAAGTAGGGCATTTTTAGTCGAGAACTAAAATTTATGGAAATAAGTAGCAATGATAATGCGAAATTGAATGTGATCCATTACTATGTGTACATTATAAAAGAGGAAGCAGTATACTAAATGGCTTTATAGTGAGGGACCACTGAATATACTCAAATATAAGGATGTTTAAATTTGATATGGGAAATTTATGCTTTATGTACTCAAGAAAATGTCAGTTAATGCATGTAATCCAATTAGGAATGTCAGTCAAACTGCTTGCCTGGCAGCCAAAAAAAAATCAGTGTATAGGGTTTTTAATGGAATATTCTCATGGGTTGAAGATTCACTTGCCCAACTTGAAATGGCAAGTGAAAATTTCTCGCAGTCAAGTGAAAAATTTCCAGTCACTCGCCCGATTGGGCAAATACTGATTCAGGGCTGACGAGCATCTCTCTTTAATGAAAAGGATGTTCTGTTGAGAATATTGCCAACTTTGTCCATTGAAAGTTCATACTTTCTACTGGAAGCTTATTTTTCATTTGTTTTGATCAAACTCATACAGGTGCTACACTCTCACTCTTCACAACTAATAAATGCTTACCAGAGACAAGCAGACTCAGTGTTGCACTTACGATCCCATGGGCAAGGGAGGCTGTGCCCCTCCCCTCCCCCCCCCCCCCAATTCACGAGGACACAAAATGTTTTAAGGGAACAAAATAATTGTTTGCATTGAAAGTAATGGTCCAAAAAGCATGCCCAAGAGGTGCACTAGGATCAAGATTCAGAGGACATCCCCATAAATTGTGGGGAACCTGCATCTGCACTTGAGGTGCAACACTGCAGACTGGTCTCAGTTTGTACTTACTTACAAATGGTATTAGAAGGGTCACAGAAAAACTTCCGGAAAACAACCTTTCGCATAATCAAATTAGGTCGTCAACATCATTAACTTTTATATTTCTATAACAGATGGTTGAGTAAGAAATTATTCTGAGTGAGTAAAATGCTAAGTACCTGCCTGACTGGGCAACTGAAATTTTATATATTTTTCAGCCCATGAGTTTCCATTCAGTATCTTCCTTGACTATTTCATCATACAGTTACAATCAGATGCAATGTAGATTTCTAGGTTCCTAGCCTTGCATTTGAATTCATAAAACTTTCAAGAATGACAATGGCATTTTACTTGTAACTTCAAGATAAAATATATAAAAACTATCGATAATGTTTACTGAAAAGTTTGAAAATTTTCATATGAGTGGAACTAGGCTTTCTAAACAATGATGTTCATGTAAAAGTGGAAGTCCTATATCTGAAAAGTTTTATTAAAACCCAGGATTGGAACACTTCATCTTCTATGATCTTAAATGTTCACATTTTATTAGATCGGTTAATCAATGTGGTATGTATTGTCTGCCTTTCTACAGGACCCATTTAACCTTTTACATAACTTTGGCATCTTTGAAATTTAATCTTTCATCTTGTAAGAGGAAGTATTTACATCTGTTTGAAAGGGTTTATCTTCCTGATTGGTTTGGTGTTTTATAGCACAGCAACATAGGTAGGTTATTTAGTGCTGAGGCAAATGGAGTAAAGTGCCTAGCGCAATGAGACCCCATGGTAACCAACCTGGGCTGATTCAATGGTAAAATTAGAGTGCATTTTTTCCGAGGTCGCAAGTCCAGCACACTAACCACTGAGTCATCATGGCTCCTGCCTCCATTAGTCGCCACTTTTGACATGCAGGAGAGCGCATCAGGCCCATTTTACATTCCTGAGAAGATTTTAGCAATTTCTATGTGCCCACTATAAAGAGGAGCTTATGTTATGATTCTGTCCATATGTCCATCTGTTACCAATTTCGTTTCTACACAATAACTCGAGTTCTTCACCATCTACAGTTACCAAACTTTGTGAATGACTTGTACTTGGGATAAGGAAGAAGCCTATCAACTTCAGGTAAAAAGGTCTCATGTCAGGGTCACTGTGGTTGAAAGAAGAAAATGGTTTCTGCACCATAACTGCATTAGTTCTACATCATAGACTTGGACCAAATTTGTGAATGGCTTGCACTTGGGGTAAGGAAGAAGCCTACTGATGTTGTGGTAAAAAAATCAACAGTCAGGATCACTTTGACTGAAAGAAGAAAATTGGTTTTTGCACAGTAACATTAGTTCTACATCACAGACCTGGACAAAACTTTGTGACTGGCTTGCACACTTGGGATAATGAAGAAGCCTACAGATCAGGGGTGTCAAACTCATTTGCTATGGCTGGCCAGATTCGATATAAATAATAATAATAAATAATGAGTCTGGTGGGCCGTATCTGGCCCGCAGGCAGTATGTTTGACACCCCTGCTATAGATTTTAGGGTTGGTAGGTAAAATGTCAAGGTCATTGTGATTGAAAGAAGAAAAATGGTTTCTACACTAAAGTTTCAGTCCTCAGCCATGTACCGTCACCAAAGTTTGTAGATGACTTGCATGTTGGGTAAGAAAGAACCCTGTTGTCATGGGTCAGGGTCACTGTTTCTGAAAGTTTTTTTTTTTTGTTTTTTTTTTTCATAATAACTCTAGTTCTAGACAGCATACCTTCACAAAAGTTTGTCGATTGCTTGCACTTAAGGCATGGAGAGGCCAGTTGATTTTATGGTCAAAGGTCAAGATCATTGTAGCTTAGAGAAAAAATGAGTTTTGGATAGTAATTTTTGTTCTAAAGCAAACTTTCTGACCAAATTGTTTGTACTGGCTTTCACCTGGGTAATAAAGAAACCTATAAATTCTGGGGTCTAAAGGTCAGAGGTCACCAAAATGGTAAGTCTAATAAGAAAATAATGGGTTCTGCATGGTAAGTTTAGTTCAAGTACTTCATGGTTTCTGCACAGTAAGTTTAGTCCAAGTTCTTATCTGTAGACACCCCCAGTGGGCTCAGTGATGTAGAATAGTCCTAATGCACCCTATTGCATATTTTTAGATGCTGCTAATATAGGTAGTGGCTCAGTGGTTAGCATGCTGGACTAGCAACTGAAAGGGTGTGGGTTTGAATCCTATCATTGGAAAAGCCTTGGTTGGCTCCCATGATGTGTTCTTGAGCAAGGAACTTTACTCCAATTGCCACATGACTAAATAACCTACTTGTGTTGCTGTGCTGTAATAAACCAACTCAAACCAAAACTCATCTTTAGACATTCTTATCATGAATAGTAATTTAGCATGAAAGATAAATACTAGTATGAAATTAATGTATTTGAAAGGAATTGAATATAAATATTTATAATTCTGGTGCTGTAAGAAGCAAGTAATATTCATTGTAAATGATGAAATAATAGGCAGAGCCCCCAGAAAGTGAGAAGGGCCCCATACATTCAATCCAGAAAGCCCTAAGGTCCTTTTTTATTGGCAAGCTGGGGAAAACAGTTAATAATATTGGAACATTGCTTCTGCTTGAGATTTTTATGTATAGAGAGAGGTGAGTGGGAGGCAGTCTTCACCACAGGGAATTTTTGTTTACTGTGAAGGGACGTGCCACTACTGTCATATTTGAGGGATCTTTTTTCTGTTAAATATTTTCAGAAAAACAATTATTGAGTACAGAGAATAGGAAGAAAAATGAATTAAAACTAAATGAAGTGCTGTAGTAATATAAGGATATATATACAGTACAGCTCACATGATTTTTCATTTCTCCACACATTGTGGTGGAGGTGGAGAGAGCATGGAGAGGATTAAGACAGCCCTTCCACTGTGTCCCTGCATGTCCTGACAGAGTTACCATAGCCTCTCCAAAGAGTCGCATCCAACGATCTCTGCAGCATGATGTGGTCTCAATAAGGTGTCATGGTTTACTATTTACAACCCCTGCAAAAATGCTCTGAAGAGTTTCATTGAGAGAGAGAGATAGTGTTTGAGTCAGTGATTTATCCATGTAATTGCCCTTATAAATTAACAGACACATGTATTTTTCCAAATAAATGTTTAGATAATATTAGCATAATAGCAATGACGTGAACTTTATTACTACTAGATATTACATGAAGCATCTAAATTTTGTTGTTTTTAGCTGCTGGTCATAGACCAGAAGAGCTTATGGAATGGTCTGTTGTGTTTCATCCATCTGTCCATTAGCACAAGTTTGTTATCACTGCTCCTAAACTACTTGGAGGATTTCCATGAAACTTGACACACTCATTCATCCCATGGTCTTGTTGGTCTGAAATGAAAACGGTGCAGCTCACAGATCCAGTGTGGCCTCCACATTGGCCATTTTGAAAATCTTGTTATCGCTACTTCTCCTGAATGGATTGTCATATCAGCATGGTGTTTTCACAGAAAGACTTCTTATGATGTCTAGTTTGTCCTAAATGAAAATGTTGCCAATATGACATCCAGAATGACCACCATGGCAGCCATCTTGAAAATCTAGTTTTTGCCACTCATCTTGACCGGCAAATCAAATCAAGATGGAGTTTTCACCAAAATTCTTAAGATGTCTAGTTGGGCCTAAGTGAAAATGGTGCAGATTAGACATCCAATGAAATTTTTTTATTGCTACTCCTCTTGAATGGATTGCCTTATGAACAGGCTTTTTTTACTAAGTGACTTCTTATGATGTCTAGTTGGGCCCAAATGAAATTGGCACTGATCTGACATCCAATATGGCTACCACAGCAGCCATCTTGAAAATCTTATCACTACTTCTCCTAAATGTAAAGTCCAGTTGACATGAGATTTTCAGCCGAAGACTTCATATGATGTCTAGGTGGTCCTAAATGAAAACGGTGCTGATCTGATGTCCAGTATGGCTGCCACAGTGGCTATCTTGGAAATTTTGTTGATGCTACATTTACTTCTCCTGAATTGACACATCAACATGGGGTTTTCACTAAAAGACTTCTTATGATGTCAAGTTGGTCCTAAATGAAAATGGTGCTGATCTGATGGGGTGGCGATCTTTAAAATCTTATTGCTACTCCTGAACAAACCTTAATAATGCCATGGGGTTTCACCAGAGGACTTTTTATGATATCTAGTTGGTCCTAAATGAAAAGGGTGCTGCTTGCACATCCAATATGGCTGTCACAGTAGCCATGTCAAAAATTGTGTTATTGCTACTCCTCCTGAATGGATAGTTGTATTAACATGGGGGTTTTACTAAATGACTTCTTATGATGTCTGCTTAGTCCTAAATGAAAATGGTGCTGCTCAGACATTGAGTA
The DNA here is from genome assembly GCA_029931535.1 of Margaritifera margaritifera. Lineage (NCBI taxonomy): Eukaryota > Metazoa > Mollusca > Bivalvia > Unionida > Margaritiferidae > Margaritifera > Margaritifera margaritifera. The sequence continues at coordinate 4,859,842 of JAQPZY010001627.1, read as the reverse complement.
TGGCTGCCACAGTGTACATCTTAAAAATCTTCTCACTAATCCTGAATGAATGGTCATATCAGCATGGAGTTTTCACTGAAAGTCTTCTTATGATGTCTAGTTGGTTCTAAATGAAAATGGTGCTGCTTAGACATCCAATATGGCTGCCATAATGACTATTTTGAAAATCTTGTTATGGCTACTTTTGGAAGACTTCTTATGTTTAGTTAGTCCTAAACAGCTAAATGGAAATGCTGCCAATCTGATATGGCCACTATGGCAGCCATCTTGAAAATCTTGTTATTGTTAGTTCTCCACAACGGAAAGCCATATCAACATGGGGTTTCTACCAGAAGACTTCTTTTGATGTCTTCTTGGTCATAAATGAAAATAGTGCCAATCTGACATCCACATCAGCTAATTTCAAAATCTTGATTAATGCTGAAGAAATGGTTTCAACACTCAGCAGTTAAAAGGAACAAATGGTCTTATCTTGAATTCCTGGAAATTCTTTTTGGCCAGTAGAGCGTCGGTCCCTCAGAGGGACTCGTTTTTAAAAACCTACATTATCAGAATCTACAGGTGCATTCATGATGCACTTATTTTCGTTGAAGTTTGTGTGGTTTGTAAAGACATTGAATCAGTTGTTTTAAATATTGCATTTACACTTGAATGAAACTTAAACAAAATCACACATGTTCTGACACTTTTTGAATGCATTCTCTTTCGGGGGCAATTTGCTTTCTTTTGTATTTGCTAGTTCTAACTAAGATGATGTGTGATACTTCACCAGATCAATTTTAGTTAATATTAGCATAATGCCAATGCCTTGTGAACTTCATTAATACTATATTTTGTGTAATGAATCTAAATTTCAAGTTTTTTAAATACATTATCAGAGTCTAAGATGCGTTCATGTCCTTATATCTGTTGAAGTTCGTGAGACTAGTTATTTTTTTAATGATCTTATGCAAGTCAATGATATGTTGTACTCCTTGCTGTAAAAAGAATGAAAAAAGTCTCACAAATTTTTAAAAAAAATGCATTCACACCTAAACTAAGTGAAACAAAATTGCACAGGTTCCGATAGTTACACGATACGAGAGTTTTTTAACATAATGCACACTTTATTTTGACATCCAATCACATGTAGCATTATAGAAGGGCAATTAAAACTTGAGAAAGAAGAGTTCTGGTGGTTGATGCATGAACATAAAAAAAAACAATTGTTCCTAGAAGCTAACTAACCATGTACTGTTCGGGAAATATAAAAACGATAATGAATTTAAAGTTCATTATTTTACTGAATTTCTTTATCTTGTGAAAAATAGGAAATGCATTTGTGCACTTACTAACAGATCTGTGTGTATGAGCAGAGACGCTACATAAATATAGGTTGGTCTCGGGTATATGTGCAAGAGAGAGAGAGGTCATTAATAAGATTTTATGTCTTTAGTTTGATTTAAACTACTATTTTGTACCAATTATTAAAGTAACTTTTTGTTTTTTTTTTAAATCATGAATGGTCACATAAAGTCATCTTAGATACATGTATGATCACATGTAAACTTGTAGAAGATTAATGCTCATGCATGAGCTGATAACCTAGCACAACAGCAGCTCTCCATACAGTTTTTTTTTCATTGGTGTTAATTTTATGTGCAAACTGATAACCTAAAGCCTAACAGCACTCTTCTGCAGGTTTTGTGGTGATAATAAACAATAGACTCAGAGGTAGGTGAATAGTGTTTATTTTATTGAATGAGCATTTTGTTGAATCGTACTGTATGGCCACAGGCCACTCCATCGTATAATTGGCCTAAAAGAAAAATCAATGATAAAAAGAAGAACTTGTGAACTAATCTGTACAGGTAGTTTAAAATTTTGGCATTTATATGTTTATTGTCTGTCGTTCCTTGCTTCAGTCAGATCACCATAGTAAAGATTATTCTTAATGAGGAGAGAATTCAAAATTAGTTCACTTGTTTAAAATGTACCATGGTCTTACTCCAAACTACTTACAAGATGTAATTTAACCTTTTAAATAAATTAAAAACTTTAAATTCCTAGAAGTGTCAGTGATATAATTTCCACTGATCGTTATGTAAAATTGTTAGGCTTCGTTGTTTAAACTGAATTAGGAATGTATGTAAAGTTTTGACATAAGCAATAACTGCAAATAGAAGTCATGTAATTGGAGATAGTTTGGCAGGGTTGACTACCATGTTGAGTCCCTGTGCAAGGCACTTAACATATTTCTTTCATAATAAACATGAACAAATTAAATTCTAATGTCCACAATGACTCACAGTACAATTTGATAGCTAAACACCTTTCCTATAAATAAGTAAGCTAAATATACTAGATATTGACTTAACACCAAAGAGAGAGAGATTGATTTTGATTTTGGATACTGAGATCTATCTGGTGTCTTGAACATCACATAATTTTAGACTAAAGCAAGGAAGTGCAAGTGAGGAAGGTATAATTGATGGTACGAGGTGTTTCTCTTTCGTTACTGGAAAATAAAATCTTGGGACCTCTGGGATTGAAACTTAATTATCAGAGAGAGAAGTCATGGAATCATGACAATTTCCCACATTATTATTCATTTCAGCAATAAATTTGATTCAGTTTAATTTACAGACAATTATCAAACTTTTGCTGTTAATTGCCTGGTTATAATTGGGGGATGTTAAATAAGATGCTCCATGTCAGATGGCATCGTGTAATAGAAACTACACCTTTTCCAAACTGAAACTGACACAATCTTTTTATGCTAATTCTTGTCAGTATTTTATAAGTGTTGACTATGGCTACTGCCTTGATTTCTGTAGAACAGCCACTAAAGTCAAGTCTCGGTTAGGGACAGGTCATTTAATTTTCGATTGGGTGGCTACGATTTTTTTATTTGAAAGCTTGTCTCGCTCTGATTTGTATGAAAAGAAAAAAAACTTATTCTATCCCTCACTTAGTTCCAATTTGTTTTTTTCTTGTGATGACAGAATCTAGCTTGCTCAAAGTTGTGTATATTCAACCTCATGTACACTGTCACATGCTGTTAAGGACTAAGCACATGGTTCACATTTCAGTATATCAGTGTAAATTCAGTGTTTACTGTCCTTTTCTTTGTTTTAAATAGTAGAGTTTGTCATTCAGAATTTAATTGTCCACAGAGGATTACTTTTATTTTGTAACAGTGGGATAGATTTATGCTTTGTAAGAGAAGCCGAAGGTGTGCCTCTGTTAAGGCAGTGCATAAGTCTTTTCAGATTTCTTTGAATAAAGTGGAAACATTAAATTCCTACTGTAGATGTGTCAGTGATCTACTTTCCACTGAACATGATGTAAAATTCTTGGCCTACATTATTTAAACTGAATTTGGAATGCACATGAATTGTTTACATTGGCAATAACAGCAAATAGAAGTATTGCATAGAAGTAGATTAACTTTTTCTAAATACACATGTATTGAATATACAAGACTTTTTTGAAATGTTTTTATTGTCCAAATACATAATTGACATAAAGATAACTGATTCTGCAATTAGTATCTGACTATAAATCACTCTGATGTCTCAGTCTTCTATCGGTTGTCTTCATTCATTGGGCTATTCAATGTTTACGAACTCCCCTCTGCAGTAGAGTTGTACATCAAATACCTGCTGAATCAATGTTGTGATGTGTAGGTATTTACCACTTCACTGCAATGCGTGGAGAAAAGACAAATCATGTGAGCTGTACTGTACTAGTAGAGAAGAGGCCTTAGTGAGCACAAGGGAGGACATGAGGGGCTGATGGGTCATGTGTTCCTCTATTTCTGTCAGGTGGAACACTATCAGGGGGTGTAATGCACATCATCAAAGATGGATACTGACTTGGAGAAAAGAATGCAATATTGGCTTGATTTGAGATGAATATTTTTTCTTTTTTCTCCTCTAATTTGAAATGAATTCATAGTGTAACAAATGTCCAGTAATTGTAGCAAAGCTGTAAAATATTTATTTCCCTCAAAAGTGCTGTTCAGTTCTCAAAGAATTTATTACAGTGTCTGGTACCGTCTGTCAAATGACAAATTCACACATAAGTCACTGCAGTCATGCATTTGGAAATATGATGGACATTTTGTAAAGTACTAATATTCAAATGTCAGGTATGCTACAGCTACAGTGCATTTGGCATGCTATCTAGGTTTTAAAATTAATTCATCAGATAAGAGAAATTCAAAGATATTTATTTTAGTTGAGCAAATATAGAGGACCTTTGCACACTGTTAGAATTCATCTTTGATGATGTACATCACATCCCAATATCTATTGTCACTTATCAGATAACAATATTATATAATATCATATGTCCCCATATAATTTGGTAACCAAGAATATTAAACTTAAGTGACCATTTTACATAAAATGGTTCCTTAACTTATTTGCTATATTTCCATTTGTATTTCCTTCTTGAAACTATCTTTGTTACATGTTTTTTGTGTCCTCCAGTGAAACAGTCAGGCTGTTTCTTGGAATTAAACACATACAATTTTAATCTCAACATTGTCTTGCAAAAAAGTTTCATTTGAAAATCTTGCTAGTTATCAGTATGAAACTATATAATTCCATTTGCTGCAGAGTCTATGACGGAGTGTTGTATGGAGGAATCGGCATACAATAACAATATAGTCAGTTCGTATAATGCCGTTCTGGCCATATCAGTGCGACCTATGCGAACTCCCACTGGGAGAAGTCAAGATGGAGAGGGAGGCCATAGTAATCTACATCATCATCTTTATTTTTAATGAGGTTAGTGCCAAAGGAGGCTACAATGAGTTGAATTTGGCTGCAATTATGGCTTTGTGTTTGTTGATTTTGTGCATGTTTTAAAAACCAGAGAATATTATTTGCTTCTATTTCACCAGAAAGGTATGGTCTGGAAGTAAGATATTGATTTTGTTTGTTGATTATTATTATTATTATTATTATTATTATTATTATTATTATTATTATTATTATTATTGAAATTGGGTACATGATATTGGTGATATAAAATCAGGGCTTGAAATTAGCAGTTGTCCACTAGCTTGAGGCTAGTAGATTTACTTGGGACTAGGGTTGCCACCTGCCATATTGAATAGTAAAATGTAGTGTTGTACTAAGTTAATTTCTTAAGGACTCACATATGTGTTCCGCATTTTGGAGCTTTTCAGGTGGCAACCCTACTTAGAACAGTAAATTTCATGATTCTGGTAGTTCTCCTGACTTCTTGAGCCTTTTCATTACGTGCGTTGTTTTTACCATGTGAAATTACCCTCAAATTAAGTATTATTCTTGTTCAGAATTAGCTCTCTCTCTCTCTCTCTCTCTCTCTCTCTCTCTCTCTTTCTTTCCACACACACACACCTTTTTTCTAGCTTGGGTAGGTATTTAGTTATCCCTATCCTTGCTGATTTGGTTTGCAGTGTTTCTACCAGTTGAATCTAGTGTGATTAAAAGAAGAGGTACACTCCCTTCTCCAGAAGGGTGCAGTAGAGAGGGTGTTCAACGACCAGTCTCCGGCCTTCTACTTCCAGATTTTTCTGGTAGCAAAAATAGGGTAAAGTTTTGACTAATTATTAGTGTTGGGTATCACTGGCAAAAACGTATCACAATACATATCATGATAGTTACTTAGTATCATGACATGTATCACGATATTATCATGTAATTTCTAAGCCAGATTTTAAGCTGGGAGGGGGTATGAACAACCGAGATAGTGTCTACCGGATGATGCCAATATCAGACTTAAATGATTTTGGGGCCGGTATGATTTCCATTTTGACACTTGACACCATTGTGTTGGGCCGCTGATAACAACGAATATTATGTCTAATAAAGAATACAGCTGAAACAAAATATCCTTGTCATCACTAGTCTGTCTTTCTGTATTGATTAAAACTTGAAATTGAAAGGATTTAAGCGTGTTTTTTGAAATAATTAGATTTTATCATTGAGATAAGCAGCTCAAACTAGTGTGAATTCCAAGAAATCGAAAAAAGCTGACAATAACTTTATAACTGCAGGTCAAAGTTCATAGTGTTATAGGTATTTTCTGGCATTTTTCTTTTCAAATTAATGGTTTATTAACAACAGACTAAACTCTCATCAAGTATTGATAGTTGGGCTGTGTATAGTGATATACTTTTCTGACAGAAAATATCACAATGCATCGATACTATCGACATGTGACTACTAATTATTAACCTTTCCTCCTTAAACAAGTTTCTGCAGGAGGAACCTCCAAGATGGAGACCACAGCCATAGTCAGGAATGCCATAAGACCTGCGAATGGGCGGTTTTCATTGACCTTAAGGATGCATACCATCACATCCCTATCTTTTCCCCTCACAGGAAGTTCTTCTGGTTTTGCTTGGATGGGGAGGTCTTCGAATATTTCCCTCTGCTGTTCGATCTAGCCTCCGCTTCCAGAGCTTTTACCAGGGTAATGGGAGTAGTTGACGTCCACTTAAGGTCACTGGAGATCCCTATTCTTCAATATTTTGACGATTGGTTGATCCACAATGGTTGCCTAGAGTCCTTTAGACTATACCTGTCTTGCTGTTGGTCCATAGTGACCAGGCTGAGTCTTTTACCCAGCCTAGAGAAAATGGAGCTTACTTCATCTCAAGATTTTGTATAATTCTTCAGGGTTTGTGGTCCAGGATAGAATCTGCAAATTGGAAATGAGGGTAGTGTTCTTAGCCCATCAGGTGTTCGTCAACAAAATAAGAAGTCACTGCATGATAGTCTCCGCCGACAACACATCAGTGATAGTGTACCTCAAGCAACAAGGAGGCACACATGCCCCTTCTCTCTGCATGGAGATTTGGAACCTCCTTTGCTGGGCAATTTCAGAAGGGATTACCCTCCAATTTCATAACATTCCTGGTAAAAAGAATATTTTGGCAAACAGTCTGTCCAGGAAGGGCAGGATAATCCTCTCTTAATGGTCTCTGCACCAATCCAGGGCAGATTCCCTGTTCAGACTTTAGGGGAGACCCTTGATGGATTTGTTTGCAACAAAACTAAACAAGCTCCTCTTTTACATTTCCGCAGTCCTAGACCAGAGAGCCTGAGTGTGCAGTGGACACTTTCATCCTGAAGTGGGATTGTCTGTTCACTTATGCCTTACCACCATTCAGGATGATTCTACAAATACTTCAGGAAGAAAGGACCTCCATTGCTCAGCTCATTTCGATAGCCCCTTTGTGGTCTCAATGATCGTGGTTCATGATCTTGTTGACCTGCTGGTAGACCAGCCCAGGACATTACCCCAGAGGAGTGACCTTCTATCGCAGCACAGGGGCTCACTCCTCCACAATAGCCCGCAGATTCTCCACCTTCACGCTTGGCTCATCTCAAATGATATCTCCATCAGGACAAATTTTTTAGCAAAATTGCCAAGTGCATTGTTCACTCAATGATATGATCTACCTCCAAGGTATATGATGCCAAGTGGAGAGTCTCTTGCAATTGGTGCAGTAGGAAACATGTTAATCCTAGCTGTCTGTCTCTGAGTGCAGTGGTTGATTTTCTTTTCTTCCTTTTTGCAGAGCTATTGGGCTATAGGGCAGCCCTATCCAACACACTCAAATTTTCTAAAGGTCTGGCCATTGGTACACACTCTCACATAGCTGACTTGATCAGGTATTTTGAGCTGCAAAGACTGGTGTCCTGCTTGCTAATACCTAGATGGAATCTCTTGTGTGTCTTGTGGTCTCTAACTAAAACCCCTATGAACCTTTGGGTGAATCCTCTTTTGAGAACCTTACCCTCCAGAAGGAGCGAGCTTCATGTCCTATCCATAGAAGCAGGCTGTCTGTGGTTCAGTGGAAAGTATGAGTCGGTTTCTGTCTTTTCCCAACCATGTTTTTTTAGCAAAAAAAAACCAGCTTCCATTGGTTGCTCCACTTCTGATTGAGATCCCCAGTCTCAGTCGTTTCTGTGCTGGGGATGATCAAGATAGACTTTCATACCCAGTTAGGGCTGTATGTTTTTATTTGGCAGCTTCTAAAGGGATAAGAAAGGGTAGGAAGTGTCTTTTCCTCCTCCTTAAGGCCTCAGCTGATACTTTGGCTTCCACCATTTCAAGGTGGATTACCATAACTATCAAGAGAGCATATCAGTCCATTACCGAGAGGAACCTTTCAAACATGAAGATTAAAGTCCATGAGGTTTGTGCCATTGCTACCTGATGGGCCTATCAAACTTGTTCGTCTCAGGAGGATGTGATGAAAGCCACATTTTGGCAATCTCACACAACCTTCTCCTCCTTCTACCTTTGCTTGTTGGCTCACCAAAACAAAGACATATTTTCTTTGGGACCAATAGTAGTAGCACAAAAAGTGGCCCATGCAGATACCATCTGGTAATTGTCTACACTTCTACATTAAGGGTGAGTATGTATTCCTTCCTTTTCATTTACCAATTGTGGGATCATCATGGCAAATTCAGCTAAGCAATAGCAACAGGTTATGTATTACTGGTATTAAAATATAGGGTTGGGGGGGGGGGTATTCATTTTAATGATTTAATACTTACTTGTTGCTACTGCCAGATTCCCTCCTCCCAAACGCATTGATGTCCCACTAGTTTTAAGGCTACGTCCTGAAAAAGAATGAGGGCTGTGTGCATGGGTCAGGGTCATGGGTTAGACATTGGAACTGTCCAGAAAGTCACCCTATTGGAGGATGAATACTCATCATACGGTTGAGGGTATTTTCCTTCTAGAAAAGAGTAAGCTACAAGATAGCAATAGGTAAGTATTACATCATTAAATTAGTTTCACTCCCTCCAAAAACTACAATTTGATTTTACTCTAGCTGAACTAAGCTGGTGACTGCCCATCTGTGTCTTTCTTACCATTCAATAATACAGTATGGGAATGAAACAAAATAACCATCGTACTAATTTTTTTTGAAAAATAAGATTTATCTGAATCCAAGCTCCTGTAAAAGGATCATGTAGTGCAATATAGAATGGCATGGTGCACTGTGTGGGCTCACCAGTGCAATTACATTCATGCTCAGTGAAATCCTTTATCTGTTCTAACAGAAATACTATTAAAGTCGATTATTTATCAATATAATGAGACCAATTATTGATATAGTTTTTGAGTCTGATTAGCCAGTTCTACTTTATTATTGTATTCTTGCAAATGAAAGTTGTAACTTTGCACCTTTAACTTTGAATAACACTTTATAAAAAGTACTGTCTTTGGGAAATTGTACTGTATTTTCACACATTTGGTTGTCACGATCACTGACACAGTGTCACAATTTTGACATGTCTTTTCCGCTAATTTCATACAACTAACTTTCACCATCAGATTTGTTTTTGAAGATGACATGGGCCTACTTCTGTTTCTCAATGTGATAACCCCCAGTGGGCTTGGAGATGTAGAATAGGCCCAATACGCTCTCATAAGACTCAACTGACAGAGGCAGGAGTCACAGTGGCTCAGTGGTTAGCTTGCTGGACTTGTGACCGAAAGGGTGCGGGTTTGAATTCTACCATTTGATCAGCCCGGGTTGGCTTCCATGGTATGAGCTTTGGGCAAGGCACTTTACTTCAGTTGCCTCGGCACAAAAAAACCTACATGTGTTGCCGCAAAACACCAAACCAATCCAATCTCAATGAGATAAGAATGGTTTAATAGTACTAGGCATATTTCCAGACTGATGCTGTGTCACAAAAAACAAAGGTAACTTTTGGTGATTGTTTACTAATTACATTAGAATCCTCACCTGTCAGTCACATTAGTCTTCAATAAGTTGACAGGTTTTATTTAGACTGGTCTTGTGCGTGTTTGTTACACATGAAAAATATCCACCATGGTGCCATTCTAGAACAGATTCCTGTAATTAATCAAATCATTGTGGCATATAGTGTTGAGTATGCAATAGCAATTTTACAATTGAAACCCTCATGTAAGATCTCTTGTTGCTTCTATTAGCTGTTTGAATCCATGGTTTTCAATTTCATGTCTGCATCTTTTCAATTGTGCAAACAGTGCTCCGATGTACACTGTATTTTGAATGCTGGTACAGAGTATAGTTCTTAAAGGGTACCATGCTTTCGTATCAGATAACTTTTGTTTAGCTTTCTGCATGTTTGCAAGGTATTTGTGGAGTAAAATTGTGACAAAAATGTAGATTTCTTTTTCCATTTTTCAAAGCTGAGAATTTTAATATGGAAAAAAATAACAATATTTCGAACTTGAAATCTTCAGCAAAGCAAAATTTTCCTATGCTTTTCCCAGTTATCAGTCCCCTCTCTTTTGCATATTGTCTATACTCACTTACAAGTCAAGTCCAACTACAAACAACATAGACTCTCATCAGCCATTGCATAATGCGCTGGCAGATCAGGGTCTGTGTTTGTTCTACTGATTATTCCTAACAAACTGCATAGACATAGATCTACTGGCACATTATGCAATGGCAGAAATGGCTCTGTGCAGTTTGCAGTTGGACTAGAATTCTAAGTAAGTATATACAGTGTGCATAAAAAAGCATGGGCATAAAAAGTTCACTGTTTATTTTGACTTAATTACTAAGCATTCATTTAACTTTAGCTCACTTAAATATTGATAATGTGAACTCTTGGCATAGTTCTGCAGTTTAAATGCTTTAATCAATAGTTGTTCATATGGGTTTAAAAGCAAATTTAAGGAGGTTTTTTTTACCCTTTATATGGACCTCGTTTTGAATGTTTCCAGCCTTAAAGTGTATGGACCACGTTTTAAATGTTTCCAGCCAAAAAGTGTATGGACCATGCTTAACTCCATCCTCGCTAGCAAAGGGTCATCAATCTACTTTGTTCCACATTGACCCTTGGCATATGTAGCTAGCTGCAACAGTGTTTTAAATAGGTGCCTTCTTGTGATGAAAGATTTCCTGCCCTTAGCAAGCAAATTGGCCAATAAGAGCTCATTACACTTATTAGGTGTTCCATATGGTGACTTCTGTGATGTTGACATGTTCTGACTAGGACGCAAACCTTGAATGTGAACGATTTACTTTGCAGAAACTGACATGCAGCATGTGATGTTGTCTACTGAGACATCAGCGATTATTCCCAGCTATCTTCCTAGGTAAATGTAACGGACAGTCTGATCCAGTCAGTTACTTTTAGTTGCATCTAATCTGAAAGTGGAGCAGTAGATACTGTTTCAGATAGCCACCTATGCCAAGATTCCATGTTGAATGAAGTGGATCAACAACCCTTGCCTAGCAAAGATGGCATAACTCTTGTTGATGTAGACTGGAGTGTTGCTAGTAAGGTCACATGTGCTGCTGTACATATTATATAATCCAGGTGAGGGCATACTGCTGAATCACACTCAACATACACATTCTGGCATCTTCTAGCCAGTTCATTGATTAATATGTGCATTTGCTTCTAGTCAGGTAGATATATCATAAGGTGGGTTATTCACTCTTTTCAGATACATCATACTGTCCTCTGACATTTATGATATCAGTCCCTTTGTCAAGGATCTCCAGCATCTGGGTATATGCTCTCAGATAGCTAATTCAAGTCTGCTTTTTTATATACCCACCATAACATGGAGTGTATTATGTTATTGTCCGTCACTCTGTTCCCAATTTAATTTTTGCTCAATAACTCAAGTTGTCAACCATGTACAGTTACCAAACTTTTTTTTTCCAATTACCCCAGACACATTGACGGTGCCAAGGTTGGGGAGCCTTGGACTCGCCGTTAAAAATTTATGAGTCCATAGAGAAGAAGTCCAGGTATGTTAAATTTTTTTGTAGAAGACATAAGATCATATAGGGTATGGATATTTCCTTTGTATATCTTCCCTTAATAAAACCAGTTTGATCATTATTAATAATTGCTGGAATAACATGCTTTAGTCTATTTGCAACACCTGTCAATGCAATTTTTTAAGCTATGTTACATGTAAGGAGATGGGTCTCCATTTCTTCAAATACTGTTTTGGTTTATCCCCTTTTTGAAGATAAGTTATTACACCTTCCTTATGAGTCGATGATAGCTTCCTTGAACTATATGGAAAAATAATTTCCCTTACATAATATGGACCAATATGTTCCAAAAGAATTTGAAAAACTGAACTGTAAACCCATCTGATCCTGGACTTTTATTGTTTGGCATGGATTTTAGGCTTGCAGTTGCTTCAGTTAAAGTTATAGGACCATTCAGAGATTCTTTCTGTGCACTGTCTAATTTATGAATATCTCTATAATTAAGGAGAGATTCAAGATCCATGTGATGATATGTATAAAGCTTCTGATAATATAATTCTGATTCTTTCAAAATTTCTGACTGATTATCAGTGTATGTTCCATCCAATTTTAATAAGTTTTGCATCATTTTAATATGTAGTTTGTGTTTTCCAAATTACAGAAATATTTTGATGCCTGTTCTCCTTCTTCAATCCATTTTGCCCTGGATCTTATTCTCTCACTTTCCATTTTTTCCTTCAAATTTCCACCAAGTGATTCTTTTTGCTGTCTATAATTTAAAATTTAATAATTTCATTAATTTGTTTTAAATAATTAATTTCATTAATAAGTTGCTTCTTCAGTTGATCTTCTTGCCTTTTTTTTTGAAGGATGAGTAGGAGATGGTTTTCCCCCAAATTTCTAACAGTATTGTCTCAAACAAGAGTTGATCATTTATAGTAAAAACTATTTCAGAAGCTGAAATTAGAAGCTTGATTAGAGCAGACATATTAACTTTTGCAATTGTATCTTTAACAAGAGAAATGTAATCAGAATGAGTTATTGAATTTCCAAAAAGTTTTGCATTTATCAGTTTTTCATAAAGCCAGAATCATTTTTACAAGGGAATGGTCCATTCTGTAACCAGGTTCAATCACACTTTCTTTCACCATTGTAAAAAGATTTTTTGAAATAAGAAAAAGTTCTAGCCTGTCTTGCTTAATTGGGTTGCTTTTTCTCCAAGTGTATCTTTTTGTACCAGTAATTTCTCTGCACCAAATGTCAATCAAATTAGGTTCTGTACATTTATCAAAAACCAAATATCTTGCCCTGGGATGGTTTACCATATTATAATTATATGTATCAAATTCTAGATCCATGATGAAGTTGAAATCACCTCTAATGATCACATAATTACTGCTGAAGGCTGTTATATCGTTCTTGATTTCTGAGTAGAAATATGGATTATCATGGTTAGGACCATGTATATTAATCAGAGTAAATCTATAATTTTGTGTTGATATATCAAGAATTATTTTATTACCAGTATTATCTTTCTTGATTGTATGTATTATGAATTAAAAATTATTATTTAGTAGAATAGCCACCCCTCTAGAGTTCGATGAAAAGGAATTGGGAAAAACATTCATAACCCCAAGTTGATCGTATGTAATTCTCCCACTTCTGAATAAAGTGAGTATCTTGAAAAAGATAAACTGAATATTTCTTTTGTTTTAAATAGTTCAGGACATCCCTTCGCTTAACTGGATCCCCTAATCACTAACAATTCATAATAACAATCTTTAATTTTTCATCCATGTAACAATAGAAACAAATTTTACTATATAAAATTAAGGGGGAGATCATCAAAGTACAAAGGAAACCCCAATTACAAATATGATTTTGGTTTGCTGATTTGTTATGAATCTCAGTTAAGTATTTTGCATATATATATAGTACCTTCATGGTAAGTGAAGTGTACAAACTTAGGGTAAAGAGCAAGCTGAAAATTGGAGGGAATATGGGAAATTATAGAGAAAAATAGCCTAGGGACAAAATGTAACAATTTGATGGTAAAAGAAAGGAGCATAGAAAGAGAGGCAAATAAGGTGTAGTGGAGAAAAAAGTGGTGAATTGAACAAACCTAAAGGAAAGATCAGGAAAGATAACAGAGAAAGTAGAATGATAGAAAAGAAGAAAGAAAAAGGTGAGCCATAAAATAGGTAGAGAAAAACAGCAGTTTGTAAATGGTCATGCACTCCATATGACACAAACAAACATGGACCGGTCAATCGAAGACAAACAAATTAAAATTCAAAGAAAACAAAAATGCAGCATAATTGACAAAGTTTGAAATGCGAAAATAGGTGACCTCAATTGGAACAATACTGTAATGTACAATAGTCATAGCTACTGAATATATAAATCCTTGAACAGAACAGATACATATGAAAAAGCACTTCCTTATAAATATTTGGGTCAAGATTTTGCAAACCAAACTTATAATTGTGTAAATGGTTAGACTTCTCAGTGTTTTAATTGTCAAATATATGTTAGACCCTTATCTCCTCGTTATCTGGATGCTCATCATTCATTGAATGTAGTATCAATCGTCTAGATTTATATGACGTAGAATGGTATTATCACAATTTTAAAACCAATATTCCAAGGTTCTCTCCGGTTAACCAGTCCACATATTTACTATGCATCTAAAAATAGACTGCTTAATCTGGAAATTCCCAGGGAGTTTTTTCTGTTCTGGAGTTACCCCCCTTCTATGCACATATGTTGGAGTGAGAGAGATTTAGACTCTGCTAATTTTTCTGTGTATGTTTTCTCACTGTGTGTGTGTGTGCATACACTGTATGTGGTGGGGGGAGTGAGAGAAAAAGGAAGAATCAGTGAAGGAAAAGTACAGGAAAATTTGGCAAATAGAAATGAACTCAAATTTTGTACCTATTTTGCTTGCTATGCTTCCTATGCATTTGGGGGGTTGGGGGGGTCTTTCTATTTTACATCTATTTCGTGACACTGGTCACATCATGGACAAGGTGGGGAACTTGGACAAAAATTATGATTAGTCGTGTCAATTTGGAATCAATACTTGTTTAAGAATTGTCCTCGAGTTTTGACAGGTCCTGTGTGATTTGTACCCTATTTATTTTATTGTTCTTCAGCTTTGCAAACATTCTGCCATTGAAGATCCATGCCGACTCAACCATTTAAAGGACTTTATCTTTCTCCAGGAATTCACATGTTAGTCTTGTAACGTCTTCCTTGATTACTATCCCAGATTCCTTCAAGTTTTTCCTTTTTGTGATCACGTTGAGCTTTTTGCTCCTTGACACAAACTGACAAATACTGGGTCTGTTTGCATCATCTGTAAATTGCCCTAGGTGATCGGTGATACTAATATCTGCTTCTGTTAACTGCATCTTTACTTTGTTTTTCAGTAGGTTGACAACCCTCTTCACACAGGTTTCTGCAGATTCATTTATATCTCTGTTGTTTTTCCTTGTGTACTGTTCAAGGGCCTCCAGAGACTTTCCTAATGACTTGTTCTTAGCTTGCAGGCCATCAATAGTGTCTAAATCAGCACTGTGCTGAAGTTCTAATACACTGAAACTCTCTTTCAGTTTTTCACTTTCTGTCCATGATTCAAGGAGTTCGCTTTTCAGCCTTTCAACTTCTTCACTGATTTCCTGCACCTTCCTCACAATGTCGTCAGTGATTTTTGAGACTTGGTCAAGGGTAGACTTGAGAATAGCTTCAGTGATGAGGTATTTCAGTTGCTTGTCAATATAATCTGTGGATGCCATTTTATCCAAACATTCTGCCAACTTATCAAGATTTTCTGTATAGTCTCCGTTTTATCTGTCTCCATGTCGCAAACATCTCTGCCCTCTAAGTATAGTCCCTGCCTAACAAACTGCCTCATAGAACTTTGATGAGGGGATACCCCACTCTCTACTGAACGTGAATACACATCGCCCTGTGACCACATTGTTCCTCATTTCTTTCTGTTTCCCTGACTTAACCAGTTTTTCCTCCTCGCCCCGGCATGTTTGAAAGGCTATTGCACAAAGAAAAACAAGGTGGATGTATCCCTCTTGCACTCGAGGTAAATTGTTTGATTCATTCACTGCATGAACGGTGACATGTATCTTCCTATGCACCAGCCATTTTGATTGTGCACTTAATGTGCGCATCGTGAGAAAAGGTTAAAAATGACTAAGATAACTTGCGTAAAAGTTTCAGAGATTGGAACCTCTGTGTTCGGAAGTCACTTGCAATGTTATATTGCTCACCGGAATTACACAAAATGATCTTAATACAAACAAACTAGGTATTTTTTATACCACTGCTGATCATTGTCATTCACTCGCCTCTGTTGACCTTTGATCCAGTTACCAAACTTTGTTGATAGCTTGCACTTGGGTTAAGGAAGAACCATATCAATTTTGGGGTCAAAAAGATCAAAGGTCAGGGTCAGTGACTCAAAGAAGAAAAATTGTTTCTGCACAATAACTCCAGTTCTCCACCATGTACAGTTACCAAACTTTGTGGACTGCTTGCACTTTGCATAAGGAATAACCCTATCGATTTTGGGATCCAAAGGTCAAGATCACTGACTGTAAGAAGACAGATTGTTTCCACACAATAGCATTTGTTCTATATCATATTCCTGGACCACACTTTGTGGATGGCTTACACTTGGGGCAGCAAAGAAGCCTATTTTAAAGGTCAAAGGTCAAGGTCATGGTGACCAAAGAAAAGAAAAATGGTTTATGAACAAAAATTTCATCTATTAACTATGTACCTTCACCAAAGTTTGTAGATGACTGACACGTTGGGTAAGAAAAAAAAACTATTTATTTTGGAATCAGAGGTCAAGGTCACATTGACTGAAAGAAGAAAAATGTTTTTTTGCAGAATAACATTAGTTCTACATAGTTACTTGGACCAAGTTTTTGACAGTTTGCACTTCAGGTAAAGAAGAAACTTTATTGAATTTGGGATTAAAAAGTCAGAGGTCAATGTCACTGTGACTTATAGAACAAGAAGAAGACCAAGGCCTGCATGTTGAGCCCATGATTAAATCATTGGAGTACAACATGTGGCCTTAACCCCAGGTCAAAACAAGGTTCCAGTGGTCATGGAAAATCCTGGGAAAAAATATTGTCATGGAAAGTAGTGGAAAAGTCGTGGAATTTTTTATATAAATGAAAAGTCATGGAAAATGGCCAAAAATTGAAAATCTCCCCTTACTTGCTTGTTAGTCTGTAGTGTTAAAGTGGGTGGATTGGATGGCTGTAAGGCAAGGAGGAGTCCATCTTGACAAAAAAGCTGATTATGTGGTCATCTTTCCTATTATGTTGATCAGTATTATCATTATTTCCTGAGTACAGATCCAACTTTCTGGCCTTTGCATTGTAAACATTAAAGAATTAAATCATGGAAAGTCAGAAATTTGTCATGGTGAAGTCCTGGAAAAGTTATGGAAAAAAAATTAGATTTGTGTAGGAACCCTGACAAAAGGGGAGAATGAGTATGCTGCAGATTGAATTGTCTTAGCTTCACGATGATTCATCCAGTGTATGAACAAAATCCATCAAGGGGTTTAGGAAATAATAGAAAATGAAATTTGTTTAACCCCAACCTTTACACACATTTTCTATGACTGACCTTGACCCCAAGATCAAAGGGGTGAGTAAATATGTTGCAGAATGAATTGTCTTAGCTTTATAATGATTCATCCTAAGTATAAAGAAAATCTATCAAGGGATTTAACAGCAAATATGAGCATATGACAAAGCTGCAACCAAAACCATAACACCTATTTTCTACGACTGTGACCTAGGGGCAAGTGAGCATAGCACAGAGTGAATAGTTTTAGCATTATAATGATTAATTCCAAGTATGATGGCAATCCATTAAGGGCTTTAGGAAATATTAGCAATGACAAACTTGAAGCAAAACCTTAATGCAAATTTTCTATGACTGGGCCTTAATGATCCAAAGGTAAAAAGAGCAAACAAGCATGTTATATAATGAATTGTCCTAACTTCATAATGCCAAATATAAGGAGAATCTATCAAAGGGTTTAGGAAATACATGCCAATGAAAACTTGAACCAAAACACTAATAAATGTTTGATGTCAATGCAGTTGCCACTGCTGCTCTTGCAAAATTTAATTATGTCTCGGTTCCCACTAACCTGGTCTCAACAATAAAATGGTTTCTGCATAAAATTTCAGTTATCAACTATACCTTCACTCAAGTTTGTGGATGACATGTTGGGTAAGAAAGAAGCCCATTTATTCTGGGATCAAAGGTCGGAGGTCAAGGTCAATGTTACCTACAAAAGAAAAATGGTTTGTGCATGATAACTTTAGTTCCAAACTACATACCTTGGCCAAAGTCTGATTATAAAATAATGCTTCTGCACATTAAATTTAGTCAAGACCGCACACCTTGGCCAGTTCAGAGAGAGGAATGGTCAATAATTCCCATAGTCAACCACATACTACTAGTGCCTGCACAGAGGACTTTTAAACATATGGTGGGTGCATGTGCTGTTCATGGTACTCTTATTCTGCCTCATCATGAATGTGGAAAATTCATAGAGTGTTACACTTTTTTGTCTGTACATTCATCATGAATGTGGAAAGGGCATAGAGTGTTGCACTTTTCTGTCTGTATATTCATAATGAATGTGGAAAGGGCATAGAGTGTTACACTTTCTGTCTGTACATTCATCAAGTTCACTTTTGCATTTAGGTCACAGTGTATGGACATTATTATTCCATGAATACATTCCATGTCAGTTATTAAAGATTGGTGGTTCTAGATTTCTATTTTTAAAAATTCTTCATAAACCTGATCCTACAACATAGGGCACCATGCTCCTTCTTTGGTTTGACTGAAATAATAGCTACAAGTGGAATGTTTTCCTCGTGCTTTTGTAGTTGCCACTAATTTGGGGGAAAGAAGTCTGCCTCCCTTGTAAGTAATTTGCTTCCTTAAGACATGTACTGGTTGTTTAAAAATTCCATTTGCGTTTTCCCTTTGTCCACTGTGCTGATTTTCATCACAACCTGATAGCATATCCCCAACCATTGATTGTAATCCTTCCTTTTTTGTGACCATTGATTGCAGAATGCTGATAATATCCTAACTTTGAGGTTAAAATTTGTAGTGAGTTGCTTTTAAGGTAATTGCTTGTACACTTATTTGTAAACTCGATGTACACTTTCCAAATTTGAAAATATGCCTGCAGTAATATTAGAAAATACAATGTGCTTATTTATTGGTAGGGGCATTGTGTTACTCTTGTCTTTCCATTTAAGTTTTAAGTTTAGGTCAGTTTTCTGATACTGTTTTAGGCATTGATCCATCTGTTTGTATATCTGTGTATGTCTATCTGTTTGTATATCTGTCTATGTCCATCTGTTTGTATATCTATGTCCATCTGTTTGTATATCTGTCTATGTCCATCAGTTTGTATATCTGTCTATGTCCATCTGTTTGTATATCTATGTCCATCTGTTTGTATATCTTTCTATATGTCCATCTGTTTGTTTATCTGTCTATATGTCCATCTGTTTGTATATCTGTCTGTGTCCATCTGTTTGTATATCTGTCTATGTCCATCTGTTTGTATATCTATGTCCATCTGTTTGTATATCTGTCTATACACAATTTTGTTTCCAGAGCATAACTCTCAAACTGTTCAAGTTATTTAAACCATACTTGACATACATGTCAAGCTAGTTGTGCCCATTATACTTAGAATTGTCTGCATCAATATTTTTATGTTACCATGGAAACCAAATGTAGTATAAGTAGTATATAAATTGACATTGCTTGACCATAAGGTACATGTACTAGCATAGGAATACAGTAAAACAAAAAGTGGTTGCTCATAACAGGTCTGTGTAGGAGGGCTAGTTTTCCAGGGTCTCAATTCAAGAAGGAAAAATACCTATAATTACTGTACATATATTTTGTTCTTTATTCATAGTTCTTGTTAAAATATTGCATGCATAGTGTTTCAGCCTAGGATGCACTCTTGTAGGATTTGCACAAAATAGCATGTCCTGCGCAAAAAAAAAAGATTTAACACACCAAAAGTGGCACAAACGAACAAGGCACAGTTTTTTTTAATACCTTTAATGTGATACTGTTGCACCAACCAATCATTAAATGTCTGAATTGCTCAGCGATTATTTTTATGATTATTTTTTATGTTTTTTATTGTCCATCACGCGATCTTTTTAAATTGCACTGGTCACTATGCTCAGACTCTTTTCCTCCATTCTCCTAATCTCGGGATTGTCCGGAAATAATTGTATATATCCCATTGTATTTCTTGGTTGAGAAGTTAAGAATAAACTTGGCATGCAGCTGAATTATAAAAGTCTCAATGTAGAAAAATGAAACAAATTCAAGTAACACATTAAGGTAACTTTCACTCCTGTTTTATTAACATTTTTAAGTAAAAGAAAAATTTGTAGTCTTGTCATTTCTTTTAAGCACATGCTTCTAGTCACATGATACAACCTTGATGTAGCACCATTTGACATTTGTAAAGGCAGCGAAGTGTTGCTAAGAGGTTGATATGGAACAGTGGATAAATGTTTTCTTTACCCCAGTATCACATTCAAAATGTGAAAACAAAAAAATGAATGCAGTTATGATGATTCTAGTGAACAAGCTAGTAAAACCAAGATAAATGTAATGCATAAAGTGAAACTTCCAATTAAGAATTGTATTCCAAACTGGCAGAACAAAAAGAAGAGAATCATTATCACACCCGCAAGAAATTGCTTGAAAGCTTAAACTTTGCAAAGACTAATGACTAATGTTGGATGGGCATACAGATGTAGACTTTGACTTCTGCGCTGTTTAAATATGGTCAGAGGCATCAAAGAGGATAATTTAGTGGTAAAGGTGGTTGTTGACTTGGTTTTTCTTGTAAATAACATCTAAAATAGAAAATGGAAATATCTCATTTTATTATGAAGTTTTATGATTACACCATCGACCTACTTTTTGAAATAAAGGGTGCCAGATGGCCCCTTTTATGTAAAATCTAGCTGAAACACTGATCATTCATGCATTCATGTAAAACAATTTATATAGTACTAAAATTACGTCAGTCATAAGCATTATAATTTTTATTTGAAGTTCACGTGTAGTCTGTTGGCATTATGGTAAATACATGTAGAATTGCTACGGTAACTATTGGGTAACACTTTCTAAGGTAAAGTTGGCTATGATAATAACACTCACTCAATAAATTTATTTACAGCCAAAAGCCAAAACTTAAGTCACCCATGACATAAATAATAAATGCATCAGCTCAAAAAATAAAAGGATGTAACAGGTGTACTAAGGTGAACAGATGGCGACATCTCTGACCATGGAATGCTCGGCTGAATGTTTGGGTTTTAATAACAGCAGTACTGATATAGCAACGAATAATGCAGACCTTTACAATAAACATAGAATTAACTAAACTGGAAAAAGCAAATAACTTAACAACAGAAAAGGTCAAAGACTTCATTCATCCCGGTCATTACATACAACTCGGCCAACCAATGATTTAGGCAGCACCTGTCATACTACAGTGAAAGCAGGATGTAAAGATGTCTCATTATGACAGATAAACAAACAATACCAACCTATGGATTGTATGTCCATGATTGCTAATCCTTTAAAGATGGAATCCTTAAGCATAATTGGTATTTTGATGACCATGGCACTGCAATGGTGGTTTGTGACAAGTACATGAGTATGATTTACAATCTTCAGGATACAACTTTACTATAAAAATCTATTGACCCGGTAACAAGGCTCAACTATTTTTGTCATTTTTGCATGCATCCTGGTTTAGAGCAATCTGTACTACGCACATGAAGACTCAGCTTGGCAATTGTGGCTACAGAGGATTAAATAAAGGCCAGTGTTGATCTATTTGAAGGTATATTTTAGAACTGAAAATGTAGTGTGGGGGGGGGAGGTGAATTACCCCTCCATTTGTAAAAAAGGGAGAATTTTCTGAATATAGGGGAGATTTAATGAAGAAATAAAGGTAGGGTTTGATTCATTTATTGGCACAGTTTTTTAAAAGTAAGAGTGAATACCACAATTGCACATTATGGAATAAACCCTGTTGTTTTTGCAATGTGGTCATTCATAGCAGTGTTGAAACATATTTTGCCGTAACAATTTTGGTTGCATTCAGCAGGTGGTCTGTCACTCACAACAGTGTGTTCATATAATAAAATTGATCATGGTCATAAATGACAGGTGGTCACCCATAGCAGAGGTCTCTCAAATCGGGTTTTACTATGCTTCATATCTTTACATACAATGTAAGCAGGGGACTGAGGAGAGATGTCATCTCTAGTAGAGCTGGGTAATGGTGTATCACAATACGTATCACGATGATTGTCTTTGATATTATATGTATTACAGTATTATCACAGACATAAATAAACCTTCCTGTGATGCCATCATTCTTTATACTTCACATGCAAACATCGCTTGTATTGGATAGAACACACTTGCCCCCTTCCATAAACCCAAAAGATACTTGGATGTTGCATGGCATAGTGATTAACATCAAATTGTATAATGCTTGACAGAAGTAACGGTGTCTTCCATAAAATAAGTTTTTCCATTAGCAGTAGGTATTATAGAGTTGTCTTTCCTGGCAGATATGCACTGCCTGAGGTTGATTTCACATCTGACGAAAGTGGCCTGGTAGTTTTCTAATTGTGTTTGTAGCAGTGTAGAGATCTGTTGTAGAAAAAATTTTCAGAAGGAGCCAAAGTTTTTCTTGAACTTTCTGTCTTACTTTTATATGTTCAGATACACTAAAATGATTTAAAACTGCTTTTGTTGTGCACTTTTAGAGGAGTTAGAATAATAATAACTTTTTGGGGTAAACATAAAAATGCAGACACTGTTCGGATGTAAAAAAAAAAAAAAGATTTTCCGGAATGAATCAAAACATACATACAGTATTACAGTAAAACCTGATTTAATATCAGTAAATATGCTACCTGTCACTGTTGTTTAGCTTAATATCCTTTCCGCAATGGAAAAACCCTTGTCTGTGTTAGATGCACCATCCTCCTGTATTACCTTCGGGGGAGGGTCAACATTCTCCAGGTACCAAAGGTCAGGCAATGAGCAGTTTGCACAACCCCAAGAGAGTAATGTGATGTTTTAGCTCTGAGGAAAGTTCTTACCACAGATCTAGATTGCCATTAACTGTAGGTGGCCAGTCATTGACTGGGCACTAATCACTGGTTACAGACCACTGGTCACCGAGTACCAATACTAGTCACCAGGCGCTTGGCATTAAGAACACTTGCTGGATCCAGGTATGGAGTCGGATATCGGATTGAACTCCTTGTCTCCACATAATTACCCAATTACAGAGGCAGAACCTGCAATTATGCATGCTACCAGGAAAGAAGATTGGACCAATGTCCCCTTTTTCCCCATGTTCCCTTTCAACCCTTTTGAGATGTGGAATGTTCCCTTTCAAGGGAGAGATCTTGTACCACCATGGATGACTTCTATATGGCCCCCTGCAAGTACACACATTGAGAGTCGACGACCACCACACATTACTCAGGAAGGGTCGTCACGGAAGGAGAGGGTTAGTCCCCCTTCTAAAAGACCTAGGAGGGATGGGAAAAGTTCTCTTCCTTCAGAAAAGGCACCCATTTGGGGCAGTTCAGTTATTCCCCATGAGGAGTCACAGAACATCTATGTCCCTATTTCCCTGCCTTCGCTGCAGAGGGATCATTCCAGGTCATCCCACCGAGGTTTTGAACAGGATGATGATAATACCTTGTCCACTATAGTAGATTCTCAGGAATTTAATGATGATGAAGAAGGAAAGGGTTCACCCTCCCCTGCTATGGTCTCCAAACCCTTCCCACCAAATATCTCAGGTGGTTGAAGAGGAAGAGACCTATTCTTTTGACAATACCATCAATGAAGTCTACCCCTTTCTTCCCCCTGATTTATGACCTAAGCCTTCAGGCTCTGGTGATTCTTTCTACCTTAGAAAGACTTTTGGAGACAATGCCTAGACCAGATCTGCTGTTGCTTCCTCACTCATCTGTGGTCAAAGAACTTGTGCAGAGGCTGGGCAAAGGACAAGAATCTGCAAGGCAAAATAAGGGGTGGTCAGTCCCCCTTGCTACTCTGAGACCCCTAGTATCAGCCTCCAGCTAAAGAGTTCATTCCCCCTCCTGGCCTATTAACCCCACACCTTGGATGTCACAGCTTCACAAGTGGGGATCTCATTGGGGTCATTTGCTCACCTCTGTTAAATCATTAGAGGTGTTAAATCATTAGAGGTGTTAGAGTTTAAGACCAGGTCCATAGTGTTCTGAAGGTAGAGTCATTATCTGCCATTGCTTTGCAACGATTGTTGGAGGCTGTAGCAAAGACATCAAAATACGCATTGTCTATTGCCATGCCGTTATGGGCAGTGCTCCTCCACCTCCACAGAGATGTCACATTGGACACTTTGAAGTGTTTGTTAGAGCATAGCAAACATCATAGAGCTGCACCCCCAGAATCTGAAACTTTATTCAGCGGTCTCATTCCAGCCATTGTGGCTCAAGATTTAAAAGGCCATCAGCATAGGTCGCTTGCTTTGGTTTCTGGCTCATCAAAACTGGTTAGTAAGTGAACACAACCTGAATGGGTCATGGGGCAGACCAATGTCCAAGAGAAGGTTATGCAGCCACAACAGCAAAGCACCCAACCTTCCTATAAACCCACTGCAACAATCATGCTCGAGACAGAAAAGCTGGAGAGGCAAGGGCAAGGTGAGGAAGTCTACTGACTCCTTCCCCAAGCAGGGGATGGAGGACTCTTTTCCTGGGAGGTAGGTGTTCCTAGGGACACACCACCTCTCCTGCAGTGCATCCCTGTTCCTTTATTATAAGTAGGTGCTTGATTGGCCCTCTTTTCAGAGGCCTGGTCAAGCATCACTGAAGATTGGTGTGTCCTTTACATAGTGAAGGGTTTACATCTGCAATTCACAGAACTCCCTTCTCTTTCAAGGATACCCATCTTCTTCCATCAGTCAAATATACTCAAAGGAAGAGAAGCACACCCTTTTTCAAAAGGACGCAATAGAAAGGGTTCAAAACATCCACATATTTCTGGTATCCAAAAAAGGTGGGAAGCTGAGGTTGATTATAGATCTTTCCCCCTAAACAAATTTCTGCAAGAGGAAACCTTCAAGATGGAAACTGCAGCATCGGTCCAGATTGCTATCAGGCCTGGAGACTGGACAGTTTCCATCGATCTTCAGGATGCTTAGTTCCACATCCCAATATTTCCTCCACACAAGAAATACTTCCATTTTTCAATCAGACAGGAAGTATTTCAATTCTGAGCCATGCAGATCGTGCTGGCCTCAGTGCACAAGGTCTTCAGCAGAGTGATGGGAGTAGTGGCTGTACACTTGAGGTATCTGGGGATTCTTCTTATCCATTACTTCAATGACTGGTTGCTGCACAGCAGCAAAAAACTTCTTATGACCAGCTGTTGGTCCAAAGTGACTCAGTTAAGATTTGTACCAAACTTAGAGAAATCAGATCTCATTCCTTCTCAGGAGTTTGTGTACATTGGAAATGAATTTCCACACTTTTCTTGGTTGAGTTCACATTTCCCCAGAAAGAATACTACAGTAGACAAAATCATGGATCTGTTGAAGACTCTACAGGCCAAGAATTCACTCTCAGCCTGCCTTTTTCTCCATTGGGGACCTTCAACTTCATGGCAGACTTCGTACCCTTTAGGGAGACTCCATTTGGATCCTCTTCTTTTTCTCCTGTTGTTGATCTGGAAACCACACAAGGATTCTGTCAGAACAAATTTTTCTTAGGTCGACTTTTTAGTACCACCTCAAGTGGTGCCAGCAGATCAGGGTCTATGTTGTTTGTTCTACTGAATAGTCCTTACAAACTGCATAGACCCAGATCTGCTGGTGCATTATGCGACAGCAGATCTGGGTCTATGCTGTTTGCAGTTGGTATCAGCTTATATGCGAGTATAGATGGTACATCTTTCTTGACAGTCAATTCTACTTGTTTGAACATACATGTATTTTCAGACTAGTAAAATTATTGAACCAAGTCCCTACCTTTGCCCATATTATGATGAACAAGATTTTTTGGTCTGATTTAGTCAGCTTAAAAACCAGAATTGCCCTTGGAGTATATGTACTTTAAATGGAAGAAGTAACCATTTTAAGCACATGAACAGTCCAAGTGAAAGTGATCAACACCATTCGCATCAGCAACAGTAGTCTAACAGAATAGGTGCAAATTTTGATTTGATTCCCCCATTTTCATCTGCCAGAACATAAAAATTGTCACCTGACTTACCATACTAGGTTCTGTGACCCACCTCCTAAAAATATTTAGCACTGGGGTCTTCCTATATTTAGGGATATGGTAAAACCTGCCTTGAGAGACCACTGCTATGAGAGACTGCCTGTTTTGTGAGACCAGATTTGTAATGCCTGGATTTATTGATTATATATATAGTGTTATGACCTGTCATGAGAAATCATGATTTTTTTGGCAGAAGAGGCGGTCTCTTAAGACCAGTTTTACTATAATATTAATTGTAATTATTATTGTTTATGCATCCACATATGGCACTTGTTCCCTTGCGTTGTTCATGTTATGCCCTGCCATGAACTTTACAGGGACATATAGTGTGAGTATTTTCTGTATTCCCTTTCCAGACTGTGTAAGAGTTGCATTTAGTTAAATTTCTCATGTAATATTGACATCTAATGAGTACAACATCTCTATTTAAATTTGTTTCTGAATTTTAGCCGTGGTCTATTTAATAGTTTTCAGTATTAGAATAAGCAAGACAAATCTAGATGAACTATCACTGTGCACCACCTGTTTAGGAAATTTATATGTTGGTATAAATCTTTAGCCATAGGCTTTGAATGCAAGACTGCATGTGATGTTGGGTGTGCTTCAGCCATACTGTTGCCATTTGCGAGTAAACAGTTCCATACCACACTCACTATACAGCACTTTACCATACCTAGCAACACTGAAACATTATCTGCATTGTGACAAATGGCAGATTAATTTTGGGTGTCATGGTTAGCTCTTATATCTGCATGCAGGGTTGCCATTAAATTTTGTGCTGTAAATTATGTTTGACCTGGCAAATAATGGCTGAGAATGTTTTAATATGACTGTTCTTGTGATGAATCAAATCTGAATTAAAGGTAATCAGCACAGAAGATTCTCATATGTAACTTGAAGTCCTTGCAGTAAATTCTTTTCATATCTAAAAACTTTGAAAACTGTTCTCTTCTTTTATCAGGGCCCGATCTTAAACATGTTCTCACTATGCAGAGATGCTGGAGCAGAAAGGCTGCCACAAACCATATGACTGATCGCACAAACGGTTACACGTATGTAAATGGACAGTCACAAAATCATGAGATTCACCAACAATCCTTTGATAACCAGGTAATACCCACAATCTCAACAAGTCTGATAGAACATTATTGCTCTGTCACAGCTCAGCAGGGCTATGACAGCTTGCTTGCCAGCTCCCTTGTCCCACGTTGAACCAGGTCACAGTGCTAACAGTTGGTGCTTGCTCAAGGAAGGTGAAGAAGCACCTGCAACAAAACAGCAGCAGCATTTTTTAGTGGGCAACTCTCTGGTGCTACACTGAACCTGGTCACAGTGCTATCAGTTAGTGCTTGCTCAAGGAAGGTGAAGAAACACCAGCAAAAGTAATATACCGGCAGCTTTTCTCTGTGGAAAACTCTCTCTCTTTTGCAATTACATGTACAGCTAATGCATATTTTATTTTATTTTTGAAATATTTTATCGATCATAATACGTTAGGAGTACATCTACTACCTCGCAAATCCAGTCCTCCAATGCTAAAAAATATTTGTGTAATGTCTTTTGGCATGTTTAAGCAACAGAAGTGCTAAAAGGTCATTTACTTGTCATGGTTGAAATCAGACTAGAGTCATCTACCCTGGGATAGATCTTATTGGCGCCAAATCCCATCTATTATCAGTTATTACTTCCGCTTGTGCTTGGAAGCATGCTCTTTCTTGAGGCCTTGTAAATACCAAACTCACTTGTACCTTTTCATCAGCTGAGTGAGTCTTTGGATATTTCTTGCCTCAGGAAGTATAATCCAGTTTTTATTCTGCCTATTTCTCGCTCTATCTTCATCATAGTTGAATATGTTGCACTTCAATGATATCATTCTGTTTTATGATAAGCTTATCACCACCATCTTATTTACCTGTCCTTTGATCTGTGGTACTTAAAATTCAGGTCAGAACTCCAGATTGTTTATGAATTCTCTAAAGAAACTGAGTTGTTATTACATGTTGAACTGATTTGTTATTACATGTTGTAAGATCATTCCTGTATTTCCTTTGGCATTTTTCTTCATTCGTAGCATCACCTTCACATTGAGTTGAATCTGATGCTTGACTGATTGCACCTGTGTATGCAGTGTTAATCCCATAGGATTTTTTAAAATGGGTGACCAAAGGGGCAAATGTGATGAATTTAAATTCTGTTGAGTATGAATGAAATTGAAGAAAGAAAAAAAGAGTTAATACCTGTATTGTGTTTTTTGTTAATTAATCCTCCAACTTTAATGTTGTCCTCATTAGGAAGTGACATATGGAGCAATTCAAGTTCATTGAATGGATTCTCCATCTAATTCAAGTTCATAATGACATTTTAATCAATTCAAAGTCGGTGTCAAACTTTTATAAATTTCAGTCTCAACAAAAAGTAAAATATTTTAACTCATTTGCATATTATACAGCCTCAAATTCAGTCTGCAGTACTGCTCACTGACAGTGTGTAGTAATAAGTTTATTTGCTCCTGGTTTTCATGTCACCAAAGGCCCTAACTGTAACAAAGGTCCTAGCTACAGCTAGGGAATCCATTTTATGGGTGGGAGGGCCAACAAGACTTTCCATCAAAAGGCAGTTTAGCCTTTCTGGGTCCAGGCTGTTTAAAAGTTTGTTTTTTCAGGACATTTTGTTGAAAAAAACTTCCACTAGATGCACTGGATACAGAGATTGCAAGGGCTACTGAAGCCAATTTGACAAGATCAGCCTTGACTACACCTTCGACTTCAGGGATCAGGTACAGTAATCTATTTTTCCAGTATACCCAGTCCAGGCTGTAAGACACAGATCTCGCACAGCACCAGTCACTACCAAGATGACATGGGAACCCATCAAAACCATTCCTGGACAGTCAACAATGCCACCACCAGAATATTCAATCACAGTGCCGAGTACTGGGCAGGTACCAGCATGGAATGGCTGCATCAAAAAGATCGGAGTATTGGCTTTGGTGATCATTCCCTGGAGTTGGGCACCAGAAATCAGTCAGTCCTGGACCATGATTCCAGCTCCAGCACAGCCTTGACTGGTGCCATCTACCACTCGGATGGGGTATTGCAGTGTCTTCTCCTGCTATACCCAGTCCCACTCTCAAAATATGGAGAGCATCCGGTACCTAGTCACGCCTTGTCAAAGCACAGGCCCTGTCACATATGCCCATCTTTATCCAGCACCAGATTTGGTGAACCTTTCTCTCACAATGTCCAGTACTGGCTAACCTGCTAATACTTACATGTGATTTCTTATTCCTTTTGTTAGTTAAAAAGCAGAATATCTCTCTCTCTCTCTCTCTCTCTCTCTCTCTCTCTCTCTCTCTCTCTCTCTCTCTCTCTCTTTTCTCTCTCTCTCATTAAAATGACTATAATTAAACTTTGTACATTTTGTGAACCACCTAAATAGTCTCAGGATTCTTTGCTCGCAAATTTATCTTTCAATACTTGCAGCCACATGTATGTGAATGTGTTTTAATGGATGAGTCTTTGAATATTGTGTACAACTTAAAAAGAGCATTCTGCACTATGTACTGTAGCTCAGCTGACAGGTAAGTTCCATACAATGTAGTGGATGTGCACTAATACATAACTATATTGCTGCGACTTTCTAATTGGGGCAATAAAACGTACTCTGTCCACTACAAACCACGACATGTGCAATCCACGACTACGACTATATCCAGTCAGTGATGGAAACAGCCTGGATGGATTAGGTTCCACTGTGGGAACGTGGATTTTCCGTAATCCATGATGCATGTACTGTAAGCTTATATCATCAAGACCTCAGTTGATTTTGATTATGAGTGACATTCATGGCTATAAATGAGGTGATCTTGCATCTGATTCTGGCTGAATTTGTGAACATGCTGTAAGCCATATTTCTGATCAGATGTGGAATGTATAAACTTATATGATGAAGATGTCGGATGAGTTCAGTCCTGAGCAACATCCACACATATGAATGATGTGATCTTGCATCTGACTCCCTGAGCTTGTGAACATTCTAGAGTCCATATTTCAAATCGGATTTTGATTAGATTTGGTATCAGCAAGATCTCACAGTTCAATTATGAGCAAGATCCGTGCATATTAATGAGGATCTGGGTTCATCAGATGATGAGATCCGGGCTGATCAGATGATGGGAATTGAACCTGCAACCTTCTGGTCATGAGTCCAACACTGTAACCACCCAGCCACAGCAGCTGCCTTGGGTGGGGATCTCGGTGGTTTCCAAATTATGACTTTAAGGGCTGGGCCCCATGGGTAAGAATAGACCCAGTAATCCATGCTGACTGCACATATTTACTCCCCTTGTAATGCCAAGAAAGTGTATGTACTTTAAGGATGGAGTTATGAGCAGTTTGTAAATTGTGAATCAACTCCTTGTCCCCAGGGGCATGCAGAGATCCAGGGGAAATGCTGGTTATATAAATGATTTGTCCTTTTGATGCAGAGAAAATGATCTTGGAAAGAAGATAAATGATGCCAGCATTAATAGACCATACAGCAGCTTGTGCATCAAGCTTTTCTTATGTGTGTGAATTTACATTCACAAGCTGACATATGCCAACTACTCAGGTGAGCAATATCTGACTCATGTTATGTTCAGATTCCAATTTTTTCAAGCTTGCATTTTATTTCAGAACAGCGTGGGTTGGCATCTCTGTAGCTGTCACCCTTTTCCTGCAAAGGAACGATTTCACTGAACGTGTATTCCCCTTACCCCTCAGATTCCCAACATCTTGCAGCAGTGAGGGAATCTGAACACTGACTAATCCTGGTGACTCACCTCAAGCAGGAATCATCATGGATCAGCTACCTCCTCAGTCCAATGGTGCAGATTCCCAGGAAATCTGTGACTTTACCATGCCTGCTGAATCAACTGTGAATGCATGTTTCCATCCAAAAACTAGAACTGCTGAACCTGCATTCTTGGCTCATATTAAACAAGCCCTTGGGAAGAAACGTCTCTCTGAATACTTGAGCAAGATGGCCCACCACATTGGAAGTCTATGAGGGGAAATGGAGAATTTTCTCCCAGTGGAATGAGCAGAGGACACCCGCTGTTGAGCCTCAGTACTGCAAATACTAACTTTCTCCAATGATCTTTTTTCAAGGAGCAGTTACCTCCCATCACAATCCAGGGCTAGGGTTCCATGATCTCAAATATGTTTCATCCTCATAGAAGGGAGTATATAGGCCAGAACAAAGACCTTTACAGTCTTCTTGTAAATTTTGACTTGTCTTGAACAAAGACTTTTGCTTTTTGTGTGAAATGTAATCTTCCATGGGTTCTGGCATGGTTGATCAAGTCACAGTTTGAACCATGTTCCAGAGCCTTCATGACTCAACTCTTGTAAAACATCTGTAGTGTAGTCACCTTAGTAGCTAAGGTGACTAGGAAACAGTTCTGTTACAAGAGTTGAGTCATGAAGGCAGAAGCTTGAACCATCTGCAACTATGCCACATTGTTTCAGTTTCTGTCATGATGACCCCTGCAGTTATCACCAAGAATAGGTTATAGGGATCAGTCCTTTGTTTTTTACATAGCTGTCTTCATTTGGATCCTTTGTCCCAGGGACATCTGCAGGACTCCATCAGGGCTCTGAAATGGAATGAGGAAATCAGAATAAGGAGATCAAGCTTCTTACCACTCAAAGAAAGAAGAGATGATACTTCCACTATTATTTCTGTCATCCTGGATAGAATTGAGTTATCTGTTCAGCCCATAAAGAACTAATCCATGTCCAGTTGAATTTTTTGCACATATGAGTTTATGACTAGTATAGCATTTGAGCACAACTGCTTCCAACATTATTCAGGCGGTGTGATGGAGGCCAGAGCTGGTATTCTCAAGTTCTTATTGCAAATGGCTTTCATTTTACAGAGCAGCATTTTTCAACACGGATTACTCTACTTCCGCTGGATTTGCAGAAGTGAAAATGCGTGTACAGGCATAAACTCTGTGCTAACTCATATTAGCTTATATCAGCTTATATCTCACACAAATCTCAAGGCTGCTTCACATATG
This sequence comes from Margaritifera margaritifera, assembly GCA_029931535.1. Classification (NCBI taxonomy): domain Eukaryota; kingdom Metazoa; phylum Mollusca; class Bivalvia; order Unionida; family Margaritiferidae; genus Margaritifera; species Margaritifera margaritifera. The sequence goes on along the minus strand of JAQPZY010001627.1, from coordinate 4,827,618 downwards.
TTAGATGAATGCCAACAGAGCTAAGTTCATGGTTAGAGGATGTAACTCCCTCCTCTTACAAATTCTCCGAACATATTATGATTGGATAATGTATTTGAGAAAGAAACCAGTTTTTAGAATAAAATATTCCTTTGATCATATTTATCCAATCATAATGCGGGCACGCCCTTACATGCCCTCCCGTCAGTTACATCCATGGAAGAGTGTGCACATGCCTTGTAGTAGTAACTGTCAAGTGATGGGATTTGGCACCAATCCCTCTGTCTGAGGGAAGACTAGTCTGACTTCCACCTTGGCAAGCAGACACCTTTTTTTAGCTTGGGAAGGCTGGAGTTACGAGGTGGTGGATGTAGTCCTTATGTATTAGTGTTATCAAAGAAACATATTTTACTCTGTAAATTGGTTTCAAATGAGCAGCTAGAATTTTTACAACCTAGAAATTTTAATTGCTATTGTTTGTTCAGTTACTTGTGTTCATATGCTAACAGCACTCCAATAGGGACCAAGTTTTATATAATGCAACAATATTCATCCAAATCTTTTTATAACAAAAAATGTCAAAATTTATATCAATGTAGATTTGTATGCTTAGTATTTCCTCTAACTTATATATGAAAAAAACAACAAAAAAACAAAGCTGTAAGGTGCAGTTTGACTCACATTGTAATATTCAGTTATACTTACATGTATATTGTTTTAGTTTTAAAATTGTAACATTTAAAGTCACCAGAAAAGATCTGTTAAGATATTGTCATATTGATATAGTCTTATCTTGCCTTGTGCCATTCAAGCAAATGCAATAGTCCACTGTCTTTAGGTCAACTTTTAGAAGTTTTTATTATTTCACCTGGCCATAACCAAGTGAGCTTATGGTATGGTCCTGTCCTGTGTATGTCATCCAGTTATCTGTTGCTAATTTCAGCTTCTCCAAAACCTCAGGACAAATTTCAGTTAAATGTGGTGTAAAGCATTCTGGCATACTGTCCTTTCAGGTTTATACATATTATTCCAGTCTGCAAGCAAATATTAGTTGCCATTACTAAAAAAAACAATAGAGAAAGCTTTAAACAGTTTCTCAAAAATCACTTAACAGGATTTGACTGAATTTGACAGAAAGCACTGAGGCGTAAAAACCTTCAAAATTTATACAAATGATACTGGTCTGCCATCAAATGTGGTCGCCAATTTTTTTAAATAAAATCTTTAAATGACTTCGGAAAAATTGTTCAACAGAAATTAAAGCATCCTGGTACAAGGCGTTTTAAGTTTGTACAAATAATGCCAACCTGTCACCAAATATGACTGCCATTACTAAAATTTTAAAAAAACTTTAAATGACTTTTCAAATGCTTCTTAACAGAATTGGACCAAATGTGACAGCAACCTGGTATAAAACCTTTTCAGTTTTGTACAAGTGATGCCAATTTACCATGAAATATGGCTGCCATTACTCAAATCTAGAAACTTTAAACAACTTCTCAAAAAACACAGTAGAATGTCACCAGATTTGACAGAAAAAAACCTGGCATGAAGCCCTTTCAAATTATATTGATATTGCTGAGCAGCTGTCCAATATGGTCATTGTTAATATAAAGAGAAAAACTTTTACATGACATCTTTTAAAAATATACTTGACAGAATTTCACCAAATTTGACAGAACACATAAAGGCTTTTAAGTTTACTACAAATGATGCTAACCTATGCTAATCAATCTTATCAAAAAAGGATGAATGTACAACAGGGGGTGGGGGTGGGTTTGATGTTTTGGTGCTGTATGGCACAGCAACACTTTGAACATAATATTGTACTGAGGCAAGTAAAGTGCCTTTCCCAGGGACACACCACAATAGTTGATCCAGACTGATTTGATAATGGGAATTGAACATGTGCTCTTCTGGTTACGAGTCAAGCATCTTGATCACGGAGAAAACAAAGCTCAGCAAGCAAAAATAAAAATGGAGAAACCTTCAAACAACTGTTTTCATAATCAACATAATTTAAGGAAATTTTGACAGTAGGCATACTAATAACCCATATTTCTTTACCGATTGCTCTTGCATTTGACTGTTAGGCAAACTTTAGTCAGGTGATCATTCTCAAGCCCAATTTGGATCTCTTGTTAAACTTTGGCATAGTTAATTTTTATGAATAATTCATGAAATTTGGTAACTGGCAATATGTAAATTTTATTGTCAGTAGTTTTAATCTTCTGCACTGAAATCATTTACTGTCATCAGATTTTTGCAAATCTATAAATTCATGTTACAGTAAAACCAGATTTTATAGATCATGGTTTTGGGAGACCACCAGTCATTTAAGACCAGATTCTTGATGCATGGGTCATTTTTTTTGTTTTTTTTTATGTGATGACCAGCATTGAGAGACTGTTTTATGATGACAGATGGGGTGGTCTCAGAATAGGTTTTACTCTACTAATGACATGAAGTTTTTGTGAATAACTGATTGTTCGTATTGTCTCATATTGTCAATATTGTCTCATATATTTTTACAAATTGAGTTTTGCTTGCAAAATGGTACAAATTTTGTGCTTGTAAAGTGTTTTAAATTATTATTGTATTATATTATTGTTGTTGTATTTCTTTTCAGTTAGTTTACAGAATGATTTTGTAATGTGATTTGTTTACAATTTTTTCGAGCTGTTTAGAGTTTAATAAAAAAATTTAATCATATTGTATTAAATACTTGCAATAGACTTTAATAATAAAGTCATAAAAAAGGAACAGATAACTCTTGAACAATGACATCTTTCTACTTGTATGTCATACTCAAGTTGGTCACACAATTCAGTTAGATATAAGTATTTATACAGTTTTATTAAAATGTTACCTAACAATTTTATGGTAATATATTGGGTTTTTTGTGCCCTACAGATCTTGTTATTTTATTTTGCAGAGTGTTTACAATGATTGTATTGCTTTCTTAATGCCTTTTTCATTAATAGAACAAGTCAGTGTTTGCTAAAATCTTCATTTGATAATAATGGTGAAGTGCTTATGCTACACAAGTTCATAGGAACATAAAACAGTATTTTCACTTAGAAATTTTGAAAAGATGGCAATGTTTAGAACAGGCAGTGAAAAGAAAAATTGTTGGACAGGAAATATGAGATTTTTTTGAAGAAAAGACAAGCAAACAGATTAATGGTAGTGGGCAGGGAATTTCACCAGACACCAGCCTATAACAAGAACTATTTAATACATAGAGGGATTTTAAATCTAAGTTGGTAACATTATCATATAAAAGTCTGCCTCAAAACGATATTACCCCCATGCTTTTCTCATTTGCTTCTACTTGACAAAAAAACTACAACCTCGGGATAGATCAAAGTTCTGAAACTGTTGTGGACATCTACAGACTCCACCCCAATCATACCACAAAGTTTAAGGTCTCATAAACAGTTTAGGATGAGTTATGTGACATTACATATACATATACACACACAGAGGCACCTTTAGATGGGTAGGATCACACAATTTCAACACTTTCTCTTTGAAAGTGTGGCAATAATCATTGATTTCAGTAAGTACCATGCTTAAAGCAAGCAGGAAATAAATTTTAGTAAGTCAATATATTGTCTAAATTTGAGTTACATTAAAGTTTGCAAAATTAAATTTAGCATGGTATCGATAAGCCAGAGAACAAATTTGTTAATGAAAAATTTTCATTAAAGCTTTCAGACCATTATGTCATCTAGCTTCATTAGCACTTGAATTTCCCAAGTACTTGCCATATTAGACCCAGTATATATATTGACATGTTTAGATTACCTTAAACAGGGCTGTACTGTGGATTTCCATTCAGGCTCTTGCTTTCATCTAACTTCAGTCTTCACCTATTATAAACCAGTGTTTTGTGTAATAATTTTCTCTTTATGTTTTTTTTTTCTTTTGAAACTAATAAAGTCTTGATTTATGCCTCGTTATGTATTTCTGCAAGTTTCTTCCTTCAGAAATTCGGTTCTTTTGTCATTAATTTAACCTTGAAAATACGTTACACTAGCATCTGTAAGTGGCTTTGAAATGAAACTTTGCAGATGCCTGAGCAAATCTAGAATATTTCAATTGCCAAATTTGCTGTGTTAATTGAAATGAATTTCATTCTGAAAATTTTGATCACCTTTACTGATTTTGTCAATCACAAGTGCGGATATAATATTCTGCAATCCAGTGTTTAGTCCAGTTGCATTTTTAATTGCTTGTTTCTGTTAATATTCTAGCACCCAGATGATGCTATAGCAGCTATTCAGAATCAGTTTTAGTTCTGTAGTATTAGCCTACTACCACAGCATTTTCTACCACCCGTGTGATTTTGAAAACAAAAAGTATCAAGGATATTAAAAAAATGCACAAAACTTAGTCATTTCATTAATCTATTTATAACTTCTAACCTGATTGTCATGGGGGTCTCTAACACTGTCATCTTGTTCACATTTCAAACCAATGGGAGTTTCTTTTCTAACACGGCCACCATATTTGTGTGGGTGTGTCTTTTTTTTTTCAGACAGCAGGAGTGATGTAGTTCATCATCTTTGATAAGCTGCGAATAATTCCGTAAATTTCCTTAGGAGATTACATCCCTTTGAACCCATGTACATAAGAGTTACGATGCTTGCCCTTTTTATTTCGTTCAGGTTTTTTGAGAAATGTTAAAATTAGACATTGCAAATATTGGATACAGGCAATACAGTTTTAACCTTCTATGTATCACTGAAAATAGACTTTTCCAGGAACTGGAAAAGGACAGTGAGCAGGCTTGTCGTTTACTCTGAAAACTTATGTTGAAACGCAAACAAGATGACTGTGTTAGGGACCCCCGGATGACACCCCTGATGAGAATCAGGTTAAAAAATATAAATCAATGAATGAAATAACTAAGTTTTGTGCATTTTTTATATCCTTGATGCTTTTCATGTTTAAAATCACAAGGGGGGGTACAAACTGCCAGGATGATAGGTGAATACTATAGCTTTTGGTATTAATATATACATTAAAATCTCAATAGCTGGAACTTCCAGAGATCCTTAGTTTGAGTCAGTAAGATTTAGTATAATTACAGAGGTTTTTTGGTGGTCTTAAAACACAAACTTAAGTGATCTGGGGTGTTATAGCAAACTGTTAAGGTCAGTGAGAGCATTCTATATATATCTAGTTTTATAGCATTGAAAATTGCTAATGGTATATGGTGCATCTATGCCCCCCCCCCAAAAAAAAAAAAAAAGCTTGTAGTTTCAGAATCTAATGCATTGTAGATATTGCAGACTTTAGTCATCTATTCAGTTTAAAATGATCCTATTTTATTTTTTGCAGTAACTTATGGTGAACAGTGTACCCATCTTTTAGTAGAAATAATTAATTTGTTGTCATTTCTCTTCTAATGAATAGGATGCTAAGTAGTTACTTTACTTTGTATGTTGTCATTCCAATTAAAAATTGTGACATTAGAATTGTTTTCTGTTCGGATTTTCACATTGAAATTTGATATTGTATGAGTTTTGTTACTCGCAGATCTGTATTTCAACTCCTACTATGAACAGAATTTTGTTGTAAGTATACATAATAGTCCTCTGTCCAATATGAATGAGTCCTGTGCTAATTTGTTCCCAATTTTTATTGAGTCTTTGAGAATCAATACTTTTTATACGTTTTTTTCCCCCATTTGTTTAGATTTTATTTCACTTAAATTTGTGTTCACATGTACATTCAGAATCTTGGACAAGTTTATGCATATTTTTATATCCAGTTTTCTTAAGTACAGCTTGCTTGTTATGATCTTTGTGTTGCATATCATTAGTCCATTATAATTGCCAAATTTGTCATTGGTATATACTTCAGTTGCTTATATTTTTCAAGTGCAAATATTGTACATATAGTCTTAGTCATGAACAGGGTTTCACCAGACTGGTATACTTTTAGTAACCACCTTATTTTTACATTAATAGAAGTTGATCTCTTCTTGCTTGTGTTGCCATCCTAATGATCATACACATTGTATGTATAAATTGAGCTAATGTTGGAAGTCGAATTGTTACCGTATATACTCGCGTATAATCGCGGTCCAAATGCAAACAACATAGGCCATAATCTGTCATCGCATAATGCCAGCAGGAAAAGGGTCTATTTTGTTTGTTCTACTGATTAGTCCTTGCAAACTACATAGACCCAGATCTACTGGCACATTATGCAACAGCAGATCTAGGTCTATGCAGTTTGCAGTTGGTATCAGATTATATGCAAGTATAATCTGTATGTTGTTAGGTATTTGTATGGGAATAATTTGTAAATATTTGAAAAATCATTTAGGATAAGATTACTGCCAAATTGAAGTGGGCATCTAGGAGATAGAATTTTCCATCTGAGCTCTTTTTTTCAGTGTGAACTGTAGATGTAGAGAAAAGAGTAGACATGTATGTGTAGTTAAGTTTGTAAATTACTGTATATTCTTGCTTACAAGTCAGGTCCAACTACAAACTGCATAGTCCCAGATCTGCCATTGCATAATGGACTGGCAGATCTGGATCTGTGCAGTTTGTTAGTAAAAACAAACAACACAGACCCTGATCTGCTAGCATATTATGCAATGGCAGATAAGGGTCAATATTGTTTGCAGTTGGGCCTAACTTATAAGCGAGTATAGACGGTATTACAGGAATTTACAGTTTGTTTGTGTATTAATTTTCTACCAAAGTGTTCTTTTTTCAGAAATGTACTCATCACTTGAGATATTACTTTTATCAAAACTATGCCTGAACATCTACCAAAGTTTATGTGAAAAATGAAAACGGGGTTTAACAGAGATAAACTTGTGTTGATTATAGTCTCTGTGCATCATGCCTTTTTGTCAGTCATGCAGTGACATGCAGGAGCCCTATAGTAATCATATTTTCTATCTGATTTTCTAAGCCACATGTATGTCCTCCAAACATGCAGTTACATTATATAATTGAGTTTCCTTCCTTGCCTTTTTCATATGCATGCCAGAAGGCAGAGCATATTATGTTATGTTGTCCATCCATCCATCTTGTTACTAATTTCATTTCCACACAATAACTCAACTTTTTCACCATCTAGTTAGCAGACTTTGTGGATGGCTTGCACTTAGTGTGAGATGGAACCCTTTCAGTCAGTTGTGGAGTCAATAGGTCATGGTCACTGAAACAAGAAAAATGTCTTATGCACCAAACTTTGTGGGTAGCTTGCACATTGTGTAAGGAAGAAAGGTCAGTGTCACTGTGACTGAAAATGAGACAAATGGTTTCCGCTCAATAACATTAGTTCTTTATTACATACCTGGACCAAATATTGTAGATAACTTGCACTTGGGGTATTGATTTCTGGGTCTAAAGGTCTATGGTCATGGTCATTGTGATTGAAATAAGAAAAATGGTTTATGCACAATAACACTTGTTCTACATCACATGCAGACCTGGACCAAACTCTCTGGATGGCTTGCACTTCGGATAAGGAAGAAGCCTATCAATTTTGGGGTCAAAAGGTCAAGGTCACTGTGATTGAAAGAAGAAAATTGGTTTATACACAAAAATTCAAGTTATGGACCATGTACCGTCACAGATTTTGTTGAGGACTTGCACGTTAGGTAAATAAGAAACCTATAGATTTTGGGGTCTAAAGGTCAAAGGTCAGGATAACTTTGAAAGAAGATTGTTTTTTACATAATAACTTTAATACCTTGACCAGAGTTGCATTTAAGGTATGGAAAAGTTGATTGAAATTGGGGTCAAAGGTCAATGGTCAAGGTCCATTTGTCTCAAAGAAAGATGGGTTTTGCAGAATAACTTTTGTTCTAGAGTAAATTCCTTGACCAAACTTCGTGGATGGCACTTAAGGTAACAAGAAACTTTCAGATTCTGGAGTCTGAAAACCACAGTTCACAGTGATGGTAGGTCTGATAAGAAAATAATGGTTTCTGCACATTAAAGTTTAGTTCAAGATTGCATATCTTAACCAGAGGTCCATATCATTGAGACCCCTTGGTCAGTAATGTCTAGTGCCTCACAGAGGACTATTCAACACAGGGCAGGCATATAATGTGCAATTCATTGTACTCTTGTTGACTGAGGTCAAAATGTAATATCAGTTCATATCTACCTGTCTTTATCCTCATGATCTGAAATATTTTTGTGTCTCCTGTACAGCTCTGGCTAGTTATGCCATGATGTACATGTATATATAGTCTGTGAAACCTATCTAGTTTAAGACTAAATTAACATTTTTTTTTATTCTGTTCAAGTGATGTTATGGGGCAGAACAATTAATTGCACATATGATTCACATTACTCATCAAATAGTCTCATGTGACTTATCATTTATATTCATCTGTCTTGCGTGCAAGATTATTTCATCATCTGGCACTTTGTGCCATTATGCGTATATATTTTTCCTTGGCTATCGAGATTATAGTGCACAATCTTTAATGTATTTACATTTTATAAGATCTTTTTGACATGACAAAAATGTCAATAATTATGCCAGACTTCTTTCCCATCTTGATCGATGTCAAAAGATATTGCACTGTGTAGTTTATTTTTGACGAGTCCATGTTAGTTGTAAGCTAGACATAACAGTTGCTTTTCTGATGGAGGTAGAGGCAACAACAGTTTGTTAAGGTATTGGATAGTTTTTTATGTGCATATATTTCCTAAACTATACACCGTATATACTCATGTATAAGCCAAGTCCAAATGCAAACAACATAGACTCTGATCTGCCGTCGCATAATGCGCCAGCAGATCATGGTATATGTTGTTTGTTCTACTGATTAGTCCTTATAAACTGCATAGACCCAGATCTGCCGGCGCATTATGCGACGGCACATCTGGGTCTATGCAGTTTGCAGTTGGTATCGGATTATATGCGAGTATATACGGTAATTGATTATTCATCATACATGGCATGAATCATTATGAAGCTAATACAATTCATTCTACAACATGCTTACTTGCCCATTTTACCTTGGGGTCGAGCTCACAATCAGATTTTTGTTAAGATTTTGGTGATAGTTTTTTCATTTCTTTTTTATATTTCCTAAATCCCTTAATATATTATCATCATACTTGGTATAAAATCATTATGAAGCTAAGACAATTTATTCTAGGACATGCTAATTTTGCATTAAGTTTTTGGTTTAAAGTATCTTCATTTGCGTATATTTCCTAAAACCTTTGATAGATTTCCATTATACTTAGCATAAATTACTATAATCTAAGACAGTTTGTTCTGTGAGATGCTTGCTTGTCCCTATGACACTGGAGTCAACTCAAAGTAGCAGAAAATCTGTATTAAGGTTTTGGTTAAAGTGTTTCATTTGCTTATATTTCCTAAACTCCGTGATGGATTTTCTTCATACTTGGCATGAATCAATCTGAAGCTAAGGTAATTCTTTCTGTGAAATGTGGGTCTGCCCCTTTTTTCTTGGGATCAAGGTCCTAGTCATATTTTGTTTATATTTCCTAAATCTCTAGATGGATTTTCTTCATACTTGGGATGAATCTAACCTTGAAAAATCCTTTCATTTGAGGCCTTGAAAACTTCTTGAATATAAACAAAGTTTTATCTTTGAAAGTCCATGAATTTGTTGAAAAACTTCTTGAATTTTGCCAGGAACTTGATGAATTTATCTGAAGTAATACAAAACATTAGAACTGTATACAATTTATCACTATTTAAATTAAGAATTTTATTTACTTACATATTGTCCCAAAAATGACAATGAATAAATAAAATGGGATCAATTTGTGGATCAAATGACACATGAATTTTCTTCATACTTTGGGGTAATCGTTATTAAGTTTCTGCAACATGCTCGCTCAATCTTTTGACCATGATGTCAAGGTCACATTTTACAGCAATGTTTTGATTGTGGCTTAAACATGCTGGCCTTGCCATCTTCTTCTGACATGTAACCTGAACACCAAACAAAAACTTAATAGCTGTAAAAAAAAATTATATCACTTGCTTCCATGTTTGTTAAAGCAAATTTTGTCAGCATGTAGGGTCACAATATAAACTTCCGACACAAATGTAACATGCTTTCTGATTGGACAAAAGTCAGAATTTATGACAGTAAAATCCATGATATACTGTTGGAAACTCTAACACCATCATGAAGTCATAACTCACCCTGTGAAGTAGTGACACAGAGAATTACGTTTTCCATTGTTTTGAGACAGTTTTTAGCTCTGCTGGTCATAGACCGGAAAAGCTTATGCAATGGTCTTTCGTCTGGTGTCCGGTACTTGTTAGCACAAGTTTGTTGTCGCTGCTACTCTTAAACTATTGGGAGAATTACCACCAAACTTTACAGACACATTCATTGCAAGGTCTAGTTTATCCTAAATAAAAATGGTGTCCGTCTTGAAAATCTTATTATTGATACTCTTTCTGACTAGATGGTCATATCAACATGGGGTTTTCACCGAAAGACATCTTGTGATATCTGGTTGGTCCTAAAAGGAAATAGTGCAGGTCTTCCATTCAATATGGCTGCCATGACAGCGAGTCTTGAAAATCTCGTTATTGATACTTCTCCTAAATGGACAGTTATATCAACATGAGGTTTCACCAGAAGACTTCTTATGGGATCCAGTTGGTCCTAAATCAAAATAACGATATCTGAAACCCAGTATGGCTTCCATAGCTGTTACCTTGAAAATCTTATTGCTACTCCTCCTCAGTGAATGATCATACTGACATGTGTTTTCACTGAAAGACTTATAGTATCTAGCTTGTCCTAAATGAAAATGGTGCCATCTTTCAACCAATATGACTACCACAATGACCATCTTAAAAATTTTGTTATTGCTACACTCCTGAATGGATGATCACATTGACAGGGGGTTTTCACCAAAGGACTTTGATGTCGGCCTGGTCCTAAATGAAAATTATCTGATCTTACATCCAATATTGTTATCGCTCAAAAATATCAGAGATGATTTCAACACTTGACAGTTATAAAGAAGAGACAGTGTTATCTTGGATTCCTGGAAATTCTCTTCGACCTGTAGAGCATTAGACCCTTTGAGGGACACGTGTTAGAAGTGTGTTTAAATGGAGATAACAGCTTTTTTGCTAGAGGACTTGAGGACATTAGTGGGGATTTTACAAACAGACAAATTTCCATTTTACCGACTTTTTAAACTTAGTAATGCCACCATTAATGTTCTCAAATCTTTGAATAGAAGACTGTTATTCCTACATTTTTAAGTCAGAAGATTGTTTGTATTGAACAGTCAGGAAATGTGTGATTTCTTCTTTTTTCCCAACAACTAAATTGGTTTATGGATTTAATTGTCAAAATACGGAGCATTTATCAAATTTTTTTATGAAAATACAGGATGCATTGCTACTGTCTAAATTGTATTCTTTTGCTTGCCTTTGTTTTAAAAGGTATTTAAATAAAATTAGCAATGAATTATTTGTTGTTATTTTTATGTACAACCAACTAGGTATGGTAAAGTGCTACTAAAGCTCTGGAATTATCTCCTTACCAACAGAGTTTACAGGGTTTAATGGGGGGGGGGGAGGGGAATTGGAGGGATTTATCCCTCTAAAGTTTTTGTCATGCTGTCTGCACTCAGTTACTAAGAATAGTTTATTTTTCTATATTCAGCTCTTTTGGCCTTGAAAAAGCGAGTCCAAATATGTAATGGAACATAACTCAAATTTTAATCCTAAGAGAGGCGGCTATAGTAGCTCAGTAGGTAAAGCATCCGACTTGTTATTCAAGGGTCATGGGTTTGATACCTGCGTAGGCCAGCCCAGGTTGGCTGCCTTGGTATGTCCATGGAATAGGCACTTAGCTACTATTCCTCAGCATGATATGGTCTTAAAAGTGCTGTTAAAACCAACCAACCAAAACCATAATCCTAAGAGGAAATTATTATCCTCAGTGTAATTACCTCCCTTGATATTGTTTGACAGCTATGTAGAATCATTTAAATACAAAATGCTCATTAAATAAAACTGCTTAAATATATTTTATTGAATTTTTTTAATGAATTTTTAGCTATCCTTCTTAGTCATAGACCAGAAGAGCTTCTGGGATGGTTTTTCGTCTGTTGTCGGTCCATCCTAAACTACTTGGAGGATTGCCATTTAACTTTACACACATATTCATCCTACATGTATGGTCTAGTTGGTCCTACGTGAAAATATTGGCACTCGGACACCCAGTAAGGCCACAACAGCAGACATCTTGAAAATCTTGTTATTGCTATGCCTCCAGAATGGATGGTCATATCAACATAGTGTTTTCATTAAAAGACTTCTTATGATGTTTAGTTGGTCCTAAATTAAAAGGGTGCTGATCTGAATTCAAATATGGCCACCACAGCAGCCATCTTGAAAATCTTGTTATCTCTACTCCTCCCGAGTGGAAAGTCATATTGACATGGAGTTTTCACCAGAAGACTTCTTCTTATGTCTAGTTGGTCCTAAATGAAAATGGTGCCGATCTGTTGTCTAATATGGCCATCACAGTGGCCATCTTGAAAATCTTGTTAATGCTACTCCTTTTGAATGGATGGTCATATCAACATGGGGTTTTCACTGAAAGACTTATGATTTCTAGTTGGTCCTAAATGAAAATGGTGCTGATCCTACATCCAGTATGGTCACCATGGCAGCCATCTTGTTATCGCTATTCCTCTTGAATGAATGGTCATATCAAAGTGGGATTTTCACTGAAAGACTTCTTATGATGTCTAGTTCTTCCAAAATGAAAATGGTTCCGATCTGATGTTTATTATGGCCACCATGGCAGCCATGTTGAAAATCTTGCTATCACAACTTGTTACTGCTGAAGAATATCGGAGATAGTTTCAACACTCGGCAGTTAAAAGGAAGAAATGGTCTTAATTCCTGGACATTCTTTTTGCCCAGTTGAGCATCCATCCCTTTAGGGACTCTTGTTTAATAAATTCTTTATTTTATTGCTAAAGAGTCGAAAAAACATAAACAAAAATTCAGATTATATATTTAAAATTATATATTGGTATTAATATTCACAAAAAGGAACATGATTATCAACATTTCACAATTTATGTTCATACCTTTCATCCTGTTTATTGTACCATATTTCCCTAACCTTCCAAGTCACCAGTATTCTTAATATTTTTATAGTTTGCATTTTTCTTGAAATATTTAAAGTCTGTATGAATTTTTTTTTCTTGGACACCTACTAATCAAACCTAACTTTAATACCATATATACTCGTGTATAATCCGATACCAACTGCAAACTGCATAGACCCAGATCTGCCGTCGCATTATGTGCTGGCAGATCTGGGTCTATGCAGTTTGTAAGGACTAATCAGTCGAACAAATAACATAGACCCTGATCTACTGGCACATTATGCAACAGCAGATCTTGGTCTATGTTGTTTGCATTTGGATCAGGTTTATACGCAAGTACATACGGTTCTAAATTACCTTTCATCTCATTATGTAAACAATATGGCTTATGTTGTGGATATGTTGAGTCCCATATATCACGCTTAAAGTGAAGATGTGTGGTTAAATAGTGTAAACATACTGAAATTAGATCAACCATTTGACTGTCCATCTGCCTTTCTGATTGTTCACCCATCACACTTTGTAACAATTATAGCTCAGTAACTACTCATATTTGACACCTTCAGTTCTATTTGGTGTGTAAAATATTATATTCGATAAACAGGTACATTTCGAGCGTTTGATTTCTGTTTGTCCCTCAGTGATGGAGTCAGGACAGTGTGCATTAGAATTTGGTCTCAACAGCTAATATTGATTGCAAAGTATGAAGATTTTAATTCAGTTAAAGTATGTAAGCTGTGTAATTAATGTAGGCTTGCCTTATGAGAATTAGAAAAATAAAATGCCTGGAAACTCTCAATTAAACATGAACGTTGATCCCTTCCAGATGGAGAGGGTGTTATTGATGTATCCAAACACCTCCTTGCCTGATGAGAATGTTTATCTCTTTGCCTCCATTATTCGATTTGCCTGTGATGAATGTCATACAAGATGAGACATAACAGTCAGAATGTCAGGCCATCTAGCATCAACTTTTGGTAATTTTTATTCTTGTTTTTGTTTAAGGGTTGGGGGGGAGGGGCAGAGTAAGGAACATCTCCAAAGATTAAAAGCCAAGGAGATCAAAGATTAATATCACAGTGTTCCATGGTTAAAGTTCTTGGATCTGCAGTATTTTTTTTTTCTTCAGAAAGATATTAGTTGACAATAAACATGCCAAGTCTTTTAAATATTTTTGTGAAGAATATATCTAGAATAAAATATTTGTATCTGATTATCATTTATACATGTAATGGATGCCCCGGGTGGCATAGTGGTCTAAGGTGCTCGCATTTAGATCACTCACACATCTCACCTCTGTCTGCATGGGTTCGAGCCTTGGGCTCGGCTAACGTGGGTATGTGAGAAAGCTTGCCAGTAGCTTCCCGTGGGTCGGTGGTTCTTCCCGGGTTCTTCCTCCACCAAATATACTGGCCGCCATGTATAGCCTTTCATGTACTGAAAAATGTCATTAAACCCACAACAACAACATACATGTAATGCTCACGAACCAGACAGACATTCACACATGCAACAAGGCAAAAACACTCTAAACACATAACTTTCTCAGTGAAGATCCAGTACTTACTAATTTATTCCAATTTTTTTTGTTTTATTTTTTTCTTCTGTGGGGATAAGAAATTACTGTTCTCATGTACAAGTTGTTATCACCTTTCCAATTTTCTGATAAATACTTCAGCTTAATGAGAGTTCAGTTAGTCTGAGCAGGGAAATGAATGTAAATTTCACTATGCACTCGTTAGACTCTGAATAAGTGTGGATTTGTTTTGAACTGATTGATTGTTGTTTAACGGCACATCAGCACATGAGAGGTTATGTCATGCTGCAGTTATTGGGGTAAAGGGCCATGCCCAAAGACAGCCTGACCTGGGCAGGATTGGAACCCACATTTTTCTGCTTTTGAAGGTTTTGTCTAATTATTTGTAAACAAGAACTAAGGTGGTTGATTTTAAAGTTTGCCAGGTTTTCAACTTTTTTTCAACTTTTTGTTCAACTTTTTCAATTTTTTCTTCTAAACAGCATATCTCGATGTTTTCAATTTTTTCAACTTTTTCTTTTAAACAGCATATCTCGATGGTGTCATTAGATGGCAGTATTTCCTTTATTTTTCTCAAACCTGTTTTCACCTCGAAGCTCATGCTTTTAGTTTGTCATTGCCTCCATGCACGGCCCTTCATTGCTCTCTCATAATTTCGCATTTTTT
Source organism: Margaritifera margaritifera (assembly GCA_029931535.1). Classification (NCBI taxonomy): domain Eukaryota; kingdom Metazoa; phylum Mollusca; class Bivalvia; order Unionida; family Margaritiferidae; genus Margaritifera; species Margaritifera margaritifera. Next base: position 4,812,306 of record JAQPZY010001627.1, on the reverse strand, counting down.
TTCAGGTAAATGTTATTTCTGCCAGTAAAATCAGCCCATGTAATGCAAATTTTACAATCTAGGGCTGCCTTAAAAACGTCATAAACGTTTTTGAAGGCGTAATCAAAGTCATTGTTACTTTTTATTTGTTTTCCTCATGTGCAAAGCATAGGGGACAGCTAGGCATTCCTTTTCAATGCCATGGTCATTGTCATCGTCTTCGTAATGTTTGCATTTAGGTTAATTTCTCAAATACAGTCAAACCTGTCCTAGCGCTCACCTGTGTTCAGCGGTCATTCTAATTTCCCCCCCGGCAAATTTCCCATATAAATGCCCTGTATTTAACGGTCACCTGCTTTCAGTGGCCAGTTGTTTCTTAACCAAACCATGGTTTCACCCTACCTTAAATGGTCACAGGAGCGTATCAGTAGTGACAGCTCCAGGTATGCAAATTAAACACTTCTTTTGTTTGATGGGCAAGGCATTGTTTAGATACAGGTATATCATATGAATCAATGTTTAAGCATTTCATATCTCGATTGTACTTACCTTACTCCAATCATGATGCCAGTTATTCCTACAATGTAAGATGTCCACCCTGATATTTATGATGTTTGGGTGCTACTCAAACTGCCAAACTCAAAGGTGTCAACATGTCGGCTTGAAAAGCAGAGTGGTTTTTGTCCTTACATGAGAGAATCGAAGCAATACGTTTGCTGGATAGTGGACAAATTAGTCATGTAGTTGCAGCAGAAATGGAAGTCGGGTGAATTCAGATCCAAGGGATTATTAAGCGTAAGTGAGATATTATGGCTGATTTTGAGAACAATGTTAATCCGGAGTGTAAGAGATTACATACAGTCACACCAAATGAGTACAGATACATGTACACTGGTGACATCCCTTACGCTTTATATGCTACTAACAATAGCCGCAGGAAGCTTCTTTTGAATCCCTAATCATCAAAGGTCTCGCACAAAAGCCAACTGTCTTTTGATCAGTGAGTTTGAGCAACTGCTTAATCCATCAATTGCTTGAAGTGTGAACACCTGTTTTCAAGCCTAATTATACCAGCTGGCCTAACAAAAGTCAGTCCTGTGTTTGACAATCACAGGTAAACTGTCAATTAGTAATTATATTTAGATGCTGTTTCTACTGATAAGTGATGATTTAATGTACATGATGGATTAAAGTGGAACTTTTTATTTTATTATTTGGTTATTTATCTTGTTGCTAAATAGCTAAACTAAATATAATTATCTTGATGGCATACAACTACTACTAATAATAATGCTAATGCTATTTGGTGCATAGTACATGTATTTGTCATGAACCAAATTTGACAGCTGAACCTGCCTTCAAAGGTCACCTTCTTCAAAGTCCACTTTGGCCCTTTCCCATGGGTGACTGCTGAACACGGGTTTGACTGTACAGTTTTTTTAACAGTCCCAAAAACTTAATTGATGCAAACGCCCCTGAGGAGGCCTATTCACTATTATAAAATACGAGTCACAGAGACAATTTTGTTCACTCCGTGGATTATGGAGATGACCAAAAAATTAATTTACCATGTTGTCTCAGTCAGTTGTAGGTACTATCATAAAAAAACCATGTCATTTTCATGTTTTTGCACATTTTCATGGAGAATAGCAAGCGAAGTCACGACACATTAATAGTGGATTCTTCTTGAAAAGTTAACTTTTTTTGTCCTATATTTGTCAGCACATGCTTCTTAAATCTAAAATATATTTCCATATATTTGAAGTTTATTGTGACACACTTTTAAATCCTTTTCTTACTAGACACAAGGTTCTTCACTCATTCTCTATTAACAGATACTTCTTCACCACTATATACTCAATATACCCAAAACAGGTCATTATAACCTGCTTGAGAAGCTGATGACAATTATCTTTTTAATGCGACCTTTATAAAAAATACACTCCTCAAGTATACCATATTAATCTCTTTGAGTATTGAAGAGTTTTTTTAGGACTATCAAAGGAAGGGAACTTGAATAATACTTTTTTTAAAAACTCATTTATATTCAACTTCATGTGTACACAGACGCCATAATGGCACACAAAGTACTCAAAAATGGTTGATCAGTATACCATCTTCCCATCTTTAAACCACTTCCTTGTGACTATTGATTACATTGAATCTATTATCGCCATGTTTGTTTTGTTTGTTGTTGTTGTTGGGGGGGGGGGGGCCGGGGGCCGAATGGTCTGAGGCGCTCGCCTTTACAGAGCTTTCACACATCTCACCTCGGTCCGCGCGAGTTCAAGTCTCGGCTCGACCAACGTGGGTATGTGAGAAAGCTTTCCAGCAGCTTCGCATGGGTCGGTGGTTCTTCCTCCACCAAATATACTGGCCGCCATATCATGTGCTGAAAAAATGGCGTTAAACCCCACAAAAAAAACTTTTTGTTAGGAACATGTGATTCTGCCCATTCGTGTGTGTGCGTTGACATTGCGTGTATACGTGTTTTACTTCTGTACAATCATTTGTGCCCCGCCTGCTAAAAGACTTCTAACCTTGCGGTACCTTTAGTATGATCACCATACTCACTCGTGCACCGCAAAATGCTATGACGAGAAAACCGTGAGAAGCATCAATAATGCAGACTGAACATTTTATTGTCCAACCAAAACGAACCCGTCAATTTTTATAGGTATCAAGTTTTAAATATCTAAGAATGTAATGCGACCATTACTTTTCATTTGTGTTTGTTGTCTCAGACAAAAAAAAAAATATAAAAAAAAAATTAAGAAAGTTACTAAATGTAAAGATTTGGTGCTGATATTACTCGTGAAGTAACCCATATCTGACAAAGCATGCTTGAGAGATAACAGAAATGTAGCGCTTTAAAGTATGTAGTAGACTAGCTTTATGGCACCTCATCACAACAGCGGCTATATGATGATAACAGAGATGTATATATAATACCTCAAGACCCCATTATACTCAGATATCGCTTCGAAAATATAAGTAAAGGGGGGGGGGTAAGATGGGAGGATACTTTCAGGGAGATACTGCTCCATTCATAATTCTTTGAGTGTGCAAAAGATTAAAGCAAAAAAGTATATAAAGTATCAACACTTAGGATCACAGCAGCAGGTTTGGTAAACCTTGTCCATTTATTTTCATTTATATTTACAATTTACAGAACATTTGAGAAAGTCAAGAATAACAATGCTGGCAGGCTGCAAAAAAAAAAAAAAAAAAAAAAAAAAAAATCCCGTAAATATCTGCATCTTTACGATTACTATTGATTCTTTGTATTGGTACGTAAGCTTGTGGATTAAGGAAGTTTGAAAATTGTGCCTATGTGGGAGGATTCATGTACAACAAAACTGTTCAACTTGCCGTGTATCGTATGCAGATACACAACAACAACAGAAGGCATTTTAGAATTCTGATTTTCTATCCATGATTTCAGTCCGATGAAAATCTTTATTTAACTCAACAGAGTTGATTAAGTTTCGAAAGACATACATTTACTATGCAAATTGAACTAAAATTTTAGTAAACTGGCTACAAAGATCACGCGCAAAAAACATAATATTTAATTCCTTGTTTTTAGGAGATATTGTATCGTATGAAACAAATTTAGCAATAGGCACACACGTGAACTGAAATTAAATGATTTAAATTTTTTTCTATCCATAAAGCAATTCTTGCATCCAACCAAGTATCAATTCTCTCGCCCTTATTTTTCATTATTCCTCAGTGTAGGTTTGCAAATGTACAGATCTTCGCATTAATGTACAATACTTCTGTCTCCGATTTTAAACTGATGTACATGCATGTATTTTGATTCCAAAACATGATGTGAAGGCCAATAGATGAAGAATTCATCCAGGAAATATCTCTGTCATCGTGAATATCAGTCTTGCAATAGAGCACTTTCATATGCATGCCTACAAAGAAGAGATCACAAAAGGTATTGCTTTTAATTACCCATACATAGCAAAAGAAAATATTTGTACATACATGTCCGCATGAATTGGAAACAAAACCGTGTTCACTTTCATATTTTCCAAGATCGAAAGTGTAACATTTTTGTTTAATTTTGTTCCAGACTAACTTGTTTTATAGATGTTTACATTGAAGTACATCTGAATTGATTTGGCACAGTTTTATGCAGAAACTCGTGTTCCGTGACAAAATGCCCGCATTTGCACTGTAATTATTTTGAATTAACCATTCATATGTAAATCTGCGACGATTTACTCTGGTTCTACTTTTCCCATGGTCAGCGTGTAAAACTTAACCTCGTTCGGGTTGGTCTCCTCAACAACGGCAAATCTGTTCCCGCTGGAGGTGAAGCTGATCAGAAGTGGTCTTTTGAGTGAGTCCAGAAGGATCTTTACAAGATTCCCGTCTTCGCCAACCTTATGGATCGTGCTTGCCCAGTAACCAGCAACATACATGTTTCCCTCGTGATCAACAGTGACTCCCTTTGGGCCACTGATAGGGTACACAAATAGTGGCCCAGGAAGTATGCTTCCATGTTCGTACTTAAGTGCTGTGACATTGTGGTTGTTGTAATCAGATACATAAATCTTGCTGCTCTTCATGTTGAATGCCAGGAATTCTGGCTTTGAGAAGCGGTTGGCTTTGATGGACATCTTCACTTCACCCTCTTGTGTGATAACTTTCACTGCTCCGCTGGTGAAGGCAACGATCAGGTGATCCACGGCCTTGCAGATCCCCATGCAGCCCTTTTCCGTGCTTATAAATCCAGCAGGCGTGACTGTATCCGTGACCGTGAAAAACTTTATCCTCCTTTCATTTGGGAAGGTTACAGCACACTTGCTTTTGTCCATGAAATCGAAGTCCCAAGGAGCATACTGGCAGCTGACGCTGCAGGCTAACTGGCCCTTGTTAACAAACAGCTTCAGCTTCTTGTTGGCATTATCGGCTAGGAATACTTGATCGTCATTCCAAATTTTCAAAGCTGTGATTAAGCAGTTGTTGCTGTCATTTTTAATCTTCGCGTTGAAATTGCGGTCTTTTATTACCTTTTTGCTGAGTGTTTTCACCTTTTCAATCTTTTCAATCTTGTCTGGGATGAAGATTGTCTGCGCCTTGGAAGGCATGGTCGGTGGTGTCGGTGTAGGCGGAGGGGATGGTGAAGCTGGACGACCAGGAAGACTCTTCTTCATTTTGAAATTGCCGATGTCCTTTAGTGCCTGGAGAGCTTCTGAGACACTGGCGTCTTCTTTATAGATGTATGTCACGATGGCAGCATTTTCCTGGACTTTTTTCAGACCAGCAGTGTACTCCTCAAGTTTGTTCTTGCCCTGGTGAAGGATGATGAACTTCTGATCCTTCTTTCCTTGCTTTTCAAGTGCTGTTATCATTGTTTTAAGATGGTCAATGGTGCTTCTGAGATTGTTACAAAAGGTGATTTGGTCCTCCATCTGCTGAGTCTCCACCTTGTGAACGGCATTAAACTTTGTCAGGATTGAAGTCTCCAGCTTCTCCACCTGTTTAATGATTTGCTCCTTCGTGCTGGCAACCTTTTGCAGGATCTGATTTCCCTGGATCTGTGTGTTCTGTTGAGATGCATGTCTTTCCTTTTTCACTTTGTCAGCTTCAGTAATAAGGGCTTCTAGATCTTTGACCAACTTGACTGGGTCTATTTCCAGCTCCGGTTCCTCTTTGGTCTCCTCCATCACCTGCCCTATCGGGTACACCTTAGAGCACTTCCTGTGCTTTGCTGCCACGCAGCGCACGCAGCAGGGCTTATCGTGATCCTTGCAATACATTTCAATCTTACTGTCGGAATGTTCAGTACACACATTTGTATCCTTCATGACATTTTTAGGGTTGCCTCGGACTTCCTCGAGGGGTTCCACAACGTGATCTTTCGTGGCCTTCATCGACCTGTGGCATCTGGAACAGTCATCGCACAGGGCTTCTGCGCAATTTTGGCAAAAATGGAGCGCCACTTTTGACCTGTCGCTTGCCTTGCACGGGTCGCAGAACTCAACATCGTTGTTGGCTGGCATCAGCTCCATGAGGGTGTTCACTAAATGATTCACCGGATAATTGGCTGCCCAGTCCTCCACCTTCAGGCCTGGCTTGGGAGCGTAGGCCACTCCTCTGCATACTGGACAATGAATTCCCACCAGGTTCTACAAAGATAATGTATATATTGATAGATGCTCTGAATGATTTAATGTTTCACAAATAGACAACTTTAAGATAAGTACTTAAAGTACATTTTCCTTTTCCTTTTTATTTATCTGTATCTCAGTCTATATACATCAGAGTTCGTCCGTTCTTCTGTTTATCTTGCTATTTCTTTTAAGTCGACCTCCATGTCTTACAAAAAAAGGGAACTTTTAATAACGGTGTGCATCTTTAGGTATCGATGTCTCCCGTTTAAGTTTATATATATATATATATATATATATATATATATATATATATATATATATATATATATATATATATATATATTAGTTGCCGTAATTTTCAGTTTGCATATTGATCTTGTCACAGTACTGAAACTGACCTTCTGAAAGTAGTTAATGACCTCCTCTCTGCTTTGAATGGTGGAAAGATTTCAGTTCTCACCCTACTAGACTTATTATCTGCAACATTGGACACGATAGACCTTGATATATTACTTCACCGTCTCTACATGTATTTGGTATTCGTGATACAGCCTTACTATGGTTCAAGTCGTACTTAGCCGAAAGGACACGAATTGTGTCCTTAAATGAAAAACATTCCAGTCCATTTCATCTTTGTTTTAGCGTTCCGCATGGTTCTGTTCTCGGACCCGTTCTCTTCATTCGGTACACTCAGACTCTTTCAAGTGTCATAAATCGTCATCCGGTGTCTCGCCATTTGTATGCTGATGACATTCAAATATACAAATCTAGTCACCCAGTTGAAGTTGATGCTACCGTCCGAGATGCAGAGAACTGAATTTCCGATGTGAAGCCATGGATGACACGTAAAAAGCTGCAGATGAAAGATGTTAAAACCGAAGCAATTCGGACACCTCACAAAGACTTTCTCATTCATATCCTTTACCTCAGACAATAAGTATCGGCGACACCAACATTCACACAATCAGTACGAAACCTAAGTGTGACTCTTGACAATTCTCTCTCTCACTGCACCAACACGTCATGAACACATGCAAGGCTGCATATCTGGAGCCGAGACGCATCAGCTCCATTCGCAACTTTCTTTCTGTTTAAGCCACTCAAACATTTGTGTGTTCCTTAGTACTTTCTAGACTTGACTATTGTAATTCTATTTATCTGGTTCTTATCAATACCTACTGCATAAACTTCAAGAAGTTCAAAACACTGCTGCTAGGGTCGTCCTTAGGGTACCAAGAACCGAGTACTCATCCCCCTGCTCGGTACCCTCCACTGTCTACCTGTTCGCTCCAGAATCAAACACAAAATCTCTTTTCTCGGCTGCATTTCGTTGACTGTCAACAATCAGAAATACCTATCTGACCTCACCAATGTGTACACCCGTTCTAGAAAATTACGCTCTTCTTCTGATACTCATATTCTTATTATTCCCACCGTTAAAACCAAGTCCTATGGACAACACTCTTTTGCATATCAGGGCCCAGCTACCTGGAAAGAATTTACTCTTGTACTTATACACAATGACACCATGATCTCATTCAAGAGCGTTCTAAACATTCGCCTCTTTCAGCTGCATGAAACAGACTTAACAAGACGTAACAATGTTTTTAATTCCTTACTTATTTTCATCCTGTTTGTAATCTAATATTGTAAAGAGCTTATAGCTTTTTAAGATTAAGCGCTGTACTAAGTAATCATTACACACACACAGAGAGAGAGAGAGAGAGAGAGAGAGAGAGAGAGAGAGAGAGAGAGAGAGAGAGAGAGAGAGAGAGAGAGAGAGACTGACACTACAATAAGAGAACTGGACGCAATAAAGGAAGGAAGGCACAAATGCTTGTTTTTACTACACGTGAACGTCTATTTGGACTCTTTGAATGTGTTATATAATGAAAGAAATAATCTTCAGACCAGTATTATCGTGTTCATCTATTTATCGTGGGATATATTGTATGTGTACTATAAAGCAAGAACTCGATAGAGATTGTACAGCATACGTTAGATTTAGAAATGCCCTGTCGATGATGTAATGGTTTTGAATATTACATCAACAGCACACTTTTGTTGTTGTTGTTGCCATTTTTGTCATCTATAAGCGAAGATTAATAATAATAATAATATTAATAATAACAACAAACACTTTATTTTATGAGGCTATCTCAGTTAGTATAATATACTATTCTCACCTTAATCTCAATTTAGGTCCTTAGTGTTGTACTTCTGACTTAAAATGAAACATACCATGGAAATATTGAGGGCAACGTTCATTCTTACCTTTGAACATTAATAATGACTTGTGGTAGGCTAATCTGTATTCAAATTTCATCCATTTCAATTCAGAGAATAGAATTTTGTATGGTGTATCAAATGTTTAATTTAGGATAATTCTTGCTGCCCTTTTTTTTTAAGTTTGTGGATTGTTTTAATATTGCTATTCGTTGTATTTCTCCAAATTGTGCAGCAGTTGACCAAAAGAGGAAGAACGAATGCACTGTAGAATAATTTCGATAGTTGAGTGGTAGATAACTTTTTATCCTCTGTAAAAGATAAATTCTCGAGCTTACAACAGAGCAAACGTGTTTCACTTGCTTGCACTAGTCTAGATTCTTATCAACATGAACTCCCAAAAGTTTTTCTGTGTCAACATTTTCAATTAGATTATCTTCAATATACAGCTCAAGATTTGAATTTCTGTTCACTGATAATCTTTGCCTAGTTCCAAGCAACATTGCCTTGGTTTTTAGGGGATTGATAAACATGTTATTCAGTGAACACCAATATTCAACTTGATATCAATCTTTACCCAATTGTTTATTTAACGTTTTAACATTAGAATCAGAGTTATGCAAAGTGGTACCATCATTATATAGATCAGTTTTGGAATGTTGTACATACAACGGCAAGTCATTTATAAATAATATTAATAATACATACCCTAAAATAGATCCCTGTGGAACTCCTTTGTTGATGGACATCAGCTCTGATTTAATGTTACCAATAACAACTTATTGGCTTCTGTCAGAAAGGTATTTTCAAGTTTCCATGCAAGTATAGTATGGTCAACTAAATCAAAAGCCTTCTTAACATCAAAATATATCGTTCCAACCAATTCTCCATTGTCCATAGCAAGAAACCAATCATCAATGAGTTTTGTTAACGCAAACTGACAAGAGTGGTTCCGTCTAAATCCTGATTGGGATGGGTGAATTAAATAGTGCTTTAAAAGGTAACCATTGAGATGTTTGGAAACATGTCTTTCAAAGTTTGGGTATGGTTGGCAGAATAGATATTGGTCTATAATTATCTGAATTTGATTTGAACCCTTTTTATAAACAGTTATAACCTTGGCAGCCTTCAGTTGAGATGGGAAGATTCCTTAGTAATGCTTTGATTAATTATGTAGGTAAGAGATGGAGGAATAATAAGAGCATATTTATTTAAGATGAATGGACCTATCTGATCCACTCCAGTTGACTTCTTAGAATTTAACTTTTTCAGTTCACTTACTACATCTACACATGACATAAATGGAATAGTGAACTGTACATTTTCAGGGATTTATGAATTAATAAAGTCTTCTAACTTTGTATTCTTTGCATTAGTATTTGTAAGAATATTTCCATTGAAATCTTTTTTCTTTCTCACTTACCTTTGTTTTTTTATTTTCCTCTATGGTCGTTTTAATGTGGTTGTTCAGGCAGGCCTGACAGAAAGTGTGTAGACATGGTAGACATTTGGGACTTTTCAGTTTTTGCAGACAGATGGCGCACACCAGCGACATCTTCAGCACCTTTCCATGTTTTCGTATCGATTCCGCCATTTTCTATTTTGCCAGTTATAATTTGTATCCAATAATGTTTTAGTACATGCACTTCTCAAGGGTTCCCAGTATCAAACTTTATTCACAGTCAATAAAGTTCCATTGGATGCTTGTGATTCGTCGACATGTTGACTAGATAATTCTCCAATTGTCCTCTCTTCAAAATATTTCAAGAATGAAAGCCTCTATGGCAGTTTAATCATTTGTTGCGCCTTTTTAAGTCGTGAGCCACCAACTACGTCATGCATTTCTAACTTAGCGTAAAGGAACGCGCTGATTCATAGTAACCAAGTAAAACATTTTGCTATTTGGCTCAGTTACAGTAAAACAAAAGAAGGCACTAGGACTTCGATTGCGTATTTCTTTGCTTGAAGAAACACTTATAAATTGGACAAGTACGTCATTCTTTTGAAAGGGAAATCTTAACAATGGGGCAAAGGGGTATATGATATAGAGAGCTGGAGATGTATTATATCAGCAAGTTTGTAAAATTTGCTTATTAAGATTTAGAGTGGAATAGACGACTGTGTCTCAGTCATTATTGCTAAAATATCTTGTTGAACATACTGCACATGGCATTCCACGAGCTTGACGGGTTCATGAGCTACTGATGAGGAAATGAGATCGGGATCGAGCAACTACTCCAGAAAACACAAATACGTTCACCTGACGTCAGAAACCCTGTATAAACATAATATATCCTGATTTTGAGCGCCTTATAATCTGGTACTTTTCCCAGGCATACTGAGGCTAGCGTTAATGAAGACAAAATTTCGATCTGCACATTTTGTTTTGGACAGAAAGTCGTATAGAATATCTGAAATAAATTCATACTAACACTAAAGTAATGGTACCCCCCCCCCCCCCCCCTTTAAAAAAAAAAAAATCGACGAGTGTCAGCCAAAATATTACGATTTTCGTCCCCAGAGAACGTTCATCTTACTTTTAGTTGTAAAAGCCCTTCAGTCATACAAATTCTCAACTATGAGTGCAAACTTAACTTAGATTTTGTTACTCATTATTCTCAGAGTGCAATTGAATGTCTATATTTAACTCCCGTTCTTTGTTTTTTTATTTAAATATGCACTCAATTTTTTTGTCGAGTGACAAAATTATTTGTCAATTATGCACACACATTGAAAAGATGTATGCAAACAAGGCAATGTTTCCAGCAGCCACGGAAAGGGAAAATACAATAACCAAAGCTTTGAATTTCGAAAATCTAACCATCCTTTCTATAATTTCCATTGTAATATACGACCTTCAGAATTGTGCATTGAGTGTCTAACCTTTGACTTACAATATCCTACTTTGATTGTTGCCATCAGAGTTCTTATCGGGGAAAAAATAATCTTTGCATTAAAAATGTCTATATTTAAAATGAGAGAGAGAGAGAGAGAGAGAGAGAGAGAGAGAGAGAGAGAGAGAGAGAGAGAGAGAGAGAGAGAGAGCTGGGGTGGGTGGGGTGTTGTCGCCTTTTGAAGAATTAAACTGTACTCTTTTGTATACCTTGAAAAGCAATCCTCGAGCGCACTGAATACCGTCTATACTCACTCCACCCGAACAGCACATGACGCGACCAGTGCCTGGCCTTTTTTCAATAATCACCGATAAGAAAGCCAAACTGTTTTCTTGAATATAACGTATGTCACACTATCGAATGTCAGTCTCATATTACACATTTTTCGATGGTTCCCATGTTAGAAAGAATGCAGAGTCACTGTTATATTCCATCTATTCCCCCCCAAACAAAACACGGCGACCATCAACAGCGCCGTCGGTCGGTCGCTCACTTCTTTCATAAATAAGCTAATCGACCCAAATGATTTCCTAGCGATTGACTTTGCTCTTTTTTTTTAAATTGGAAAATCTACCCGTATGCATATTTAACGTTTTGTTTGTAAATTCGGATTTTACAGGTTTTTTTATGTAGCATATACAATTTCTGTGAACAGAAAAACAACATCAACAAAAAAAGAACAAAAAGAAAAATAAACAAAACATGACGGCTGATTTGGGGGGAACAGGTAGTTTTGCCCACAAGTCGGTTTTCCCCTTGTCGTTTCGCCCACTAAACAGTAATGTGTAACCCGCGGTGTTTAGTGCATTTAATAAAGAGCTTTACCTCTTGTTGTTAATTAAAGGCATGCCTTTAGATAACGAATATTGTATTCCTTTTATGTTAATTTTATTGATAACGAAGTGACGAATCGGCATAGAATGAGGTATAAAAATAGATGACATTAGTCATCTAAATTAGTATATTTCTTTTCCTGTCTGTTTTCCAATGCATATAAATAAAATAAATAAGCCGATCATTTTAGCCTACCAACACCATGCTCATGAAAGCGTTTTTGGAGTTAATTAATTCACTTGTTCATTCATTCTTCTTAAAGTTCTTTCATTCATTTGAATCAATGTGTGTGTGTGTGTGTGTGTGTGTGTGTGTGTGTGTGTGTGTGTGTGTTAAACCTATGTATCTATATCCTTTAATTTTTCTCTCCTTTCTTAAATGTGATGTGAGCTGGAATCGGATTACTTGCATCACTATAAATCTTGAAACTATATATAAATTACTATTACATACATAACATGGAGAAAAACTACATACTTTTTCGTATTTGTAATTAGCAAGAGTATTTCAGAATAGTCTTTTATGATATCTTATGTACTCATTATTTTCAACATTGCCAATATAACTCCTTCACTTATACAACATCATATCTACCTCAAAATTCTAATTAATACGTCGACTTGTTACATAATATTGTGAGACGCTTAGACTTTGAATAAAGCATCTATCTGACAGGAATCAAAGATGTCTGCCCTCATGAGATCGCTTGGATAGCGACACCGCCTACATTATTCAGATGTTTTTGTCATACAGATAATGAAAACTTGAAACATGCTCACAAAGTTTCAATTCGTTTGGCATCAAGGTTTATTAAAAAGGTAGTAAGCTTCCTTTGCATTAATTTGATCCCCCGTACTGTGCGCAAAAAATTCGAGGTATTCTGCTCACTGTCATTGCGGGTTCTCCTCCATGTTTCGTGCCCTTAACGTGAATTTTAACGCGTTCGTTATAATATCGTGAGATTCTATTAAAATAACCATAGAAAGTGTTCAACTATATATACTTCATTTAATCATCGTTACTAAAATTTTGGCATTGATGTACATTAGTTCATAATTACCGTTTTTCCGAGCATGTGTAAGTTTACTTATTTCCGGAAGTGCATCCATGGTTCATGCCACTGACTAAAAAGTCACATGGCATATTACCGGAATGTGGCAGTTAGGCCAAGGTATGGATATTATTAGTTTGTAGCGTCTCCGTGTTTTTAAAATTAAAAATAAAAAAAATGAAATTTTTTTTCTGTTAATTCTATATGCGGTTTGTGCACTTACATTACTGCTTGCCAGTGTTCTTTATCATATTTTATTGCTTTCAAAGACACATTCAATTCAATATAACATGAATAAATAATACAATAACATATGGTTCATTTCTTAAAGTGTATTTCAGGATGTAACAATCAAACATATTTTTCTCTTTCCAATTAAATAATAATGAAAGGAAAAAGTCTGTGGTGAATATACATTTCCAGTGTACATTTTTCTTACATTGTATAAGAACCCCACATGATTATAACCAAATATTTACATTGGCTTTGCTGTTGTATAAATTCCCAAAGTGGGTTATTCTGTTCAAGAAATGTAAACAAAGCCAACATGTGATCAGCGGACCTATCTTTAGCATATAATACACAATTCAAGGCTAAAATGTCTGACACAAATTAGGTATTAGTCAAAATATAGATTTTCATTCTGATTTTGTTAAATTACATGAAATTACCTGTTTAAATCTCATTTTGACTAATTTTACTTGTTAAATACTTGCTGTCACTCTTGAAGAACACTGGTGACACAGTTGATGACGTCGTTATCTTGAAACAAGCGTGTTAGGTTGCAAGAAACATGGCGCATGATTCAAGGATGGGAACAAAGTTAGGAGGGTGGACGATATATTATAATACCCCTACTTCGTGGATGGGGTACTAAAATGTTCCTATATGTACATGTATCAACAGAGCAGCTGGGTGTGATTCACACCTGGCGCTTTTTCAACATATTGTCAGAAAGTTTTGCGATATTGCATACATATCCTTAAACAAATCAAATAGTCATATTTAATACCAGTATTGCCAAATTTTACTGTAGAAACAAGAGTAAAATAGCGTTTATATTCTTCATACGAAATTTTCTGTTGGATTGTCTACCATATTTGTTCATCTAATAACTACTTCCGTTTTCAGCCACGTTTTTCTTGCATGCCATAAAAGGACATTGCATCCTTCTTTGGAAACGTAAACAGATGGTAGTAAATATGGCTCACACTGAATAACGTATCATAAAATATCCAAATATGGTATAGCAAACCTTATTTTTAAAGTGAATTACTGTATCTCATGTTATCTGTCATGGTGGTCAAAGTATGGTTAGCGTAATCATACCAATATATTTTAATTTATATAGGCTTAATAACTTTATCATAGGCCAAATTTCCTGAAAAACATAACACTACTTAGGTAGTAGAATTTTGCTCATGTCATCTTTTTGTCTTTGACAATAGTTTTATTTGCTCCATTGCAAGGTATAGGATCATGTTGTAGCCTTGACCATATCGAGGCTATGACATTGTATCTACGGGTGCTGGTGTTTTCGTACCCAAGTTGGTTAGGTAGTAGATTTTTGCTCATGTCATCTTTTTGTCTTTGACAATAGTTTTATTTGCTCCATTGCAAGGTATAGGATCATGTTGTAGCCTTGACCATATTGAGGCTATGACATTGTATCTACGGGTGCTGGTGTTTTCGTACCCAAGTTGGTTCATACCCCAAGGTGATCGGACATTTTGTACCCAAAGGACAGTGGTTTTATACCTAAAGGACAATGGATTCATACCCATCCTATATAACTATCTGAACTAGATGTAACAGATCTGATTTGGAGAAAAAAATAAAAGATTTAAGTCGGGGGGAAAATACACATTGATCTGACACAGAGAATGTTTTCTTTCTGATTGGATGAATATTGCTTCTTTTTTTTTCCTCATTCAGACGTTATTTTGTTATAATGGGATTTCCTTCTGATTGGCTGTAACTATTCCATCTTGCATGGATCAGCTGTGATATTGACTTCCATCATGATAATAGCAACACATCAGAGGTGCTATGGTTTAATCCAAGGTAATTGTGGTCCACTTTTTGTATCTGAAATGAAGAAAATACAACTATAAAATACAAATATATATAATTTACTTTACAGAAGGGTATGAATCCTCAAACTGGTGGGCATGAAACCTCTTTGCTTCGGGTACAAAACCACTCGTGCGTGTACAAAACCTCTTGGGTACAAATATACTAGAAAATGGTCACTGCTACAGTGCACATGCATCACACATCAACTAATCAGTAACACAATATACAATGACACATGATTTGTTACCTGTCCAAAATTATATAATTGTTGGTATTAAATGAAAGATATGTTTCCACTGACTGCAGAAACTGTATGATCCCTCATGACATGATATCTGATTTCAAGGTCTGTCAACACAGGTGCTCATTTCTGTCAGTAAAAAATGAAAACTATTGACAACACACACTTCTCTTCTGTAGATTAACACAAGGTGACTGGCTCCAGCAGTTTGAAATCTGCATCCTCACTGATTCTGTGGTAATTTTTTTTTTTTATCTAGTCAGCGCATTCAGCCATTCATAGCATATGACATCGCAAAGGAGACACTGAAAACTTGTTGCTCATTAGTCCTGTACCAGGCCATGGAGAATCTTAGACTTTGGAGATGGGGGTTACCCACCTAAGATTCTGCATGGCTTGGTAAATGACTAGTACAATTTAAGTATTTACATTTAAACTTTTATGTGAAATTTTGCTGTTGCCTCATATCTTGTATACTTGGATTGAGTTTGGAGACCTACATTTCCGGTGTGTCATGCAGTGACTAAGCTATATTCAGTTTTGAATTGGTGGTTATTGTTTACCTGGGACTGTGAACATGTGAACATACACAAATTAACTATCAAAGTCAGTGTACAAGTTATTAGATTTCTAAAGGTTTAAAGTTTTTTTTTATTCAAATCATTGTTTGGTTGGGTAAGAAAGAAACTTTAAAAAAAATTGTAGTGGTAAAGGGCAGGAGAAGTTGGTCAGGTGCGGGATAACTTTTAAGATGTTTTTTTTTATGTCTTATCATTGTTGAGCATAATTGGATTTTTTTGGATTGAAGAAATTTCTATATCATGAAATATCTGCATGAATTGGATAACCTCTCAAACAGGTAATTTCACAAAGTACAGATAGCCAAAGTCTAGCCACATATGTGTGCTTTAGGTATGACACAACTTATGCAATGCACTTTCCTGGTGACCTTCTAAACTTGGCTGACAGAAAATAGTACCATCTATACTCCAGGTCCAAATGCAAACAACATAGACCCTGATCTGCTGTCGTATAATGCACCGGCAGATCAGGGTTTATGTTGTTTGTTCTACTGATTAGTCCTTACAAACTGCATAGATCCAGATCTGCTGGCGGATTATGCGATAGCAGATCTGGGTCTATGCAGTTTGCAGTTGGTGTTGGCTTACACATGAGTATATACAGTAGTTAATTTTTTTTTTAGTGTGCCACTAAGCCTAGAATGGTGAATCATGATATGTGCTTCATTTTCTTCCACGCACTGGTAGATATTTATCCTACTATACCACTTTATTGTGGCACTGACAGGATATTGATCCGTGGCACTGGTATCTGACAGGATATTGATCTGTGGCACTGGTATCTGACAGGATATTGATCTGGTGGATGTGGATTTTTTTAAAGTGAAGTGTGAAAAGGCGCATCTAATGCCATGCTTACATGCATTTTAAATGGACCATTTCAAGAGGCTATAATTTAATTTAAGTACTGCAAAATATATATTTTTCTCTTTGCTATTTTTTATGTCAGGGACAAATCTGTAAAATGAACTACAGGAAGAATTATTAAAGATTTTTTTCTTAATTTTTATTTTGAAATATTTTATATGATGACATCGATTGAATACAAATAGTTGTGTGAGACCTGTTAGTGCTGTCATAAGTTGGCTCCCTTACATGTCTATTTAATATTACATGCCCATTGCATATTGATTACAGTTGTTGCCAAATTCTTCCTGTGCATATTCTGTGAATCTAATCCTATTAAGAATTGTGATACAATAGACTTCTTGACATTTTTACGATTACAGTATAGATTGACATCACATGGTTTTGCAAATATGTATACTGGCATATAATCCTTATTGGTGTGTACAAAAATACCTATGTAACAATATGATTCTGCACCAATCTGTGATTGAGATCAATGTAGCTAACTGAAACTGCTGTAAGAAAACCCCCGCATGCCATGCCCATGCTAACATGAGAGAGTACAATATATACTCACTTATAATCGGATACCAACTGCAAACTGCATAGACCCAGATCTGCCATTGCATAATGTGCCGGCATATCTGGGTCTATGCAGTTTGTAAGGACTACTCAGTAGAACAAACAACATAGACCCAGATCTGCCGGCGCATTATGCGATGGCAGATCAGAGTCTATGTTGTTTGCATTTGGACCTGGCTTATACATGAGTATATATGGTAATTTAGTGCTTCACTGGTGTTTCAGAATGTCACATCAGCCAATCAGGTGTCCTTTCTTATATGGATTTCGGGTACACATACCTCAGAATGGCAGAAATACCTTCCAAAATAAATAAACTCTATGCCTTGATGTGGAGCAATAAGAGACATTTGTTTGTTAAATTTCCCATCTTATAAACTAGTGTAGATCAAATGTGATAACAAGTTTTAATAGCTTTTGATTTGTCCATTCTTTCCTCTGCAGGGCTGAGCAAATTTTTTTTTTAACCACTAGTCCAGGACAAGTGGTTTCAGAAAATTCACTAGTCCCACCTTACTGTTCACTAGTCCCACCTTACTCTTCACTAGTCCCACCTTACTTTTCACTGGTCCCAAAATGGTAATCACTTGCCGAGATATGATGAGATGTATGTACTTAATCCATAGAAAAAACAAACTAAATAATATTCAACATAATAACTTTTTTTTTAAATTTAATTTTTCAAAAACATTGGTTGTTATACATTTGGCTTCTTCAGGTTCATGTATATATGTTTTAGCTGATGGATTTGAAAAAAATGTCCATGTATATGTCTGCCACCTGCACCAGCACTCTGTCTCTTAGTAGTGTCATATTTGACATTTTTTGCCATCACAGATTGTTGCTTATGTCTCTTTGGAGAAATAGCTACCGCACACTCAATATCAGTCTTACATTTTATCCCTCCACTTTCAAACAAATTTTCCTTCTCCGAATCGCCGTTATTAGCAAACTCATTTTATCCACAGAGTAACTATCAGCTTGCTTGACAACTACTTCTAAAGCGATCATAACATATATTTTATCTTTTAAATACGAAAAGAGACAGCTCATTAATTAACGTAATTGTTTCGCTTCAAACGCAATATCGCACATGTAAGTTAATCATCTGTATAATCAATTAAAAATTAAAGAATCATTACTGTCATTTAATCAGTTCATAAAAGAAACCAACACTGATGTCGGTAAAGTACCTTTCATTAATTTAATTACATTGACTCGCTGGATTAAAATCATAGTGAGCTGCTCGTGATAATCTGGCTTGAGTAAATCCAATGCAACAAAGCTGCTTAAAACACTACTAATTGATCATACTGACTTTCTTTTGTTTGACTTGTTTTGATTTGCCGATAATTTGGTTGCTTAGCCCAATATGCAATCAAGCGGTAACAGGACGTAAATGTATACATGAAGAGGGGTAGAATCAAATATTCAGTACACCCGGAGGGCATGATTGGCCAAATAAAGGTAGATATAGTGATTAAAGCACGGAAATAAGGACTAGCCCGACTTTTTTAAAAAGCACTTGTCCCGGACTAGCGACTTGGAAACTTTTACTTGCCCAACTTCAAAAATGACTAGTCCGGGATGTCAGGCTATGGGATTTGCTCAGTGTTAAATGCATATAAGTTTGGCCTTACCTTAAAAGTAGCTGGTTTAAAGGCTGTCAATATGGGTACCCTCATAAAAATAATTTTTCTTGTTATAAAATTACAAAACTTGCAAAATAGAAACACAAAGAAGTGTCACTTAAGTATAATTTTGAACATAATTACAGCTCTTTGCATTGCAACTTTAATTGGAGACTTAAATAAATGTGAGATATATATATATATATATATATATATATATATATATATATATATATATATATATATATATATATATATATATATATATATATAATTTCAATCGAATATCTCGTGTAATTTTGATGGTACTGTTAATTTCATTTACCGGTATATGTTTTTGTATAAATAATAACTAATAACTTGGAAAAAATAGATTATTATTATTATTACTATTATTATTATTATTATTATTATTATCATTATTATTATTGTTCTTATTATTATTAAAAAAATTATAAACAAGTGATGAAGCCATAAATGGAGAACAAATTTGGGAAACCTGTCTTATCTAACATAAAAGTATTCTGTCCTTCCTGTTACATTTCTTTGCAACATTATGTCTTTGTGGATGGATAGATAGATAGAGAGATGGATAGACAGGTAACAATTTAAAAGTTAGGTTTACAAATTTTACTTTAAAGAAAATTTTTCTCCATCTGAAGTCAGAGTTTTCAAATCTGGATCAAAACATTTCCTTAAATATAAACTACCTAAATAGTATATACTCGCGTATAAGTCAAATCAAACAGCAAACAACCAGACCCTGATCTGCCATTGCATAATACACAGGTAGATCAGGGTCAGTGTTGTTTGTTCTACTGATTACTTCTAACAAACTGCATAGACCCAGATCTGCCAGTGCATTATGTGATGGCAGATTTGGGTCTGTGCAGTTTGCAGTTGGACCTAACTACAGTATTATAAATTAAATTACCAATCTTTGATAGTAATGCTCATTTCTTCTACAGGTCATTCTTGGTGCAAAATAGTTGAACAATAGAGTAAAATGACATCAAATTCATGATCAGAAGAGTAAACACATAGTTGGAGAGTTGAGTGAAAAATTATATGGCAGAGATTTTCATTTCAGTCTGTACTTAACACCTTAGTTTAGCTTATAAACACCCCACCCCCACCCAAGCCCATCCATTCCATGATAATACATTTGCCTCACTTGAAAAAAAAATATGAATATTATGACCAAAACTAGTCACAAAATGCCAACATTTAGATCCCACATTTACTATCATGCATTCCACCTATCTTTTCAAATGCAGACTCATGCTGGTGTAGATTAGTTATACTTGCCATTAAAGAGTCGTTGTTTGCCATACTATCTTCCACAGTTAAATGCAGTGTGAGCCACATGGGCTTGGGTCATGGAGGTACCATATATACTCGTGTATAACCTTTATCCAAATGCAAACAACATAGACCCTGTTCTGTCGTTGCATGATGCGCTGGCAGATAAGGGTCTGTGTTGTTTGTTCTACTGATTAGTCCTTACAAACTGCCTAGACCCAGATCTGTGTGCGCATTATGCGATGGCAAATCTGGGTCTATGCAGTTTGCAGTTGGTATCGGCTTACACGCGAGTATATACGGTATGTTTATTTTTTGTGTGCTTATAGTATAGGTATAGGGTCCATGTATTTGATTTAATACCTGCATTGTGCACTTCAAAAATTATTGTTAAGGTTATAAACAATGTCTCTATTGTGTGTATGTATGCTTGAAGAGTTAGTGTTTGGGGAGCACTCCACTCAGGAGTTTCATTCTCTCTTCCAGTATGGTCACTCCTTGTAAAGCACACGTATGATCAAATTTTGAGAC
This sequence comes from Margaritifera margaritifera, assembly GCA_029931535.1. Lineage (NCBI taxonomy): Eukaryota > Metazoa > Mollusca > Bivalvia > Unionida > Margaritiferidae > Margaritifera > Margaritifera margaritifera. The sequence goes on along the minus strand of JAQPZY010001627.1, from coordinate 4,791,395 downwards.
TGATTTAACCAGATTTAACCAGCAAAGTAAAGTGGTAATGGAGACACTAAACACAGATGGTTACAAGTTCCATGAAAATAATGATGTTCTAGGCACGTTTTAGCAGTCACTTTCCTCCAACAATAATATATATTGAAATTGAGACATGCATATAGATGGTGATAAGTTCCATGATGATAATGATGTTCTAGGCAGTTTTAGTAGCCACTTTCCTCCCACAAGGCATATTGAAATTCAGACATATATATATGCAGGGCATATTGAAATTCAGACATGTATATATGCAGGGGTCATTCTACCAGGTGAAGTGGGCGACTAATTTGCCCCCAAAAAGTAAACTTTGCCTTCTTCTGTTAGAAAAGTGAAAATAACTTTGCTCAATGATTTTTTACATGTACACTGAGTGACAGTAGCTTATGACTTTTGAGATGTTGACTCTACCCAGCCGTGTAGTTACAGTGTTGTAGCCCTAGGCGAAATGTATTGCATAGGCAAAATGTATTGCATGCTAGGCGAAATGTATTGCATGCTGCCTTAGCTGGTGTTGATATCAATTGCACTGACAAACTCTTGCACCCACATGGCATGCGTTGTGCCATATTTGTTCTTGGCTGTGTGCCGATTCAGTTGGAAACAAGGAATTAGTTCATAATGTTTTATCAGCAACAGTGTTATTATGTGCCCTTCTTGGTCTCTACACCATATATTTTGGCCATATGACTTCACATGAGCACATTAGAAACTATATATTGTAATTAATTCTAACTGATAGGAGTACCTTGATTACATCATGGTAATTACAAATAGGTAGAAATAATTAATTAACTGCCACTAGAACAATCATTTAAATTTTTCTACTTTTCAAAACTTCACCAAAAATTGACAGTCCAAAAGATTCACACTTAATTTGGAATTAACACCTTGAACATGTAGTTGTAAAGTTCAGGTTACTCATCCGTAACATCAGTGACCACTGTGGTTTGAATGGATGAACACAATGGCGTGAAGACACCTGTGCATGTGATCTCATGTACATGTTATAGGGGTTGTTTCAAACTAGTTTAGAAATGTTTTCGACTGCTATTTTCTAGTTAAGTTTTAGAAAGTAAATAAATATTTTTAAAAATTAAATTTCTCGTTTAAATGGTAGTTGATTAAGTATTTTTATGTATTTTTAGTTACAGTTCTGTAATCTAGGATTTCCTATCAATTAAAATTCATGTATATGGTTTCTGCTGTGGTCTTTTGAAGTCAGATGTCCAAAATACATTACATGTATCTCTCCATCCAAACATACACACTTTCAAGTATGAATACACTGCATATGAATATGATACATTCATACACTTACAAAATGTGTTTAAAATATACGTAAAAAACAGAATTTTTTTGTTTGAAGATAAAGTATTGCTTAAAACCAATGTTAAATGCAATTATGCATATTAATAAGAAATAGAGGACAGTTCAAGTAAGAGAACCAAAGTGCACACACACACATGCACACACACACACACACACACATTGCATTTTTGCTTTGTTCCCACTTCTCCCTGTTCAACTCTCACTTTTCCCTATTGTGTCCAAATGGAGAAGTCACTTCTCCCTAAAATTCAAGTCTAGCTTGACCCCTGATATATGGTGATAAGTTCCATGAAAATAATGATGTTCTAGACAGGTTTAAGCAGACATTTTCTTCCCACAAGACATGTTGAAATTGAAATTGAGATGTGTATATACGGTGATAAGTTCCATGAAATTAATCATGTTATAGGCAGGTTTTTAGCTGCCTTTTTTCCTCCCACAAGACATGTTGAGATTGAGACATACATTGTCAGCATTGGATATTTTGTTGCGAGTTTTGACCAAAAATATATGTGGATATTACAATGAACACAAGTTATCAATTATTGATATACATGGACCCACTATGAACACACAAAATAAATATACCTGTGTGACCCAAGCCCTGTGGTGTCAATCAGTGTGACACTCACACTGATACTGTGACAGCAGTGATTGACTTATGCATGACAATTCTCAACAGTAGAAGAAAATTACATTTTTATGAATGTGAGATCGAATAAAAAGGAAGGGTGATGTTTGACTGCACTTTTATAATTGTCAGCTAACTTTGTAAAATCCTTTTTAAATGCCAAACATTTAGGTATACACCAAGTAAAACACAACGCAAGTTGTATACTGCAACTTTATGCAAGGGGACAGAATTATTTGATAAGCAAATTAACTCCCTTGCAACATTGCATCATTGTCTTACATTTAAGAGAGAGAAGGAAGTGAATGAAGTAAACCAATAAAATAATTAAATTGTTCATCATATATACTTGTTATAACTTTAAAGAATTGTATCAAATTAAATAAAATAGTTCTTATAAATATTCATTAAAAATATTTTCTATGCAGAAGTCAAATGACTAATGCAGCACATTATTAGTACATATTATTCAATGCACATATCTGTTGGGAGAAAAAGTAATCTGTTGCAAAATTTCATGGGTCATTAAATTTATAGGGGGCAAATGTTTGTATCTCCTTTTACGATGATAACTTGATATTCTTACGTAAGTGGACCACATGGTACCTAGGTATCCAAGCTAAAATTTTGGCTTACACAGTGTAAAACATATTTTCAGCCCCAAAACTGAAGTCAGTCAGAAAAACCCCCCAAGAAAAATAAAATTAGTTGTGAACAGCTGGGTGAAAGTAACATGCATTTTTTTATAGCAGGGTTTAAACTCAAGTTTTGCCTGAGTGCACCTGACATCACAGTGGTTGGATATTGGGAATACCACCAAGATTTCAAATTTACCTTAAATGAAAGTTTTCATTTTAAATACTTATATTATAATGGAGCGGACATGAATATGTTTTGTTCCATGACTATGTGCTTTTTTTTCCCTCTATCATTTACTGGGTTGTCACTTGCAGTGACTTGGCTGCCCTATTTGCTGTGCTCACTTTCATTGTCAGATCAGTGTTTTGAGTGACAGTAATTGTGAAAAATGTATCAATTTAGACGTGTGATACATAATGAACTGTACCATTTCAGATACATTCAGAAAAGCCTGTCAAGGAGAAACCTATTGATAAATGCAAGACTTTTCAGCTGTACACCTGCCTTGAATCAAAAGAAGAAGGTTAGTTAGCAAGTTAGTTTCATCACATGACGTACTTGATATGAGTTGATATGACATGCCATGAAATGTGATGATATGCCTTGACTTGATATGACATACCATGAATCATACCTTTTATGTTTAATATTACACATGTATGATATTTAAATAGCATAAAAGTCAAGACATACAAATTAAAATCAAGCTGTACCACTGAATATATTTCAGCTGTATATACTGTACAAAACAGCTGCATTTTTATGTGATAAATAGATTCTTAAACTTTTACTCATGACAACAATCAGAATGTCTTTAGCTTTTTCTTTCACGTGCAAAAAAAAGACTTAAGATGCAAAAAGTGGCCATTTTGGACTGCCCTCTAGCCTGTGGTTGTAAATACATCATAATAACTTCATTGATGTCACAATGACTTGATGACATGTCATTACTAATAGCAATAAAAGCAGTTGTTTGAGGCTGTTGAAACTGAATGATTTTATTTTTTATTTTTTTTAATCCATTCTTTGCACACCTAGCTGGATGTTTCGTCCACAAAAAACTTAGCAATTTGCAAAGTATCACTACAACTTCCTCCAATTCTCTTGTAGAGAGTCGGAGTCATTTGACTTTTATTAGAAAGAGATGAGAATGTTCTGATTGTCATCACACATGAATTTTATGAAACTTCTGACATCCAATATGACCGCACAGGGCAGCCATCATGAAAATCTTGTTATCACTACTCCTTCTGAATGGACGGTCATATCAACCAAATGTTTTCACTAAAAGATTTCTTATGATGTATAGTTGGTCCTAAATAAAAATGGTACCGATTTGATGTTCAATATGGCCACCACAGTGGCCATCTTGAAAATCTTGTTATCACTACTCCTCTTATATGAATGGACATATCAGCATGTGGTTTTTACTAAAGACTTCTTATGACATCTAGCTGGTCCTATATAAAAATGGTGCTGATCTGATATCCAATATGGCCACCACCGCAGCCAACATGAGAATCTTTTTATCGCTACTCCTCCAGAATGGATTGTCATATCAACATGGGGTTTTCACTTAAAGACTTCTTATGATCTCTAGTTGGTCCTAACTGAAAATGGTGCCGATGTGACATCCAATATGGCTGCCACAGTGGCCAGCTTGAAAATTTTGTTATCGCTACTCCTGCTGAATGAAAAGTCATATTGACATGGTGTTTTCACAAGAATACTTCTTATGATGTCTAGTTAGTTCTACATGAAAATGGTGCTGATCTGATGTCTAATATGGCTTCCACAGTGGCCAGCTTGAAAATCTTGTTATCACTACTTCTTCTGAATGAATGCTTATATTAGCATGGGGTTTTCACTAAAAGACTTCTTATAATGTTTTGTTGATCCTAAATTAAAATGGTGCTGATCTAATGTTCAATGTGGCCATCTTGAAAATCTTGTTTTCACTATTCTTCATTGGATGGAAAATCATTTTGACATGGTTTTTCATCAGAAAAGTTCTTTTGGTGTTGAGTTGGTCCTTAATGAAAATGACTAACCCTCAATATGGCCACCATGGTGGCTATCTTGAAAATATTGGTATTTCTACTCGTCTCAAATGGATGGCTATATCAACATGGGGTTTTCACCAATAGACTTATTATGATACTTAGTTGGTCCTAAATGAAATTGGTGCCAGTTGTACATTCAGTATGGCTGCCATGATGACTGTCTTAAATATTCTTGTTGTCACTACTCCCCCTGAATGGATGATCATTATGACATGGGATTTTTACCAAAAGACTTCTAATGATGTCTACTTTGTTCTAAATGAAAATGGTGCCGAGCTGATATCCAGTATGTGCACCACAGCAGCTAATTTGAGAATCTTGTTATCTCTGAAGAATATCAGAGATGTTTTCAACAATCAGCAGTTAAAAGGAAGAAATGGTCTTATCTTGAATTCCTGGAAATTCTTTTTGAACAGTAGAGCGTCAGTCCCTTCGAGAGACTCTTGTTTGTACTGGGCTTATGTAAGAAACCCAAGCTCTGCAGTGAATAAGAGCACTTGTGCTTTTTGACGAAAATGTATGGACTATTTGACACTTTCCATTTGAATTAGCACTACTTGTGTATAATGTCATACAACTCCTATTACTCTATGTAGGTAGGTCATATATCCCTTCATTAGGAAGATGTTCAGGTGGTGGAGGTGATGAGACCTTTGTAATTTGATGGAATCCATTCTGTATTTGCTTATGTATAATACATACCCAACTATAAAGAATGTAGACCCAAATCTGCTGTTGAATAATATGCTGGCAGATATAGGTCATTGATGTTTGTTTTTCCACTTATTTCAGTCAAACAGTATAGACCCAGATCTGTTTTACCAACAATTTCAACCAAACAGTGTAAACCCAAATCTGATATTGAATAATGTACTTTTAGATCTGGGTCTGTGATGTTTTAGCCACAATTTCAGTCAAACAGTGTAAATCCAGATCTGTTTTACCTTTGAATTCAGTCAAACTGTGTGAATCCAAATCTGATGTTGAATAATGTGTGGGTAGATATGGGTCTGTGATGTTTTAGCCACAATTTCAGTCCATCAGTGTAGACTTAGATCTGTGTTACCAATAATTTCAGCCAAACAGTGTAAACCCTGATCTGTTTTACTTCAGTCAAACAGTGTAAACCACTGATCTGTTTTACTTCAGTCAAACAGTGTTGACCTGAATTTGATATTGTATACTGTACTGGTAGATCTGAATCTGTGATGTAATACCCACAATTTCAGTCAAACAGTGTAGACCCTGATCTGTGGGCACATTATGCATTGGTAGATCTGGTTCTTTGTTGTTTCCTTTTGGTTGTGTATTATACATGAGTAGATACAGTAACTGAGAAAACAATGTGGGCATGCTAATTTACTGCAGATCTCTGTTTAAATCAATAGATGGCATCAGTGATTTGTGTTGGAAACCCTAATTCTGTATATCACTGAATCTTTCATGTTTCACAAGTCAACATGTGATGTGGACTTTACAGAAGAAGATGCACCAATAAGAGATTGGCAGAGAAACGAAAGATTATAATAATAATAATAATAATAATTATAATAACAACAACAACAACATCAATGACAACAACATCAACGACAACAACAACAACAATAATAATAATAATAATAATAATAATATAAAAAGGTGATTATCTGTTTGATTTGCTATATTTTCAGCTCATGCCAGATTTGTCCCAGTTTCCTGTAGAGAACATTCGTAACTTTGGTATTATTGCTCACATAGACCATGGCAAGAGTACACTGGCTGACAGACTGTTAGAAGTTACAGGTCAGTGAACTGCTGTTTGAGAGAGATGTTCAGTACACACAAGTGAATAGACCATGCTACCCATTCCATTGAAGAGTGATGTTGAGTGTAGTCCTGTGGCATATACTGGTTTAATTCATGCAATTCTTTTTTTTTTTCATTCAGTAGGTGCAGAGCTATCTGTAAGTGCTTACAGGGCACTCTGGATCTTCAAATGCTAGTCATGGACTCTCAATGTTCTAAGACTGTGCATACTTTGGACCTTCAGTATCAAACCCTGGACCTACAGCTTTCTGAAACTGAATCCTGTAGATGTACATTTCCTAAATAGGCATGTAACAAAAATAAGCTTTAATTGGCAAGAAAGATAAATATATGAACAGAGATAATGAATTCTTTCATTCAAAATGTGAAGAAGATAAAGTAAAAGTTTATATGAAATAAAATGATAGTAATAATAAGAGTCAGTAATATTTACTATTATAGTAAAGTTTATTGATTTTCCATGAATCTAATGATTTTACACCACATGATGGACTTCATTCATTCTCACTTGGACCCCTGATTTTTGTATCAGGACATTTTCTGGAGAATGAAGGCCATGTACTCCCAGTATCAAAGGCCTTCAAAGAGTTTAGTTGGGTGCTAATTTCACTTGACATTACAGATTCAAAGTTGGGTCTTGATGACCAGTTAGTGGATTACCTTTAGAGGCCTCACGACAGGTGATAACCCAGCTTTTGTAAATCTATCACAGATTAATACCCACACTGCAGTGGAACACAGGCCAGACTTCACCTACAAGACCTAGGTGTTGCACTTTGAAGTGGGATGTAATTAGATGAAAACTACACCAGTACATTGAAAGATGGTCAGATCACTGTGTGCACTGTACCACATGTGCTTTGTATATAGCATGTCTCAAAGTGTGAACAACATAGACCCACATTGGCTGTCACATATTGTGCCAGCAGTCCAGGACCTATACTTTGTTGTAAGGCAAATAACATAGACCTTGATCTACCAGTGATTTATGTGACAGCAGATTTGAGCTTGTGCTGTTGGTAGTTAGGTGGGCATTATTTGTGTGTTATGTACAGTTATTTATTCCCACCAAAAATTCTGTTGAAATTCACCTAAGAAGTCCTGACTGCATCTTCCCCCCCCCCCCCCCATGGTATTTCTTGCAGTATTTCATCTTGCATTTAAAGTTCCTTTCCCATTAAAGCAAGTGGAAAATTAATTACATTTGGCCAGAATTAAAGCTATTTAAGGTCCCCCTTTCTTAAGAGGCCCTCTAAAGACAGACCACCCCCGATCAGTGGCCACCTTCTCTGACAAGAAAATATATTTTGACCATTTTGTCCCCTTCAAGAGAGGCCATCCCTCTTATAAGGTCAGCTTTTCAGTGGAGAAGTGGTGGCCTCATAACAGGAGGTCCAGTGAATTGCCCAAACAATATATACAAGAACAGGAGTGTAGTTTTCTTAGATTCGAGTTGTATGGTGTACTTGTATAAACAAATCTGGACCCACCTGAATGGGCCAGTAGATTGTAAAACTGATATATCTGAATGAGCCAGTAAATTGTAAAACTGTCATGTCTGAATAGGCCAGTAGATTTTAAAACTGTCATGTCTGAATAGGCCAGTAGATTTTAAAACTGTCATGTCTGAATGGGCCAGTGGATTGTAAAACTATCATGTCTGAATAGGTCTGTCATGTCTGAATAGGCCAGTAGATTGTAAAACTGATATATCTGAATGAACCAGTAGATTGCAAAACTGACATGTCTGAATTGGCCAATAGATTGTAAAACTATCATGTCTGAATGGGTCAGTAGATTCTAAAACTGTCATGTCTGAATGTGCCAGTAGATTGTAAAACTGTCATGTCTGAATGGGCTAGTAGATTGTAAAACTGTCATGTCTGAATAGGTCTGTCATGTCTAAATAAGCCAGTAGATTGCAAAACTGTCACGTCTGTATGGGCCAGTAGGTTGTAGAACTGTCATGTCTGAATGGGCCAGTAGATTGTAATACTGAATCGACTGAAATAGTATTAGTGTTGTGTTAGTTTACAGCAGAACTGTGAAATTTCTGCTAAAAAATCTAGGCTTGTCCACCAAGAGAAAGCCACTAAGAAAATCTAAAAATTAAGTTAAACAAAAATGCAAATAGACAAAGTGGTTGTGATTTAGAGAAACTGCTCTTGTAAATAGTGATTTGTAGATACTCTGCTTATAAAATTCTAAATGGACATCCATGGTAGTGATTGGAAGATAAGTGATAAGTACCTCATAAGATTTAATTGTTTTAATTCATTTTTGCATAAAATGTACTTGGTGGTTAAGACAAAAGATGCTGACAGGAAGTGGTGTCTAGGAGTCTAAAAATGCCTGAAAATCATTTTGGTCAAGGGGCTTTGCCCCTAACTCCCCCCCCCCCCCATCTCCTGCCTGAACCCCTCATGGGGAGCATTGCCCAGACCACCCTTCCTCTTTTTGAAGCCTTTACCACTCACATCCCTTTTACTGAGAGATACAGTATATTATGAATAATGCAAAGCCTGCTTTACATCCTAAGCCATGGGGTTCAGGATGGTCTTAGCACATTTCTTGCACCTTGTAAAACTACAGCAAACCCTATACAAATCTGAACCTTTTAAAATCACAGAAATTTATTGAGAAAAATAATTGTATTTTTCCTGCATAAAATTGAGTTTCAGCTATTTCTCCAAATTGGAATTGTTAAATATTCAAACATTTGTTCCAGTACACAGATTTTTATTTTGTCAGGTGAAAATCAGTGACATTAAATCATAAATATTAAATTATATAGCTTAGATCGAAAAAATTTAAAACAAATATTATTCAGAAAGGGCAATTTATAAAAACTCCAACAGGTTTTACCATGATAATATGTAGCAAATTTATTACCTCATGAAACATTATTGTAAATTATCTGGCTGATGTCATATTTAGCATTGAGAATAAATTGCTAAATTTTGTGCTTTTATGATTGAGGCTGGGGATGAGGGGGGTTAATGTTTGTAGGATATTTGGGTGCCAGGGTAAAGGACAGGTCAAGCAGTTTATTTTTTAAACCAAAATTCTAGCCTGTCTTTTTTTACTACAGTCAAACTGATTCTAATGGTCAGCTTTATTCGATGGTCACCTGGTCTCTGGACATTCTTCATGGAATTTCCTTTTATACAAGTCATGTGTTAAGCAGTCTCTTGCTTTCTGCAGTCAACGACCAGGTGTTTCTAACTAAATCATGAGTTCTTACTGCTTTAAGTAGTCACTTGAGTGTATCAACTGTGACTGCTCTAACTATGCAGATGAAACATTTATTTTTGCTTTAAAGGCATTGTTTAGATAAAGACATGTCATGTGAATTGATGTATAAACATGTCTTACCGTGCTTGTATTCACTGTTCTCAATCTGTCAGCATAACTTTCATTTGACTAATCTCTCCATTGTTATTTTAAGCCATAGTATTGCTTAGAAATTTTTTTGTTTGGGTAGATACTCTGATAAATTTAGTCATCAGAAAAGTTTAATTGAGAACTAATTTTACTCAGATTTTGATTTTAGTTTTTCAGCTTTGACCTATTCAGCAATTGATATCAGTGTTTACTGCATAATAATAGTTTGGAGATCAAGATTGTGGTAAGCTCCTCCTTCATATTGTTTATAATGTGAAAATCAAACTCAGCTTTCAAGTACTGCTCATTTCTGTTGGATAGATGCATAAACCCTGCAAAGGCATTATTATAGTAAAACCTTGCAAAGGCATTATTATAGTAAAACCCTGCAAAGGCATTATTATAGTAAAACCTTGCAAAGGCATTATTATAGTAAAACCCTGCAAAGGCATTATTATAGTAAAAACCTGCAAAGGCATTATTATAGTAAAACCCTGCAAAGGCATTATTATAGTAAAACCTTGCAAAGGCATTATTATAGTAAAACCCTGCAAAGACATTATTATAGTAAAACCTTGCAAAGGCATTATTATAGTAAAACCCTGCAAAGGCATTATTATAGTAAAAGCCTGCAAAGGTATTATTATAGTAAAACCCTGCAAAGGCATTATTATAGTAAAACTCTGCAAAGGCATTATTATAGTAAAACCCTGCAAAGGCATTATTATAGTATAAAAAAGTCTGCATAAATTTTTATACACAAATGCATTGTGGTCCAAGAAAATGAACAGATAGTCATAATGTACTTAGTAGATCTTCAGTAAATATCCATTGATGTTTGAGATGAAAATGTTAAGAGGCATTTAGTCAGTAGGTAATTCTTTTTAGTCCAAGAATAAATAATGGACCAACATTACAGTGTCTATTTTATCCAGTATATGCTGTTGGCTCAACATTTTCAAGGATTGATATGCCAAATTTTGCAAGAACATAGAACTGAGGAAGAAAACTTGTGCACATTTGGTAGTAAATACTTGATGGAACCACTGTTTCAGTTTAAAAGGCATCACAAGTCTCTATCAGTGGTGACCTGTCAATCATTGGGTTGAAACTTTCTATGATTGGCCTAGGTCTGTTATTTCTGAGACAGCAGACTCCAGCTGCAGCTAGCTGCCTCCTTATCATACTTACAAGCAAAAACATACTACATGGAAAATAGACAGTGGGGAAGGTTGAAGAAATTTATGAATGAAACCCTTTTTCACTACAAATTCTGAATGATACATTTATGTGGTGACCTCTTTGAATAGAAAATTATGCCAATTGCCTGAAAAAATTCTCCAAAAAAGGAATTTAAAAAAGCTCTGAACATTTGAAGAATTTAGCTTGAAAATTTATTCAAAATAAAATTGATTACAGTAATAATAACAACAATGAAAACAAAAACAATAACAATAATAATAAAATTAATAAGAATAGTATTTGGTGTATGATATTTGTTCAGAAACCAAGTTTGGTAGTTGTACCATCATTCAGAGATCACCTGTGTTAAGAGGCCAGTGTATTTTTCCCATAGGTGGCTGCTTAAGGCAGGTTTGACTGTATTTCTGTATATTTATGGACAACTAAAATGTATTACTATTCCTAAAAGTTCCTCTTCTTTCTAATATGTATAATCCCCATACTTTTTCAAACTTCTGGGTATAGTTAGAGCTGGTCTAAAGATTCAACAGTGTAGAGGCTGAAGTTCCTTAAGCCTGAGGTCTCTGACCCAAGAATATGACTTTGGGACCCAGCTATTTTTCCCACAAAAAAGTTCACCAGACTCGGTTTCAATCACAGTAAATGAGCTGTATTGAACCACAAAAGATACAGAAATCAACACAAAAGATACAGAAATCAACAGAAAAGAGAAAATAAAAAGCAGTATTAAACATGATAATAAATCCATTACATATACTTGTACACTAAAGTACATAATAATACATATACTGTAGTATATGCTTTACATGAATTCCGTCAAATATTGGTATCCAGGTGTCTTAAGTCTGGAGCCAGCCTAAATTTTATTAAAATAGTCTGGGACCTAGGGGTCAAAAAAAAATGTGTCAGCCCCTGACAATGCCTGTAAAATTTAAATCCATCCCCTATGTGTCAGCCCCTGACAATGCCTGTAAAATTTCAATCCAGCCCCTATGTGTCAGCCCCTGACAATGCCTGTAAAATTTAAATCCATCCCCTATGTGTCAGCCCCTGACAATGCCTGTAAAATTTCAATCCAGCCCCTATGTGTCAGCCCCTGACAATGCCTGTAAAATTTCAATCCATCCACTATGTGTCAGCCCCTGACAATGCCTGTAAAATTTCAATCCATCCCCTATGGGTAGAGATTGGTGGGAGAGGTCAGTGACACTTTTGCATAACTGAGAAAGGCATTAGGATGATACTGTATTGCTGCAAACTTTTAGTTTCTGTTATTAGTCAAATAAAATATTTGCCATGAAACTTCTGTGATTAAGGCTTTCAGCCAAGCTAGCTTGTTTATCTCTAAATAGTGATTTGTGTGGCTATGTGATTTACACACTAACTGAATTTTGTGTAATCTAGTTATGACCCATTATGGTTTCTTAGACGTTACAGAATCTGTAAGATTGGTAATTACCCAATCATGTTTTATAGAAAATTTTTCATGAGGTAAATACAATCTTCACATGTTGTTTGCTCTTCCATCTTTAGCTCTACTAGTCAAAATATCATGCGATAAGTGCTTGTGCTATGGTCCTATATCTGTTATCCATCCATTGTCTGTACACAGTTGTTTGTTATTGCTACACCTTGTTAAATTACTTGAAGGTCATGAAACCTGACACATAGTTTCAGCACGAGGTGCAGTTAGTCCTAAATAAAAATGGTGCTTATCTGATGTCCAATATTGCTTCTCCTCTTAAACAGATGGCCATCTTGAAAATCTTGTCATTGTCACTCATGAATATGAATGGATGTTAATGTTGACATATGACCTCCAAATATGGCCACTGTAGTGGCCATCATAAAAAGCTTGTTATGGCTACTCCTTCGGAACAGATGGTCATATTGACATGGGGTTTTTACTTAAACACATCTTGCAATATGTTGTTAGTCCTGTATTAAAATGATAGTGATCCAAGCTCCCAAATGGCTGCCTTCATGGCCATCTTGATAATCTTACAGCTGCTTCTCTTGAATGAATGGCTGTATTGACATGGGGTTTTCACTAAAACACTGTAATAACATGCAGCTAATTCTGAATTAAAATGGTGCTGATCTGACCTCCTACATAGCAACCACAGTGGCCATCTAAAAAATCTTGTTCTCATTACTACTCTTGAATGAATGATGGCATTGACATGGGCCTTTTATTAAAACACCTTTTGTAATATGTAATTGGTCCTGAATACAAATGGTGCAGATCTGACTAGTGACATGTCCACGCTATTGTGAACAAATTTGAAAACCATCTACTTGACCTTGGGATAAATTCAAAGGTCACTGCTTGTGTTTTTGTACTTCACTGACCTTATGAATACAGCAACTTGTACATATACAATTGAATTTTGATCAGATTTTGTATTTCAATGTTTTTTAATAAACAAATTGATAGTCAGCACTCTGACATTGATTTCAAGGTCAAAAGTCTTGACTAGGGCTTTTATTTAAGATGGCTTGTGAGTACAATAACACAGATAAGTAAGAATGGATTTTTATTAACCCAGTTTTGGATATATCTGAAGAATACCTTGAATGCTGCACTTTTGATAACTTGCAATGTAAAAAAGAAAATTAATTGTGGATGAAACCAAATTTTGCATGTGGTTATATCTTTTGACAGTATCTGAGACACGTTCAGTGATCTTCTGTCTGTGATATCAGGTTCCAGGTTAAAGGCCATTATGAAGATTACTGTACTGCACTCATCTAGTAAACATAGTAACTTAGACATGTAATAAATAATTTTGTTACAAATTTTCGTAAGAATATGTGAGATGATTTCAATTGTCAACAATTGAAAAGATAAGAGGAAGGAAGAAACAGACTTCTTGTGAATTCATGCAAATTCTTTTCAACCAATAGAGCATCAGTCCCTTCAAGGGACTCTTGTTTCACATATTACAGTGTAACTGGCAGTACACATACCAGAAAAGGTGTTTACATGTAGCATTTTAGTAATCATATTTGGAAGCTATTTAATGCATCAAATTCAAACCCTGCATGCACAGGGAGATAGAATAGGGCCAGATGCACCCTTGTGAATGTTGGAAGAGGTGGCTAATGGAGGCAGGACTCCAGGCAGAAGGCATGGTGGCTCAGTGGATAGTGTGCTGGATTTGTGACCAAAAAGGTACAGGTTCAAATCTTGCCATCAGATCAGCCTGGGTCAGCTGCCATGGTGTGTTCTTCGGCAAGGCAGTTTACTCCAAAAGCCTCGGCACTAAAATAACCTACCTGTGTTGCTGTGCCATAAAGCACTAAACCAAGCTATTCCTTTAAAATTCTTATCAATAAATTTTCAACTTTGAGGAGAAGTTTCTCTAGCTTAAGAAATTAAGATAAATTTCTGGACATAGATGGTGGCACAGTGAAGGAAAAAATATTTTTTTTTATTTCTATACATATATTTTTTCTGTTCTTATTTTAGTTATATTCCATTTAAATCTATCTGGAAGGGGGTAATGCCATTAACTTCTAACTCACCAGGCTGTAAGGCCAAGTGAGCTTATGGTATGGTCCTTCATCCATCATGCATTAACCATTGTGCGTCATCTGATGTGGCCACCATTATTAAATATAATATGACTTTTGAATGATTTGACAAAATCCACTCAACAGAATTTGACCAAATTTGACAGAAAGCATCCTGGCTTAGATGGCTTTCATGTTTTTAGAAAAGATGCTGATCTGCCGTTTAGTATGGCCACTGTTACTAAACATAGAAAAAAAACTTTTAACAGCTTCTCATAAACCATTCAGTTGAATTTGACCAAATTTGACAAAACTCAAAGATAATTCTTTAAATGACTTCCTTGCAAAAACCACTCAAAATAATTTGACCAAATTTATCAGAAGCATCCTGGCATGAAGGACTTTTAAGTTTGTCCAAGTGATGCCAGTCTGTCTCAGGTATGGGTGCTGTTACTAAAATATAAACTGTTATAGCTTCTTCTAAAAAGCCACTTGACAGAATTTGACCATATTGAACAGAATGTGACCTAGTTTGAAGGCTTTTGAACATTATTCGATTGATGCTGATCAGCCATCAAATATGGCCACTGTTAATAAAAATAGAGAAAAAAATATGGGTACAAATTTATTTTAAAAGAAATGCTTAATAGAATTTGACCAACTTTAACAGAAAGTTTCCGGGCATAGAGGCATTTCAAGATTGGACAAATGATGTGCTATCAAATATCGATGTAAAATCTAGGGAAACCTTGAACAATTGTTTTCATAACATGTGCAATCAACAGAATTGGAAGAAATTTCTACAGAAAGCATACTACTGACCCAGATTTTTTTGCCAACCAATCTTGTGTTTAGTTTTTAGGCAGATGTCAGCAGGTGAGCGATCTCAGGCCCACTTGGGTCTATTATTAGGAGTACCACCAACAGAATAGAATTAAAATATTACTAGTAAAACAGGAAAAAAATAGGTTCAGATCCCTCTTCTATAATAAAGTGCATTCCCCCTCTTACAGATAGATTTAAATGGAATAACTTTGACTGAAAAATTTCCACTTTCAAACTCACACACATGGACAGTCATTGATTGAAACAATTTTAATGATTTCATTATTGCTCTTACAGACACAATATCCAAAAATCATAAGAATGAACAGGTGCTGGACAGACTGCAGGTGGAACGGGAGAGAGGCATCACAGTAAAGGCCCAGACTGCAACCCTTTTTTATTCCTACAATGGCCAGACCTACATGTTAAACCTCATAGACACACCAGTAAGTAACAGCCCCAGACTGACACCATTTTATACTCCAACAACCTACAATTAAGCCTCACAGAAACACCATTAGGTAACAGGTCCAGACTGCTACCAGTTTTACTCCTACAAGGGTAAGACCTAGATGTAAAAACCTAGACCTAGATGTAAAAACCTCATGCATACACTAATAACTAACAGGCTCAGACTGCTACCTGGCTTTATCCCAGGTAAAACGTGTAGACACAGGCCTTCCAGCCAACCCAATGTATTTTATAAATCCATATAAAATCCCCCAATTTTTGTAATGCCTATATTTTTTCCCTATAATGTTTCCAAAATCTTTATACACGTAATATCCCTATATTTTTTGTGGAAAAGCATGTGCCAATATTTCTTACAAGTCGTATTTTCGGAGAAAGGATTAAGAAAGACCAAACATAGTACTCGATGCATGTTTGTTTGTGAGTTCCTGATGATATATGATATAGTGCAGCAATTTAAAATCAATTACTTCAGGTTTGTACACATTTACCGTAATACAATTTTGATCAGGTACCCGGGTAACTGATCATTAGGATCGATGGGTACCTGGAAGATGTTTACTAAAATTTTGACAGCTTTAAGGAGGGGGTGGGTGTGGTGTGAGGGAATAGATGTAATAAAAAGCACAGAGATTTTGCAGTGATGAGGCATTACAGCTTATTCAATCTTCAATTGCAGATTTATGGAATTGGTTTCTTTTGTTACATTAAGATTGATGTCTCCATGAATTATTGCATTATTCTTAAAATCAAAGTTTGTAAATGCAACTTATACCTGATGTTCATTAACACTTGAATACATTTTCATCTTTAGGGTCATGTGGATTTTAACTATGAAGTTTCCAGATCCCTGGCAGCATGCCAAGGAGTTATTCTTCTGGTAGATGCTAATCAGGTAGGAATCCATATATACATTTTTTTTCCATGTGTTCTATACATAGTTTATAATCCATTTTAGTATCTGCATATCCATCTGTCCATATGTCACACTTTCATTTCTGTTCTATGATTTTAAAACCATATAAGATTAAGGGATAAAACTTGGAATACTTATACATCAGCTTTAGACGGTGTGTTGCATATCATATTAGGGATACTGTTCTTAAGGTCAAGGTCATGACTCAGTATTTTAAGTTTTCTTTTGAAACTTGTGCAAATATATCATCATTAGAATGTGTATTTTATACCACATTGGTGGTGCTGTCATCAAGGTCAAGGTCACAGATCAGTATTTTAAGGTTTCTATCACACTTTCCTTTCTGTAACTTTAGAGCCCTTACAGATTTAAAGATGAAACTTATACATTACCATTAGAACGTGTCTCGTGTACTACATTAGGGATTGTATCTTCAGGGTCATGGTCATGGGTGAATATTTAAAGGTTTACATCACACTTTCTGGTTCTTGCTATAATTAAGAGCTGTTGAGATTAAGTGATGAAACTTAGTATACTTGTACATCATCATTAGCAGATTTGTCACTTGCAGCATTGGTGATACTATATTCAAGGTCAAGGTCATGGAACTTTATTTTAAGTTGTCCATTATACTTTCCTTTCCATTCTATAACATTAGAGCCATTTGAGTCTAAGGGACGAAACTTTCTACATTTGTCATGTACCACATTTGGGGGTTCTATCTTTAAGGTCAAGGTTACATGCCAATATTTTTAGGTTTCAGTAGCATTTTCTCTTCTGCTCAGTGACTTGCAAGTTGCTTAAGATAAATGAACAAAATTAGGTACACTTGTATACTGTCACCAAGACATATGTTGCTTTCCATATTTGCAGTCCTATCTTCAAGGTCAAGGTCACATGTATATATTTCATTGCTGCTTTTGTTACTGGTTTCTATCTTAAAAGCTGTTTGAGGTTTAGGGATGAACCATTGTACACTTAAGTTTCTCCATTTGATGGCATCTCTTGTATCACAGTCAAGGTTTTAACTTCAAGGTCAAGGTCACTGATACTTCTTTTCCCCCCTTTTCTGTACTTTTACTCTAATGCCTGTTGAGTTAGAGACGTGAAACTTGGTTATTTTCCATGTCTGCCTAGTAAACTGTACAGGTCAGTTACAAGGGTCACAGTCAGACTTTATCATTGTATGCTTTTGGTGACCTCCCTATGATAGGCAGGGGACAAAAATTCACTGAATTTGGTTGTTTATATTGTAGGTGTCAGAATACAAATAAAACTGACTTTAATTAAGTAAATTACGCTGGCAGTTTTATCATTATTTTCCAAAGAAACATAATAAATGTTAATGGATGTTCTAATGTTATTTGCTTACTATAATGAGATGTCAGTAGAAATATTGTTTTTAAATGCCCATATAATGATAACATCTTTCATGTTCAGCTAAGAGTATGCTTTACAACTTGATGACAGTGTTTAGTGATTAACTAATAGTCTGTCATATGAAATGATTACTGAGCATTACATTACTTATAAAAATCGACAAAGCAGATGAAAAGTTCCTCTTCATATTCTAGCCTTCGTTCACACATGATTCTCATCACCTCTATTGCTTCTCTCATTCCACGTCCTTTCCTAAATCCAAATTGAGTCTTGCTGATGAAATAATTTGCTTTTGCCTCTAACCGGGTTATCAATACTTTTAACATGATTTTGGATGCACGAGAAATCAGATTGATTGTTCTGTGGTCTGCACATTCTACAACATTTGGCTTCTTTTGTTGCGTTACTATTATCGATTTTGTAAAATCCTCAGGCCATTCACCTTTTGTATACATATCTTTGCTCAGAACAATCAACTCTTTTTCAGCTTTCTCTTAGAGACTTTTGATGAACTCTGCTGGTATACTGTCAACTCCCTCTGCTTTTCCAACTTTGAGCTCCATGATTGCATTCCTCACTTTCGCTTCTATTTAGTTCAGGTCCTTTCTCGTCAGCTCCAACAATTTCTTTATTTTCGAGATGTATGTCCTCCATTCTGGGTTTGCCTTCTTTATCATACAATTCTTCAATGTACTCCTTCCATCTGTTGATAATCTTTTCAACTTCTTGAAGCAGGACACCATCTTGGTCCTTAATCACTATGCTTTTGTTCACAACTTCTCTAGATTTGGCAAGCCCCTTGACTTTCACATACATAATATCCATTTTACCAATTTTGTCCAGCATAGCCAACTCAGAACACTGCATTTCCCACCATTTTTCTCTTCCTTCTTTGGTTTCTCTCCTTAACTCGTTAAGCTGTCTGTATTTCCTTTTACCTTCTAACATATTCAACCTCTTTGCTTGCCTTCTTTCTTTCATCTTTTTTATCATTTTCTCAGTTATCCTTGGTTTCTTTATTTTATTACTCTTTTTGTATCCGATGGTTTCCACTGCGCTATTTAGAATTGTTTCTTTTAACATTTTCCACCTTGTGTTAATGTCTTTTTCTTCCATTTCCATGCTTGTTGTTCTTTTCTCGACCAATTCTTTCAATTTAACATCATTCTCCTTTTAATGTTCGAGGTTCAATTTGTTTCTAATCTTCCCTTTTCTAATTTTCTTCAGTTTTAGACCAGCTCTCATCATTACCAAGTTATGGTCCAAGTTAACATTTGCACCAGGATAACGGCATAAATTCTTAACACTATTTCTGTATCTTTGTCCGAACTAATTTATAATTAGGTTATTTCCTGCCTCTATCACCCAGGCTCTTCCATGTGTATCTTCTTTTTTTCTTGTTGAAAACCCATGTTTGTCACCACCATTTTTTTCTTTCTACAAAATTCAAATAATTTCTCTCCTCTCTCATTTCTTCTACCAAGACCGAAACTACTGATTTCTGTACCATCATTTCACCAACTATGACGTTCCAGTCTCCCATTGCAACTAGATATTCATTTCCTTCGAAATTCTCTGAGTCGATTAGTTGCTCCATTTGTTTGTTCATGTAATCTATCACATCGTCTTCACTTGCTGACATTAGCATATATACCTACACTATCACTAAATCTCTTGGTTCTGCTTCAACTTTTACCATCAACAATCTATTGCCACCCTTTTACATGTTTTTGCATCCAAAATGATTGTTACGCCTCTTTCACTCTTTACTCATCCTGCATGAATCACTCGGTATCCATCATCATAGTAATCTCCATTTTCTTTCCATCTCATTTCGCTAAATCCGAGTGTGTTTAATGCATATCTCTTCATTTAACATTTAACGGAGAAAGAGTAGAACAAGTGAGAAAGTTTAAATATTTAGGATCTTTGATCTCTGATGATGGAATGTGCCAATATGAAGTAAAGTCAAGAATTGAAATGGCCAAAGATGGATTAAACAAGAGGAAAGAATTGCTAACACAACAAATGAGCAAAGACCTGAAGAAAAAGATTGTCAGAACCATTTTATGGAGTGTAGTGCTCTATTGCTCAGAAACGTGGATGCTGAGAAAGGAACAAAAAAAAGGCTAGAAGCATTTGAGGCAGATTGGTCGATGAAAAGAGAACTTTATTGAATGTTATACTTGAGAGGAAGAAGAAGTGGATTAGACACATTTTAAGTGGTGAAAGCCTGTTAAGAAAAGTCGTAGAAGGCATAATGGAAAGGAAATGACCAAGAGGAAAGCCTAGAATCATACTACTGGACGATCTCAAGGAGAATAACTTGTATGTGAACATGAAATGTAGAGCGATGCTAAGGGAATAGTGGAGAAGATGGATGCCTCGAACCTGCCTTAGGGTAGAAAACCAACGAATGAATGAACATTACTTCTGTGATTACAAAGCAGTACATTACTTTTGTGATAACACAGCAGTATGTTACTTTTGTGATAACACAGCAGTATGTTACTTCTTTGATTACAGAGCAGTACATTACTTCTGTGATTACAGAGCAGCACATTACTTCTGTGGTTATAGAGCAGTACATTACTTATATGATTACAGAGCAGTACATTTCTTCTGTGATTAAAGAGCAGTACATTACTTTTGTGATTACAGACCAGTACATTTCTTCTGTGATTACAGAGCAGTACATTACTTATATGATTACAGAGCAGTACATTACTTCTGTGATTACACAGCAGTACATTACTTCTGTGATTACAGAGCAGTACACTACTTCTGTGATTATAGAACAGTCCATTACTTCTGTGATAACAGAGCAGTCCACTACTTCTATGATTACAGAGCAGTACATTACTTCTGTGATTACAGAGCAATACATTACTTCTGTGATTACACAGCAGTACATTACTTCTGTGATTACAGAGCAGTACACTACTTCTGTGATTATAGAGCAGTCCATTACTTCTGTGATAACAGAGCAGTCCACTACTTCTGTGATTACACAGCAGTACATTACTTCTGTGATTACAGAGCAGTGCACTACTTCTGTGATTATAGAGCAGTCCATTACTTCTGTGATAACAGAGCAGTCCACTACTTCTGTGATTACACAGCAGTACATTACTTCCGTGATTACAGAGCAGTACACTACTTCTGTGATTATAGAGCAGTCCATTACTAATGTAATTAAAGAGCAGTCCATTACTAATGTGATTAAAGAGCAGTACACTACTTCTGTGATTATAGAACAGTCCATTACTAATGTGATTAAAGAGCAGTCCATTACTAATGTGATTAAAGAGCAGTACACTACTTCTGCGATTACAGAGCAGTACATTACTTCTGTGATTATAGAGCAGTTCATTGCTAATGTGATTAAAGAGCAGTCCATTACTAATGTGATTAAAGAGCAGTACACTACTTCTGTGATTACAGAGCAGTACATTACTAATGTGATTAGAGAGCAGTCCATTACTAATGTGATTATAGAGCAGTCCATTACTAATGTGATTAAAGAGCAGTCCATTACTAATGTGATTAAAGAGCAGTACACTACTTCTGTGATTACAGAGCAGTCCATTACTAATGTGATTATAGAGCAGTCCATTACTAATGTGATTAAAGAGCAGTACATTACTTCTGTGATTACAGAGCAGTACATTACTTCTGTGATTATAGAGCAGTCCATTACTAATGTGATTAAAGAGCAGTACACTACTTCTGTGATTACAGAGCAGTACACTACTTCTGTGATTATAGAGCAGTCCCTTACTAATGTGATTAAAGAGCAGTACATTACTTCTGTGATTATAGAGCAGTCCATTACTAATGTGATTAGAGAGCAGTCCATTACTAATGTGATAACAGAGCAGTACATTACTAATGTGATTAAAGAGCTGTACATTGCTTTTATGATATTGGATTTTAGCTTTAATTGTGTGGTGTTGTACAACTTAAATTCCATATTCTTAGAAATATTTATTTTGAAGATAATTTTAAATTGATACATTGGCAAATGACCTAAAAACTCTGTTACATTAATTTTGTCAGGGAGTCCAGGCACAGACTGTTGCAAATTTCTATTTGGCATTTGAGTCAGATCTTACCATTATCCCTGTGCTGAACAAGATTGATCTGAAACATGCGAAGCCAGAAGTGGTGATGGAACAAATGAAAAATGTCTTTGAAATTGAACCAAAGGATGTCTTGAAGGTTAGTCAGTCCAGACTTGCTACTATGAAGACTTTTGAAGCACAAAAATTTAACTTAATTTGAAAGTTAAAAAGTTTGTACATTCTCTTAAAATACTCGAATAAAGCTATAATCGAGAACTTGAAAGGATTTGCCTTACATAGATTCTTCTGTGTGCTTGCTCCATTTTGATGACATACCATTGTCAGCATAATACCTGCACTAAGCGATTAAAAAGTATTACTTACCGGGTATATTTCATGAGTTTCAAGTTCATAATAGTAAGTGCACACCTATGATGTCATCAGTAATGTTGCCAGGTGTATGTACATACTGGTACTAGAAGAGTTAGCTCCCATTGTCTATGTTGGTAAATCTCCACTTTTGAAGTTCATTTTCTCTCTCAATATTGTTAAGCAGAATAAAGCATATGTTAGATTCATATTGAAGAATGACTGAACTCATAAAGTTAAGCGGTAACGAGACATCAGACATGCATAGTGGTAAGTTTCAAGAAATGTGGATGTTCTAGTTGTGCTTTAGTGGTTGATTCCCACACAGCTGTGTTCCAAGACAGAGAAATGTGCACTCAGTAAGAAATATTTTGTGCAAGTTTAGCCCCCCAAACGGGCATGCAGTTATTAAAGCAGGTGCAGGTATTACATTGAATGAGGTTGATATGCTTCAAGTAACATTTGAGTTTTTGAGGTTTTGAATTTTACAATAAAATAATTCCATGAATATTGGAGCAGGCCCATAACAATTTCTGAGCACAAACTCAGATTAAATATTCAACAATGAAATGTAATGTTTTAAGTCCATTAATATCTTCAAACTTTGAGAGAAATAGAAAGGAGTGTATTATGATAATTTCATTTTCATCATTTTGTGCATAAAAGTGTTAGTTTTGTCAGAATGTTTAGTCAGAACACATGGTTCAAGGTTTTATAACTTACAGTCATGAATCAGGATCAGAACCCTTCACTGGCCTATGCTTCTTGAGAGTAAAGATTTACTTTTACATCAGCTATTGATGCTACCATATTGTTACTGTGTCTGAATCTGTCTCCATCAAGGTTGAAAAATATTTTTTCAATCAATGAGTATTTAACTCTATGTTCAGATTTTATGTCTAGAGCCAAAGCACTTTGAAAGCATTTTAAACGCAGTGGTTCCCCTCTTGTAAGGCCACCCCTTTTGCAGCAGGAAAGTGGTCTTATAAGAAGGGGTGTCTTTTCTAGAGGAGGATCACTCAGATATGAGTAATAATTAAATATAAAGTTAGAAAGGCATAACTAATTTTTATATATTTAATAGTTTCATTTAAAAGTCACATGCATGCTATGCAGTAAATTATACTTATATTAATGTTATTTAAAATGCTGGTAATTATGATTAATCAATAATCATGGTGCAGAACCATTTGAAAATCTTGTCAACAAGTCAGTGTACAAACATATGGCTGTAACTATCATTCTGTCCATTCCATTTTCCACTGCTGCAGAATGTATAACTGATGATGTTTATTTGAATCTTTTTAAATAAATGTTCTCAACAGTGATCAAAAGATCTCTCCCTCTTTTTGTTTCATCAAATTGATTTCACTTTTCATTATAAACTGAGAATGCCTGACGACATTTTGCACTTTCAACAACTTGTGCCTTCATGGGCAACTATATAACATGCCCTGTGCTTACAAAGGAAGTGAGCCTGTCATGTGATCAACTAGTTTTAGTCTGTTACCTTTTCATTGCATATCATGATGTTGATGAGAGAAACCATGACATCTAACAACCCATTTGTACTTTATGGTTACCAGGTTTCGTGCTGACTTAAGCTGAACAATACAGTGCTTCTCAGCTGTTAGCTTTTATCATCTTGATAATTATTGGCAGTAATAATAGCCAGTAATTATCAAAGTGACAAAACCTGACATCTGAGGAACATACACCAGTAAGGATAATCAGATTACTTACCACTTTGTATGGATTAAAGTTAGGTACTTAATTGGCATATTGGAACAAATGTCTATGTTGTATTTAGAAATCAACAAATGTTCTTGAGATTTCCATCTGTAAAGCCATTATGTGTCTGCTTGTGAGGGGTAAATTTGACAGTTGTTGCACTAATATGCTGGTCACATTAGAGGGGTGTCCATCCTAGAGGGGTACTTTTGAACATAAACTTGTTGGTGCCAAGAGATTCTGGCCATAAAAAGTGGGTGGCTGCTGGTCAGGGTGTACTTTCAAGAGGGAGACCACACTATCTGCTTCCATGTTGAATGGTTATATGTTTTAGGAATATTAAAAACAAGAGAATTGGCAATATATCCAGTGAGAACATATGAGCTACGACTTTTGAAATTAATACTTATTCATTATTAAGATAAAGTTGTAGGATTTTTACCCATGAAAAAATGGTGGATTCCAGCTTAAATTTCTTGGTCCCTGACTTTGGGTTAAAGGAATATGTAGCCACTGTTCATAATCGAAAAATATCCTTCATCTTGGAAAACTGAAATTTGATCATAATCATATTTGCAATGGGATGTATTGTGAAGACTGTTATTGGAGTTTTTGCTGTGTTTGAGGGGTTAAATAATGAACCAAGCCATTAGTTAACTTGAAAAAAGTTGTTCACAGTTTAACATTTGCACACCATAGTCTTAATCTTCAGCTTCATAAATGGGTGTCTTTTTACTGACAAGATCCCTTTACGGAACACACAGTGAAAAACTGCTTCTTCAGTTAGGACAAAACTTTGTCCTGCATTATCTTGCACAGTAAACTAACTCTGCAGGGCCATGTTTCATTGTAAGAGGGATAACTTATTGATTGCAGGTGATCCAAAGGTCAAAGGTCAAATTATGAATTGGCTTTTGTTTTCTTTAAATTTTGTCTTCACACAAGGCTTTTTAGACATTATGTCCATTGTAAGTTTGTCTTCACACAAGGCTTTTTAGACATTATGTCCATTGTAAGTTTGTCTTCACACAAGGCTTTTTAGACATTATGTCCATTGTAAGTTTGTCTTCACACAAGGCTTTTTAGACATTATGTCCATTGTAAGTTTGTCTTCACACAAGGCTTTTTAGACATTATGTCCATTGTAAGTTTGTCTTCACACAAGGCTTTTTAGACATTATGTCCATTGTAAGTTTGATGATTATTGTGAATTTGAATGAAGATTACTAAGGTCTGCTAGCAAGAAAAAAGCTGGGGAATTGGGGAACATTATTTTCTTGACTGAGAGATTGCTTGTCACATGTTACGAACTCTGCTATGCCTTGGGAAGAAGGCAGAGATGATGTACATTCCTATACTGTGATTAAACAACTGTTTGTATCGGGTTACTGCAGCACCAAATCTCAGTTTCATTTCATATGTATAATCCTTGGATCTCTAAGTTCTTATGGTCAGAATATCCCTGTCATGTACATTTACTTTATTGTATAAAGATATAGTTTGAACACATTAATAAATCCTTTCATTGACTAACACTTTGTGCTTTACTTACATTGAAGCTATTTTAGGTTTTGCATATAAGTTAGTGCCTAGTAGATCTTATAATTCTTGTAGTTTGGGCAAATATCAGTTGTATCAGTTGTATTGCTCCTCAATTTCAGGTTTCAGCAAAATTGGGCACGGGAGTAGATAAGTTACTTCAGGCAATTGTGGAACGGATACCCCCGTAAGTGACATTAGGAGTCTGTATCATTCTTTAATTGAGCACTGTTTTTTGTTTTTGGTCAAATTATTTTTATGCTTCATTTGTTTGAGAATATACCTCATCGATTAATTTTGCTACATATTTTAACTGCCTGTAAAAAATACTTGTTTTGGACTCTGTCGATTAAACTTGTTGAGATGTCTGAGTAGATGACCTTACAAGTATTTAAATTGGATCCATAATTTTCCAATTCGTAATAAGTATCTGCCTTCCTTAAGTACATGCAACATTCCTTAATAATTTAACTCAATTGCTAGAACTTGCAATATATTTAGCAACATCATATTTGTCTTGGAATATGTGAATGTTTTGAGCTCAGTATTTGTGTGTGAATTAATCATAGATGATGTCATCCATGATCTTTATAATTTTGTTATGTGAATGACGTTATACAATTTTTTCTGTTGATAAGTTGATAGTTGATTTTACGGACCAGATTACTAGGTAATATTAAACAAGACTAGTACTGTACTTGACGAGGTAAAAAAGAAATAGCTATTATATGGGAAACAATGAAAGAGAAAAGGGATACACACTTATCTGCCTAGATCAGCAACAAGTATGGATAATTAACACTCAAATAATCTATTTATATTTAACTAAATAAAGATAATACTGTAAGTTAGGAATTTACCTGTAGTTATGAATTTGTTTCTAAATGGATTCTGGTTGATTATACATTTAATAAGTGGATAGCCTTGAAAAAAAAATTTTGTGTGTAGGATTTCTGTGACATTTTATAAAAAGTGGAAAATATTTTTTTGGTGACTGGTTTAAATACTTTTTTTTTCTAGCCCCAAAGCTGAGCCCACAAAACCTTTGAGAGCATTAGTGTTTGACACATATTATGATCAGTTTAGGGGTGTCATTACAGATGTGGCAGTAATTGATGGATACATTAAAAAAGGTACTTTAAGTATAATGAGTAAAATTAACATTCTTGTATGTCATCTTCCAAAAATAAAACTGTGTCAACACTTGTGTTAACTACCATATATACTCACTTATAAGTCAGGTCCAACTGCAAACAACATAGACCCTGATCTTCCATTGCATAATGCGCTGGCAGATCAGGGTCGATGTTGTTTGTTCTACTGATTACTCCAAACAAACTGCATTGACCCAGATCTGCTGGCGCATTATGCGAGAGCAGATCTTGTCTGTGCAGTTTGCAGCTTGACTTATAAGTGAATACATATGTTAAGTAATATTTACAAACCATATAATTTTGTTAAATTACACCTATAAAGCACATGTGATTGTAAATGGAAAGCATCAAAGAATCTGATTTATTTCAGTGTCATAATTGATCATGTGATTGTAAAGGGAAAGCATCAAAGAATCTGATTTATTTCAGTGTCATAATTGATCTTTATGTAAAGGACACCTGGACATAAAGGACATGCTTGATTTAGTCTTTCTACTGTCTTTTTTATGGGCAAGTTGCATTGTATTTATACCAGTATAATGTTACGTTTCTAAACAGCAATAATAATAGTCTCTTGTGTACTATTTGAAGACTAGATGAGTGATCATACAGTCTACTCTGTTTCATCTGACGTCTGTTTAACTGATGGTCACATTTATAGGATGAAACAGTTCTTTCCTTACTTTAAATTAACTGACAGTCGCATGTTCTGACTCATCATATGGCTATAAAATGCTGAAAGTATAAAAAGCGTTAGTATTGATCTGCCCAGACTGTATCTGCATAGTCAGGGGGAATTTCAGTAAAAACTGAAACTGAACTTTCTTGCAGATTGTCATTTTGATCCCATTCCTAGAGCAGTTGTTGATATCGTTGTTGATTCATTTTGATCCCATTCCTAGAGCAGTTGTTGATATCATAAAGTGGATTCATTTTGATCCCATTCCTAGAGCAGTTGTTGATATCATTGTCGATTCATTTTGATCCCATTCCTAGAGCAGTTGTTGATATCATTGTTGATTCATTTTGATCCCATTCCTAGAGCAGTTGTTGATATCATTGTTGATTCATTTTGATCCCATTCCTAGAGCAGTTGTTGATATCATAAAGTGGATTCATTTTGATCCCATTCCTAGAACAGTTGTTGATATAATAAAGTGGATTCATTTTGGATCCCATTCCTAGAGCAGTTGTTGATATCATAAAGTGGATTCATATTGATCCCATTCCTAGAGCAGTTGTTGATATCATAAAGTGGATTCATTTTGATTCCATTCCTAGAGCAGTTGTTGATATCATTGTCGATACATTTTGATCCCATTCCTAGAGCAGTTGTTGATATCATTGTCGTTTTCATTTTGGATCCCATTCCAAGAGCAGTTGTTGATATCATAAAGTGGATTGATTTGGATCCCATTTCTGGAGCAGTTGTTGATATCATTGTCAATTCATTTTGGATCCCATTCCTAGAGCAGTTGTTGATATAAAGTGGATTGATTTTGATCCCATTCCTAGAGCAGTTGTTGATACCATAAAGTGGATTGATTTTGATCCCATTCCTAGAGCAGTTGTTGATATCATAAAGTGGATTCATTTTGATCCCATTCCTTGAGCAGTTGTTGATATCATAAAGTGGATTCATTTTGATCCCATTCCTAGAGCAGTTGTTGATATCATTGTCAAGATTATGACATCATAATGTACATGACATAAAAATGACATGACACTAACTTACAAGAAACTGATCTTACAACATTCTTCCTGACTGATATAAATGTTACCATTATTTGTGTTAAATGTGTGATTTGGCAGGTTTTATCTTTCATTATTAATTTAATCTGCATTTCTCAACACTCACAGCAGAATCTATTACCCTAAAATTTGGGGCACATTTTTTTCATTTCACTTCCTTTTTATCCCAGGCTCTTGTTTGGCTTTTCCATTGCATAGCAATGACAACCATGGTGGGCCAGGTGCCTAGGCTAATGAATTATATTACCCATTTATGAATCCAAAGCTTTTATCTACTGTCTGATTGAGAGTTAATATGCATTGTAAATGCATAGTTAGCTAGATGCATATCTGGTGCAGTGGTCAAATGTTTTTTTAGTATGCATTGTAAATGCATAGTCAGCTAGATGCATCTCTGGTTCAGTAGTCAAATAGTTGTGTTAGTATGCATTGTAAATGCATAGTTAGCTAGAATCATATCTGGTTCAGTAGTCAAATAGTTGTGTTAGTATGCATTGTAAATGCATAGTTAGCTAGAATCATATCTGGTTCAGTAGTCAAATAGTTGTGTTAGTATGCATTGTAAATGCATAGTTAGCTAGAATCATATCTGGTGCAGTGGTAAAATGTTTGTGTTAGTATGCATTGTAAATGCATAGTCAGCTAGATGCATCTCTGGTGCAGTAGTCGAATAGTTGTGTTAGTATGCATTGTAAATGCATAGTTAGCTAGATGCATATCTGGTGCAGTGGTCAAATATTTGTGTTAGTATGCATTATAAATGCACAGTTAGCTTGATGCATATCTGGTGCAGTGGTCAAATAGCTAGATGCATATCTGGTGCAGTGGTCAGATGGTTGTGTTAGTATGCATTGTAAATGCATAGTTAGCTAGATGGATATCTGGTGCAGTGGTCAAATGGTTTTACGGTTATCTCATCAATTAGGCCTAATTAGTAGTCTTTTTCTCTTGTACACATTTAAATGTGAATGTCACAATAAAGGTCCATGGCCAATATTTGTTTCTTTGACAGTTTAATTTATGTCACAATTTAAATGCAATGGCCTTTCTCTGATAAATAAAAATAAACTTTGTATTTGTTATAAAGAGGTACATATTATGGGGAGAAAACATAATTTATCTATTTAACAATAAAAACCTGCACAATAGGATTATCTGCAGTACTCCCTCACTGTAAGGCACCTCAGTATAAGGTATTCCCCTTTATAAGGCAGGTATGTCATGGATTCCATTTCATTATTTAATAATAATATTATGTTTAAAATACCTCAGTATGATGTTGTCCCATTTATAAGGCAGTATGATAATATATTCAATTTCATTATTTAAAAAGTAATGTTATGTTTAAAATATCTCAATATAAGGTGGCTTACCTATTATGCGGTCCTCATTGTATGGCTTCCATGAACAGTGTTATAGCGAGGGAATACTCTACTCTGTAGTGGTTACATGTATTTTTGGTGGATAGATTCTTTTATGAAATTGGCTGTTTCTGTGATGTCATGGCATCAGTTAAGAGCCTATGTGAGAAACAATTTTATAGCTGTCGCATTTGTTTCAGATTTGCTGAATTTTGTGTTACTGTGTCCTTCATTGTGTTTTTTATTCAGCTGTGTGTGCATGTGGTCTATATTATGAATACATTAGGGTTAACATTCTTAAATTGTGAGGGGCGTGCATTTTCTCATAGATGTACATTTTAATATACTGAATGAATGATGAATAAATCTATGCAAAGATAGAGTTTATGCACATTTGTTTATTTTTACACAGGTTGTCAGAAATAGATCTAAATTTTCACAGACAGCATATTTATGAAACGCTGATATTGAACATTGCATGCAAAAAATTGAATATTGTGTAATTTTCCAAAACTGCATTTATTAAAAATGTTATTACATCTACAAAAAGACAGAATTTTCCAGTTTGCAAACCATGAATATTGTAAATTGATGTTTGTTCATGGGGTACCAATCATTGTACTAGATTTGTCGATTCTTTTAAATCACAGATTGACACATCCCAATATCAACTTATGGACTCTAAAATAATTAGTGTCCGAGACAATTACCTAAACATAAACCCAAACCTGGAGAGAGAAACTGAGTTATATGCAAACGTAGCACAGATTGGTGAACAATGAAATATAGGTCATAGTACCTGTGTTTTCACAGATGACTGTTACATTCTTCATGGTATAGTTACATACCAAGTTATATGACTCTGTGTGCAGTAGTGCCTGAGAAAATGACCTAAATGCAAAGGTTAATTTCACAGTGAACTAATTTCCTCAGAATGGTGTAGTACTCCACATGATGCATCTAAATAACAACTTATGTGACTCTACAGTTAAGAGTGTCTGAGAAAATGACCTTAATGCAAATCCAAACCTAGAGAAATACAAAAGTTATGCAAAATCACTAGACCATG
The DNA here is from genome assembly GCA_029931535.1 of Margaritifera margaritifera. Lineage (NCBI taxonomy): Eukaryota > Metazoa > Mollusca > Bivalvia > Unionida > Margaritiferidae > Margaritifera > Margaritifera margaritifera. The sequence goes on along the minus strand of JAQPZY010001627.1, from coordinate 4,760,160 downwards.
AAATATAGGTCTCAGTGGTCTTATTTTCAATGATAGCTGTAGTACTCTTCATGATGCAATTACATTACATACCAAGTTGTTTGATTCCATAGACAATAGTTCCTGAGAAAATGAGCTAAACACAAAGGTTAACCAAAGTCTCTGGACCATGAAATATGGTAAGCAGTAACCTGATTTTCAATAAAAGGTATAATACCCAACATGACACATCAAAATACCAACTTGACTCTATGAGCAACAGTGTCTGCGAAAATGACCGAAACTCAAACCCAGACCTGAATGTTGATGCCAGACAGATGGACAAACACATGGACATCATCAATCCATAAGCCAGAATTGCTTTGCAGTCTGGCCAGGAACCTACTATGCAACATTTTTTTATTTCTCTTTTCTGCCATTAGGTGACAAGCTACAGTCATCAAACACAAAGAAATCCTATCTAGTCCAAGATTTGGGAATTCATCAGATAGATGAAATTGTGACAGACTGCTTGTGAGTAACAATATTAGTGTACTCAGTGTTTGACCAATTCTTCCTCCTCCTCCTCCTTCACATCCTCTTCTTCTTAATGATAGTAGTAGAGCTATTGCTGCTGCATCTATTGCAACTGCTAGAACAGCAACAGCTATAATAACAACAACTACTGCATGCAGACAACTATATTTTGGTGCATTTGGGAAATCAAGTATCAATCAGTCCCCTTGAATTATGGAGTTATATTATAAGGTCATAAAACACTAAATATTATAATAACTTTTCTGTATGGCAAAGTCAAAGAAACCATCTTGAACAAAATACAAGGTAAAACATGCTAGTTAGTGTCTGAATTAGCTAGATTTGACACATTGAACACCTAGTCTGTTCAATTTATCCAGCCAGTATCCCATATTCTCTTGTTGATATGAACTGGTCTGTGTTTGTAAATGTAGGTCATATTATGACTTTCAACTTACACTCCTTCTCGTCCTCCTGCTACTACTTTGTCATGAAAATCAGCTCTGATCATACTTGGTATTGATATTCCTGCTGATAATACATTGTATATGGCGATCATATTTCTTTATTCTTGCCATCAACTGCTCAACTTTTGCAGTGACTTGATATGAAATCTCTTCTCTTGTTTCATAATATCCTTTCTAGATCTGTCTTGGTTCTTAAGCATAGGCAGTGTTTTCCTTTATAGCCTGGAGACAGCAAAAATAAAATTTCTACTTCTTTCTTTAAATCAGACTACTTTTATTTATTTATTTTGGACTATCTATCACTGTTAGCGATCATATTAATATATCGCAATCAAATGGCTGATTCAAGGAATTGCCTACCTTTAGAAGAAAAAGGAAAAACCTTAATAAGCAAGATATAGTTATCACTTTTTTCAACTGTGTCTTACTTGTCATAGTTGATGTTCCATGGGCATCAGGTGTCATCATAGAGATTTTGCATTTAACTCCATTTTTCCCATTGTTGCATGTGTTGAAAGACAACTGCTTCTGACAAAAATCATGGTCTCTCAAGACAGGTGGTCTCATGACCGGTCATAACACTATATAATCAATAAATATGTGCATTGAGTGTGTGGTCTCTCAAGACAGGCGGTCTCTCATAGCAGTGATCTATTATATGTCAAAGTTTCTAATATATCCATCTAATTGTGGAAGGAGATAGAATCTTATACAATTTGCTTAACTTTACCAAATCTCTGTTTAACCAACCATGTTTATATGATGCAATGTTAAGAAATTGTTCTCTCCTGACTTAAAAGTGTATGTTTAACTGGTCTCATGTTCTGACTCAGACATCTTCATTTGGCTACATAATACTTGAAATGTATACATTCTACTATTCATGAGTCTGACACTTTTTCTGCTGTCTCTTGTTAAAACAAAGTGTGGCTGTTTAAGTTGTGTTTCTATGTGTTGTAATCACAAAAAATGTATAGCTAGACATGTACCCAGCACAATGTTCGAGGGGTTTACAGTTCTCCTATCATTAATCAAGCCTGGTGGCCTTTCTAATGAATTTGCACACAAAGTTATGTGCAAGTGAATGCATAGTACATGTCATTATGCAGTGTTTTTTTTATATCATATAATAGGGTTAATCTGTCGAAGTTAAATGCAAGGGCCTTTATCAGATAAAAGAAGACAGACTGTACCATGTATACATAGATGAGTGATACAGATCAATCATTTATTTTTGTGTAAAATGTACAGGTATCAGAAATGTACACAGTAGAACGTCGTTGATCCAAAACTGTTGGGGGAAATATGCAGTATAGATTGTTTATTATGTTCTTAGATACAACTTTTCCAGTGTTAGAACGCTTGACTTTAATTTCCCTGGCCAAAGTCCTAATTACTATGTATTCCAAAGGCTTTGTTATAACATTCCTTTGTTACATTGTTTAATTGGTTATAGCATTTGATTTGTGTGGTCCGCCAAAAAAAATTAGCTCAATTATAATGTTTTATCACCTGACGCATTGAAGACAGATCAACAATGGCAGTCATTTGAATAACAATGGCGTAATAACAGGGGCTCTGGGTAACAAAAGCATGATAATCACACATCATTCATAATCAGTAAATAATAAAGGCTTAACAAAGACACCAAGTAACAAAGGTGTGATAATCACACCTCATTCAGAATCGGTACTTTAGAATCACGGGTTGCTGGTTCAATGCAAATAAAGAATGAAAAGAAATGTTTCTGTTTTGTACTTTTTTTTTTACTAAATAATTTAGAAATATCCTTTAGCTATTGGTCTGTACCTGTAAGTTGACTAATTAAGTACTACTTGAAGTAACTGTTACGACTCTATGGTCTAAGAAAAATGTAACAGAAAGAAAGTGAAACCAACAAATCAAGTAAAAAATCAACAAGCAATTTATTACTAGATAAATAAAATGAAAAATCAAAAAGTCACTTACAGTAATGTGTTTTGAAATCCTAATAATCCAATAAAAATGATTGTTCTAATCACAAGTCCTAAATATAGAATGTGTCCTTGAATGTTATTATGTGCCAATGGTCTCCAAAGTCCTGATGTACTAGAAATCTTGAGGTGCTGAAGTCAAAATGAAGTATTCCAAAATCTCTGAAAAAGTTCACATAAATTCCAAAATTGTCAATTAAAAATCCAAAATCCAAAAGTTTATGAGCACTGTTATAATCCAATGAATATTTAAAATAATTCCTCTCTTAGAATTTGGAATGAATTTTCACAACTGTAATAGCTCTTTACAAGACTGATGGTAATGTCAAAACTGAATAAATGTCCACCAAACATGGTATATATAAAGATTGGTCACATGACAGAATGTTCTAGAACATGAGTCATCTTAATGGAATTTTAACTGTAAACAAAATTCAACCTTGACCTTCAAATTGAGAAAACATATTGATCAAAACAACCTAATTCAAGGACACTAGTTAAACATGTTTTTCCTGATAACATTAAGATTTAAGCAAATATTAAAGTGAAGAAACATTTATAATTTCCTAAAATATTTATAATATTATATAAACATCATACATAACATAACTCTCTCGTGTTTATTTTGAATTCTGACTGTTATGAAAATGGATGAAAATTCACCAGTCAGAAAAAGAAAAAAATGTCACTTTAGGCACAAAGCTACAAATGACAAATATGAATAATAGAAATCAAAGTACCGACATGCTCTATCCAAAGATACCTAGCAGACCTTGACAAAAAAAGACATAATATGAGTGTGAAATAAATTTAAAAATTACTGTCCGCAATTGTTATGATTTATTATGCATGGCATGATGTTTTCCGAGATTGTGTTGCAAACTGTTTTATTGAGGCAAGGTTTAGTCAGCAAACAGATGTCATTACCAGTGATAGCGATGTTGATGTTCTACTTGCTATGGTGCATGATGCCTATTTGGGTTTGGTAACGAGGATGTTGATTTCTTGGTTTATGTTAATTCTGATAGTGACACTGTCACAGCTGTCATGCCAACAATTGAAATGTAAATTTGTATCATGGAGATATTGTTTGTGAAATTAGTGATCGCCAGAAAGCAGCCGAGTTATTGAACAATAATGATTGCACATGTATGTTGACAATTTCATTGGATGGTAGAATTTACTGGTTTATCATCTTTTGTTTTTACATCTGTCATGATAACATGTATTTATACAAATGTATCTTGTTTGAAAAAAGTATTACCATTACATATGAGCTCTACAGTAATCATACCAGTATAAATTGTTTATTACAAGTATATCCAACATCATCGATATGGACAAGTACATAAACATTTTGAAAAAGAAAAAAAAAAAAGAAAAGATGAATTTGGATATAACATTTCTCTGTTATAATGTTCTAAAATCCCAGTCCCCTGTCAAACATTATAAACAATCTTTACTGTATCATTAGGATAAATGAGAATATGGATAAGCAAGCATGGGTTACATCCAGTCTTCAAGCTTATGGGACTTACATATTGTTCAGATAAACTGCTAATCAGGATGAACAAGGTCTAGATAAATGAAGTTCTGCAGTACAGTAAAACATCAGTTATACAAATGCCAAATCTGAGAAAAGTTTTGATCATATAGACCTACAAAATGTCTCCCAGAGATGCAACTTGTTCTGTATAAATTTATCAGTTGTCCTTACAGCCAATTATAATAATAAAATTCCTGTCTTACAAGTGCTGTTTTATTGTATTTGTTATTGCAGATATGCAGGTCAGGTGGGTTTTGTAGTGATGAACATGAAGAATGTGAAGGAGGGACAGATTGGTGACACCTTGTCTCATGAGGGATCCGAAGTACAGCCTCACCCTGGTTTAAAACGGGCGAAACCAATGGTAGCTAGTGTTTCGTGCTCTTTTCTATGTGTGCTGGGAAATAACCCATAACATCTATATTTTTGAAAATATTAGAATAACTTCCTTAGATTATCCACAGAAACTGGTACTATGCTGCTATTATTTTTGTGCTAAAAAGAGAAGGAACTTTTTCCCATTCGAAATGTGATTAACAAAGAGTAAACTATTTTAATTTCATATACTTGATTCAGTATTAAATAAGAACTTGGCAAATGTTTGCTGATTTAATGGAATACAAGTTGAATAAATAAGAGTTGATCACTTAAAACTTCATTTTGTCACAAAATTAAGTTTCAACTAATATAACAATAGTGTTCTTTGTTGCTTGTAACTGTTTAAAATAATTATTTTACTGATAAAATCCACCTAGATTGTCCAGTTTAGCTTGTTCATTTGTTTGGTAACCCCAGTGTTGTGGGCTAAAAATATACTCATTGACATAAAGATTTTTAAAATTGAGTCTTGCTTTTCTTAGGTTGTAAAAAACATGCACTGTGTTCAGGTGATTGTTCTAAATTCTGATTGTTACTATTATACTTTCTGAGGTAGAACAGGTTTTAGGTCAGGCACAATTACCTTATATCGACACTCTGGGACAGTGAGAACATGTGCTTCATGTTTTGTTTTGCAAACGTTTGAGTTAATAATGTGTAGGCTATGTCCAGTTGCATGTGCCTTACTGACCTTTTCACTGGTAGATTGTGCATGCCTGATAAGCAGTGTTATGGAAATCATCCTTGCTCATTTATGTGTTATCTCATCTGTTCAATGGTGGGTGCCTCTTTTTTTCTTGAATCTGGTTTATATTTTTGCAACATTTTTTGCTATTATCTCAATTTTCTTATTTTTGTGTGTGCAAGAGAAGGCAGCTTCTGTAACACTTCATCACAAGTTTAATTACATCTCATCGAGGCTTTGATATCGGATAACGACTTGAATCTAAGGTATACAGGTAGGTTACTGAATTTTTGGATATTTCACTATTATCAAAATTTTTGTGATTTTCCAATTTTTGAAAGATTTACATGTTTCATTTTTGTTATTTTAAAATAAACTTTATAACAATCATAAGGAATTTCAGCTGTCTTAGATTTTCACATAGTTAAGTTCTTTGTGATTTCAGGTCCTTTATACAGTATTTAGAATTTTAGATCTGTCAGAAATACATTCTTTTTGTAAAAGTACAAAGTTGGAATTTACAAATCTCAGCATGGTTAACTTTATGTTTTCAACAGGTGTTTGCTGGTGTATATCCAACAGATCAGTCAAAGTATGATGAATTACGAAGTGCCATAGAAAAATTAACCCTGAATGATTCAAGTGTATCTATACATATAGATCATAGGTATGTACAGTCGGTGGAGCACCTTGATCTATGCATGTAGATCATAGGTATGCGAGAGGAGCATCTTATCTATACATGTAGATCATGAGTATGTACAATCAGTGGAGCATCTTGATCTATACAATCATGCAGATCATAGTTATGTACAGTCAGTGGAACATCTTGATCTATACAGTCATGCAGATCGTAGTTATGTACAGTCATTGGAGCATCTTGATCTATACATGTCGATCATGAGTATGTACAGTCAATGGAGTATCTTATCTATGCATGTAGATCATGAGTATGTACAGTCAGTGGAGTATCTTATCTATACATGTAGATCATAGGTATGTACAGTCAGTGGAGCATCTTGATCTATACAGTTATGTAGATCATAGGTATGTACAGTCAGTGGAGCATCTTGATCTATACATGTAGATCATGAGTATGTACAGTCATTGAAGCATCTTATCTATGCATGTAGATCATATGTATGTACAGTCAGGGAAGCATCTGTTCTTATCAAGAAAATTTTAACTGGAATATCTTCCTCTATTTTTGCACAGAAGAGTCGTTATTCATTGGGTTGCTAAATTTGTGGTTTTTGGCAACCACAAAATCCATTTAAAATGAGTACATCATGAAAAATAGTGAATTCACAGTATTTGTTTAATGTTAATTGCACAGAACCAGGAGAAATAATCAACTATGGATTGGGAACCATATACCTTTGCTAGGGATTAAACCTGGGACCACACAGATGCAAAGCAAGTGTGCTACTGCTGCAATATCTGGGTACCCCTTAATTGCCTTTATTAATCTACATAAAAAGTTATTTCATTTATCATAAATTGCAGAATTCATTATTATGAATCTGTTAGTAATGAACATAGACATACATTTGATGTGTGGAGATTTTTCTGAAAAGTTTTGTAAAGACTTTTTAGGTTTTCTACAACTGTACAGGAGTATTGACATCAGCTTCATTTTTTCCAACATTATCTATTTTTTCTTATGGTCACCTATTGTAATCATGTTATATTTTTATTTTTTATTTTTTATTTTGGACAAAAACTGCTTATTCACACAAAAGTAAGTTATGATTGAAGCTGATTGTATCTTAGCTATAGCAAGCTATAACATATTTCCAGATATAGTTTGTTGGTGAAATAAATTAGGTGATTTTCACTCATAGCATGTGTAGTCAACACCATAAAATTCAATTGTAAAGTTATTTCTGATGGTGGTCATTGACCCACATGTTTTAACATTCACAACCTTATTCAGTAATAGTCAACACCATAAAATTCAATTGTAGAGTTATTTCTGATGGTGTCATTGACCTGCATGTTTTAACATTCACAACTTTATTCAGTAAAAAGCAACACCATAAAATTCAATTGTAGAGTTATTTCTGATGATAGTCATTGACCCGCATGTTTTAACATTCATATCCTTGTTCAGTAGTAAGTTCAGTTTCATTAGTAATATTCCCAACTCCCATTTCAAATTGGTACTTGCCAAGAAAAAATTGTGTTGTTTGGTATTATGCACACTTTGATTATGCTTCTGCCATATCTATGGAGGTGGTATGTGTTACACATGTCAGTTCTTCTTATACTGTCATGTCTTGCTTCGCCATATCTATGGAGGTAGTATATGTTACCAATGTGAGTCCTTCCCATACTGTCATGTCTCACTTCTGCCATATCTATGGAGGTGGTATATGTTACCAATGTGAGTCCTTCCCATACTGTCATATCTCACTTCTGCCATATCTATGGAGGTGGTATATGTTACCAATGTGAGTCCTTCCCATACTGTCATGTCTCACTTCTACCATATCTATGGAGGTGGTATATGTTACCAATGTGAGTCCTTCCCATACTGTCATGTCTCACTTCTGCCATATCTATGGAGGTGGTATATGTTACCAATGTGAGTCCTTCCCATACTGTCATGTCTCACTTCTGCCATATCTATGGAGGTGGTATATGTTACCAATGTGAGTCCTTTCCATACTGTCATGTCTTGCTTCTGCCATATCTATGGAGGTGTTATATGTTACCAATGTGAGTCCTTCCCATACTGTCATGTCTTGCCTGTCGCTAATTTTGTTTCAGCTCAAAAACTTTTAAAGGACTTCAAGGATTGAAACCTTAATTTGGTATGAAGTTTTACATTAAGAAAACTTAGGTCAAGTTTGATTTTCACCATTTTCCAGCAACATTGTATAGAGTTATGGCCCCTGTTTGACTTTAAACTGCTCTTCAGCTTAATGATATTGGCAGGTGCATCTGTGTCATACTGACACATTTCTAGCTGAAAGCTATTATAGTATATATATATATTCTTATTACAATACATGTAGTTTACATCAATATTTAACTTTTGTGTTGTAGCTTATGTTTTAATTTTTCTTCTCCAATTTTGAATTTCCATATAGTCCTGCTCTCGGGCAGGGATGGAGGTTGGGATTTCTTGGCTTACTTCACATGGATGTGTTCCAGCAGAGATTAGAGCAGGAATTTGATGCCACTGTGATAATCACAGCACCAAATGTACCCTATAAAGGTAGGCATTATCTGCCCCATTTACAGGTCAGCTGCCTTTTACAAATCAACTGCACTTATGTTTAATTTTCAATCACTTTCTGTGCAAGAACTCATATTTTTTTGTGTTTTAATCCCCACTCTTAAAACGGAAATGAGCACTTTTTTATATTTTCGAAACTCTTTCTGCAGTAAAATTTTGCAAAAATACCTTGCTATGGATCTTTTGAATTATTGGATTTTGCAGAGGTCTATTTAGGACCCTAAAGTATTTGTAAAGGTAAAATACCCTTATGATAAGAAGGTTTTAGGTGATCTTTAAACTTTTTTCTTGTGAGGATTTATCATCAAGAAATATTTTCAGCTTGAGGCTGACCGTATCACACATGGAAAAGTACCAGAGAAGTTAAAGACACAGAATCCGATGTTAACAAGGGAAGCACGATTTTTATTTATGGTATATTATCCTCAGGGTTAGTTTATTTTGGGAATATTATGTTAAGCATGGAAACTTCATAGTCCTGTTCCAGTCATAATTTATGCACAATTTCTGAAAAAAGCTTTTAATTAAATTAAATTGGAAATGTAAACAAATGTTCAGCTTAGCATCCAACAACCATTTTTATCTTTTTCCAGTGAAGATATTTGGTGCCAAAAATATAAAAATGTATGGAGGGGAAGAAGTTACAGTGTTAAACCCTTGTTTGGTAAGTGTACATCAAATTTGCATTCAGCAGATACATTTTTGTATCTCTCTGACTAATGTTTATATTCATGAAACTTAACTTGACCTCAAATCTGATTCCTCTTTACAAATATAAATTATATGCTAGACATTTTACACTTTAGTAGAAACTTTAGGTATTTGTACTAGGTCCAAATTTTATATTCAGTTGCTTGTTCTAAAAGTAGGTAAGTCTGTTTTGCCTTTCATTTTTAAACCACTATTAAGGGTTTTGTTGAATGTGAGAAAATTGTTTCTGTATGATTACTCAAATTTTTTGGACATACACACATTAAATTCAAACATCTACATTCATTTTCAGAGATATCTAGATTAGATTTACATATCCCTTGGGGAAAAATGTTGATGCGGCTAAAGCTCATTCTTGGCTCAGAAGTTGCATTTTATTAGCAGCCAAATTGGAAATTTATGGGGTTCATGTGATATACAAAAATAAATCTTTTCTCTAATTTCCTGCCATCTTAAAGCATTTTAGTTATACCTTTAATGTGATAGAAGAAGGGGGCATATTGTTTTGCTGCTGTCCATCCATATGTCTGTACATCCATCCTGAATCTGTTTTAGTAACACACAAACTATTAAACCCAGAGCCATGAAATTTTACTCACTTTATCATAGTCATTATCAGATGACCTGATTGGATTTTTAGGCCATTAGAGCAATTTTTCAGTTTGTTTTACACATTTTTGAACTTTCTTTTTGACTTGTTAGCATGATTAAGCAAAACCATTTGGGTCGACAAGTAAAATTCAGTAGGCTTATTTGTATTCATATGCGTATGTCCTGATTTTCAGGCAATTATAGCAATTTTTAAATGGTTTTACACATTTTTAACTTCTTGGAGGTGCATTTTTTTTGACAAAAATCTTGTTAGAATGATTAAGCAAAAAACCACTTAAAGTAGACAAATGAAACTTGGCATGCATGTTTGTATGCATATATAGACGACCAGATTAGATTTCCATGCCAATATAGCAATTTTAAAAAAAATTCAATTTATTTTTTATTTTTGGGCTTTATGCATTTTGAGTATGCAGTGGGGGCATATGTGTTTTGCAGACATAGATGTAATTCTTTATTCCTCAGATGCCAGGGCAGGAGATTATTAATGAGTACTATGAACCCTTAGTTCGAGGGACAATAATAGCACCAGATGATTATATAGGGGAGATAACCAATCTATGCTTGGTAAGTCTGTCATTTTACAGGTCAGTTGCATACCAGTATCAACCGCTCCTTCTATGCAGTTTTCTTACTAGTCTGAATATGTTTTGTTATATTCTTACATTTTTATTCTTTAAGGATATTTGATTTTACAGATTCTTCTTTTTAAATATCTGTTTCTTGTGAGCTGAATCAGTTTTATGCAGGTATTTCCTGAGTGTTTTCTTGTTCAGGAATTCATTTTCTTAGTCTTAAATAAGACAATTTTTAGCTCCACTGAAGAGCTTTTGGGATAGCCTGCAAACTTCTAAAGTTCCAGTGTTTTTCAAATCCGATCACATCCATTTAGGCATTATGGAATTGTTGACTACATGCAAGAATTGTTTACCTCTGAAATTGAAGAGCTTAACAATGTGCAAGAACTACTTACCTCCCAAACTGGTTTGGTTTTGGTTTTGTGGGGTTTAACGCCATTTTTCAGCACATGATAGGCTATACATGGCAGCCAGTATATTTGGTGGAGGAAGAACCCATTAAGACCCCAGGAAGAACCACTGACCCATGGGAAGCTTATGGCTAGCTTTCTTACAAACCCACGATGGCTAAGCTGAGACTCAAACCCGCGCGGACAGAGGTAAAATGTCAGTGATCTGTAAAGGCGAACGCCTTAGACCACTCGGCCACCTGGGGCCCCTACCTCCAAAACTGAGCAGTTTGACAGTGGTAGTGCTCCAATGAATATGGTCAATTTTACATCTCACAAAAATGCATGCTAACTCAGTTATATGAAGAATTTTACTGTGTTCAAATTACAATCAAGACATATATTAGATTGACTTCAGCAGGTCATCACAACAAATTGAGTAAAGGGGTAAAATGTGTGGAACTAATTTGTTAGAACCTTAACATGTATATGTGTCTGCTGAGCTGGTCGGCATAGCGATAATATACAAAATTGTAAGGTGAATTCCCAGATAGTGGATGCACATACAGAGTGGTGATGGTGCAGTTTGGGCTGGCCTGTTGTCCATCATCCATTATTGTTCCACCTGTTAGCACAAGTTTGTTATAATTACTCCTCCTAAACTACAAGGATGATTGCCATAAATCTTTACACATGCATTCATTTCAAGGTCAAATTGGTTCTAAATGAAAATGGTGCTGCTTGGACATCCAATATGGCCACTGCAGTGGCCATCTTGAAAAACTTGGAAAACTTGTTATCACTACTCCTCCAGAACAGATAGTCACATCAGCATGGGGTTTTCATGGAAAGACTTCTTATGATGTCTAGTTGGTCCTAAATGAAAATAGTGCCAATCTCACATCTAATATGCCCATCATGGTGGCCATCTTGAAAATCTTGTTACTGCTACTCCTCCTGAATGGAAAGTCATATCAACATTGAGATTTGACCAGAAAACATCTTATGATATCTGGTTGGTCCTTAATGAAAATGATGCTGATCTGACCTCCAATATGGCAGCTAGATTGAAAATCTTCTTATCACTACTCCTCTTGACCCATAAGACCTATGATGTCTAGTTGTTCCTAAATGAAATTCCTGCCAATCTGACCTCCAATATGATCTTGAAAATCTTGTTATTGCTACCCCTCCTGGGTGGATGGTCATATCAACAAGGGGTTTTCACCAGAAGACTTCTTACCATGCCTAGTTGGTCTTAAATGAAAATGGTGCCAATTTGACTTCTGTTATGGCACTATGGTGGCCATCTTGAAAATCTTGTAAACACTACTTCCATTGGATGGATGGTGATATCGACATAGGGTTTTCATCAAAAGACTTATTACATTTTCTATTTGGTCCTAAATGTAAATGGTGCCAATCTTACATCCATTATGGCCTCCACAGTAGCCATCTTGAAAATCTCGTTATTACTACTCCTCCCTAATGGAAAGTCATATCGACATGGAGTTTTCATCCGAAGAGTTCTTGTGGCATCTACTTGGTACTAAATGAAAATGATGCCAATATGAAATCTAGTACTAATGAAAATCTTATTATTTGTTAATCTTCCTAAATGGATGGCCATACTGACAAGAGGGTTTTCAGTAAAAGACTTCTTGTGATATCTACTTGGTCCTAAATGAAGATTGTGCTGACATCACATCCAATATGGCCACTACAAATGCCATCTTGAAATTCTTTTTATTGCTGAAGAATATCAGAGATGGTTTTATCACTCAGCAGTTAAAAAGAAGTAATGGTCTTATCTTTGATTCCTGGAAATATTTATCAGCCAGTAAAGTATCGGTCCCATTAAGGGACTTTGGTTAGTCTTGTTCCTTGTCAACCATGGAAACATGAAATGCATTTTGTCATGGTCAGTTTATCTTGAATGCTTAGATATGCTTTATAATGTATCTTACTATTTTAATGGTAAAAGAATTTAAACTGGAAACTCAAGACAATGAATTTGAATGACTAACTTTTGAGATAATGAACAACTCCAAGTAAAATAGAAAATGATAAAATGATAAACCTTAAGATTGAGAAATAAGATGCATCGCAATCGCACATAGAAAATGAATAGATAGCATGTATACTCAATGCAAATTAGGTATTTAAAGGGTTTTTTAAAGGTCTATATTGATTTAGATTGTTCTGAAGAAAAAATGAGGTTTCTACGAGACTGAAATAACAAAATATAATGTAGAGGATGTTGTATATGGATCAGAAAATAGAGAAGGACTTTGACGTGCAATTACAGTGTATTTTCTTATGATATGTTTCAGGGTAGAAGAGGACTTGTGAAAGACCAGATCTATATCGACAGCAAGAGAATAATGTTCACTGTTATTTTACCCTTGAATGAGATTCTAGTGGATTTTTATGATGACTTAAAGTGTATGACATCTGGATATGCAAGGTAAGGAACTTAAAAACTATCTTTTGTTTATATTTGTAGTAGAAAGAAATATTTTTACTCCTTGAGTACTATATATACTCACTTATAAGTCGAGTCTAAATGCAAACAGCACATCTGGGTCTCTGCAGTTTGTTAGGAATAATCAGTAGAACAAACAACAGAGACCCCGAGCTTCTGGCACAATATGCACAGCAGATCAGGGTCTATGTTTTTTGCAGTTATTTCTGTCCTGAGAGGGAGCTATGGCAGCTCAGTTGGTAGAGCATTGGACTCATAATCCAAAGGTCATGGGTTTGATACCTACCCAGGCCAGCCTGGGTTGGCTGCCTTGGTTTGATCTTGGGAAGGGACTTAACTTCCCATTTCTTTAGCATAAGATAGCCAATAATGTTAAAAGTGTTGTTAAATCCAACCAATCAACTTTCCTATGAAAGAATGTGAACTATTATACCTGTCCTATATTGGCAGCAAATGATTCCGAAAATGTGTTTCCTTTGCAGATATTTCAAGACAGATTTAAAGGATAAATTACTAATGCCTTTAGCAGAAGAGATCAAATTTAGATGTTCACAACAGATTTAAATAAGAAATTGCTTATGTTTTTTTTTACAGGAGTTTGTAATAATTAGAGATGGAATCTCAACCTGCATGTGTTTGAACAGAGCAATTTTTTTTTTTTACATGTACCATGTTAAGATATTGCAAACAAATTCATATCAAGCTTTACTTTTTAAGTTTCCAAAACAAGATGTGTTTGACATAAATTCTTAATTGAATTTTCTTACTGTTTTCAGTTTTGACTATGAGGATCATGGTTATGTACAGTCTAAGTTAGTAAAGGTGAGATATCCTCAATTTTCTTACTGTTTTCAGTTTTGACTATGAGGATCATGGTTATGTACAATCTAATTTAGTAAAGGTGAGATACCCTCAAATTTCTTACTGTTTATAGTTTAGACTATGAGGATATTAATATTCCAATTATTGATCCTTACTAGTATGCTATGAAATCACAAATGCAGCACTACCTAAGTATTAATATAAGGGAAGTAATTGCAAATAACCTTGGAGTTCCTGATTTAGATTTCTAGTGCTGCTTGCATTTATTTTTGCTGTTTGTCCACCATAAATGTCTTGCTACATTGTTGCCTCAGCTCCACAAATACTCTTATATCTACACAACCAAGACTATCCTCCCTTGATTCCTTCTCTACAAAGGTATATGATTGTGTGTGTGTGCTCTGTAAACAGGTTCACCTTTTAAAATTTGTTTTTGAACAAATACCATGCACAGAATATCATTATTGTTATTAGTATTATTATTAATATTATTATTATTATGTTATTAATATTGTGTTATGTGCACTATTCAACAAAATCATAAAATACACGTATATGTTGTTCTCTCCCAAATTTATGTTCCACACAAGATTATTGTATCCTGCTCACTTTAATCCATCCTATAAATTAAATCATTGCCAACTTAGAATAATTACTGATCTTAGTTTGTTTTGTACACCATGACAAAACAATAATTTCACTACTGACATACAGCTTACATATGACTATAAAACAGAGGACCGACTCTTTCATCGACCAACTTGGAAACAACTGTTAATGCTTTAAAAATAATATCTGGATAAGCCAGTTGCTCAAATCGCTGATATCAAAAGGCAGTTGGATTACGTGAGAAGCCTGTGATGAATAGGAAATCCAAAGAAGCCATGTATGGCTATTCTTAGTGACCCATGAACTGAAACTACACCTGACTTTACAGACAAGTTTTAAATATTGAATGATCCCTGATCCTAATGAAAAAGGATGTAACTCATATCTTGTCTCAAAGACGAACTATACCTGTCACACTGGCACATTTCTACTGTGATAGCAAGACTACTTTTCCCACCATCCAGCAAACGAATTGCTTCGACCCTCTACCCTAATGATAAAAACTGCCTCGCTTTCGAATTTGACATATTGACACCTTTGAGTTACACTGTCAATGTGACTGGAGTTACAAGTACAAGTGAGAGAAGAAATGTTTGCACATTGATTCACATTAACGTTTTATTGATCACTAAAGGCATGAAGAAACCATTTGTTTGGTTAGGAAACACCTGACTGCTGTCCGCAGGTGACCATTACATACGGTATTTCTTAACTTTTTGTAATAGAGTTATTTTAGAAGCAAGCACTTTACAAACATTATCATTCTGAACATCCAATTGCAGAAATTGGTAAACATGAACATATGTAACATATGACTTTAAACACATTCTGTTTCTTAATTTTTAACAGTTAAGCCAAGTTGCTTCTGTTCCATCAAGTCAGTTTCTAATTAGTAGTTACTAACATAATCTTAGTTTTCCTCTGCTGTCATTCAATAGCATGTAATTGTTCCTGCACCACAGTTTAATATTTGCTAGATCCTCATTTAAATTGGCTGGAATAGCATTAATATATGGACCAGAAGTCTGCAGTGTGGCATTATCAGCAAACAAATGGCAGATCATTAATGAAAATGAGGAAAAGCAATCAGCCCAAGACTGATGCATGTGGGACACCTGCTTTCACAGGTACTGGGTTTGATTTAGCATTGCCTATACAAACATACTGCTTTCTGTCACAGAGATAAGAAGCTATCCATTTCACAATATTTCCATAGAAGTTATAGTGTTCTAATTTTTCAATCAGAATATTTTGATCTACCAAATTATATGCTTGTTTAAAGTCCAGGTACAACTCACCTGGTAAATTACCTTGATTCATTTCATCTTTATCAGTTTTCTTCTATTTTTGTAAGATGTGTTTGACAGGAGTGGAATTGTTTAAAGCCTGGTTTTTCCATATGTGGTAAATTATTATCATTAAGATATGAGTAAATCTTATTAGCAACATGTTTTACAAACAATTTAGAGAGTGTTGGTTAGACAGAAATTGGTTTGTAATTTCCAGGGTCATCATTTGCATCACTTTTATAATATCTGAGTTACTTTAGAACACTTCAAGCAGTCAGGTTTTTTTTGTTCTTATTCTCTTGTTATTTTATAATTTGTGCAGGTGACTTTGTGATTAGTGGTGCTGAAAGGCTTAAAAATTTGAGTCCAATACCATCTAGTTCTGCAGCCTTTGAGATATCAGAATTTGTTAGATTTGTTTATATTTCAGCTTCCAGTCACTAGGAACTGCAAAGACTCTTAATCATTCATTTTTAGCCCACCTGGCTGTAAGGTCAAGTGAGTTTATGGTATTGGTCCTTCATCTGTAATGCATCATCCATCTATGATTGTTATTTACAAGCTCTTCTCAAAACCGCTTGACCAATTTGCACATCATTTTGCAAGGAATATTCTGGCATCAAGACCTTTCAAATTTGTTCTGTTTATGCCAATCTCTCATCCAATATGGTCACCTTAACTAAAAACAGAAAAATTTTAAACAGCTTCTTCTCAATAACCGCTCAACAGAATTGATCAAATTTAACAGAAAGCACGTTTGCATTAAGGTCTTTCAAAATGGAAAAACCTTTCAACAGATCCTCAAAAAATCACTCAACAGAATTTGGTAAAATTAGACATAATACATCATAACATAAAGGCCTTATAAGTTGTGACAAATGATGCAGATCTGCTATCAAATATGGCTGCCATATAATAGTGATAACTTGAAATAATTCTTTTCTTAATTTATTCGATCATGTTTTGGTTTGGTTTTGTGGGGTTTAATGCCATTTTTCAGCACATGATAGGTTATACATGGTGGCCAGTATATTTGGTGGAGGAATAACCCGGGAGGACCCCGGAAAGAACCACCAAACCGTAGGAAGCTTTCTCACATACCCACATTGGTTGAGCCGATACTCAAATTCGCTTGGCCAGAGGTGAGATGTGTGAGTGATCTGTAAAGGCAAGTGCCTTAGACTACTCAGCCACCCAGGGCCCTGCATATTCGATCAACAGCATTGGAAGATGTTTTTTTACAGAAAGCATCCTACCGACTCAGATTTATTGGCAAATTGCTCTAACTTGCTTTTGGCTATTAGGCAGATATCAGCCAGGTGAGTGATATCAGGCCCACTTGATCCACTTGTTCATCTTAATACCATATATACTCACTTATAAATCGAGTCCAACTGCAAACAATATTGACACTGATCTTCTGTTGCATAATGCACCAGCAGATCAGGGCATATGTTGTTTGTTCTACTGATTATACCTAACAAACTGCATAGACCCTGATCTACTGGCACATTATGCAGTGGCAGATCTGGTCTGTGCAGTTTGCAGTTGGACTCAACTTATAAGCGAGTATAGACGGTAATCTGATTTTGTCTGCTGATTAGATTTTCATAACACATCTGAAAGTGATTAATTTTGTCTTAGCACTGAACTGGGTAGTCTAACTACCTGAAAAATGTCTAAGCATCAAGGTGCTAAAAAAAATTGGATATGTTGAGACATATCAAGACAGTTTGTAAGACAGTCAGATGCTGAGTCATGCAGCATTTTCAACCCTGTTCAGTATTGTAAGCTTGTTAAGACTCACTAGTTCAGTCTGCCTCAAATCATTGTGATCCCCAATCATTAGGCCTATAAAGGGGTGAAGACAGGCAGATGTCAGTACTAGTTTAATATATATAATACTATTAAGTTCTTGAATTATTGAAACCGCTCAATTTTATGTGCCACATAAATAAATAAAAAAACATACAAATAGACTGGTTTTAAACACATTTTATTGCTTATATTAGGAAAGCAAAAGGGTTAGGCACAAATTCTTTCAATTTAGAATAGTCTTTCCCATAACAAATACAAAAAAGCATATTCTTTCATGCATAAGGTGAAACTTACAAAGAAAATTGAAATGATATTTGAATGAGTGTAAGAACTATAATGATCTTAAGCAATCATTGTTTTAGGTGTGAGATTATAAAGGAATAAAGAAAGGTGAGGCCCTATGTGAGAATAGGTCACACAAATTTATAGATATTATATACAACTATATGAACAGTTCTTATATTATTGATCCAGCATTTCTGGACAGATAAATTTAATCATATTTGGATTGCAGTATAATAGCTTTGAATACACATGAACATATATTCATACAGATATATAAACATATGCACATGTATAGACATACATATATATGCATATACAAACACGTATACATGCATAGATACTCATGCATATACATTCATGTACAAATGCACATATGCATATGCACATACACATACATGCCCGCATAAACATGCATACTTACATGCATACACAAATACACAAACACACACACACACACACACATATATATATATATATATATATATATATATATATATATATATATATATATATATATATATATATATATATATATATATATATATATATATATATATATATATATATTGCTTAGTCGAATGATCAAATGATGATCAGGGGAGAGAAAACCACGGAAATCCCTTGCGGAAAATAAAAATAATAATAATATTCATAACAGTGCTCAAAACTTAAAAACCATGACAGTGTTATTAAGGAAAAAACATGCATTTGGATTTAATTTTTTTAAACTCTATTGTTAGGTTTATAGGCTTAAAAACGGTTAGTACATCTGAGATAAAGGTTAACATGCTTAAAAACTTCATTATTAATTATGTCATTAAGAGTATCGTCACCAAACAAAAGCATGTATTGGTCAATATAAACTGGAAGTTTGAGTAGATTATTCATTAGGAGGATTCGAGAATTATTGTATAGTTTATATTCAGAGAAATAGTGGTAGGCTGTTTCATTTGATTCAGTGCAACTGCACAATGGATTGGCAACAATATGGTTCAAATATAGATCCGCCTTAAGCACTGAACAGTTGTTCCTTAGTGTAGCATGTATGATAGACATTTTTCTTTCATCTGTGGAGTAGTACGATGGCACTTGCTTGTTTTTATTTGTTTTTGGAAGACAGATATAGAATAGGAGTTTCTCATATTTTGGGATAGATTGTTCCATAATTTGATAGTTGAGCGTTAAAAAGACTTATTTGTTAGCTGTAAACGACAAAATGGTACTTTAAAATTTAAACTGTTCCTAAAAGAATATCTATGGCCAAACAAACAAACAAAAGTAAAGTTTCTTAAAGTATGGTAAATTTGCAAGTTCTTTTGTCAAAAAAGAAACCTTAATAAATACAAGTTGCATGTAGGCTTAAAATTCTGTTTTGTCTTGCAATAGCTAAATTTAAAGTATTTGTTATCTTTGGAAATCTGAATACAAGTTTATTTAGAAATGTCACTACAGTGAGTAAAATACATGTGCAGAAAGAATTTTTTTGGTAAGTAATTATTCTGTGATGAAAGAAACACAACCTCAAATCAAATCTGTAACATGATTTTATCCTCACAGTATGAATGGTAGTGTCTAAACTTGTTAGCAAACTGTATTGTTTCTTATCCCCAGTATATTTATGTAAACATTGAATGCACTAATTTATATCTATACCTTAACATGTTACTTTTCATTCTTGAGTGCCATTTATTGGTTTAAAAAAATATCCTTAAAATGTTACTTTTCATTATTGTGTACCATTTATTGGTTAAAAAATATCCAAGGTTTAGCAGGCATCAAATTTAAAATAATAATAATATGTAGACACATTTTGAATTACTGATGATAAATCTGTAATTATACCTTGGTTGTGAGAAAAACTCGGTTTTTATTTAAAAAATAAGAAAGTTACAAAGAAAATTAAAGCTTCCATTATTCCCCCCCCCCCCCCAGCCCCCACACCTCCCAGTTACAAAAACAAACAAACCAGGTTTTAACTATAAGTGCAAGTTATTCCAAACTTATTTGTATTTATCCCTCTCTTGGTTAATTGCATCTTTCTCACAATTTTGACTCCTGAACATTTATAATATGCAGCATTGAAGGAGGATCATCATCATCATAACCACTATTACCACCATCATTATTATTATTATTATTATTATTATTATTATTATTATTATTATTATTATTATTATTGTAGAACCTCTCTTAAATAGCAACTTTTGTTTAAAATATCATGGTCTGTCAAGACAGGTGGTCTCTTATGACAGGTCATAACACTATAATCAATAAATCCATGCATTGAATATCTGGTCTCTCTAGACAGGTGGTCTCTCAAAGCAGGTTTTACTGTATTAATAATGTTATTATTGTTTTGTTAACACAACAGTAGCAATAGTGATAGTAATAGTAGTAGCATTAGCAGTAATGGTAGAGATGGTGAAGATATATCATTAATCATTGTTGTTTCTATTTCCTCTTCTTTGATGTTGTTGTCTTATCATTGTCAGTTATGTGACAATCTGTATCTAGCATATCAATATCCACCATGCCTTGATCAAATGACAATAGATGACAAAAGAGAAGTAAATTATAATGTTTTAGTTGATCAACATAAAACAAAACTTCAAAACAGTATTCAAACAGAGATAGAGAGAGTGAGCTGTGGTGGTATGATTTGGCAGTTATCAAGAGACTGGGTAGAGGTGTATTCCTTTAGATCTTAATATTATCTTAGATAAAATGAATGAGTACCTTTAAACCATGCACATAAAGATTAGAGATTCCATTGAACACAATCTTACCAGTATTAATTTCATGTTAAAATTTGATTGTCTTATATATACAGTGAAACCCCACTATAACATGATTGTCTGGGTCCACAAAGTGCCATCATGCTATGTAACAGTATTGTGCAATATCCAAACAAGTCATTTCACTGAAGAAAATATTGCATGTGTATCCTCTTAGCTATCCAAGACAGGGTGTGTGTGCAAAACTAATTTCTGTTATCTGATATTGAACACAGTTTGTGATTGGCTAGATTGAAGTGTTTTGATACTGCGGTATCCTTATTTTTGTGGATGTCCCTGAGGTGTTCTCTTATTATTTCTTGAAATTTCCATTTGGTCTCATGTACATATTATTTGCCACATGTGTAACAGGTGAGTAAATAAACAATGTTACTTGTGGTACAGTGACCTCCTAATTGTGCTCTCGGTAAATTTGTGAGATTTAGTAGATTGGTATCCTGCAGAGGGTTGTCTCCACTTCCGGTTAAGTTAAGATTGGAAGAAAAAGCCATCTGAAGGAAAGTGGAGTATTCCATCCCATCTGCTGGTGTGGTCTAGTCACCCCTTATCCCTGACCGGTTTCGTTATCCTCTTAACTCATCAGAGGGAAAGTTCTTGTTGATGCATTGACTCAGCTGATCACCCTGTCTTGTCAGTGTGAAGTTTATATAACCCCTAGCAGTCAAAACCTGATTTATTCATCCACCAATGATAAGCAAGTTTTTGTAAATGAACTACTATTTCAGGTCCTAAGTAGTCTGGATATTACTCTAAATAAACCCACCTATTTTACAGACAATACAGAGAGTTCATTCCTTTCTCTTCTTGATGATACTGATGCTCCAAATAACAGAACAATCAATATGATTGAAATATATTCGATCAAGTAACTTCATTCAAGGACATATTCAATCCAGCACTCGATTGTATAATAGAACCAAATAAAATTAAAAATGAATTTATCTGATTTAACCTGCTCCATCCCTATACATTCAGTTTCACCATGATTGACAACTGAAATTGGGAAACAGATACTTCATGTATCGACCCAGTGGATGGTCTAACAACCCCACAAGGAACCAGGTTACATAAGTAAGGTGATACCCTAGCTGATTCAGAAACAACTAGGAACCTATACAACACCATGGTGGTTTTATGCTATTGTATTCAAAACTCTAACAATATTTTTTGTCACTAACACAATATAAATTCTTTATTATTTTGCTGTTCAGTCTGGCACCATACTGAGTCTAGACCCTTTGGGAAGATTCATCACCTTTTTTAAAACCAGGTTCTTGATCTTTCAGTCTAATGAACAAGACAATAATTTGTTGGTTTGGGTTTGGGATCATCACCAAATTTCAGCTGATGTACTGCTGGGTAAAACATATTGTTGATGACTTCATCTGGGATTTTCAGGAACTCATTAAAAATTGATTGAATTTTTCCTCTGTGGTGTCCACATCTCTGGTTATGGAGCCAGGAATACCACAAATCAATATGTTACATTTTTGGCCCTATAGCTCGAGTTTCTCTAGTTCTTCCATATCTGTTTTTTATTTTAGCTCCCAAATTGGACAAATTCTGTTCACATATGGTCTTGATATTATCATCAGACAATTCAAGGTTTGACTATATTGTCAACATGATGTGTGATGGTGTATAACTTGACCTTGACACTGGTTATTTCAGTAGGCAGAGATTGATATAATGTCTATAAACATTTGCCAGTATCAATGAAGCTGTTACATTTGAAATGATTCTTGTTCATATCAGTTAATAAGGATATCCATAACTTAAGTCATTTTGCAGCTTTACAGTCAGTTCATGTACACAGGTGCCCGTTCCACTTGTGCATCAGTTTATGCAGTATGCAAATCAATACTTTAGCTTGAAATTCAAGGTCAGATCCTGTGTTTCAAATATATCAAAACCTACAGTATCTATGTGATACAAAATGTTCTTACCATCTAAAATATCATGAAGGAATGAGCTAAATAAAAAAGCTATATTGGTAACAATATAGAGAGTGTGTAAACCCACTCGCCGTATATACTTGCTTATAAGTCAAGTCCAGCTGCAAGCAACATAGACCTTGATTTGCCATACCATAATGTGCTGGCATTTCAGGGTCTGTGTTGTTTGTTACACTGATTACTCATAACAAACTGCATAGACCCAGATCTTCTGGTGCATTATGCAGTGGCAGATCTGGGTGTGTGAAGTTTGCAGTTGGACTCGACTAATAAGCATGTATATTTGGTAAGTCCACTTGCATAGCTAAGCTAGATGTCCATGGAAAAAAAAAAAAAAAACTTCCAATCTTCAATTTCTCTATGGTCTAAGAAAAATGTAACAGAAAGAAAGTGAAACCAACAAATCGAGTAAAAATCAACAAGCAATTTATTTCTAGACAATTAAAATGAAAATTCAAAAGACACTTACAGTAATGCGAAGTAAAATCCAAATAATCCAATAATCCTTAGTGTCCTAATCACAAGTCCTAAATATAAAATGTTCTTAATGAATGACTGTATTCTTGAATGTGTTGATGTGCCGATAGTTTTTAATGTACTGATGTGTCAGTAGTCTTTAATGTGCTGATGTGCCAAAAATGAAGTACTCCAGAATATCTTTGAATAAGTTCACATAAATCCCAAAATCATCAATTCAAAATCCAAAATCCAAAAGTCTATAAGCACATGTATAATCCAATGAATATTTAAATAATTCCTCTTGCTGAATTTGGAATGATTTTTCACAACTGTAATGGCACTTTAAAGACTGTTGTTTAGGTCGAAACTGAAAAACGGTCCACTAAACATGGTATATATAAAAATAGGTCACATGACAGAATGTTCTAGAATTTTATATGGTGTATGTGACTTTTGACACATAACTCTAAAGGAAATTCTGGCTTTATCTGTAAACAAAATAAACCCTGACCTCAAATGGAATAAACAACTTGTTTACCAAAACCATCCTTGAACTCAAATACTAAGTAAACAACCTAATTCAAGGACAATAGCTAAACATGTCAACATTATACTTAACATTAAGGTTTACGCAAATATTAAAGTCAAGAAAAATTTATAATTTCCTAAAATATTTATAATATTATATGAACATCATACATAACACCTTTAATTCTTAAGGATTCAAAATGTATAAACATAACTGGCAATTATAATGAGTACAGGATCAATAAATCTTTCATATTACATGAGTTTACATTTAGTCTACATATTTTTTGTTTCAAACAATATTTGTTACTTCACTGTAACTTTAAAAATGTGCAAAAGTTTTTAGTTTGTTATTTTGTGTTCTGAAATAAAGTGTATCACCAGCCTGAGTCCCCAATCCTTTTAGTGGGCCTTCAGCTTGGAGATCAAAGAGTTCATGTTGTCGTGCAAGTGTGCTTTTGGCATCTGGACACTGACTGAACTATCTTAGGTGCTGATAATGATTGAATATGTTGCAAAGCTTTGAGTCTTACTGTGTCTTACAAAATGCCATGAAAAGTCTCAACACCTTAGAATTTTCTTAGCATTCAGGTCCTCAGAAATTTGTCAGGTGCAGAAAGAAAACTGAGTAGTAAGTCAAAATCAGACAAGTTAAGATGAGGTTGGACAGAGTGGTTAGACAAAATTAGATTATTAAGATGAAATAGAGCTATCACCAATGTGCACATCACAAAGGTCCCCAGTCACTACAATTTGTTCTGTAGGGCTTTAAACAGAGGAACCTCTGTTGGGAAAACAAAGTAAGGAGGAGATGAACATTCAGGGGCTATAACTCTACTAAATGTTAATGTGGAATGATTGAACTCTAACTCCTTCATAGACTCATCAATGCAAGCAACATCCCATTTAATGAATTGAAGTTGATCAACAAGGGCCATAACTCTATCCAAAATGTAGTAGATAAAACAAAACTCATAAAAGACACATCTAAGTCTGTAAAACAATGATTGCATCAAATTGTATCAGAATATGTTGAATCGTTCTTGACCTATTCTGATTGGAAGCAGTATTCCAAATTTCTACATCAAGACAATAATCTGCCTGACAAGGGGCATAATTCTGTCCAAAAATGGAGTAGATAAGACTAAACCCATATAAATATGTGCTACAGTGTGTTGAGTGGTTCTTGAACTATGCTATTTACTGCTACAATGTGTTGATTGGTTCTTGAACTATGCTATTTACTGCTACAATGTGTTGATTGGTTCTTGAACTATGCTATTTACTGCTACAATGTGTTGATTGGTTCTTGAACTATGCTATTTACTGCTACAATGTGTTGATTGGTTCTTGAACTATGCTATTTACTGCTACAATGTGTTGATTGGTTCTTGAACTATGCTGTTTACAGGCAACATCTCATGTGAAGATATGAAATTAATTGTCAAGAGCCATAATTCTATCCAAATTGGAGTTGATGAAACAAAACCCATAAAAGTCACATCTTGGTTTTTGAGACAATGTTCATACCAAATTGCATCAGAATATGTTGAGTGGTTCTTGAGCTATGCCTGTTACAAGCAACATCCCATTTGAAGATATGAAGTGAATTGTCAAGGGCCATAGTTATATTCAAAATGGAGTTGATAAGGCGAAGCCCATCAAAGGCACAACAAATAGGTCTGTGAGACAGTGTACACGCCAAATTGCATCAGAATATTTTTAATGGTGTCTCAGCTAGGCTTGTGACAAGTATCTGCTATAGTGGAGTTCTTATTGATTTTCTGTCATGGTAATCATTGCCATCAAAAACTTGCTGTATAGCTGGGTTTTTGTCATTTTGGTTGCATGCTTTAATGTTAAGTTTTCCTGGGTTACCAGTCCATGGATTTTGATGCCTATCTATGGTTTTTGAGCTTGAGTTTAGAATGTAAATATATAAAATTTAAGAATACATTCTGTAAAACAAACTTTTGTAGACAGTTTACTTTTGCATTTCACAAGTCATGGCAAATCACAAATATTAATGGACTAAAAATTGTTTTAATATTTGGTATGCTTCTTCAGAAATTTTATCATCAGTAAGTAAGAAACCATGCAGTTATTTTGGGTTTTTAATCATTGAATCACAGCAGTAAATTATACATATTTATTAATTTTGATCTCATGAAAGTTGAAGGTGGGTGATGTATCTGATAAAAACAATTATGGGTTTATGGTCATGTCCAAGGTTTTAGAAATAACATTGTTACAAAGATGTGAAATAGAGTTTGCAGACAATCAATTTGGCTTCAGGTGTTCTGTTTGTTTGCATTTAAAGAAGTTGTTGCTGAATTATGTGCACAAAGTTGCAATTGTATTCTAATGTAAATATAGTATGAGTCCTGTTGCTGCATGCAATTGTATTGTATTCTAATGTAAATATGGTATGAGTCCTGTTGCTGCATGCAATTGTATTGTATTCTAATGTAAATATAGTATGGGTCCTGTTGCTGTATACAGCATTACCTGTAGTTTTTGTTTTTAGTTCTGTCAGACAGTTGTGACATGTATAATTTTACTCACTTGGCCAACTGACTTATGGCAGTGCAAAGGTATGGTGGTAGGAACTCATGTACCTCATGTTTTCTGTCCATGGTTCCTATCATAGAGCTTGAATTTTTCAGTGTAGTCAAATGTTGCCTTTTCAGGATACTGTCTCCTTTACAATAATTATCTTTCATCAGTAGAGGTATGTAATAATTGAGCAATTGTATATGTTCCTGTTTTCTTTCTATCATCTGTGTTTGATATAGTATTTTGCTATGTTAGATGATTTGGAATTTATTTCTAAATTTCAGTTAGGTTATAACACAACGGTATCAGATTTAATAGTGTCTGTTTTCAGTCTACAGTCATATTTTTATCTGAATTGACAAGCGGGGTTAAATTATAAATGTTGTTATATAGTAAATAACAAGAAAGGTTCTAGCATCATATAATCTTATGTGATTATTCTTGTTGTACCTAGATTCATGTGTGAACATGATTATACCATGCGGTCATTCTTAACATAGAACAGTTTTAATGTTAACCATGTAGACTCTTTTCTTGTGTATGTATACCAGATATTTACAAATTTTATTAAAGTCAGCTTCAAAGAAACTGTAGCCAGGTATGCAGAAGAAGAATGCATTACATATAAATGATAAATAATGGTGCTGATACATGTATATGTACTGTGGTGAAATCGCAGGGTATGTGTTGTTTGTTCCACTTATTAGTCCTTACAAACTGCTTAGACCCAGATCTGCCAGTGCATTATGCAACAGTAATCACTGGAATCCATCCAGAAAACTAATTGATAGAAATTTTCAGTTATATGTTATAAGTTTGTTATGTAAGTGGTATTTTTATGTACATTGGGGATAAGTATTTTCTCAGCCTGAGTTTCTGAGTTTCTCAGCCCTCTCAGCTTTATATATTTATATTAGCTGAGAGGGCCAGAGACTGCTACATCATAAAATAGGTAAAATGTGCATACTAAGGAACACCTCGGAACCTGCTACTACTGACCATGACATAGGCCAAGGAGTTTCATTTGCATGAATTTTAATGCAACCTAAAGACCTTGGAACATTCTGTACAATGAAGTATTAAATTCTGAGGTATTCTGTAGATAATAAATTCTACCAGTTTTATTATGAAGTGCTCTATGGTCCTTTCAGCCATTAGAAAGATAAAAACAGCCATGTGTAAGTATGTATGTATAGGGTTTAATGGTACATCAGCACAATCCTGGCTATACAGTGCTGAATAAGTTTGGTTATTACAAAAAATGCATACAAAACAAAGATAAAGGCAAAAAAGGTAAAGTCCTTTCAATACAAAGTGACATTTTTTTCATATATATAATCCACACTCTTTTAAAATGTCCAAGACCTTTTCAATGTCAACATCCTCATGGGAATACTTGAAGTAGTATTTTCTAAGGCGTTTCAGGTGACTAAATGTGTGCAGAAAGGTGGTGTGTTGTCCCTATTTCTGTTTAATGCAATGCTGGATGCTATGTCAGCAGTTTATTTTTGAATAGTTTCAGTTTTGCTGATGATACGTCTTTGATCAGCACATATATAGGATTATGAAGACTTAAAAATTATGTGAACCTTCTACATTTGAGAATGATCTTGAGTATTAAAAAAAATAATGTTTGTATTTTAAGTCAAGAAGTTTGAAAATTATTTCTCTACCTGAGGTTCACCTTTGCAGCAAGAAGCTTTCATTTGAACATGTATTCAGTTCATGTTATTCATTTTGATATGTGTCAAGTGATGGTGATATACAGAGACTGTTTTCTTTCTGCTAATGGATGAACAAATCATGCTCAGCACATGTAAAAATTTTGTTATTTAAATCATGTATGAATTTGTATTGTGCTCCTCTATGGACAGACTTGTATATGCCCACTCTAAGGAAGAGCATATTATGATATGATGATGTTTGTTTGCCCATCCATCTGCTACAAATTTTGTTTCTGCACAGTAACTCGAGTTCTTCACCATCTACAGTTACAAAACTTTGTAGATCACTTGCACTTGTGGTAAGGAAAAAACAAATTGTTTTCAGGGTTAATAGTCAAAGGTCAAGGCTAATGTGACTGAAAGAAGAAAAATGGTTTCTGCACAATAACATTAGCTCTGAATTGCATACCTGGACCAACCTTTGTGGATGGCTTGCAAATGGGAAGAAGTCCATTGATTTTGGGGTCAAAAGGTCAAAGCGCACTGTGATTGAAAAAAGAAAAATGGTTTCTGCACAAACATTTCAGTTCACAACTATGCACCTTCACCAGAGTTTGTGGATGACTTACACGTTGGGTAAGAAAAAGCCAACTGATTTTGAGGTCAAACAGTCAAAGGTCAAGTTCATTGTGACTTAAAGAAGAAAAACTGTTTTTGCATAATAACTTTTGTTCTAGACCACATACCTTGACCAAAGTTTGTGGATGGCTTGCACTTGAGGTATTGAATAGGCCTGTTGATTTAGGGGTAAAAAAATCAAAGGTCATGGTCATGGTGGCTCAGTGTGCTTTGCAGAATAACTTTTTTTCTTGACGAAGTTCCTTGACCAAACTTTCTGGATGACTTGTACTTAGGGTAATAAAGAAACCTGTAGATTCTGGGGTTGGTCAGAGGTCACAGTCATGGTAAGTCTAATAAGAAATTATGGTTTTTGTTCACAATTTAATACAAGACTGCATACCTGAAAAAGATCCAGGTCATTGAGACCCATTGATCAATAATCTTCAGAGTCATCCATGCCTTATTAGTGCCTATTAAACATGGGACATGCATATAATGTGCTGTTCATCATGTTCACATAATACATTGATGCAATTGAAAGTGTGTTACAATAATGGGTTCAGTTTTTGAATGGGGTATGAGTGGTGCTATAGCGCCATGGGAATGTTTGTCCATAGCAATGTTGATAACCTAAGTGTATTATTAATTTAATTAAAAGGGTGTATTCTTTCAGTATATAATTGACACTAGTAAAAATAGAAGTTTGAAATATGTTTTTATGCATGCAGTCGGAAATCATCTCATTTTTCAAACACACAAATTCTTGTATAACATTTTTACCTTTGTGCTTTTTATGTACTTTGTATGTCTCTGGATTATGGTCTGAAATAAAGTCATTATTATTATTATAAAAGTTTATTCATAATGTGTAGTCCATTGTAAAATCAGCTGTAACCTTAATTTTTGTTTTTCCTCAGATCACTTACTTACTGAATGGAAAAGAGGTGGAGGAGCTGACAATGATCAGTCATGTTTCCACGGCCAGGGCTGTAGCACGCCGAGTCTGTCTGAAGCTTAAAGACAATATTCCTAGACAACTTTTCAGAATTTCTGTCCAAGCAGCTGTTGGTGGGAAGATCATCTCTAGGGAAGACATTCCGGCTTTCAGAAAGGATGTCACTGCTAAATGTGTATGTACCAGTTTCAAATTGTACTTTTCATTCACATACCAACCACAGATACTCTGTCTAATACACCAACATTTTCTGCATAATTCTACTAATTCATAACATTATCTTCATTTGTTCCCTTACCTTGGATAATCTTGTCACAAACAGGATATGATAAAGTCAAAACTTGAGGTTGTATTAATGTTCGTATCTATATGTTTCAGCATCGGGGATATTTTGATTCCCTCTGACTGGCCTTCACACTTTCCATTCTGGTCTATAACTTCAGAGCCTGCTAGCAATAAGGGATGACACTTGGTATTCTTATATAGCATCATTAGAAGGTGTGTTATGTACCATATTGGAAGACAATCTTCAAGATCAAGGTCATGGCTCAAGTTTTCCCTCACATTTTCTTTTCTGCTGTATAACTCTCAAGTCATTTTGAGACTAAGGGATGAAACTTGGCATGCTTATACATTATCATTGAAGGTGTGCCACATATCTCATTGAT
Organism: Margaritifera margaritifera; assembly: GCA_029931535.1. Taxonomy (NCBI): domain Eukaryota; kingdom Metazoa; phylum Mollusca; class Bivalvia; order Unionida; family Margaritiferidae; genus Margaritifera; species Margaritifera margaritifera. The sequence goes on along the minus strand of JAQPZY010001627.1, from coordinate 4,729,573 downwards.
GGTCAAGGTCACAGGTCAGTATTTTAAGTATTCCCCACACATTATCCATTCCACTCTATACCTTTAGAGCTGTTTGGGATTAAGGGATTATACTTGAACATCATCATTATAATGTGTGTTATGTATAACACTGGGGTTCATATCTTCAATGTCAAGGTTATGGCTTAATATTTTAAGTTTTCTGTCACACTTTCCATTCTGGTCTATAACTTTAGAGTCTATCTTGGTACACCTATATATCATCATTTGAAGGCATGTTATATATCATGTTGGGGATAATTTTTTCAAGACCAAGGTCACAAGTCAGTATTTTAAGTTTTCCATCACACTTTCCTTTTTGCCCTTTCAGCTTTAGGAATGAAACCTGGTATTCTTATACATTATGATTAGAAAGTGTCTTGTGTGCCACATTAGAGATCCTTTCTTTAAAGTCAGGGTCATAGGTCCATATATTAAGTTTTTTGTCTCACTTTCATTTCTTCTCTACAACTTAAGAGCCATTGGTAAAAAAAAAATGCCTTCTGCTCTTTAACTCATGAACTGTTTAAGGTCAGTGAATGAACTTTGGTATAGTAGTATATTGTCACTAGAAGATGTGTTGTATTCCACATTTGGGGTCATATCTTCAATGTCAAGGTCACATGTATATATTTCCTGCTTGCTTTTGTTTATGCTTTTATCTTAAAAGCTGTTTTGAGGTTAAGGGATGAACCATGGTACACTTATATTTCTTTGTATGATGGCATCTCATACATCACAGGCAAGGTTTTATCTTGAAGGTCAAGGTCACTGATAAGTTTCTTCCTCTTTTCTGCACTTTTACTCTAATGGCCTTTGAGATAGAGACAGGAAACATAGTTACATTCTATGTATGCCTTGTAACTCGACTACAGTCAAAGTTCTTCACTGTATACTTTTGGTGACCTAACCACAGTAGGTTAGAGACAAAAATTCACTGAACTTTCTTGTTTGTAAGGTTATTCTATTGCATGTATACCCATTTGCTGTCTAGTGCATGTTCTAGTTCACGTACTCTTGTTTCTTATCATTTTCTCTTAATATTCTCCCAAACCCACCCACTCTTGCCAAAACAACCCCTTAAACAGCCAAATTGCTGCTAAGAATGGTTCCTTTAAATGTGAAAAAGGAGAAGGCCACAGACTCTGTGTCCATTAAAATCTGCATTTAATTCCACTGCTATTTCTGGACCTTTTACTTCCAGTTTAAACCTCACAAATAGACACAGGGATACAAAATTCATCAATAGAGGAAGTGAGAAATGGTATTTAATCTCAGTTTTACATCTGGTATTATGGTTATATTGTCAACAGAAAATTAATAATAGTTCAATTTGACCTTAGTTTCAGTGATCTTATGAGAGGAAGGGTTAAACAGTGAATACTTGTACTAATTATAACCTTGTCAGAGGAAGGATTTAACAGTGAATACCTGTGCTAATTATGATCTTATCAGAGGAAGGATTTAACAGGGAATACATGTGCTAATTATGATCTTATCAGGGGAAGGATTTAACAGGGAATACCTTTGCTAGTTATAATCTTATCGGAGGAAGGATTTTACAGAGAATACCTGTGCTAATTAAAATCTCATGAATGATAACAATAAAAAGTGACAAATACTTTTTCATTTTAAGCATCAGCACACATTTAAAGAAAGAAAGAAAAATAAATAAAATTATTATTTATTTATGTATTTAATAATTTCAACAGAGTCTGGATTGGGTAGCAGGTAATACCTATAAAAACCCTCTCCATGGCACATGATTGTACATGGTAAATTAAGATCAGAAATAATATCTGTGATGTACATAATAATATTAATAATAATAATAATAAATATAACATTGATTCGGATATGAACAGGCACATACATGTGTTTTCTTGTTTTAGTTTAGTTAAGTATATTTCAGAAGATTCACAAGGTTTGCTCACATTTTCAGGTGGAAAAAGATAAATGATTTAATGATAAAATAAGGTCCATATCTATTGCAGTATGGGGGTGACATCACTAGGAAGACAAAGTTGCTGAAGCAGCAAGCAGAAGGGAAGAAGAAGATGAGAGCCATTGGAAATATTGAAGTTCCAAAAGATGTTTTCATCACTGTTCTTAAGAAATAGCACACTTCATACAGTTTTATACAGACAGCTGTGACTGGAGGTTCTCTAAGTGTGTAATGATATTGACATGAACACAGATGTGACTGGAGGTTCCTTAAGTGTGTGATGATATTGACAGGGACACAGACAGCTGTGACTGGAGGTTCCATAAGTGTGGGATGATATTGATTGGGACAAAAAGTCAAATATGTGGACCTTGTGCAAAGCATGTGTTCATGTGAAATTTCATATATTCACTTTGAGAGTTGAATCCAGTTTTAATAGTATGTATATGTGAGTTTTAATAGTATGTATATGTGTGTGTGTGTGTGTTTGTGTGTAATGACATACAGTAAAATCTGGATTATCCATTGTAATTAGGGACATGAGAATGGTTCAGATAATAGGGTCTGTATCTGTATATACAGTTACTGTATTTGACATTGTTGGGGACATTGATAAAGCAAAATATTGGATAATCTAGGTTTGGACAATTCAGTTCCAATTGTATGTATGTATGTATGTATGTATGTATGTATGTATGTATGTATGTATGTATGTATGTATGTATGTATGATTTTCTTTATTTCCTCTTCCAAAGAGATTACATTCAGTTATTTTCATTATTACACAATAATAATAGGAACATACATTGATATTATTGGATATGCAACACACTAAGCAAGTAATATATTTACAAAAGTTCAATGATTGTCTATAGTCCTTTCCATTATCTTCTGCCTCAATGCTTTTAATATTATAGCCATCAGGGACAGCAAAGGAAATCTCCCATAAATATGAGTTATATAATCTTAACCGTGCTTTTTTAAGAGCATTATACATTTTAGACATGCGTATAAGGCACAATATATAGGCAATATTTGTAATATACCGCATAATTGATTTGAAATAAAATTATTACAAGCTTGAAGAGTATATGAAACATAAAGCTATTATTATACATGTAATAGGTGTAAATAAAACAGGGAGAAGGAACAGATGTTCAGGTGTACAATGTCAGTCTGCCTGTATGTCTGTCTGCCTGTCTGTCTGTCTGCCCACCTGACTGCCTGTCTGTCTGCCTGTCTATTAGCATGTATGTAAGTATGTATGTTTGAAATTATGGAAATATATGGGTAGGTGGAAAATATCCTTGAAATGAAAAACTTTAGAAAAGTTCAATGATTATCAATGGTCCTCTCCATTATCTTCTGCCTCAATGTTTGTAATATTATAGCCATCAGGGACAGCAAAGGAAATCTCCCAAAAATGTGAGTAATATATTCATAGACGTGCTTTTTTAAGAGCATTAAACATTTTAGATATGTGTATAAGGTACACTATATAGGTAATATCTGTAGTACACTGCATATTTGATTTGCAATAAATTTATTATAAGCTGGAAAAGTATATAAAACATAAAGCTATTATTATACATGTAATAGGTGTAGATAAAACAGGGAGAAGGAACAGATGTTCAGGTGTAAAATGGCTGGCTGGCTGGCTGGCTGCCTGCCTGTCTGTCTGTCTATGTAAGCATGTATGTATGTATGCACGAAAGTATGCATATATATGGGTAGGTCGAAAATATCCTAGAAAAGAAAAAAGAACAAAGAACAAAAAATAACATGCTAACGAACATGTAGACAACTTGAAATAATTGAAATTATTTACAATTGGGTGGAGCGGTTTAAATGAATTAACACATTGAATCGCCAGTTGAACACTATGAGTCTAACAGTTGTGAATTATTTATATGGTAGTCAGAAATGAAATGGGTCCATTGCCCTAATATACCGAACAAGCATACTATCAGAAATTGTGTTCAAGTTCATTTGTTCTTCTGTACATTGAGTTTAATCCTTCTGCCATCAAACACATGAATACCTGCCGTGTTTGATCATCCATAGAATCAAAGGTTTCAACTCTCTTGCCCAAAAGGATATGAAGTAGCATGTTATTGTCCTGAGAAAAGAGCAAATGTGAGTCTAGTATGTCTATTGCATTGATTATTTTTTCGAACATGGTATTATGTTCATTGTTTAGGGCTTGGCAGTAAAGTAACATATGCTTGGCTCTGTCTGCAGTAAATTTTTCACAGAGTTTACAGTTATACTCATCCTCAGATGAAATTGAACACATTGTTAAATATGTGATGTTAGCAAAAGACCAGGTTTTATCAGAAAACATTTTCCGAGCTTCCAGACAGCAAGTGGTTGAAGATCAGTATGAACACTTGCATAAAGAAAAAGCTCAGGTCTTGATTCAAGTTTAGACCGCCAGACCCTTTCTTCAAAACAGTGAACTGTCGTTTCAATATTCCTCTTCCAGACAGGTTTCAGGGCAGAATATAGGGTGTTCACATATAGGTTGAAGAAACCGCCAAGCTGGTATTTCACAAGAACACAGTATATATCTTTAACAAAATCAATGCTCTCACGCTCGTGTATCATGAAATCAAGGATACTTCTGTTGAACATAATTTTCCGTGCTAATGAACCGTTAGCTCTGCAGATTTTATTGAAGAAACCTAATTTGATTTTATCTATGTATCCCTCAACTGTCCACAGCCCAAGACTGCTAATTGTTGTCCCTTTAGGTGAGTGCTGATCGAGCCCTATAATTCTTCTTGCAGCTTTTCTTTGGCAGACTTCTAGGTCAAATACCTGCGACTGGCTCATGTTTGACCATAATTCACATCCGTATGTCATTGCTGGTAGTACTATTTTAGACCAGATTTTAGCACTATTAATTGGGTTCATACCATCCTTTCCAATGCCAATTCCAACAATGTAATAAAATACTGATCTTCCTTTTTCACAAGCACTTTTCACTGTAGCAGTATTAGAAAGGTCAGAGGAGAGAGTAACCCCAGCATATATTGTAGATGAAACTATAGGAATCAGCTTATCTCTGAGCATAAATGTATTTTCTTGCATGAATTTTTTCTTTGAAAATATGACCATATTGCTTTTATCAGCATTGTACCGGAGTTTCCACTTCGATGCATAGTCATGGAGGCTGTGAAGCAAAATACACATACCATTAGATGATGAGGATAGCAGGGTCATGTCATCAGTTAGTAGAACACATGGAATGCTTAAGGTGCCAACTTGTATTCCAGATTTTGTTGACTTCAATAACGATATTAGATCATGACTAGGAATAACCATGCTGATAGCGTCCTTCCTTGTCCTACTCCTTGGTTGACTGCGTATGATTTCGAATGTTGGCCGTTGAGCAGAACAAGGGCCCTAACATCTCGAAAAGAATTACGAATCAATCTCCACAGTTTATCTTTAACTCTGAGATAGAAAAGCTTATAAAACAGGCCATCATGCCATACCATATTAAAGGCCTTTGCATAGTCCAGGAATGCAGCATATACTTTTGAGTGACCTTCAAAATAGTGGCTTACTCCTTCTTTTATAATAAAGGCTGCGGTAATTCCACTGCATTCTTTTCAGAATCCCTGTTGCAATTGGTGAGGGAAATTGATCCTTTCACTAAACTGAGTTAGTCTCTTCAACAGTATTTTTTCAAATACTTTTTGAAAAACGGGAACAGCTGAGATATCTCTATAGCTATTCATATCTAATTTATCTTTTTTCCCACCTTTGAAGATAGGTATAACATTTACAGTTTTATAATAGTCAGGATAGGTTTCCAAGGAGATGATGCAATTGTACACATGGCACAAAATAGAACTAATCGAATAATAAGCGAAAATGATATGTTCTGCGTATATTTTATCATGTCTACAGGATTTGTTTTTATTCAGCTCTCTTACAGCTTCTTCAATGTCATTTTGCATTATGGTATCGCACATTTTGCTATCTGTTTCTTCTTCACTATTTGAGTCCACAATCTTCTTCATGGTGTTCCTGATTTCATCTGCAGACGATTCGTTAAAATGAGCATCCGGTGTTTCAGTTCCTAGTGTTTCAAAATGTTGATGCCACGCGTCACAAATCAAACAAGGGTCCCGAATTATTTCTCCATCCACTTTTAGTTCAGATATATCTTGCCTCTGACCCTTCCTATGTAGTTGTATTATTCTATAGAATTTCTCTACATCCAGTTCTGCAGCTTTTTCTAACTCATCGAATTGTTGCTGTTCATACTGGTATTTTGCCTTGTTTAAATGATTTCTGACCTTTCTCTTCGCACTTTTATATTCTGCATACATCTTAAATTGCATACCACATGGCCATTCGTCCTTTATCCATAACGCTCGTTTTCTCCTCATCTCTTTATGCAGTTCAGTCACATCAAGGAATTTCCAGTAAGGTTTTAAATGCGGCTGGAAGGTTTTCTTTGGGAGATTTCTTTCAGCTGCATTACGTAAAACAGTCGCAACAGTAACAAGGGCGTTATGTACGTCTGCAATGTTGTTTATAGGTAGTTCTACTGAATTTAATTGTTCATTTATTTCAATTCTGTACCGCTCCAGCTGCTCGAAAGAAGTTTTTCTCCAGTTGATTGAAACTGGATAGCTGGAAAATGTCGATTCCTGGAGTTGGTCAGGAACTAACAGCTGTGCTCTTACCGGTAAGTGATCAGAAAGATTTAGATGATGATCATCTTCAATGTTAGCACTACAGACTAAATCTATTTTTGAAGATGGTACAAAAATGTAGTCAATCAAGGACGAGTGTTTGCTGTCAGATGAACAAAATGTATATCCTGGTATTCCAGATTGGGAATTATCACACGTTGAGATTAGATGTCTATTTTTAAGAAAGAAATGCAAAAAAGGACTTTTATCATTCTTACTTTTCGGAATCACTTTTTTTGGCAGCTCGACATTGAAGTCACCACAAATAATCACAAAACCTTTCTGACTATATTCATCATAAAGGCACTCCACAGTTTCCATTAATTCTTTATAGTCATCTAAAGAGGCATTCGTAGAAGGAAACCACACACAGAAAAAAAATAGTTTGTAAGCACGTAGGCTAATTTCAATTGCGATGATTCTGTCATTATCCATTGTAATTAGGGACATGGGAATGGATCAGATAATAGGGTCTGTATCTGTATATACAGTTACTGTATTTGACATTGTTTGGGACATTGATAAAGCAAAATATTGGATAATCTAGGTTTGGACTGTATGTATGTATGTATGTATATATGTTTGTATGTATTGTGAATTCACTAGCCTGACAAACTCCCTATAATGTGGGCATATACTTATGAATGCTGAATTTGGGCCAGTCACATTTTAAAATGGATAATTTTAAGGTGCAATCATAGTGAATGAAAATACAACTCTCTCTCTTAAATCAGTCATCATTCATTCAAAGTTGTTGAACAAAAGCATATTGAAGTGCAACACAAATGCATAATGCACGTATTTCTCATAAATTTGAACTTTATAACTTGGCTGGTTCATTAAGTAGAACAAATTCATTTATATCTTGTCGAGATATCTGCATATTACAGAAGCAGAATTTTCAGAGCTCAATCCTAGGATACTAAAGTTTTGTTTTTAGAATTGAAATGGAACCAACTGATATGAATATTAAAACATATGACCATGACCTGTTTGTCAAGCTATATATTATTTGTGGGATAGCATCAGTCATTTAGTTTGTGGTTATTACAAAACATGAATTTAAATACCCATCAAACAATAGTCATCAGTGGAGACAATAGGAACCCTTCCAACATGTATGAATTTAAATACCCATCAAACAATAATCATCAGTTGAGACAATAGGACCCATTCAAACATGTATGAATTGAAATACCCATCCAACAATAGTCATCAGTTGAGACAATGGGACTCCTTCAAACATGTATGAATTTAAATACCCATCAAACAATAGTCATCAGTTGAGACAACGGGACCCCTTCCAACATATATGAATTTAAATACCCATTAAACAGTAGTCATCAATTGAGACAATATGACCCCTTCCAGAAGGGTACAAATTTAAATACCCATCAAACAAGTCATCAGTTGAGACAATAGGACCCCTTCCAATATGTATGAATTTAAATACCCATCAAACAATAGTCATCAGTTGAGGTTCCACTCCACAGTTTTGTAATTTGCATAGGGTTTGATTTTTAAAGAAAATGAATTTCCCAGATTTTCCTCACTAGTAATTGTGGCTGTTTAAAAAAAAACCTTGTATATCTTAGGTAAAGAACTTTTAATTCCCTTTATTTTGGTGTATGATTGATGGGTGTAATTTGGGTTGGACAGTATACGGTTTGGCCTTACTTCAGATGTGCACCTATCAAAAGACTGCTAGCTTCGTTTGGTCATTTTCACTTCCTGGACTTCAGAAGTTCAATTGGAGAAAAAAAACCCCAGCTCACTTTTAAAAAAAATACTTTTTATATATTTTATAATTCATTTTTTGCACTTTCAGAAGCTGCTAGTGCCTACTCTGGCAAAATTCATTTTCCCTATTTTAATAACTGCTAAAGTTAGTGTACTTTGGACTAGTTCAAGATCATTTTTCGAGCATGTGGAAGCAGCCATTTTGATCAGCTGTCTGCTTGAGATAGTGCATAATTTCCATCTTTACCACTTTACCACATATAAAGTAATTAGAGTCGCAGTACATGAAAGTGGCATAGAGGTATGCCAACATTCTCTCTTTTGTGCATCTTGCCAATGCAAACAACTTCACCTTATACCTGTCCCTCTTTCAGAAGTACGTAATAAATGTAGAGTGTAACCTGAGACAATAGGATCTCTTCTAGTGTGTACAAATTTAAATACCCATCAAAGAAGAGTCGTCAGTTGAGACAATAGGACTTCTTCCAAAGTGTATGAATTTAAATGCCCATCAAACAATAGTCATCAGTTGAGACAATATGACCCCTTCCAACATGTACGAATTTAAATACCCATCAATCAGTATTCATCAGTTTAGACAATATGACCCCTTCCAGCATGTATGGAATACAAAATCAATGAAATCCTCAGTTTTTGCAAACCCACAATAATTTATGTGCATGACAATACATAAATTAGTGTGTATATAAGCGTCTGTTCAGTCATTTGTATTTATTTGGTATACTGTTAGATAAATAAGCTATCCTTTTTATTCAAAACATTCATTGAAAAATAAATACCAGTAATAAATAGAGATATGCACATGGTTATTTATTCATTCTCTGCAAATCAAATGTAAAAAATGAACAAGGTATGACCTTTAAATAAAATCCAACATTTGAAATATCTTGGGCTACTGCGTGGAAATTTACTCTCATGCATGCTTAAAAATGTAATCTTCTATGAACTTGACCTTGGACATTTTGGATCCACCAATCTCATTCAGTGTTCTGTTGAATCTTTTTAAAAAGCTTTTATGACATTTGGCTGTATGCCAAATGAGAGATATGGTCATTTCCAAACTTTAACATAATTTGAAGTTGAAAGAATACTGAATAGATTCCAGATGTTGGACATAGTACATTTTGTGCCATCTTTCCTTGCCAATTTTTATTGCTGGCAAGCAAACAAAAACAGAACTGTTGAAACAAACCAGCACACAAAGTAACAGGAGGATTGATATGGCGATGATGAAGATATGTTCAGGGTCATTGCTCATCATGTATTTGCAGATGCAGTGGATGAAATGATTTGTAGTGATGCTAAACACGTGAATATAAAAATGTGTAAGATTTTTTATTAAGTTTGATTCATATTCAGAATGTTTTGTTGCTTATTTACAATCATCCATCACTATAACCAAGACAATGCATGTGTTTTGTGTAATGAAATATGATTCAGTTGTATTTTAAACAAGAATAAATGACAACTTGTTGAGTGTTTAAATGAACAACTTATTCTTCACCTATCTTTCAAATATATTATCTACATGTGTTTATAAAACATATATTCCCATGCTCCCCAACTTTGTACCACCCACCCCTAAACATCTGTGCCACTGTGGTTCAGTTTGCAGGGGTAAGAATAGACTCGGGGGCCAAAGTCAGTTACATGTCTGAATTTGTCTTTTCACATCCAATAAGTGTATATATATATATATATAGGATCTCTGTAGTTTGTAAGTTGTGGCCTAAGGGCCTCAACTGTATGACCTTGCAGTTCCATTCAAACCCACATCTGACATGTGTTGACACGTGTTGGTAATCACACACCCCAATTCTCAGACATATTAGTCTTAATTTTGGAGTTATTTTAAATTTATGTAAAACAATCCCACCCCATAGACCGTCTCCCAAGGGCTGCATCAAAATTGTTTAACCATTGGGCATATCTACAGACCACCTCCAATTCTATCCAGTAGTTTCAAGTCTCTATCTTGCTTGTGTAGGAAGAGTTGTGCAACATTATGCACACATATGTCCTTGTCCTGATGGGCAGGAACATGATCCCTGATTTTTCTTTAGAAAGTGCAGGAATAGTAAGTGCAGGTAAACATGCACATCATTTATTCATGCCTTTCTTGAATCATGTATTCTTGCAAACATTCATTCATCCATCCATAAATGCATTATATTATATCAATTCAGTTATGATGTTGTATCATTCATTTTTCACATATGAGAATCCAGCAGTATGTATATATATATATATATATATATATATATATATATATATATATATATATATATATATATATATATATATATATATATATATATATATATATATATATATATATATATATATATCAGACTTCCTTAAGCAACTGTATTTGCCAGACATGACTGCCGGTTCAAAGATTTTGACTGGCACATACTCTGAGCATTCGGACATCGGTCATAGAATATATCAAATTGTCTTGGATTTTTTTATTCATTAAACTGTCATATAAACACCATAATGAAATCAAATTCTAAGGTTACTATATCTAGTTTACAGATTGTTTCTTTGTTGAACAATCAATAAAGGTTTCACTGACTAAGCTTCATTCAATGGTGACTAGGTCTTGTTTACACAGTTTCTTTTTAGAACAATCAAAACAGGTGTCACTGGTTAATCATATTGCTGCTCAACTGTCTAAAGGCTATACCGCTCACCGTTAACCTGGTCAAATGGTGTTAGAGATGGGCAACTTAATCTTTTAGTGAATTAGATTTCAAAAATTGGTTTCCCAGTAAGTTTGTTATTTTGAAAAATAATTACCCATAGCCAGTGTTTGCAGATGAGATTTGCTGTAAATTACCATGGAGCAACATGTTGATAGATTTTTTACATCGCTGGAAGCTGAGTACCTTGAAGATATACCCTTTTTTGGGGCCCCTCTGCAACGAGTTTCTTAAAGCCTCATGCGACAGCGATCACTTAAAAGGGACAGAATTTAAGTGTTCGTCATGTGAAAATGACTTGCCAACGAAAGTAGTACGTGTGTATAGATTATTCATGGAAACAGATGTGACAGATTCCTGGGCCGTGAGATTTTTCATGCATTCACTGTGTTTGAGTATAACACTTTTCCTGAAAATGTTAGTGACATGCCACAAATTGGTGATGATCACATAGACACATTGATTGCTCATTATGGTCGAACAAGAGATAACATTGCCGCAGTAATCAGTGCCAAAGAAGTAAAGAAGGAGTAGGGGATTCTCAAGTATATTATGTACAACAAATACAGAGGATTGTCAGCAGCTGAATTAGTGAGAAAACTAGTTTCAATGAAAGGACAGTACCCGAATGTGACTCATTTGATGGACATTTCACAGGTACTTTCAGTGTGGAGTGTGAGTGAGGATTTTTGCACCAGAATTAGAATAAAACAAAGCTGCAGTGCAGGTTGAGTGCTGAACATATGAGAATATATCTTGTTGGTGTCGATATTAAAGACTTTGATCCAATGGTGGCAGTCAGGAAGTGGAAGGGAAGTCAAAACAGACATCTGTACCAAGAAAACAAAGAGAATGCTTTTACCAAAGTCATGAACTTTAAGTGAATGGATTTAGCATAGGGCAAATAGGACAACATCATGATCGATGACAGGAATACTGTGTAAATATGTATGATAGGAATACTGTGTAAATATGTATGATAGGAATACTGTGTAAAATTGTATGATAGGAATACTGTGTAAAATTGTAAGATAGGAATACTGTGTAAATATGTAAGATAGGAATACTGTGTAAATATGTAAGATAGGAATACTGTGTAAAATTGTAAGATAGGAATACTGTGTAAATATGTAAGATAGGAATACTGTGTAAATATATATGATAGGAATACTGTGTAAAATTGTATGATAGGAATACTGTGTAAAATTGTAAGATAGGAATACTGTGTAAATATGTATGATAGGAATACTGTGTAAATATGTATGATAGGAATACTGTGTAAAATTGTAAGATAGGAATACTGTGTAAATATGTTTTGTTAAACAAAAAAAAAAAAAAAAAAAATTTTGGGAAATCCATAGCAAATCATATGGATAAACTTATTGTTTGTTGCTTCCACCTGATGAGACCTGTTGAAGGGTTAAAACAGTTTTGTTTTTAATGAATGTATATTATAAACAGTAGATTCATTTGTTTCTATCAAGTACATCCAAATATCTGGTTGCACTCTGGAAAATTTCTGGAAGTCTGATATATATATATATAAGACAAACAGTAAACACAATAGAAAATGTTTGAAAATTTTAACCAGACATTTGGATTTATATATATATATATATATATAAGACAAACAGTAAACACAATAGAAAGTGTTTTACAGTTTTACATGTCAAGACTATTTGGTTTGAACTCCAATGATAAAATGACAAACCTACTTGGTATTGACCTACAAAAGGAGGAGCAATAGCGCCATCTATTTTCCTAATGTATCCTGGATAATTGACTGTTTCTGTAATGACAGTAACAATAATACTAACAAGAACTACAGAAAACAGAATTAATTACAGGTGAGTGGGTGAATAATGAAGAAATTATTTAATTGAAAAAATGAGTATATATATATATATATACATGTATATATATATATATATATATATATACATGTATATATATATATATATATATATATATATATATATATATATATAAAAATATGCACACATAAATGTGACTAGTTTGTTTTTAGGCATGTAACTTATATTCTCTTTTTGTTTAATGCATTTTTTAAAATTACTCGGCACAGTTTTGCTTTTATGTGGCATCATGTAAACTGTTTTGACAATTTTGTGTTTTGTACATTGAATGCCAGCTTCAGTTTGAGGATACAGAAAATTCCAAAATTAATGCTCAAGATTTATTCAAACATATAAGTTATTCCTTTTGAAAGTGTCAGTAATTTTTTTAATTTTACATTTTAACTTTTCTACAGAATATAAAATTCAATTGAGTATTTTTTAATCCAGATGTTAAAGCTTTATATTGATTGTTTTTAGCACTTAAATGATTAAGGAACCTTTTTATCAATGTTTTTTGAGACCTACGAAGTACAGTTTTCCATATCTGAATGCAGGTCTTTGAAACCTATGAAGTACAGTTTTCTACATCTGAATGCAGGTCTTTGAAACCTCTAAAGTACTGTTTTCTACATCTGAATGCAGGTCTTTGAAATTATGAAGTGCAGTTTTCCATATCTGAATGCAGGTCTTTGAAACCTCTGAAGTGCAGTTTTCCATATCTGAATGCAGGTCTTTGAAACCTATGAAGTACAGTTTTCCATATCTGAATGCAGGTCTTTGAAACCTATGAAGTACAGTTTTCCATATCTGAATGCAGGTCTTTGAAACCTCTGAAGTACAGTTTTCCATATCTAAATGCAGGTCTTTGAAACCTATGAAGTACAGTTTTCCATATCTGAATGCAGGTCTTTGAAACCTATGAAGTACAGTTTTCCATATCTGAATGCAGGTCTTTGAAACCTCTGAAGTACAGTTTTCCATATCTGAATGCAGGTCTTTGAAACCTATGAAGTACAGTTTTCCATATCTAAATGCAGGTCTTTGAAACCTATGAAGTACAGTTTTCCATATCTGAATGCAGGTCTTTGAAACCTCTGAAGTACAGTTTTCCATATCTGAATGCAGGTCTTTGAAACCTATGAAGTACAGTTTTCCATATCTAAATGCAGGTCTTTGAAACCTATGAAGTACAGTTTTCCATATCTGCATGCAGGTCTTTGAAATCCCTGAAGTTCAGTTTTCCATATCTGAATGCAGGTCTTTGAAATCTCTGAAGTACAGTTTTCCATATCTGAATGCAGGTCCTTGAGAAATGAAATCAAAACTGTATCAGTATAAGAGTTGAACTGCACTTTTGAAATAAAGTTGCTGCTGTATTTTGTTTTGATAATTTGAGAATGTTATTTATAATTTTAAGAAGCTTGAGCTCAATATATATATATCTATCCTTGATTCAACCCAGAAATTACACAAATATAATGGTACGATTAGTAATGACACCAGTAGCTTATTATCAAGAGTGATCAAGTTAGATGTAATTGGATTCATTATGTCCTCAGAAAAATGACCTAGAGATATGTCAAATTATGATAAAATTAATTCTTGTCTTAGTGGTAATTCCTGGATATTTTTCCTTCGGGAGTAGGTATTATTCTGCTGTGGAGTAATTTAGTTCTGAAGCAGCATCCCCCCCCCTTCTTATAAAGCTAGAAATAAGACCATAATTTATGGGGACAATTTAGTTGTAGACTGCTTGTGGTCTGAGATCCAAGTATCATAGATCTGAATTACTTGGTTTACACCTTTAGCATTTTGAGCTCAATCGCCACCACTTTCATTTTTGTAAGAGTTGGTCGATATCTTTTCTGGGATTTTCATTGACTGGAACCTTCACAGCACAATGGTCAAGCCACTCTCCTACCATCCAGTTGTCTAACATGCAAACATGGGTGTTGATATGATAAATGATTTTCCCTAGGTATTCCAGTTTACTCTGTATGAACGACCATATTAAGCCCCCTGCATTGCTATTGCAAAAATCAACAACATGTTCAACTGTACAGTTACAGCAAAAGTTTTAAAAAAATCAAATGCTGACACAATCTTTGTATCAGATGGCAGCTGTTGGTAGGGACCTGCGACTGGGCCTAATGCATGGGGTGATGACAGCAATTCCCGCACAAACTCCAGCCAGCAGTAGGACCGGCCAGCTGAAATGAATGAATGGCAACCTTTCTTACCATTTTTGTTTTATTAGTCTTAAAAAATTATAGATGATCAACACTAAAATATTGTACAAAGATAATCAAGAATGGCATGTAAATGTTACATTGTATATTGTATTTTGTACAAAAGGGTTGGGGGGGGGGAAGTACTGAAAAGATTGATTGATTGGTTTGGCAGGAAATGCCACCATTAGACCTCATTGCAGAATATAAACAATATTATCAAAATATCTTGAAACCATAATCAAGAATGTGTTAATTGATCAGACATGCATACAACATGTATGCACATAAAACACATATAAAGGCCGTTGCAACATTCGAGCAAACAATATATAGATATATGGACTGTTATCAGTTTTGAAAATCGAACTGTTGAGGTGTATGCAACAGGAGATTACAGCTAAGGTTTTTTTTATTTCTTTTGACCTTTTTTTTGGTTGATGAAACTTTTGACGAACAAATTGATTTTCAATTCATAATATTTACTTTCTGTTCATATATAATGATGCTGAAATGACTGTACCATGCAAAATATGGTGGCAATGGCCCTGTGAATAGTCACTCGTACTGGTATGCATTACGAGTTAGAATACTAGTATGACCTATACATTAATTGCATTTATCTTCTTCATTATATGAGTATATCCAGTATGTAATCATTACCAAAGATGCCAAATGAAAAGCGGGCAGTATTATTAAACCGAGGTATTAGTTGAGTCTGATCAGTTCTTTTATATGGGTTTTAATGCGAATACATGAACTTACCTGGCCTTGGAATGGTTGTGACAGATCAAAGGCCTTTAAAACTCTTTTACTGTAGTAAGGAAATGTCAGAATATCTGATAAAAAAATGCATACAAAAAATCCATTTTATGTATGTACAGGTGTGTATATATATATATATATATATATATATATATATATATATATATATATATATATATATATATATATATATATGATTGAGGTGGGAGGGTGTGTGCATTTTTTCTCATATATTCTGACATTTTACTTCAGAGATAGTATTAAAAGCCTGTGGGCAGATGTAGCCTCTTCAGCTTTATGAGACATGCTGTTCTCTGTATGGGAACGGTTAATTTACATAATTTTAATGTGGGCAAATCTATGGGTTTTTGGTGGGGCGATTTTTGTTTCTAGGTAAACTTAAGCAATCAGAAAATTAGCTTTTTGAGTTAGAATATTAGTATCACCTATAAATTAACTGCATTTATCTTGTTCATTATATGAGCATATCCAGTATGTAATCATTACCAAAGATGCCAAATGAAAAGCAGGCAGTATTATTAAACCAAGGTATTAGTTGAGTCTGATCAGTTCTTTTATATGTGTTTTAATGTGAATACATGAACTTACCTGGCCTTGGAATGGTTGTGACAGATGAAAGGCAGTTAAAACTCGATCATTGTAGTAAGGAAATGTCAGAATATCTGAGAATAAATGCCAACAGAAAATCCGTTTTATGTATGTACAGGTGTGTGTTTATATATATATATATATATATATATATATATATATATATATATATATATATATATATATATATATATATATATATGTGTATATATATATATATATATATATATATATATATATATATATATATACATGTATATATATATATACATGTATATATGATTAAAGTGGGTGGGTGTGCATTTCTCATATATTCTGACATTTTAGTTCAGTGTTAATATTAAAAGCTTGTGGGTAGATGTAACCTCTTCAGCTTTATGAGACATGGTGTTCTCTGTATGGGAACGGTTAATTTACATGATTTTAATTTGGGCAAATCTGTTGGTTTTTGGTGGGGTGATTTTTGTTTCTAGCTAAACTTAAGCAATCAGAAAATTTGCTTTTTGTCTTGGTTATATTTTCATGTGCAAAATGTTATTAATTACAAGGATGTAGTATATACAAATAATAAATAATTTTATTTTTGTTAGATCTGCTGGTCATAGACCAGAAGATCTGCTGGTCATAGACCAGAAGAGCTTATGGGATGGTCTGTTGTTCGTCATCCAACCATTGTATATTCCATCTGTTAGCACAAGTTTATTATCGCTACTCCTCCTAAACTGCTTGGAGGATTGCCATGAAACTTTACACACACATTCATCCCATGGTCTAGTTGGTCCTAAATGAAAATGGTGTTGCTTGGATACACAGTATGAATGGAAAGTCATATCTTGAAAATATTGATATCTCTGCTCCTCCCAAATCAATGGCTATATCAACATAGGGTTTTCACCAATAGGCTTCTTTTGATACCTGGTTGGTCCTAAATGAAAATGGTGCCAGTCATGCATTGAATATGGATGATCATTATGACATGGGGTTTCCACCAAAACACTTCTAATGATGTCTGCTTTAACCTAAATGAAAATGGTGACAAGCTGACATCCAATACGTGCACCACAGCAGCTAATTTGAAAATGTTGTTATCGCTGAAGAATATCTGAGATGGTTTCAACACTCAACAGTCAAAGGAAGAAATGGTCTTATCTTGAATTTCTGGAAATTTGTTTTGCCCAGTAGATTGTCAGTCGCTTTAAGGGACACTTGTTTTTATAGATATAACTAAAATTTAAATATTTGTAAACAAATTTTTATGGAAAATAGATACAACTGTGATCATGAATTACAATTTACTTCCTTTCCAACTGACGAATGGAAAAGGTTATTTATATGAAGGATGCATTACTGCAGAGGAATGTTTAAAAACAGTAAAAAAATATACCTAATAACAAATTCTCTGGTTTATAAGGAATTCTGATTGAATTTTATAAAGTGTTTTGGACTTGTATTTCATCCATATTTGTCAATTGTTTTAGTGAATGTTGTACAATAGGTAGAGTGCCAATTTCGCAATGACAGGTATTAGTAACTCAAATCCTGAAGAAAAATAAGAAGACATGCTATTTGAAAATTTGGAGACCACTTTTTATTATATATTTCATAATGAGATATTTAAATATATCAGTTCGAGATAAATTATGTCACCTCAGTGGCAATACCACTTTTATCGCCACAGTGGTGATATAATTTTTGGAACTACCTTCTTTTTCCATTTAGGAAGTATATCTGCCCTTATGCATGTTATTCAGACCTGTATTTCCATATCTAGGCCTGTTTCATTTTTTCCTCTTCTCTCTCTCTAACCATAAAGATATGAACAGATCTTAAAATGTGTCAAGACTGTTGACCCTCTAGTATACATTTATGTAATCAATGAGAAGGCGCCATCAAGAATGCCTAAAAACCCCAAACAACAAAAAGTAGGCTTCAAGTATTAACTTTTTAATATTCATTTTCCACATGAATTATGCAAATTGTCAGTGACTGAACTTACATGACCTGTTGCTATTCGATATTCTGTGTCATCCATACAGTATCGTGAAGTGGACACATTTTGTACTGTCACTTGTGGCTTTGCCTCTTGTGACAATACAATGTTTCCAATTCACTCGTGAAATATTTCCATATATCAACTCAAAAAACTTAGATATCTTCTATCTCTTTTAAATTGTGACCACAAAATTGCTGAAAAATGCATTTCATTACAAATAAAGAAATATCAAAAAAGTTTAATCAATGAAGATCAAACGGGTTTTGTAGAAGGCAGATATATAGTTGAGAAGATAATGATTTTACAAATTACCAATTTTTTTGAAAAAGAAAATAACTCCAGTTTACTGATTTCAGTCGATTTTGATAAAGCCTTTCAATGCGTAGATCATGAATTTTTTTAGATAAAACATGGAAACATTTTGGCTTTGGAGTGAGTTTTGAAAAGGGGTTTAAGTGTTATACTGTGAATCTGTCTCCTAAGTGATAGATAATGGCTTTTTGTTTATTTTTTTGTTTTTTTAAATCAAAGAGAGATGCCACATGATTTTCCCCTCTTCCTGTTTATTTTTAATTCATTGTACAGAGATTCTGTTGATTGGTTTTGTGGGTTCAATGCCATTTTTCAGCACATGATAGGCTATATATGACAGCCAGTATATTTGGTGTAAGATCCTAGGAAGAACCACTGATACATGGGAAACTACTGTCAAGCTTTCTCACATACCCACATTGGCCAAGCTGAGACTTGAACCCACATGGACAGAGGTGAGATGTGAGTGATCTGTAAAGGCGAGTGCCTTAGACCACTCTGCCACCTGGGGTCCCAGATTATATTGAATGCCATGAAAAAAGGATAGTAAAATATGATATAAAATACATGACATTGAATTTCTTCTTCTCTTAAATTGTATATGATACTTGGGGTTGTCCTTGAACCTTCCCCTGATGTTTTGAATGCAACTTTAAATTTATTGGAATTTTTTTAATAATATATATTTGTATCCGAGTTGTTCATCAAAAGGTTGATAGAACTCATCGGCTCCATTGGAATCAAATAACTGGAACAAATATTTATTTCCTGTAAATGTTAAACAGTGGGCTATTGCTCCATCAATCGAGATAACTGCTGCTATAGCCATTTGCTGTATTAAAATTTTTAGAAATATTGATGCTTCTGTAATTTTTCATTTTACATTCTGATGGAAGAGATCCTCTTTTGTGTTTATGGCTATGATTAAAACATTGTTCTCTTCAAGAAAGAATGTATTTGTTTCTTTACAGCGTACAAATTAGGCAATATTCTTGTTTAATGCCTAATAAGTAGGCAAATTTTTTTTTTTTTTTTTTTTTTTTCATCTAGTGCAATGCAAAATCAACATGAAAGTCCAGATATCCTGTAAATTGGGGTTCAATATGTAAGTTGAAAAAAACTGTGTACAAGCCAGATTTTTTGATTTGAATGATATAATGCTCTAATCCATCTATCATGTGTAAATTGTATTCAGAAAAACTTGATAGAGCATAGTCAAATACAATGCTAATCATCTGTGTGGTTTAGTTTCAGCTATAAAAATAACCAACATGTATCTTGACAGTCAGCATCTCCTTGATTTTATCATTTAAATCTGTAATGACTAGACCGTCGGTTGTTTTCATTTGATATAATTGAGCTTTCATTCACATTTATTTTTATTTTAACATCATCTATCATCTAGCATTTTGGTTAACTCTGTTCGATCATTTTCTTTCTGCAATGCATTAGTGTATTAGTGTTAGCTGTGATTCTATTTTTCATGCCAGCAAATTTTGTGTTTAATCATTAATCCACTTTTTAATCTCTTAATTATTCTGTTTGATTTCATTATTCAAATCTCTCTGTAACTGTTAAATTTCAGATTGTAAAGTATCATGGTTTTCCAGTGTTGTTTGAATTTTCTCCATGTCACTCTCCAAGACCTCTATCGTACTGTTTTTTCTCTGTTTGATCGGTTGTGTATGTTATTGAACGGTAGGTATATCATCTGCTTTTTCTCTTACTGATTGTAGGGCTTGAATAGCAGTAGACAAAGTATCGAATCTCTCCTTAAAGAAGTCTTAGGATTCAAAAATCTTTTTGTCTATTCTTGTCAATCTGTTTGTGTAGCTCTGAGATTTGTTTAGCCCTTTCATTGTCATTCTATTCAATAGCAGCTAATTTATTGTCAACTTTTTTCCCCATGTTTTGATGTCTTTCAGATTGTTTTCACTAAATTTGTTTAGTATTTGGTTGTCAACTCTTCTCAATACAAATCTTTTATTTGCTACATTAATTAATTTGTCAGGGTCATGTAAATTGGAGATACGATTATTGTTGAGGTCTAAGTAACTATTAATTGTTTGACCTAATGTTATATCTATTTCAGCTGTTTTTGTATCAATGTTAAGAGGTTCACCAGGAATGCTAAGCGATATCTCTCCAATCGTAATATTTACTTAATATGGAAAACATACTTTACAGACATGCCGTGAAAATCTATTACTTTTCCATCTTCATCTCAGATGCTGATAGTTCTTTGTAACTGTTTGGAATAACCATTAGCACTGTGTTGTACTAATTAATGATGAAAGTGAATTCATCATAATTGATTTCGTTCTTGGCAGAGTCACCTCAGGAGGAGAGGTCACAGAGGCTGAACAACAAGGTGTACCAAAGTTGCATCGTTGCAGTGATTTCTTTCCATATCACAACAACTTCATTAATACTATTCAACTTAGCAATGACTGATGTGACTATTTCATAATGTTTTAAAATTTTGCTCATTCAGAGATTTTATAACAATTCCTGTAATGGCTGTTCTATATCTTGCAATGGAAGAACTATACCAGTAGCTATTCTCCCCACCCCAACCCCAACAAAAAAACACAATCAGCTGTTGAAATGCCTATGCCAGCTGAAACTCTTTCCATACTTGCATCTACCATTTCAAAACTTTGAATACCTTTTTTATGTTTTTTTCTCTTGCATTTGTTGTGTTCAATTACTTTGATATGAGCATGTTTGATCTTATTAATTTCTCACAGATGTTGCGTCGCCTTTTCACTCATTTCGCTCTTGCGAGATACTATTTATTGTGTAACATTTTGTCAGGTAAATTCTACTTTCTATCAGGCAGTTGAGTGTAAATTGTGCAAAAGACATTGGAATGATAAGCTTGAGCACTTCTTCAATGTCCACTGTCGATAATTTGTAATCTCAGTAACTTTTCCAAGAGCATGCTGTTGGCAACAGTAAGAGAAAAGCTTAATATTGTGTGGTAAGTTGTGTTGATTATGTTTTTGTTTGAGTTGGCATGTTATTAATTATTACCGGAAAAGCTAGTATAATTCATTTGTATGGTGTTTATAATTTAGTCAGGTGAAAGTCTTCTCACTATCAGTTAGTCAATTGTGAACTGAGTGTAAATGGGATAATCAGCTTTGCAATTTCTTCACTGGTTTTGTCTGATGGTGGACCTGTTGACATATTAAGCAGCTTATTAAAAAGAATGTTGCATCCAAGTGTGAAAACAGATTTTAATTTATGCATGGTAAACATAGTTGATAATGTTTGTTTTGTTTCAGCTGAGATATTGTGTTAAAAAAACACAATAAAAGCTGTGTCGAAGGTACATGACATATTGCTATTTATTACCGGGAAAAGTTAGCAGACTTAAAGGTGTGTTGAAGCATTTCTAATATTGGGTTGGATGAAGTCCATTCTTTGCCATTGTATGATACTGTCATGGTTGAAATATATTGTTGTACTTTCTACAGGCTTCGCTGTTGTGCTTTGGTTGATTGTTCATTGTTATTGTAATAATTGTTTACCACTGTTTTGTTTGTTGAAATATGTTGTATCTTCTACAAGCTTTGCTGTTGTGCTTTGGCTGATTGTTCATTGTTATTGTAAATGTTTTGTTGTCCCATAGGGACACCTCGCTGTAGGGGACGAAGACACTGTGTTTTGTTTCAGGTGTAGAAATGATTAGAGGTAAAATAATTCATGTTCATTTTCTTAATAATCTAAACTTTTCAAATTTTTAATTTAAAATATAATTCTCATAGCTATGATTGATTATGTATGACAAAGTTAAAGGTGTGAAACATGACAGACAGGACAGTGGAGTATTTAGTTGATTACTCAGAATCTTATTTAGCATATTTGCTAGTCACTAATCGACTTAGTTAACACTCTTCCATTGATTTTTATATAAAATCGATTCAGGCCCCATAATATATAGAGCATGGCGTACAAACACGCGAAATCGCGCTATTTATTTAAATATTTATAAATTCTCATACAAAGTTGAAATGAACCCCATAGCAAACCCACCCCCTACAAATTAGCTAGCCCAGTTTAAAGCCTTACATAACCGACAAAAACCATTGCTTACACATTTTGAAAATCAGTGTATTGTTTTTCATATACAAACATTGCATAACAAGTTTTAATTTCTATAACGTCACTGTTATTTTACCTTCATGTAATGTTTTCCTGTACAATTGTTTATGCTTAAATACAATATATGTAAAATTCTAAACTTTGTGAACATATATTCAGATTGTTTCCTCATGATTGAAAGGTGGTAAGTACTACAAAAATATTTTTCCCGTTCTGTCCACATTTTACGACTTCATTGATAATGAATACTTATAAGACGTTATTGTAAATCGACAAAAACCAGATAGATAATTCCACGATATACGTTTTGAATTCCTACCCCACACAGAAACCACCAAAATAAAAATAATAATAATAATCAAAAAACGGTTTGTCGGTTGACCCATTGCCATATAGTGGTTTTGCTAACTGATACTTTTTTGAAATCCTATGATATACAATTTTAAAGCTTAATAATACCTGTATGAAAGTTTAGAGCCATATTCAAAATTACTCTAAAATCATTACATGTGGATCAAGCATTGCACAAGATTTCGTGTGTCTGAGCGTAATGTATAATTATGTTTAGAATATTGAGATACAGAAACTACAAGCTTTCAGTATCCTTTGCAGAGAGATTATTTAGAATGGAATGAGGATGCCAAATAATTTTTCTATCTCTCAAAGCTTGATACAATTATCTCTCTCTCTCTCTCTCTCTCTCTCTCTCTCTCTCTCTCTCTCTCTCTCTCTCTCTCTCTCTCTTTATATGTATGTCTTTGTGTATGGTTATTTCCTTTCATTACATTATTTCAGCTCTTCTGAGATGAATAATGTCAAGGAATGTGATATATAAAATTCAAGCAGCTAGCTCAAAACAGAGTAAGTGTTTCTGTGTCTCACAATACAAATAATTGTTTAACATTAAGAGTTTGTGTTTTTACCATTTGCTAATCAAGAGTTCGAAGCTAGTCAGTTTAGCGTAGCTGTTGTATATACTTCTCTCACTCATGGTACAGCACGTCCTCAGTCCGCGGTGAGTGCAGCAGCAACAGTACCAGTCCAGAGAGCGGTGCAGCAATAGCCCGGAGGGACAATGAAACTCAGTCTGAAACAAGCCCTCGGTCGTGTTAAACGGTGGACAAAATTCGCACAAGAGCTCATCAACTTAAATAAAAAGAGGACAAATGTAAAATTAACGTTGCTGAAATTAGTTTTATTCCCGACTGAAATTTTTGTTATTAGCTACGTTTTGAAAAATACTTCTAACGTGATGAACAATAGTTAGCTTATATAATGCAACTTAACGAGAAAGAATATTATCAACGAAAGAGTAGTAATCCAAGGATGACTGTCTTCTTCTTCATCACTCAATATACTACATTGTGCTGCTTTGACCTTAACAGCAATATAATCAATTGAAATTTAACATGCAAAGCGCGTGTACAGTGATTGAACTTTGAACTTTGATAATCAAGTTGCAGTGAGAAGAATGTAATACAGAACGCATGAACAACATATTAACAGTCAATTCAAATTAAAGTTAAATGGTAAACAGCTTCAAAAAATAAACAGATATCAGATAATGCAGAACAATCTAAAAAGAAATGCATCTATTTGCCATCTGAACGCACTATCTAAATGCAAAGTAATTTTTCAAAGCACGGATACTTTGATACGCGTGCACAATCCGTATTTGAATATATATCAAGGAAAGGAACATATTAAGAGTAGTGTATATATTACCATTGTAGCCAAGACATATTTTTCATTTTTTTAAATCTCCGACATGGGTAGGAAAACATTAAAATAAAATTAAAAATCACTAGATGAGCACTACATGAGGTGTTTAGAAAACCATTAAAAATGAATAGATCAGTCAGACTATAAATACAACTAGATTATTTAAAAATCATAAATAATGGTAACAGTAAATTGTAGTTATATTTTATTGAATTTGGCAGTTTTCGGAAAGATGATTTGCTGATTTCTAGCGTCAAAAAAGTTATCATGCAATGCATTAGAAAGCATGAAGATTTACATTACATTTAATCTTGATAACATTGAAATAAACATCATCAGCCATCTTAGAAAGGTTGTTAAAATGGTGCATTATGACGAAGGAACAAATTACTTATTTGATGTGGGGAAACACATAAACTTTACATCTTGATGATCTCTTAAATTCCACAAGGTCAATATACAACGATTGAACAAAAACATATATAGAATTTATGGATAGCAAAGGTTGATTTAAAGAGCAGATTGTGACTCATGGTGTAACCAGAAAATGGGTTGACATTTTCTAGAACGTGATACCTGTGGCAAAAACGATGCAATGTAAAATTAAGTAAATAGAACATGCCTCATATGCCAGAAACAGCAAAGAAAGTACATCCAGCAAAACCAGCAAAAGTAAATTACAAAATAGTACACATACAAATCTCGATGTTAATGCAATCATTGTCACATTTAAATTTATTCAGATATCATTCTAAGAAAGTGTAGAAATTAAACAATCAATTGTGCATTTTCCTATATACAATCGTTATTACTTACAATTTTAACATATTTATGAAGCCTTCTATAAAAGAATTATCGCAAAATTAGCCATAATCTGTTTATATATGGGAGGAACTATTACAACAAACGAATGAAGTAAAATTCAGCACATCTATCATTGTGTGTAGACATACATATTTTAAAGATACAAATGTAACTGTGTTACGACTCTAGGGATAATGTAACAAGATAAAATACACAAACAAGCTTTCAAGATTAAAATTCAAATCTTTAATCAAAGTGAAAGAATTAAAAATAACTTACAGTATAAAATATCCTAAAAAGTCCTAAATTGTTTTAAAGTTCACTTCCGAAAGTTAATCCAAATAATCCGGATGTATTATTCCGAATGAAATAGCCTGCACGGTGCTGACGTTGATAAGTTCTGAGTAAATCCAAATAATCCTTGTAAGTCTGGAATCTCACAAGTATTAGAAATGTTCCAGATAATTCCACGGAACTGTATGATAATTCAGATGAAGACAGTACTTATTCCTAAATGTACTGTATAAATAATAGATGAATCTCCAAATAAATATAGATATATCCCACACTGAACTGCAAATTCGATTATGACCTCTCTCTTTAAAGTAGCTGTAAAGAATCCTCTATCACATGATTATTTGCTAAATATACATAACAAGTGCGCAGAATCGAATTGAAAAACCCTTTCTCCGTCTTTAATAACATGGTATTACAAAATAATGCAACCCTCTACGAACCAATCAGGAACTAGCTTATGCGTCATAATTTTTACGTTCTCACGTTCTTAAACTCTTAACCAGTAAACATCATGTTGATTCAGAATGGGAATGTGACCTTGCAATGTTAATTTCTAAAAGTACAGGAACTAGGTCGACATCTTTTCCTCGCGCAATTAGTCATGTGACCATTTATCGATTGAAAGGTTGTCGTATGTATACTCATATGGTAACCGCGGTTTAGACTAAGAACAGAAATCATAAACTAATAAATTAAATCATTATAAAAAGGAAAAGAGGTATGATTCCGTAACAACTGAAATTAAATAAATGACATTATGTGACATTCAATTAGTGATATTAAGTTGCTTTCGGTAACAATTATTAACTTTTTATTAGTGAAAGTCCCTTGAATTCAGTAAGTGACATTTGTGATTTTTAATAATAATTAATGACGTTTTGTAACAGTCAGTGACATTTAATAACAGCTACGTATTATCTCTCAAAGAAAATCAGTTACTTTTTTGACTACCTAGATAATTGTGCCTAAACAGTGACCCTATTATCCCAACTCAGCAAGGGCTATGTGGAATTTAGCAGAGCATTTCATAAGCAAATATTCTACCAAGATAAATGAATTCAACAAATTCGAAACGGCAAGAAAATCTTTAATTTAAAAAAATGTTTTTTAAGGCAAAGCTCAACAAAATCCACCGGCAAAGGCTGAACTGAGAGAAGCTCAAGTGCATATGGCACGTCCAACGTCAAAACCTGTACAATATGAAAACAAATATTACATCCTCAAATCTGCTGTGGAAATGCTGCGCAATTTTGGAGATTTTTAAAGTCTGAGACAAAGAGCATAGCAAATGTAATTTCGACGCATCGTTAAACACATCTTCAAAAGTTTCATTTGGTAGGCGATACAACAGGACCATCGTCCAAATTCTCTCACGAGGCACGAGGAACTATTGAAGCAGTTACTACAGTCTGAGTTTACCAAGGACTATTTAATTGTGCACGGATTGTTGCCGAATAAAATTGAGCGGTACATAAATATACATCTGACGTCAGAGACGGCGGACCGAAGGTCAGCCTTATCGAAGGTGTATCCAGCGTGAAAAGCCACCACTAGCCACTTGGATTTTTAAAGTTGCTTTTTAACATTTTGTCGTAACATATGCATTTTTTTGTATTGCAATAAAAATTTTAATATACTGTGCATTCTGGTGCATTCTGCCAATGTAATTATTAATTTCCTTTGCCATTTTAATTGTGTAGAGTGTTGATGTGATGCTGACTGAAATAATTGCAATTTTGTCCAAATTTGCATAGATGAAGTAAATTCCTCTCTACAGTCTATCACTAAGACCATTTAAGTGCATACAAATAAGCTATTATTATCTTTTGGTGCATCGAAGTCTTCATTTTTTATTGATTTAGCTCAAGAGATGTCAATATATTTAACTAGTTGGTGTGTATGTTGGATAGACAGAGAGAAACAAGATGTCAATAGTGTTTGTAATTGTGTGTATGGGGGAAAAACAGAAGAAAGATGCAATGCTCATGTATATTTTTTACTGAGTTTTTATATACTGCTTACAATTTAATTCATATTTGCAATATAATCAGCATGTCTGTCCTAAATTTATTATGAATATCCTTGTGGTGGTCTCTTCGAATGTCTTTCTTTAAGACTGCAGGCATTTCTTTTGTTATCAGGTTCTTTCTTAGTTTCATATATTCAGTGAGCTCATCCATCTAAGCAACTTCCAAATTCGTCAGTGCAATCCTTTTCCTCCATGTTCTGAAATTTAAAACAAAATATTCACATGCGTGTGTGATCTGGCGGCTAACCTATGCAATGGAATTTTCTTCTGTCCAAAGAAAAATTACCTTTAACCTTATGATGTATAGAGATGTTATCAATATTGTTTCTCCAGATAATCTGTGCTGTAGTATATTCTTATGACCCTCAAGCTTGTGACGAAAGCAACTGTTCTCAGTATTATTTGTCGTCTAGCCTATGCAGTAGAATTTTCTTGTGTCGCTAGAAAAATTACCTTTAACCTCATGACTTATACAACAGTTCTCAGTATTGTTTACCGGCTAGCCTATGCAATAGAATTTTCTTATGTCGTGCGAAAAATAACATTTAACGTTACGACTCATGAACCTATCTGAATGTTAAATTACTACCGATATTCTTGGCTGCGAAATCTTGCTTGTCTTTAGTTTGTCAAGAACCTTCATCTATCGCAGCTATGAAAGATTTTAAAAAAAAGTTCCTTAATGGATTCTATGCATAACATCTAGAAGTAGATTCATATTTTATAGGCTTAAATATTATATAATACCCAGCAAATCCTATCCTATTTTGTTGAAAAAAAAAAAGTCACAACATTTTTTATACTTACCATTTTAAAGGGCGAAAATCCCACTATAACAGAAAAATCTTCTGAAACTTTACTGCTTGATATAATGCCGTATTAAAGACTGGTTTAATGGCTGTCTATATTGACTAGGGTATGTCTGGAATGCAGTATGTCGGCAATAATGACTCACATGACTAAGCACACTAAAATAGCTTGCCTATAACTGATGTGTCATGTATTGATTTTGACTGTTGAGTCTTATATCTTTATCTGTTTGTGCTAGTAGTTTTCAATTTTGATTTATTATTAGCGATACACAAAAATACGAGTGAATTTTTAATGATTTCAAACAAAACCCAAACAGTCTTGGTCAAAAAAATTCGAAATAAAAAAAAATAATTAAAAAAGTTTTTAAAATTGTTTTCATAAAAATCTAAAATATGAGTGGACTAACAACGACATGTATACACCACTATTAAGATTAAGCTATCTGCTTATTTTGTGGAAATTCAGTAAATTTTTTTACAAATCTTGTTTTTGCAAAATATTAATAGTTTAGTAAGTGTATCACAATCTTCTACATTTCTTAGCATTAGGATTTCTAATGTGTCTGTTGGAAATGTGAACTGTATAATATCTGTAAGTGAAGGACATTGAAAAAGATAAAGAATTCATCACTTAAATCATCCAAGTTATGACAGAAACATTTTCTATTAGCTTTAATTTGAAGAAACGACAGTATTCGGTAGGTAATCTGTGATTTATACATCGGAATTTACATAGATATACGCTTAGTGACTGATGTAATAATGAAGAATATATTGCTGCTTGCTACTCATATTAATTTAATTCTTAGTTTATAAATTTACCGTATATACTCGCGTATAATCTGAGTCCAAATGCAAACAACATAGACCCTGATCTGCCATCGCATAAATCACCGGCAAATTATGGTCTATGTTGTTTGTTCTACTAAGTAGTCCTTACAACCACAAAACAGGAATATAACTAAACAAATATGTTAGTTAAAAGCATGCATTATCTGACTTGGCATCTTATCTTTATTTCATGTTGTTGAAATTCGAGGCTTCACTAGATTTTATATATATGTATGTATGGCTGCAAGCAATGAGACACCAACAAAAGGGGTGGGGTTATGTTTCCTGCTAAAAGCCCTTTTTTTTTTTTTTTTTTTTTGCATTGTTGCAGGCGAAATCTTCATAACGAGTCACGTATTCTGTTCTAAGTCGGCTGATCGAGTAATTCGAAGTCCGAAAATGACTAATTCTGGACTATTTTGTTCTATGAAGCACACACACACACACACACACACACACACACACATAACGTCTTAATTGATAATTAAGGCGATATGTTTACACAATTAACATTTTATTTATGTTTTCAGCCGTATCACATTTGAGTGAAAAGCTTCTGATAAGTCGAAGGACAAAAATACTTTATAACCCAAAATATTGTGTATTTTGTTTACAACACAGTTTACACCAGAATGGTTCTCGAGTAGCAGCCAGAATGGTTCTCGATGGTTCTCGGTTAGCAGCCAGCGTCTTGATACTTTGATTGCATAATATATTGGTTTATCGCAGTAAATCATCGTTTTCTTATTGTATAGAATTTTAAAGAAAAGACTGAGTTGTAAGCTTTTTATTGGAAAGTACCGTATAATGGGTAATTTGCTGAAACTAATTTTAACGCGTCTAGTCAATCCGTAGAAAGTAGTAAGCACGTCAACAATTTCACGCTCATTCATGTAATTTTACTTGGACCACATAATCCGTAAAATATATACATGTAAATAATACATCATCCATCTTCAAATGTTTATTCCTAAAAACTTACAGCGGTAAATATAACTCATGATATGGAGGGGTTGATTCCTAAACAATTACAATAGTAAATATAACGCATTATGTGGAGGGGTTGATCCCTAAAAAATTACAATAGTAAATATAACCCATTATATGGAGGGGTTGATCCCTAAAGAAATTGCAGCAGTGAATATTACCCATTATATGGAGGGGTTGATCCCTAAAAAAACTTGCAGCGGTAAATATGACCTATTATATGGAGCGGTTGATCCCTAAATAAATTCAGCAGTAAGTATGGCCCATTATAATGAGAGATTGATCCCTAAAGAAAATTGCAGCAGTAAATATGACCAATTATATGAAGGGGTTAATCCCTTACACAATTAAGCAGTAAATATAACCCATTATATAGAGGGGTCCATCCCTAAATAAATTGCAGCAGTGAATATTACCCATTATACAGAGGGGTTCATCCCTGAAAAAAATTGCAGCAGTAAATATAACCCATTATACAGAGGGGTTCATCCCTAAATAAATTGCAGCAGTAAATATAACCCATTATACAGAGGGGTTCATCCCTAAGTAAATTGCAGCAGTAAATATAACCCAATATATAGGGGGATTCATCCCGAAAAAAATTGCAGCAGTAAATATAACCCATTATATGGAGTCGGTTGAACTCTAAACAAAATTAAGCAGTAAATATAACCCATTATATGGGGGGGGGGGGATTGATCCCTAAAAAATGTAAGCAGTAAATGTAACCCATTATATGGAGAGGTTGATCCCTAAAAAAAATTGCAGTAGTAAATATAATCCATTATATGGAGTGGTTGATCCCTAAAAATATTAAGGAGTAAATATAACCCATTATAAGGAGAGGTTGATCCCTAAAAAATTGCAGGAGTAAATATAACCCATTATATGGAGAGGTTGATCCCTAAAAGAAATTGCAGCAGTAAATATAATCCATTATATGGAGTGGTTGATCCCTAAAAATATTAAGCAGTAAATATAAACCATTATATGGAGTGGTTGATCCGTAAAAATATTAAGCAGTAAATATAATCCATTATATGGAGGGAAAAAAAGGGAGGGGGACTGTCGCTTA
Organism: Margaritifera margaritifera; assembly: GCA_029931535.1. Taxonomy (NCBI): domain Eukaryota; kingdom Metazoa; phylum Mollusca; class Bivalvia; order Unionida; family Margaritiferidae; genus Margaritifera; species Margaritifera margaritifera. Next base: position 4,698,002 of record JAQPZY010001627.1, on the reverse strand, counting down.
TCATTATGATGAAATCAGCTTTGCTTTGAGAACTTGCGAAGACAGTCAAAAGCATCGAGACCTTATGGAAAATACATGCTGAGGTTAGGAATAAATATATGAACTAAACTGGTGAATACTAGTATGAAAGAAAAATTACAACATTTTAATTAAACATCTTACCAATGATAAGAATCCAAAGGAAATGAATATTCACTGCCATAATTCGAATTTGGAAATTCAAACGAAGTCAAAATCGACAAGATCCATTTCTTCTCCGTCAGTGAATGGATAAGAAGTGCATGAAGAAATGTCATTTGACAACTTCAGTTTACAGACTTGTTTTGGTCGATATCGTGCCGCTAGCTATTTCTTTCAATTTCTGATTAAGCTCTTGCTCCGAGAATCGCTTTCAGTTAAACAGAGCATGGGTGTCATTGTGTAACTGCGGAATGAAAATCGGTCTGTATCGATCTGATACTGAATACAGTCCATTTCTCAAGGAAAGTTGCTCGTCAATTCTATTGAAACCGTTTACAGCGTGGGAATTTCATACAGCCGATATTGGCTGGAGGAAAGTTATTCAATACATTCTTTTATCATTTCTTTCCGAAAGTTGCTTTTGCTTTAGAGAATAGAGAATGCCACATGAATAATGTAAGACTCCCATCAACCAAAAAGCTGTGTCGTAATGTAAGCCAATCATAATTGTATTGACAAAGTTGCTGTATATACAATTAACGTTTTCAAACGTTAAAAATGTTATCCCCATCAACACATCCCACCTCGCTCAGAAGTAAAAAATGTTGTCATTCTGAGGTTTTGTAATGAGCTATTGATTGCCGACAGATGACAATCTAAGTCGTTAGAACTTGTGTTTGAACCCGTTGTTTTGTAAAAGAGACAATAACATTTGTTTACACCGACGGAAGTATTTTATCTTGAAAAAAAGTGCAAAGCAGAGTGGTATTGGAAAATACACTTAACTCCCATTTCCTCGACATGATATAGCCAATAATGTGTTAAAAGTGCCGTTAAAAACTACAAAACACAATACAGAAACACAGTCAAGTCACTAAATATTATCAGAAAAAAACCATGAAAACTTTTCTGTCAAACGCATGGTGCTAACTTGCTGTCTTATAATCTAGAACCTTCAGTGAGTTGGTGTGACAAATGGCTGGCTGATTTTTTTTTTGTTTTTCAAAACTTATTGTACGTCGATTCCACAACGAGTTCTCGTAACGTACAGAATGCTTTCTCAGAGGATCAGATGTTGGCATAATGAGGCATTTCATGGTAGAAAAAAATGGAGAACCCAGAGGAATTCATTAATCTTGTATGGGCGATCACTTATCCTTGCATGTTTCACAACCGGGGATCAAACCTAGAAAAGGTGCAAAGTGATCACCACATCGCCGTGTTACCCAGCCGTGTTACCCAGGCTTCACTGAATAAATATAAAAACCGAAATTAATCATTAGTTGAGTTGACACGATATATTACACAAAACACCAGAATAAAAACAAAACGGAAGAAACAGCTTCTGAATAAAAGTGACTGAAGACAAGAAGACACAAGTACAGACGTTATGTGTGTGTGTCTTTATGTGTGTCTGTGTGTGTGTGTGCTTCATAGAACAAAATATTCCAGAATGAGTCATTTTTGACTCGATCAGCCGACTTAGAACAGAATACGTGACTTGTTATGAAGATTTCGACTGCAACAATGCAAAAAAGAAAAAAAAAAGACTTTTAGCAGGAAACAAAACCCCACCGCTTTTGTTGGTGTCTCATTGCTTGCAGCCATACATACATATATATATAAATCGAATTTCAACCACATAAAATAAAGATAATATGCCAAGTCAGATAATGCATGCTTTTAACTAACATACTTGTTTGGTTATTTTCTTGTTTTTGTGGTTTATCTTAGATTTTTTGTTTCTCAATATGAATTAGACGAGAATAACTCGTAAGAAAAGCCCGTTTCCCTAAGTGAAACCATTCAGGGAAAAACATTACTAGAGTAATAGGATAATCGATTAACAGCTCTTGTCGTTTGAAGACAGAGAGAAAAAAATAAAAGTGAACAGTAATAGGGCTAAAAAAAAGAGAACAAAAGAATAAAAAAAGGGAAAGAGATAGAAAATTAAGAAAAATATGTTGCATTAATAACACAGAAACCTTTATACATTATTTCTTCTTTTTAGCATGCAGGGTACACTCAGACATACACGTACTCAAAATGCATTCAGTTTTATTGAATTTGCTTTCATTTGCTTACACAACAGGTTGTAGCATCCCATGCCAGGTAATCTTAATTACAAAGATGTCGGCATAGGATTGTTTAAAATTCTTGTTATGTTTAAAATAACTTAATTAGATTTTTTTGAAGGATATGTTTCCTTTTATGACTATTAAAAAAAGTTGTTTACGTGCCCTAGGAGAAAAAGAAGTATTGATAGAATGGTTTAAAAAAAGAATTTGTTTACGTCTCAGCTAACATTAACACTGTTTACATCTTAATTTCGTAAATCACGACAGCGACGCTCACATCCGTTTAGTAATTGAGTAATTGATTGGTTAATTAAGGATGAAAGTAAGAAAGAAGGCAGATAGGTATATAATTAAGTAAGAGAGCAAGGCAGTAAGTAAGAAAAAATGTGTTGATGATGGATCAATGAATAAATATATAGTTGGATAGTTCAAGATAGTAACATGCAATGGAAATTGTCGTGCATACATTTGGCGTTATTCTTTTTACATAACATCACACAGCAGAGAGAGAGAGAGAGAGAGAGAGAGAGAGAGAGAGAGAGAGAGAGAGAGAGAGAGAGAGAGAGAGAGAGATGTACATGTATTCGGTTAGGGAACCCTAGAATTATTCTTCTCATTTGCATTAGTTGCATTGGAAGGATTCAAGACATGATTTGGCCAATAAAAGCCACACTGGAAATTGATAGAGGAGACATGTTGAAAATATTAGAAGTCTATATGGAAACGAAATCAAAGACCACTTGCAATAACTACTTTATTTAGTTTACATGAACACATTGCAGTAGGTAAGCAGAGAAACTTCTGGGGCATAGTAAAATTAAAATAGTCCGATCTTTTTTCGCTAGAGCCTCGCCCACGTATAATAAATAAATAAATACATCGAGAAATGTCTAGAAATTTTTTATTTCCAGTACTATCTATATTTACCTATCCTACAGTTATATCCAACCATCGCACTATTTGAAATCTAACAACTACAATAAACGCACATGATAAAATCGTGTTCGCTAGGACTTTATAGGGTAAATAAATTCCTTAGCATACACGTGTTGGTAAGTAAGGCCGCATGATGTAGACGTAAGGACATTCGAATACAGATCAAAAGATTTGTGGATGGAAACTCGGCATAGGAGATTTTTTTATGGATAAAAAGGTTGTCAGTGACGTATTTCCGGATTCATTGGACGGTTGACAGATGTTCATGGTTTCTACTCATTAAATAAAAAGGTATATGCACCACAAGCTATGACGCACATGCACACAATAAAGTATGACGTTAAACTCTGAAATTTATACGCATGCCAAAAAAAAAAAAAATTCCAGTAAAATGAATCAAAATGAATTCTTCAATACTTGATGCAACAATAAAAAAAGAAGTGAGAATTTTTTTACAACCACCTTTTAATAGGCCTTTCAACGATAAAATTATTAAGAAACATGAATAGACACACTTTAAACAAATTCATAACTGAAAGACTTAGAGATTCGTTTAAAAGAAACGCAAATGAGTACCGATTTTATTTTGACAACAACTAAGATTTCTATGAAATTTTTGATGACATTTAATCTTATTTGAAGAAGATAGTCATTCGGAAAATTCGGCAATTTGGTTCTATAAAAGTACAACTATACTTAACGATTAGACTTATGGAACGACTCATTGAGAAAGTTAAACAAATGAGTATATACATTTTTATCACAGAACAAGGTCTCTTTAATATAATGAACAGAAGTGAAAATGCAAATGGTGACAGAAGCTCACTTTAAAATACATCACACAAAATTTGAACAGGAAACACACGAAAGCACAAGATCACCATTAGACAGAGTAGAGTACTTAACATTACACGTCGATAAATACCAACTACTTAGAGGAAGATCATATATAGATCTACTTGAATGGTTCAATAACAAAAAGCACGTGCATCAGCGTGAAAAATAAAGACGATCGATGTTTCATGTATGCCGAGGAATCAATTTACAATATTCCCATAAAATATCCCCAGAAACCATCAAAATACAATTAGGATACAGCTGGTTTAATAGATGTGGAGTAAAGGAAAAGGATAATGTGAAATTTGAAAATGAAAATCCGAAAATGCTTTATCTAACCATCTTACATCAAACTGGTTAGAATAAATGAAATAGAAAGACAAAGATATGTTGACATGTTAATTATATTTCAATATGATGTTCCCAATGACTGTACAAAAGGAAGGTATAAACAGAAATAACGTACATAAACGCATCTGTGCAAAATGCTTGATTATTTTTATACACCGAAAAAAAAGATGAACATAAAAGACTTTAAAATGCAGATAACAAGACAGATATAATGCCCGAAGAATATTCAGATGTAAAATTTTAAAATCTCAGCACCAATTAAAAGTTCCGTATGTCATTTATTCTGGTTTGGAAAGAATCATTCTACATGTGAAAAGCTAAATTGACACACAGCTTAGTATATTATCCTGGACAATACAACCAGGCAAACACATTCCATAAGGGTATTGTATCTACCTCAAATGAATTCAAAAGAGATATAAATCAATAGATACACAGGAATATGTTGCACTCAATAATTTTTACATGCACTGGATAACTTTCCTAAAGTAGTGTACACATAATTAAGCCCAAAACTTGTAACATCTATTGTGTTCGTAGATGATGATGAGCAGCATTTCAACTCAACAAGTATATCCCTATCTATGTGAAAGAAACAGGAGATCAAAAGGTGCGTGATCATGATCATTTAACAGGCAAGTATAGAGGTACAACACATAACGAATGCAGTTTTGAATTTATACAAAAAAAAAAAAAAATACATACCAGGGTTCATTTACAAATTGTCCAGTTCGGACACACCGAACAACGAATGAAATATATTGTATTTAGTAAGAATTTTATATTTGGTAGGTTCATAAAAGACGAAAAGAAATAAAAGTTGAAAGGACAATCAGGTTTGTAGAAAACTTTAGATTCATAGGACAATCTAAAGAAGAACTAGGGGAAGAAAAACGTAACGGTTAAAAATGTAGAGAGTCACTGACACATTTTACAGACATTACAGTGAAAAATCAGAGTCATTCAAACATTATACAGACATGACACTTACAAATTAGAAGAAAGACATTTACCCATATGAATACACGAACATCTTCAAAAGATTAAATAAAACAAATTATACTTTGCAAAGAAGAGTTTTATTCCAGTTTGAACGATGAAAACCTATTAAATGATGATTACCGAGAAGTAAAAGGGATAATTTAACCTTCAAACAATTGGAGATCTTCAAGATTACTACGTCAAGAAAGATAGTTTGATGCTATATGACATTTGTGGGGAATTTAGTAAACTACAAACTAGACACTGATGATTATTACAGTGTTTCTAGATCTAGATTAAGATATCAGGTGTAGAATATAAATGTTAACAGACTATGACATGTTTCTGATCACTGCGACTGGAATGAGTATGATACCACATTGGCACGCCAAAGCAAAATTTGTACTTGGAACAGTAATTGGTCAGAAGGTGAGTACATAAGTCAAGGTCATTTATTATGTATCTAGATACTGTTACGACTCTAGGTCTTAAAACAGTGTAACAGCAAGAAAGCGAAACTAACCATGTATATAAAATCAACAAACAATTTAATATCCTGAATTTAAAATGAAAATTCAAATGACACTTACAATTTGTGAATTAAATTCCAAATAATCATAAATGTCCTAAACACAAGTAAGAAATTATACAAAATGTTCCGATTGAATGAATATTCCGAATGAATGAATGTTCCAAATGAATGAATGTTCTTGAATGTCCTGATGTACCACAACACTAGTCTTGAATGTACCGATGTACCGCAACAAGTCTTGAATATCCTGATGTACCACAATAATAGTCTTAAATATACTGATGTACCGCAACAATAGTCCTGATGTACCCCAAATAATGTAATCTAGAATATCTTTTAAATCCAAAGGTTAATGAGCAATTTAAGGTAATTCCAATGAATGTTCAAATAAATAATTTCTTTCGAATTATGTTTACAGCACAACAGCACAACTAAAACTCTAATCATAAAATGATTCCAAACAGTCTGATGATTCCAAACAGACTGATCATAAAAATAGGAATGTTTTCAAAGCAGGATTTAAAATAGGAACGATTATAATGCGTACATCAAATACTTATAAACTCTTTGCAAATGGCCTAATTCACAACAGGACATGTGTCGTCTAATGATCCACGATGCAATACAATATGCGTCATTCGAGTTGAAAATCCCCAACAAAGTTTTATATAGTTTTGAAAAATTGTCAACAACTCTGACCTTGAACTCAAAGGTCGGTAAATACCTTGTTGACATCTGAACCAAACTTAAAGTGCGACTTACTATTTGATCGTATTTTAAAGTACAGTCATAGACCAAAAATTTAGGCACTCATTATAGATTCTATATATGTAACAATTCTAACAACATCTATGAATAGGCCATGAGCCAATACATACCGATAAAAAAAAGTTAAATGGGCAACTGGTCTATTAATTAAAGTGATAGAGAAACATTTACTCAGTTTACCCAATTATTGTGATACTTTTTGCATTTGAGAAGTGGATTTGGAAATTCTGTTACATTTGCATGACTGTTTCAAGGACCACTCGTTAACTCCAAAGAAATTAATTCCAGATGAAAACAATCTGCCAGAGTTACAAAAGAAGTGGATATATGATTCAAGGGTAAAAGAAAAGCAACCAAAAACAGAGCTATTGTGTATATTGAAAAAAAGAAAGAGAAATATATTATTCAGTACAGAAATCTGAAACTTTATACACATTTGGGTTTAAAACTAAAGAAACAAAATTACACGGCTGCTTTCTTTGATGAACAACCATGACTTAAATCCTACATAGAACTGAATACAAGTCTGAAACTAAAAGCAATAAATGACTTTGAGAAAGACTTTTTCAAACTAATGAATAATGCTGAAATTGGTCAACAAACGGAGAATTTGAAAAAAGAACAACAATTGTCAAAAAGATCTTTCATTTGCAAGGAGAACACATATTGTTGATGAATAAGTGTTAGATAGTTTGAAAAGCAAAAGATTCAACTAACCAAACCAATACACGGAATGTTTACAGTGTTAGAGTTAAGTAAATGATTAATGTGCGAATTTTACTACAACAAGTTGAAAAACAAATGTGGTGATAAAATGAGACTCCTGATGTCTAATTCTGTGTATCTATGATGAGACAGAAACCTTTGACAGTGAAATGAAGGATAAAACCATGTTCCTTGTCCCTAGATCTCCAGTTCCATTTTCGTAAGTTGGGCATGGGGTCAGTGCTATGTCGTTGCGCCACGTTCTCGCATATTTCTAAAAACTTGCCATGCGCCATGAGTTCGTCAGAACCCTGCGATTTGTTTCGACCAAGACACCGATTTCATCGTGGCTTTTAGCTTTCATGGATAGTCTCCGGCTGATAATATTTCCAGCTACAAAAATTCAGACTACGACTTAAAGCTGTGATCTCAAAAAGGCAATCGCAATGGGAAAGGGGTGGGGCAGCAATTATTGTTGACAATATTGCAATCCCCGCCACACCGGTGCCCAGAGACACAGCCGTCAGTGTGGTGTGGACACAATTCACCACTTTGATTACGCGCTTGTACCTTTTGTATAGAGCGCGCCGCTGTTCAGCCTTTGCCCGTAAGGAGGCTTTTGCCTTTCAGAACTTTTTTTAGACCAAAATTTTGTGAGTCTTGGATTTTTGGATGCAGTAACATTATAATCCTTCTATAAGCAGCGTGATACGAAAGTTTAATTGATCTGGAGATGGGAGGTGGGTGTGTGTGTGGGGGGGGGGGGGGGAGGGGGAGGGGATCGATCCCCTGCGGACACGCGCCTCTAACCTATCGCCGTTGCTTACTGGTAAGATGGCGGTGATGTCAAGAAAAATGTCAGTTTGCTTGATATCACTAGATCTGGAAGAAACACGGGCAACAACATTCCCGCCAACACGTTTGCCAACAGTTACAGTTACTATGCCTTCTGTTCGCAGCTGCAGTGACTGGTTGTTTTTCTGGCCTACTACTGTGACGCGGCAAAGCGAGTAATTTTAGACTATAACTCTGTTTTTGTTCAAGCGATATGAGTGATGGAGGGCGCTACATACCGCGAAGGAAAGGTTATTGCAGAAAACGTTTCGCCAAATACTACGTTGTAGCAATCGTGCCCAAGGGCAGTGCTTTTGGCTGTTGTTCAGACAACAAAATCGCAATTAAATCTAGCTATTCGCGGGTTGGCTTATGATGCTCCTGGTAGCCCCAGTGCTAGATGTCCATTTGCATTTTTTGCATCACCATTCACCCCAATATGAACCGGTACGTTTCAAGCTCCGGTTTGCGCAGATACTCTTGCACCAGTGGTTTTGTATTCCTTGTCGATGTTATGCACTTTTTATTTGCGAGCTGTACCAATACTCTGTCTTTTTTGTCAAGCGACACAGAAATGATTCATGTTCCTTGTTTATGTCTGGTTGCTCCCCCATGGCTTTGTTTTTTTGCTTGAAGCTAAGTATTACGCAGGTTCTAATTGCGAAAGCCAAAGATGGTCTGAAAATCCCGACGCTTGTGCGTTGACGTTGATGTCCTTACACCGTATGGTGTCTCGAGCTACAATAGATGCACAGCTGGTTGTGACGAATTCGTTTAGTAGCAGCATCTTTGGGTTAACGGGGTCACGTACCTTTTTGATTAAGCCGTTGTTCACCACCAGCGCGCCGCTCATTTAAGACCCTAAAGGTATTACCAACATCAATATAATTTTGACAAATTCCATGGACGCGCCATCATCTCTCAATGTATCAACGGCGGCAAAGACAGCTATGCTGCCGCTTGCTACAATTGCAAGTTCGGTGATGAGCGCAGAGACGTCCACCCCTAATTTATTAGGGTCTCCCGTGGCATCTGAGAACACGACCAGGTCATTTGGGTCTGCGTTAATGGCGCGGTCGCTAAAAGTTGCGAGGTCGGCTTTGGTTGCATACTGGGAGAGATCACCATCTGGGGCTCCGGCGCTTGAAATAGCAGAGCGTCCATATATGTCTACAGGCATGGGTTATAATTCTTCTATCAGCAGTGAAATAAAAGTTTAATTGGTTTTGAGTGGCCGCATGTTTTGTGAACACATTCGCTTGATTTATCGGTTGTATTTATAATGATGACAGTAATGATGTATAGCAATCTTCAACATGCCTAAGATCACCATATCCACAAATATTATTTTCATTGATAGTCAGAAGTACCATGACATTTAACCGCAGGTCTACCGACCGGGTATTTCTTCGGTAGATCGCTGTGATGCGGCAGAGTGAGTTTTTTTACGAACAAAACGTATTGTTTAGTGTCGCTGAGACAGGTAATAGAGGGTGTGACATAATCTCACTGAAAGGTTATCGGCGATAGCTTGTTGCTACTGATCATCACGTTGATATTGTAGTAGTAACTGCGAGCGAGACCTACCACTGCGAGATCGGCCTGGTTGCACTCTCTACAAGAGTTTCTGTGTGAATGAGGCAACCGTAAGAACCCGATGTGGTTGAGAGTCCACATATATTCACAGGCATGGTTGAGCGCTGCTCAGTCTCTTGAGCAATATGCTACAAATAAGGGATCCATCTCCAATTCACATTAGTGCTGCAGGCGCCGCTCTTAGGATAGCACCGTGCGTAACAATATGTCCGGGGTCGGGTTGCGCTAAAGAGCTTTCAGCACCGCGATGTATATGTGGTCGCAAATCGGTCCATCGATTTTTTTTACAACGGGAACGTGGATGAGGTCAGCGGAAGTAACTGGGGAGTTGGGTCCCCTTGTTCTGTGAAGATACAAAATTAGTTCAAGAGGCTGAGTGAAAGTAGAGAAGGTGGGATGGCGAAACCCAGTGCGTCTCGTGGTTTTGTGAAGGGTCGAGACTGACGATGCTAACTTCATGCCCGCTGCGTCCCGGTAGGTGTGCCAACTCATCGCCAGAGAAGTGCTTTAATGACTGGGCCATATGCAGCAGTTCAAACTTGGAGAGAGTCTTTACTGCCGCCCTGGCAGGCACAGGCCTTACCCTTCTTTTAGGCCACTGGGACGCTTGGCGCCGGCGTCAACCACTCCCCTAAGGGCGAGACCACCAGCTGTGCCAACCGCGCTGAACGCTGCTGCCTTTCCGGCAAATAGGAGAGCGGAAATAGTAAGGGTGAACAGGGGCAGGATGGAGACATCGACGTTATCCCAGCAGGACTCAGCTTCTTTGTTATCGTTGAGATAGTGAACATTATCGAACAGCGCTATCACACCGTTGTGGACAAGTGCCAACTTGTTCGCTGCTTTGTAATCTGTCCCGTTTTTCTTTGTAAGTTTGCCGACAACTTCAATAAAGGTTTTGGAGGGTAGAAAGCAGAGCGAGTTGTCCTGCACCTGCAGCCGCACACATCCCTTTTTAATGGGGTTGCGGGTCGAGGATGCTGCGGTGACGAAGCATAGTGGCCCACGTATCGAGGGCGGGGTCTTTTATGTCTTAGAAGGATGCCATTGAAAAAAAGATATGTTGACTTTGCACTCATGCAACCATCTGATATGGTGAGGAGCGAAGGCCTGCACCCATTGCCAAGTTTGCGACGACAGCATTGCGTATTTGGAACGGCATAGTTTTTTTCCGCGGTCAATTAGTCAAGTTTGCAGCGACAGGTTGAACCAAGGCGGCGATTTTTTGGCGTGCCACCTCGTTTACATGGTACAAGCGGAGCACTCCTTTTTTGCTCTCTCAGGAGGTGTACTTTACAATACTCACTAAGACACGATTAGTTAGCCAAACAGTCTTACCAAGCATCAACCAATGACAAAGATTATGACCTTCATTTTCGCTTTTAAGATAAGTATACTTAAGTCGACTCACTGCTTTAAAATAAAATGTATACAAGGCGTTTCCCCTTTTTGTCAGTCGTTCCAACAGGGGCCCACATAGGGACCTGGCGAGCCCATGGCGCATGTCAGTTTTTGTATGTAGTACGAGAAACATGCGAGAACGTGGCGCCATGACGTACCGCTGGCCCCATGCCCTACTCGCGAAAATTGGAACTGGTGGTCTAGGGACGACGCATGTTTTACGAGACGATTGACTATTCAAAGGGTAATATATTTGATTTACCAAATATTTCATGAACTGTTTAAATATTAGTTCAACCATGCTCCAATTAGCGAGTTATGCGGGTTAAGGTCAATATTTTTATTCATTCAGGATTAATACAGATGAAAAAGAAGTATTAAAAAGATTTAAAACAAATAATTGAAAAGAAATGTACCGAAATTGTTTATTTGATCTCAAGAAAAGTTACAAGAAAATGAATTTAACATTATAATACGCTTGAGGTGTATAGAAATAAAATGAATAAAGCATGTCTGTGTATGATTGGAGGCGTTTTTATTTTCTTGCTGTTGATAACGTAAACAAATTACCTTACCGACAGGTCAGTATCTTTCATTGAAAAGGAAATCCAAGCCTCATTTAAACGTTTGTTTCATTTTCACTATTTTAGAATTTATACAATTTAGCTTTTTATTTTGTCTGGAATAATGTGGTTTTCTTCAAGCACAGTTTGTATTGCTTTTATGTCCTTACTTTAAATTGCAATCCAAAACATGTACTTTCTTTGAAATCTTTGATTACGGAGTTGTATTATTGTACGATTAGCCAATATTTCAAAATGTTTACCACTAAAGGCTAGTTTTATTGGGTTAGTTGCTTTTACATCAACAGTGTTACCACAGTCATCAATTAGAAACAAAATATTTGTACCATTACCAGTCAAACTCGCGAGGGAGCTTACTTGCTGACAAATCTTCTCTCCACCAAGACTGTTATAAAGATTCAGACATGGAATGTGAGAACACTGTACGAGACAGGGAAAACGGCACAAGTTATCAAAGAGATGGACAGGTACAGGTTGGAGATTCTAGGACCGAGTGAGGTTCGATGGACAACATCAGGCCAAATCACCTTAGCAGCAGGACATCTCCTCCTCTACGCAGGACCGCCTAACGAGGACGACTACCACAGGAATGGAGTGGAACTGATGATGAGCAAGAAAGCAAAAAGAAGCCTGATGGAGTGATAACCAGTCAGCTAGATGACTTGGACAGCCTGCTTCCAGTCAAAGATCAAAAAGATAACCATTGTGCACTGCTACACTCCAACGAACCTTGCAGACCAGGAATACAAGGAGGATTTTTATGAGCAATTGGAGAGCGTGTTTGACCCAATGATGGGCGACATGAATGCAAAAGTGGGCAGCAATAACATCGGATGAGAACTCATCAATGATAAAGAGGGCCAGGGAGAGATGAATGACAACGGAGAGCTCTTTGCTGACTTCTGTGGGTTGAACAATCTTATGATTGGCGGGACAGTGTTTCTCCATCGTAGAATCCACAGATTCAGCAACAGAGAATCAGATCTACCACCTGGCTATCTGCCGCAGATGAAGGATGACTCTGATGGATGTGAGAGTCTATAGAGGAGCAGATGCTGGCTCAGACCGTGCGCTGGTGATGGCAAACCTGAAGACCAGAATGAGAAGCATAAAAAAGACAGTCATGCAGAAACATTCACGATACGACACCTCCAGGCCGACAACTGTTGAGAAACAACTTGAGTTCGCCATTTCCCTCTTCAACATATTCCAGGCTCTTGCTGACCTTGATGATGGTTCCATAGAAACGAAGTGGGGTCGAGTCAGATCAGCATTCACTTCGACCTGCGAGGAAATGCTGGGATTCAGAAAAAGTAAGCTCAAGAACTGGAAGTCAAAAGATACGGCCAAGAAGATTGAAGACAAACACGAAATCAAGCAGAAACTTGTACAGGCAAAGATCAGAGCACATAAGCAGGGTCTTCAGGAGGATTACTAGACAAAGAATAAGGAAGTCAAGAAGAGCGCGAGGAAAGATAAGCGGGAACTTGCCGACAAACTTGCCACAGATGCACAGAAAGCTGTGACAATAAATTACATGAGGACCCTCTACAACATTACACGGCAAAACCAACACAAAAAGCATGTATGCGGAAAGGATGGGAATATCCTGAGTAAATCATCAGAACAGCTCCACAGGTGGAAGAAACATTTCAGCAGCTATCCGAGGGGCACACCTGTGGAAAACCCACCCATCATAGAAGAGGGAGAGGATCTGGACATTAACATAGGACCCATTACCAAGGAAGAGTTCATACAAGCAATCAGGAAAATCAAGAGTGATAAAGTTCCTGGACTGGACAACGTCCTACTAGAAGTCTTAAAGTAGATGCCACAGTTAGAGCGGACACCTTGATTGATCTTCTACATGAAAAGATGGGACAAAAGAAGCGGTGTCTCAAGAGTGGAGGGAGGGCTACATTGTCAAGATTACCAAAAAAAGAAGACCTTAGCCACTGCCAGAATTGGAGAGTATTCAACTCCTATTCCTGCCGAGCAAGATCTTCACAATGCTGATTTTGGAGAGAACCAGGTCTGCATTAGATTCCAGACTGAGAAAAGAACAAGCAGGATTCCGGGCTGAGAGAGTTCGTGTACAGACCAGATAACAACACACCGCATTATCATTGAACAGTCACTATAATGACAGTCACACCTGTATGTGAAGTTTTAGACTTCAGGAAAGCATTTCACATAGTGGATATAAGCACCATCTGGACAATCCTGAGGTACTACGGCATCCCAGAGAACACAGACTTGTCTCCTTCTTTCTCTGTTGACACTGGCGTCAGGCAAGGATGCGTACTTTCACCGATGATCTTCTCACTAGTGATAGACTGGGTGATGAAGATGGCAATGGACCAACCACGAGGAATACAGTGGACCTTGAATAAGAAAACTGGAAGATCTGGACTTTGCAGATGATATTCGACTGCTGTCACACACACTCCAGCGCATGCAACTAAAGACATAGAGCCTACATACCGTAGCCCGAACTACCGGTCTGGAGATCAATGTCGATAAGACAAAATGTACCTATTCTATTAGAGAGGAAAGCCACTGAGGATGTTGACAAGTTCAAATACCTTGGCAGCATTGTGAACAAGTCAGAAGGAACAGATGAGGGTGTTAAGGCCAGGATTGACAAGGCACCCCATGCCTTTACCACTCTACGGCCCGTCTAGAGGAGTGATAACACCCACCTGAAAACAAAGCTTAGACTGTTCAACTCCAACGTCAAATCAGTGCTGCTATATGGGGCAGGGATCTGGAGACATACAAAGAACTTGGAATATAAGCTGCAGGTCTTCGTCAATACTTGTCTTGTCAGATGGCCAGATCGAATACCTAACCAGGAGTTATGGTTGAGAACACAACAGAAACCCTTATCTGACACCATTAAGGAGTGGAAGTGGAGATGGATTGGACATACCCTGAACAGAGACCAGCCCAACATCTGCTAGTATCTGAAAGTTAAGTGGGATTCTAAACACTTTACCAAGTACCGCAAAATGTATAACTCAGAACCAGTATTTTGTGCATTACATGTCCATGATCTCAACTTTCTCAGTTTTTCACTCGTGACACCTTGTTCAATCCTATTTGTTCTAGCCGAATCAGGTAACCACAACTATTTGTATATCACGATGTTGTAATCATTTAACCTGAAAAGATCATCGCTTCCATTGGATATGGAAATGTCTTTCACACGTATTCTAATCAAATTGTTTACCGTTACATTTTATTACCATTTTAGTTATTTCGTTTCTGCTGTCCTGTATCTTTTTGATTTTCTTTGTTAAATCATTCTTCTTCTGCGCCTCTGACTGAGCATAAGTGTTAGCAGTTATTTGTTTAAGCCAGTAAATTTATTTTATCTTACAATCACTCATTATCTTTTAATCATTTGGTCGTTTTGTTGTTTTGTCATTTAAATCTTTCTGTAACTGTTCAAGTAGCAATTTAAAGTGACGTAGTCTTCCATAGATTTATTTTTTATTTTGTCAATGTCACTCTCTAGAACATGTCTCACTGTTTATCCTATGCTTGATTGTTTGTAAATATTGTTGGGGGTTATACATGGACCCTTGACTATGTTTCTCTTACGGTTTGCAATATTTACATATCAATAGACAAGACTCTGTATCTTTGCGTAAACAAATCCAGAGCATCTAAAATACGTTTCTGTTATCTTTTCTCCATTCTAGTAACTCTGAGATTTTGCTAGCTCCTACAGTACCATTCTATTCAAGGGCTCTTAATTTATTGCCAAAGTTTTCTCTCCTTGTTTTGATATCTTTCAAATTATAATCCTCCAAAGCCTTACGCATTTGAGTATCAACACGTCTTTGCACAAATCGACTAGTAGCTGCATCAATTAATTTCATAGCATCACTTAAATTTGTGATAGGGTTATTGTTGAGACTTATTTCGTATGAAATGAAACAAAGTATCAGTGAAAATTATTTTAAATCTTAAACAACGTCTTCAAAAAGTATGCTGAAGACAAATGTAAGAGCCGGCTTAAGTGCTCTGTGGTAAATATAGTTAATAATAGTTGCTTTTCTCACTCGCAATTTGTCTGTAGGTGAAAGCTATGTGACTTTTTAGCTGGTAGAACATTAAAGCATACCAGTGATTGTGCTGTACTTTGTTGCTGTTCTTCAGTAGTATTGATTTTGTTGGTCTGTAACATCATGTTCTGTACAGGCTTTCTAAATTTGCAATTTCATCAGCTTTCAAAACAGAAACAGCATTGATTTTAGACCAAACAAGCACGGTACATACAACAGCAATATGAGACCTATAAAATAATATATTTTGTTTGAGTTTTGTGAACTTGCATAACGTAGTGCACTTGCGGCGTTTTGTCACGTTTGATATTCCTTTTTGTTCTTTATTTAAGCGTTCAGTTTTGACTTTTTAAATTCCCGTGAACGTTGTTCACGTTGCCTGCCAAGTTCATCTCTGAGCGGATCTTTTGGTTTATGTGACGTTGTCTTGTTTTCGTTTTTGATTTTACTTTCTTTACTTTGCATTTATTTGCAAGAAACTTTGGAAATTTAATTCATAATAAATCTTAATCTGAATTTGAATAATGTTCAATTGAAAATTATATTTCAATGTTACTTTAAGTAGTAAAAAAAAATTTGAAATGTAATTGGGTAAATAAAACAATGGATAGAAGGGTTGTGTTGAATGCAAAAAGCTAAATACGTAAATGAGTTTAATCAGAAACAAGGTAAATGCAAACCTGATTAAATTTAATACAATAAAAAGTGGAGACTTAAAAATAGAGAACATGTAAATTAAAACAGCAATGAGTATAGAACAAATTTTTACATAAAGATGAACATTTTAGATTAATTCACAATACAAGAAGTCAAATTGTACTCGCACTAAAACAAAACTTAAAGTCAGATGGGACTTTAAAAATCTAAGGTGTTCCATCTATTGACTTCTACTTAAGGTGGCTAACTTTTACAATCCTGAAGTTGATGATTTAAATATGGATCATGTCATATCATGTGCTTCTTTTGCCTATCCAACTCAGCTCAACAAAGAAAAAGTATCCACCGCTCAAACACTAGATACACGAAAGCCAGTGAAAAAAGATAAAAATGATAGGATGCCTTCCAGGATAGAGATAGAAGAACACAAGAAAAAAGATGAATCATTCAATACTTATAACTTTATCATGGAAGACATTTTGAACTATATTGTTCAACTGCTTTTCATTATCGAATTTTCTGCATGGTTAACAGTTTCTCCTGTACAGCCAACTATTGTAGAAAATTGTTGTTAAAGGCCCAAAAGTATAAACATTAAGGCAACCAGTATCCATTTATTTATTAAACATTTTTTTTCGTTTTTTTCCTTCTGTTGACCTTTTGAAATATGTATGTTTGAATGATTTATTAAAAAAAACAAAAACAATGGCTATCAGTGTTGGTAGAGACAAACTTAGCTTAAATGAAGAAAAAAAAAAAAAAAATAACAGTGAGGTATCTCAGTGATGTTACAGTGATTGAACCAAGCAATTATTTTGGAAATTTTGGCAGTTCTTGTATTGACAAAGAAATATCGTGCCTTCTGGATTTATTTCACACCCTTTATCCATCACTTTTTCAGTTACGCTTTACCAGTTATCTATCTGTATATTCCATTTGCAATAGTTCCATTCAATTCCTGTTTGTACTCTTCAAATTCTAGAGAAATGGAGTAATTGCTATTCAGTAAATCTTCATTCTTTTTGAATGTGAGTTTTATTCTTCTTTTTAGCTGTTTAAATAACTGAAAAATGGCAGAACGTGTAAAAGGGTTTGAAATGAATTAATCTGATGATTATTAAGATTATATTGTAATCTAGAATATGATTAAGATTATATTGTAGATCCTGAAACTGCAATCAATGATTCTGATAACCTCTAGTAATAAAGCAGGCCTGGAGTTAGTAAGTAAGCATGCAAGATATATGTATAGAGATAGTGAGGGTGAATTTTTACATCAAATCTAGAGGAATGTCCTGTAATACATTTGATCTGAAGGTCAGCCAGAATACTGGTACAAAACTTGTAGCACCTACTTCTATAGAAAAATATGGTAGATGTTACGAAATAATTAAATGCTAAGGGTTTAGCAAATAGACAAACTGTTTCCACTTCTGCCCTGACAGATAAATTTCAGGACAGACCGAATAGACTTAGAAATAACCTGTGCTAAGTCCAAAGACACAACCTAAATATCCGTTAGAATCCACTATTACGCTGATACAGCCAGATATACAAGTTACTCGGAATATTTAGATGTAACAATCCGGTAATAAGTCACTGTCGAGCTCTTTTATAGATTTCGCCCCCTTTGTCGAGTTTCGAACAACAGAACATTCGATTTGTATTACCATGCCTTTTTGATCATTTAAGAACTCATATGTTATTCCACGCGGTCTTACATACTTACGCATGTACGCTTTGTGATACTTTTTGTATCTGTCAAATCGTATTGTAGTAGTGAACTTTTAGATAGCATGATAGTAAGATATAGCTGTAGAGTAGAGGAGAGAGAGAGAGAGAGAGAGAGAGAGAGAGAGAGAGAGAGAGAGTGAGAGAGAGAGAGAGAGAGAGAGAGAGAGAGAGAGAGAGAGCGTGTATGTGTACTGGAATTACAATTTATTGAAATCTCTCAAGATATTCATCGTACTATTTTACATTAAACTATTCTCCATAATTTTCCCTATTTACCTACTTATTACGGTCAGTTAAATACCACTACGACAAGTCATCGAATTTGTCGCGTTTAATAACTTGCTAACAGTCAAACCGCTGACCCCAGCTTTTGAAGCCATAAATGTTATGAATCTAAGGATTCATCACTAAGTTAGTTCACAGCTAATTTAGAGACATCCTAGGAAACTGATGCAATTGACCATTTGGCTTGGTGCGGCATGTGACAATCAACTATCACAGCTAATTCAGAGGCATCATATGAAACTGATGCGAGTGACCTCTCGGATAGGTGCTGCAATTGCCAATCAACGATCACATAACAAACATTCCAATAAACCGCTGCCAAAACTGATTACACAGATAGGTGTCAATGTATAATTCTATTTTTACAAGTATTGTGTGGCGGTCGGACAAGAGTGTGTCCAAATCTGTGCAACTCAGATGCATTATCTCATTTTTTTTTAATATATCTATTTATGTTTAGTGAATCATTTTTTTCGCGTGACGTCAGCAGAAAATGTGTACGCATAGATCCGCCATTTTGTTTCCCTTGCCATTGATAACGGGTTGAAAATACAAAATGTTCTCGATAATGCCGATTTATGGTATTTTCAGGTGTTCAAACCGCCGAGGTGTACAGAAAGATGCCAGTTTCTTTAAAGTACCAAAAGGTTTAACTGATCAGGATGCAGAAACAATGAAATTATCGGAAGAAAGACGTCGTTTATGGAAGGTGGCTATTAACAGAAAGGACATTGAAACTGAAGAGAGATGGGAACGAACGATTGTTTGTTTCTAAGCATTTCGTCGGAGGTATGTTTAAATTAATTTATCAGTTGAGTTATAATATGTTTAGGTTGGATTTAGAGATGCTTGAGTTCATGCTTCAGCAATAATTGATAAACTTTGTTTACAGTCCCCAGTACAGGCACCAGAAGTCTATCTTTTTGGATACAAATTTAAATTAACAATTTTATAATTTAGATTACGAGTATCAGGATTAAATATTGATAGTTCTTTTAATTTTCCATTGACTTATGATGACATATTTCTCGACTTGCCTAATACATGTACTTAGTTCTTTTGAATAAAGACACTATCTCAGTTGCTTGCTTTTTCTTTTTACAGGTGTCAAAGCTTATTTTCACGACAGAACCAGTCCATCGTAGCTGCCAACTCTAGATCTCGGTACTCAGAAATTATTTCACCGGTAACAGGAGCAGCTCATGAGAGATTTAATAGGGTCAGCCAGCGGAAACACAAGAGACAGATTTCAGAGGCAGTGTCATCTCTACTAACATTGAAAAAAGGTGCATAGAATTCAGGGATAATATTGCCAGTGGCATATCAGAATCTGCTGAAATTACAGATAACCAGAATGACAGTACTTCAAACCAATGTCATGATCACAATGTAATGGAATATGTTTCATTTCAGCCTGCATCGAAAGATGAAGAAATTTCAAAAGCGATGAGCATCCGAACTGACTTAACAATCGAAGCACACAAACAACTAGAAGATGGTAACAAGTCCAGACTCATTGAAACCAAAGAAAATGAAAATTTGATCTGAAAGGATTATACAATCTTCAATCTTATGTTGACGATTTGGAAAAAGTAGCATTTTACACAGGTTTGCCCAATGTTGGCGTGTTAAAACTATTAATGAGTAGCAACAGTAAGAGTTTGTCAACAGAAAATGAGAGGCTGAGCGGTGCTATGAACAAGGCGTATACGCATTCCAATTACAAACATAACCAGACTGTGAAGCATCTAATAGGCACTGACCCTCAAGGTGTTGTTACATTTATTTCTGATGGATAGGGAGGTAGAACCTCTGACAAGTATATCACAGAAAAATCGGGACTTCTCAATAATCTATTACCAGGTGACATTGTGGTGGTTGATAGAGGCTTCAGCATAGAAGATGCTGTGAGCTTTTATCAAGCCGAATTAGCCATTCTTAACTTTACACGAGGAAAATCGCAGTTACATCCACTGGAAGTTGAAAAAGCTAGAAAATTTAAATCTGTTCGAATTCATGGTCTCGTTTTGCGAAAA
Organism: Margaritifera margaritifera; assembly: GCA_029931535.1. NCBI lineage: Eukaryota > Metazoa > Mollusca > Bivalvia > Unionida > Margaritiferidae > Margaritifera > Margaritifera margaritifera. The sequence goes on along the minus strand of JAQPZY010001627.1, from coordinate 4,677,434 downwards.
TTCAGAATTTTGAGGACATCGTCCCCATTGAGTTTATTAAGTTTAGACACGTAGAGAGTGTTCCAGCTATTGACAATATTGTTAAAGTGGCTTGCTGTTTAACAATTTTGTTCCCTTCAGTTGTTCCATTTGAGAGAAACAGTGAAATGTCATAAATTGTGCAAGTTTATTGAGCTTACCATTTACATTGAATGTTGTAGTCATACATATATAAAATGTGTAAATTTACAAATAAATTGCAGTGTATTCAATGTTTTTATTTTTGATTTATGTTAAAATAATTTACTGGAGGGGACATCCATCAATAATGACGATGACAAGCAAATTTATTGTAGGGATCGGGAAGGCCAAGAGTCCTCATCAATAAGACTGGCAGTTTTATCAGATGAATAGAGAGAACAGCATTATATAAATACCATCATTTGCTGAATATAGAAATATTCATGGCACGTAAATGTCTTTCAACAACAAGAAATCTACAAATGTAAGCCATGGTTCAATAACATATTTGTACTTTTGAGATTTTGATCTTGAGAATTCCATGACCTTTGTTAAGGTTGTTTGCTTAGATTTCTTTGTTATAATTAAATTACACGACAGAGACATGATTCCGCAAAATATTGATTTATTCATTTGGGAACATTGAAACAAATTTAATTTTAATCAATTTCTAATCTTCATAACACTGCTTTATTATTTATTATCTGGCATCACAGACATAATAAACTATACTCTATTTCCAATACACTAATTATATTCAATATATTAGCACTTTAAAACTGTATAACTGTATAATGTGGTGGGCAACTGATAAATATATTGGTTCATTTACACTCACCACAATACCATTTTCCTTTTGGCACACGTTTGAATTTTATGCAACTTGTATGAAACCACATCTTTGGGCAATTTTCATTTTCGCACATTATCATTTTTCTTCCATCATCGTCTCCACCTTGTGTCACTCTGAGCGGAGATGGATTTGTAGTCCTCAACAGTAACTACCTCAGGCATAACACATTTGGAGTGAAATTCTAAAGCTTTTGCAGCCATTGTTTGCCACAGTTAATTGTCTCTATAAATATGTTCATTGTGGTGATCATGAGGACACCATACATAAAAGTCACAATACTGTCTCTTCGACAAAAACATTTGCATTTGCATCTGGTAGTAATGGGGGTAGTTATGATCGATTGTTAACCTGTTGTTTATCGATTTCAACCACAGAACATCCAGTATAAGTTGGTCTCTCATGCTGTAGGGACATTTGATCTCGAGACAGCCATCCCCACAACATTCACACGAAATGATACCATCTGGACTAGCCCAAACTGGGGGAATGTTTCATTGATTATGAAACCACTGTTCACAAGTTTAAAATTGACATGTTTACTCTGAACTAATTCCATCTTTGCAGTCGTTTCATGTTTAATTCCCCAGTCTGTTGAAGCACTATAGAAGTGTATCTTATTCCCATCTGAAGCACAAATTGTTTTCAATATTGACACAGCTGGCTGCGTAACGTTTGTGTGGCATACACAATACAAATTGGACGCTGTAATTCTTCCTGTGCGATATCTGTGCCAGAAAACATTATTTGACTGACCCTTTATCTCCCTCTCAAGATATGACGCTTGTTCCTTGGCAACATACATGTCTATAGTACTGCATTTGTCCAACACCTGGTCGTATGATGGATCTGAAGTACTCGTATCATTACTGTATATGCATACATGGGTCAAGTCAATCGGCCACTGTGCAAATAATGACTTTGGTTTAAAGTTCCCTGAGAATTTATGTAATTATGACAGATATTGCAGTACCTGGCATAACTGTGTCAAGTTCATCCACAAATCAGTTCTCCTCGTTTGCTGTCGGTGAAGGTATGTCCGATGTTGCTTGCTTATTGGATATGATACGCAGCGTTTCATTATTTGAAAGTTTTCTCTTTTTAGCTGCAGACTGTAGGTCCATATCTTTGAGTCTTTTGTATGGTGTATCAAATTTAGTTGTAGTAGGAAACATCCAGTATACAGGTACATCCTTCATTGTAGCTTCCTTGCGTATTATTGCACCTGTCTTCAAGGCAAACAAAACTGCGACAGTGTGAGTACAACATTCCCCGATTCCTGCCATGTATGTGCAAAGTACTGATTTCGCACTCCCATCTGTGCCAACAAAAACCCATGGCTCTAGAGGTTTCTCCCTGACTAACATAGAGTGGGTCACCTGGAATTCAGAATGAATGAATCATTACCAATTATAGTAACTAATGTTGAATATTCCATCATTACAGTAGCTTTTTGTTCATGTGGAATGTATAAATGTACTATCAATCAAACATTGTGAAACTGGGCCGAATAGTCCGAATAAAATTTAAGATGCTATTATTCTATGTGAAATTACTTGTAAATCTATAAATTTGTCATCATAAAGAACATACTGCAACGATAAAATGGAGCTCATTGGAGTTTAACTTTAATGGACCAAAGTTACATTATGAAAAGAGATAGAAAGAAGAAAAAAAAACAAAGGATAAAAATTAATGTACATTTGGTCTCAACAAATGAACCCCATTTATTTCCTTGTATAGTATTTCTTTGATCCAGCCATCTTGGAAAAGCTTGTATGCATCTTGGGACTTGTAGTTCTTCAACTGATCTTTTGTGTATGCCGATTCTTGAAAAATCAAAAAATAGACGACGTCCACATAACTGACGTCAGGCTATTTCGTCCTATCGTCGCTAAAAGCTTCAGCAGGCAGTTGATATGGATCAATCTGTATTTTAGCAGTTTTATTGTTGTATCTCTTACGAATGTCACCGCAAGCGAATCGAGATAAGAAGTATGGATCATAGCGTTGTTTTTTTTTTTTTTTTTGTCTTCTCGATTGTAACTATCGAGATCAAGTATCGATTTGGCTAATGAATCAAAATGGCAGCGATTGCTTACGCACGTTGCATTGTGGTCAATTGTGTACCGTATCGTGACGTCAGTGAAAACAACGGATAACACAGTGACAATTACCTTCGTTATAGAATTTTGTTTCGGAAAATAATGTTTCAGGCCAAACAGCATACGAGTACTCCAGGCCAAACAGTGTACGAGTACTGTTTTGCATTGTCTTTCCTCATACATAACGTTTCTTATCATAATTGAAAAGAATGAAGAAATTATATATATATATATATATATATATATATATATATATATATATATATATATATATATATAAAGTAGATGAGGAGGTTGATCCTTGATGTCTCTTTTTTTAATATAAAGACTATATTCAACCTTATTGTAAAATGGAATTGTTATAAAATTTTAATATAATTCACCTATGACAGGTATTAAAGTGAACCACATGATGACCGAAAAGTGAATGGTGTTTAATCCAGGCTAAAGGTCACCAGTTTAGAAACATAATTCATTTGAATCGTAAATATTATATGCATCAAAACAAGTGTTAACGTCAACCCTTTCTTAAGGTAATTACAATCAGAAGTGGACACAAAACAAGTTGTCAAAGACAACCCTTTCTTAAGGTAATTACACACAGAAGTGGACATAAAATGAGTTGTAGTTGTTTGTTTTAGCTATTTAAAACATCAAAACACACGGTGATATTTGGAAGAATGATCTATTCAGCAAATCACTTGGCGAACAATTTCGTTCAGTTGTATAAATTTGTAAGGGATTCACGCAACATTTAGTATATAAACTTCCATTCATGAATTATATACTGTATGAGAGAGAGAGAGAGAGAGAGAGAGAGAGAGAGAGAGAGAGAGAGAGAGAGAGAGAGAGATTGATGAGAGAGAGAGAGAGAGAGAGAGAGAGAGAGAGAGAGAGAGAGAGAGATTGATATCTTTATTTCCTCCGTATATTACGAAGAGTACGATCAATAGTATAAAGAATACAGCAAAAATGGAAAGTAACAGTAATTAAAGATTAGAAATAACATACATTTACAAATGATCATGCGTAAGTAAATGCATATATGGTGAAAATTCACAATGAGAACCAAGGAAAATTAACTTGATACATCGTCGGGTCATAATTTGTTTTCAGCATATGTTTTTCTATACATTATAACAGTGGGATTACCGTTTAAGTGAAGACAACTGGCACAGTTGCAAAGTAGCTTTGAAGATTTCCTGCTACAGCGAAATGAAAATACATTTAAAAAAAATTAATTAAATGATTAGCATTACTAAACCTTAAACAGTTAGCAACACACACGGAAGTAACAGCAAATCTCCTTAACATTAGAGATTAACACAATATACTTATTACAAAATTCTTTATCAAATGATGTCATTGCTTCCTTCATATAAAAGTAATGGGATCGTTTTCCATTGCGATGATGTAAATACTACCAATGATGAACTGCACAGAATATATGGCGTTAATACACTAAATTATAGGGTTACTGACAAAGCTTTAACTAAGAATACGCTCATTATCAGCATCGATAAGTCAAACGTTTGTTGTATATTTTCTCCACATGGAAACAACAGTTAAAATACATATGAGATGGAAATAGATAAGTAATTCATTGCTTAAAAGAATTAACAAATCGCTGGTCATCATTCCTAAGAGAGTGTTCTCCAAATAAATATTGGACATTGAATCTAAGTCCATGTAAACATGAACTCCAAATTCATCAATAATATGACACCAAAACTTATCACGGTCTTGTGTAAGAAAACTACATACGGATAGAAAATGATCAATGACTGAAGTGCAGACTGTTTGAAAACGAGTTACACGCGGTTTCTTGAGATGAAAATAGTTTAGTCACGATGTTGGCAACTAGCCTACATGACTCAAGAGATCCTGGAAATAGTTTTCCTACTTCCCTTATTACAGAGGGAATCAAATTGCCATTAAACAATAACTTCTGAAATCGACTAAGAGAAATATCTTCATAAAGTCTACATTTCAAAGCATTTTCATATAACAGACAGACTTGGAATTTAACAATACTTTTCCATTCAGATTTATTAACCGGGAATTGACCTCGAAGAATATACGATTCTATCACGTCTTTTAGATTAAATTTATCCAGCAGTTTATACGTTTCTGGAATAAGCCCAGTTTGTTTAACTTGCAATCTTGGGATCTGTTAGCTAAAGAGACGGAGTAAAAATACTCATTTTGCAAAATAAACTGCAGACAGCCTGCAAAGCTGCTCAAAGAAAATTAATTTTCTTATATCGATGTAAGCTTCAATTGGCAAAATTCCTGATAGGCTTAACGCAACGTCAGTTCGTGTATATCGAGAGATACCTTGTATATGCTTAGCGCAAAATCGATGGCATCTCTCTAGTACAAGCATATTCTGAGGGCTTAGGTTAAACTAAGTTCCACAACCAACAACGCTCGGGGTATTGCAATAGTTTCATATAAAATCTTAGCTGCGAGCGGATTAAATCCATTCTTATTTACTCCAATATCGTTAAAACTGAATAACGAACTTACAAGTTTATCTTTAGCCTCTTTAAGTTTGGTATCTATTCTGCTATACTTTGACACGTTGACACCTCAATGTCTACAAGACTCTGTTTCTTGAACACTCTCAAAACCCAAGAACCATTGCCTATTGTTTCTTTTGTAGTCAGATGAGCTCTCGTTGAATACTATAATGTTAGTTTTCTAGGAATTATATCAAAAACTCCACTTTGTGGAGTACTCGTTACATTTAATCAGTAACTGATCCAATCCTGACTTCAAAAGACTTAAAAGAAGCATATCATCTGCTACAGTAGGACACGGGCAACATCTAGTATAGAAACTTGCATTCATGAATTATATACTCTATAGAAGAGAGACAGACAGACAGACAGAGGGAGAGAGGTAAATGATGTAAACTTTTGTAACTATCATGAGAAACAAACAGTTTAAATCTGAGAAATTACCCTATAAATTATCAAGATATAAGACTTAACTATATCGTGATATAGAAGAAAATTAGTACTTATAAAACGTGATTTTTAGAACTCTTATGATTCTCATTAAGAAAAGCAAATTTTCCATCTTTACTTATTAGCAGACGATTAAGATACAAGGTATACAAGGTACTTCACAAGAAAACACGCAAATTTTCAGGTTGTTAACTAAGTGTTTTATGTGTACTTGTAGGTATCCCGTGTTGTATCATGTATGTTCATGTGGTTTTTTTTATTAATAAAACAAACTGTTAATGTATGTATTTTTAATTTTTTTAACATTTTTTGTTATATATCGTAATTTGACTTTCGTAGTTGTGTTACTGTTTGTGTTTTAATATATCTGATTTGTCTTGTTTTATTGTAAATATGTAATAACTTGGAACCTGCTTTAATTTGCCGTACTTATTTTTTTCTCGTATCGCTAAAATAGTTCGTCTAGAGCCAGTGTTTTTATATTACCCAGACTACCAACGTTAACTAAAGTTTCTTATATCTTGTATGCGATATTAACATAATCCTTATGGAGACAGAAAATATTGGTAATTATAGGTTTTCACCATCGTTACTGGTTGTAGATCTCTGTGCTAATTTATCGGATCATACTAGTTAAGATTCTCTGTGTTTCATCTCTTACGTAGATCTCTCTGGTATTGTTTAGGAGCACCCCAGTTTGAATTGTTGAGTGTTTCACCTCTGACGTAGATCTCTCAGGTACTGTTTCGGAAAACCCCAGTTTGAATTGTTGAGTGTTTCATCTCTTACGTAGATCTCTCTGGTACTGTTTCGGAGAACCCCAGATTGAATTGTTGAGTGTTTCACCTCTGACGTAGATCTCTCTGGTACTGTTTCGGAGCACCCCAGTTAGAATTCTTGAGTGTTTCACATCTGACGCCACATGTAATAACGAAGCATTTTGTTTTCTTCAAATTCCACAAATGGGGAGTTATATCTTGTTTGGAACAAAACATAAATCTAAAGTTTAGTTCACGTACAGAAAAGAAAAGGGAACGTTCTGTTTGTAAGACCTATTTATTGACCCGTGCTGTCATTCGAAAATAGAGTAGGTGCCTGTCGCCCAGGCATAGTTTCTCCCCTCACTCCGGAGTATGCAAAAGCACACTTGTTCGTAATTTTTTGTTTTTGTTTGGTTCTAACGGCACTTTTTAACACATTATTGACTATATCATACTGAGGAAATGGGAGATAAGTGCCTTTCACAAGGACACACAGAGGCAGCCGAACCAGGCTGGTCTGAGCGGGTATTGAATCCACGACCCTTGGATTACGAGTCCGACGCTCAACCAACTGAGTTAACGCGGTTCCGCTCCTGCCCATAGTATTCGATATAAGAGGATGTGACACTAATTTCTAGGCAGATGCTTTTCTTTGGCGTATGCACTACAATACTTTTAAATGCTGAGAGAGAGAGAGAGAGAGAGAGAGAGAGAGAGAGAGAGAGAGAGAGAGAGAGAGTAAACTATAGTGGAATTTCTTTTTTCACATAGTATGAATATATCATCGCCATATATATGGCAGATTAAGCACCCATAAAATTTTACAACAGTAGTAAATACCATCGAAATATCTAAAACAAAATTTTAAAACATTAATAAATTAAGCAAATTGCACCTTTTACAGAAAATTTATTTGAAAAAAATCGTGCTTTCGTGCCTTTGTAAAGTATTATCTAAGCCTAAAATAAAACAAATGTTGAAAATGCTCACACGAATTAGATGTCACACGAACTCTGATACTTTGCTATAGAACGTATTCATAGGAATTTTTAAAACATTATATACTTACTACATTGCACGGTAACTCATATCTTATTTATCTACTTTTTTTGGTGGCTCAAGCGACAACTTGATAACACTTTTCCGGCTAAAACGGTGGCGGCGTGAGAATTGTTAAGATCACACCACGCATATCAAGTCGCTTACATTATCAACGACGAAGTATAAACCAACATCAGCGGGATACCGCAGTATTATGTAGTGTAAACGTGACAACGATAGAAAATAAAAAAGGTACGGCTTTCGAGGGGAGTTTTGAGCCTCCGACGTAAGTTGTGTATTCTCTATCCACTGCCGTTGTCATTTTTCCACCATATGACACTGCGGGATCCCTCTTGCGTTCGTTTACCATCTGGCGTTTAGCCAGTGGCGTACTAAGGGTAAATGGCGCCCGGGGCGACGATGATAGCCTAAAAGGCCAAAAATACGAGACCCGACGCCCGGGGCAACCACCCTGTCCGCCCCCCCCCCACCTCGTTAGTACGCTACAGCGTTTAGCTATTTGGTGCCCGGGGTGTAAAGATAATTTATTAGATTTTTCATAATGCGATATTGAAATGTATCAGTGGGAGGAAATTGATATCGCCACAGTGGCGATACCAGTTTTATCGCCACAATGGCGATATCACTTTTGCAACTATTGTCTTTTCCAGTTTAGGTAATATATATGCCCTTATGTATGTTATTCAAACTGAAATTGTAATATTAAGCTTGTTTCATTCTTCTTCTTCGCTTCCTCTCTCTCTCTCTCGCTCTCTCTCTCTCTCTCTCTCTCTCTCTCTCTCTCTCTCTCTCTCTCTCTCTCTCTCTCTCCATCAGGATGAACAGATCTTAAAATGTCAAGACTGTAGAATTGAGGAGGTGCCATAAAAAATACCAACAAACGAACTCCAAACAACAAAAATAGGCCTGAAGTATTAACTTTTATAAAAATAGCTTTCTACATGAATCGTGCAAATTTGTCAGTGACTGAACTTACATGACCTGTTTCTATTCGATATTCAGTGCCATCTAAATAATATTATATACCTGACACTCTACGACGAATAACAGAAGTGTTTGGGAAAAATAACTCTAAATTAAATATAGTAATAATATTGTTCAAGTAGCGTTTTTAACTCTCTTTACAAACACAATCATGTCTGAATACATTGGAGAAATCGGAGATAGATGAGTGTTGATTGCAAACCAAAATTAGGTGACAATCGAAATTTGTGTGCAACGTCTGTTACTGAACTAGACTGCAGTTCACGTTTGAATGCAGAAATAAACAAAAGAAAAAAACAAAATCCTTATAGGTAAACTCACGCTCATTAAAATATTTTGTTTAAAGGTTCTACGATCTCAAGTCTGTCGGATAAGACCGCTCTGTGAAGTTTCTACAGAATCTCCACCCCAATAATGTTCACTCTATCAATCCGCGCAAGAAATGTGTTAACAAAAATAATTTCTTCATTTTCGTACGCAAACAGTCTTTATTTTGACAAAATACACAATTCGAAGAATAATATGTACGAACTAAATTTGTAAAAGTCGGTGTCCTAAATTTTCGTAAAATTTCGAAACTTCTTTTTATCGATGTAGTAATGCAGTCTTTAATCGCAATGGTACAGAAAGGAGAAAAAAATACAAAACATGCAAATCGACGGTTTTAGCTTTAAAGATATATAATAAAAAGAAATTCTACGGTTTGTTTTAATAGATACGAGGAACTACTTCAATCGTGAAGTGGAAACATTTTGTATTTTGTAATGAGTGAAATATTTCCATATATCTACTCCTACTTTTCTATTCCTACTAAAAATGTAAAAAAAAAAAAAATAAAAAAAATAAAAATAAAAAAATTGAAATCCTCTATATCATTTTTAGTTTTCAAAAGCCACACGATAGATAAATTGTATACCAATCTCCAAAATATGTTTGTAATTATCATCATGACACTGTTCGCAAATGTTAGATAGTGCTTAGCGGAATCCTTGTACATTGCAATTTTATAAACATTTATAGAAATAGAAACAAATATCAGCAGTTTGTCCACGCATTGACAGTAATAGTAAAGGACGAATTTAGTGCTACATAAAAATCCCAAAGTCACCGGTTGAATTGAATATTTCATGTACATGTATATTGCTTTCAGCACAGAGCAAATGAAACAATGAAAATGAATGAAAGCTTTTAAAAGAATGGGAATTACAAAAGACCTAAATTCTGTCAGTCAACCATAATCGGGTTGTATCGGTCCTATACATGCTTATATGCCTGAGTCGTTAGTTCTTTTGTCGTCTGCCGAAAGTATGTGTAAGCGAGTTGCGAAGAAACAAAGATTTCGAAAGCATACGCAAAATCAATCTCCAAAATCTGTTTGTCCAAGCTGATTAAGTCGTGATATACTACCTACGATACCTTTACGTGCAACAATAGGGCAAATCTACGTATATGTAACCTAATGACTTACGTTAACTACGGCACAAAACAGTTGTTTTGTTGTGAATTCGTCGTGATTGTTTGGAAACTATCTAAAATAATATAACTGTTTGTTAGTCAACGCATCATTAAAGAAAATTTGTTGGACATATCAATTATGTGATTATCTAGTACATAATCAGCAAATGAAAAAATGAAGGGCTTCCAACTGCTGGGAATAATTTTATGTGTTCTAAAAAATTTGGACTTTGTTGGTAAGTAAATTGAGAAGCATTATAAATGATACAAAATGTAAACTTGTTTTACACCAGACTGTTTCGAATTTTGATTTAAAAGTAAAAATCCGAACAAATTAGTGCAAACTACTCTTATTTATAAATGGTTTATCATTTGTTCAGTAAAATAGATGACTTCAGTCGATGTAACGTGTCGAATTCCGCACTGTAGCAAAGTACTGCACATTTAGAAATTAATAAGAAATATCCAGAAAATCAAATTAAAACACTTTTACCGGGCATTTTAATCTTACACAACAAAAGAAATAATAATGATAATACTAATAATATCAATCTAAATAATAATTATATATCAATAATACTACTGCTACTACTACCATTGATAATAATTTATTATCATCATTACTGAAAGTATTCACATATATCGCTAGGGATAATTCATATCTTAAAAAAGTTAATGCTAATTATTACGGCGATACGTATAAATTAGAATGCAGCAGCGAATATGCATAAACTTGAGAAAATATATGGAAATATATGATAAGCAAAAGCCATGAAGGTAGTTTGAAATGAATTCGATGAATAACAAAAATTTAAGAGTTCTAAAGACTCATTTGGTTCAATGAATCTAAGTTTGTGTGAGTGGGTGTGATCAATAATAATAATAATAATAATAATAATAATAAATATTAATAATAAAAAAATAGATTGGGAGTCCCATGACAGATTTATAAACAAAATCGTACTTATTTTCAAAAAGGGCTAAAAACTCGTCTAGGAGTAAATTTCAAAAGACAAGAACTCATTTCAAAATCTAAATTCTCCTGCATATTCTGGTATCGTCCATCAAGAGGTCAGTCCCTATGTCTTGCACAAATCAGTGCCTACACATCAGACACATAAGCATATCCTTCTTAATTCCATTTTCAAAAGACTAAACGTTGAACACTAAGTTCTTTATTCTAATAGATTGCGACTGTAACCTTCCGTTTGGAAATGGAACCTACATCTCTAACACCCGTGGCACATGGATCACGACCAACACCACTATCGCAGGCTACAAGGTCACCATTGGTTCCCGTACCGCGACAGTTACTCTCACGTGCTATACAACAAAGAGCACCACCAAATATATTCTTAGGTAAGTATACTGCTCTTGATGCTACTGACGCCTGTTGTTACTACCAACATTATTGAGACAACGGCGACGACCACTGCCACTGCCGTCCAATCACGACCGCAATTACCACCAAAACCACAATTACAACACTACCACCTCAACTACAACAACAACTAACAATTAATATTACTGTTTCTGTATCTGCTACTCCTATCACCACCATCAGCATCATACATCACCAATACATCTGATTCCATAATTGATTAATATAATTATATAATGTTGCTTGCTCAACATGAAATGTGAGTATAGTTTACAACTGTATTGTATTGTATTGTATTGTATTGCATTGCATTGCATTGCATGCGTGCGTGCGTATGTATGCATGTATGTATGTATGTATGTATGTATGTATGTATGTATGTATGTATGTATGTATGTATGTATGTATGTATGTATGTATGTATGTATGTATGTATGTATGTATGTATTTGTTTAAAGTTTCTTTTGTCTGTTCTTAACATTAAATAATAAACAATTATAATATATTCATAAATGATTTCTCTCTCTTTTTTGTAGTACAACATATGAGATCTTCAATAACATATTTATAAACATCTCCACCTGTTTGGATATAAGATACTCAACATATTCCGATAAATATTATTATTACGAAGCCACAGGTAAGTCTTTCCTTGTGTCACTCAAATGAACAATTAAAATATATGCTTAGATCTATCTCTTCTAACTTTTAAAACCATTCTACATAATATACTTTTTTCTCCACGTTTGGGAAAAGCCATTTAAACCCAAAACTTTTTTAAATAGTATTTTCAGAAAAAATTCTAGCTCACATATCTTCTGAAATGTACCATTTTAGAAAGATCATGACGGAATATTGTCGAAATAAAAGTGACGAAGCAGTTATTACATAATTTGAATCACACATTTTTATCGAGCATAACATTTTGGCAAATATTGCGATGAAATTAAATTTTCAAAAATATTATTTACAAAAAGTATATTACACGACGCTGAAGATCAATTATCAGCGAGAATTTAATGTCGCGAAAGCGCTAAATTTACAGAATGTCCAGAAATTGAATGAGGAAAAATATTATTGTTTACAGAAGATGCTCACTCTTTTTTCCCCCAAGAAATCCATCTATCAAATTACATTGCTATTGTTCCAAATCGTATTTGTTTTCTTCCAGAGTATGACAGCAGCAGTGGAGATTATTTTACTGCTAACAGTGCAGATGTGTGTACTGGAGCCAATTATGAGACAGCAATTGAGACCAAAGTTGTCATCAAATATGGTTTGTGAAAATGACCAGAGACAACATTTTCTCACACTGATCATGAAAAATTAGCCGAAATCAGTTTTCTGTTTAAAAGAAATAGTTATATGCTTTTACATATTAAACTTTTCCAAGGAAAACCTACATAAGTGATTTACAACGAACACAATCTACTTATCTGCATATACATGTATTAATAGAAAACAGCGATTAGCATATTTGAAAAATTCTTTACATTTGTACACGCCATTGTATAATATAGATAACATTGCATGTGCCGATTCTCGTAGTAACAAATATTATGTCTTGACATGCAGCTTTTTACAAGACAGTATCGGATTTGTAGTATTCCTCCCAACTTCACCCGTCTTCACTCCATGTGTCACTAGTCGTTTTGTGAAAAACAATTAGTATAGCATTAATGTTTCCATTCTTACTTGTTTGTATTTTACCGTCAATTTGTCAACTTTGTTCGCCCCGTAACCCTGATGTTGTATATGAGATGGAGACAAACCCTCCACCTATTATAAACTATTATGCATAGGTTTGCTTCACAGGTAAAATTATCATACACAGCTAAAATCGCCTTTTATGGTCTTGCTGTAGAACAATTAATTTATGGTACATATGCAGAACTCGAAATTAAGAATTTTATTTTTCACAAACCCGCGGAATCACCATAATAAATTGTTCACTAATACTGCCTAAATTTCACCGATCTTGGTAAATTCAAACAGAAGCCAGTTCAGTTTCCAGTTCAATATTTATTATTTATTAGCATCAACTCAAAACAATAACAACTGTATTGTACCAACAAGATTCACGAAAAGTTAAAGTTCATGTTCAAGCTTCTTCAAGACGTTCTTGTTCAAAGATGCCACAATTTGCACTGCTTCTGAGGAACCAACTTTCTGTTTTGATTTCACATATTCCTCTGCCATTATGTGTGAGGAGCTTGCATTGTGTTATTCCATGGACGATTTATGAAAGTTTTTACGACCACCAACGAATGAACTACCCAGCGCACTTTCTTTTTTCTCTGAAAACTCAGTGCAGAAAGTGAACGACATTACAGACTTTCTTGGGTTGTGCTTAAGCCATTTGTATTCATTTGCCCAGCATTTCTGGTACTTTATTAGTATCTATTGATCATATTTGCGATCGCGCTCTCTCTTGTCATCATCTAATTTCTGCAGTTTCGGTGACGGCTGCGCACCTTCGAAATACTTCCACAGGTTTAGAATTGTCACCTCACAATGTATTGAATGCTTATTTATACACATTGTTCGGTATAATTCTAGATTATTCCTTGAGTTGTCGAACGCGACCTTTTCCGATTGGTCAATACTAGCCTGAGACCCTGTAAATTTTGTTATCATCAGTAATGAGATCAGTGCTTCGGGGCAGTACACCAGGATAGTTCCAAGCGCGCGAAGACTCTTTTGACAATAATCACAATAATTGACCTGATGAGTGGATGAGTTATTTAACACCTGTCCATTTGCGCTGCCAGCATTTATTATACCAAGTCAATTGCAGGATGTTGGTAGATACTCATTAAACACAATTAACAGACCAAGTAACCATTAAAGGTAATTCCTACTCACGACCACTTCTTACGTTCTTAACTGTTATGATAGGTGACTGGCCGAAATTTTCACTGCCCCAACGGAGTAGTGACTGCTGGGTTTTATCCAGCTGCCTTAGCATCGGAAACCCAATGCATGTACGTAATGATTCACACCATGGCGCTTGGATTGATATCAATTTATTGGGGTTTCTATGCGGAACTTGGACAATTATATTATGTGGAATATGAGTCAATTACAAAAGACTTGCATGATTACGATTACAGGACACCTTTATATTCCTATTTATTTATGCTGTTATTTCACTTTCCAGTACTGAAACTACTTGAGATCATGAGAAGAAACTTATTTCAACAAAGTATTAAAACAAAACTGTATATCGCTCAAAAAGATCATCATGGAAAGTTTACAAGTCAGAATTGCTCATTCTTCTTTGTTTTCCACCAATAACAACATTTAGTGGCGTCAGATTCTGGTGCTACTTTTATAGTCTAGGTATTTGAGTTGAAAATGTTATGCCCACTGAAAATTTCCAGTTCTTTGTTTTGATGAATAATGCGGTTTTATTTATAAGAAACTTATACATTTTATATGAAAGATAATCTTTTTAATTAAATTTATTTTAACCACTGAATGGAAGTTATGAATAATATCTTAGAAAAGAGCTCAATTATTTAAAAATATTTTTTAAAAAATCAACTTAAAAATGTCATATGTACTTGTTTGGAATTTAGTACTTCTACATATATTGCAATTTCTCATTTAGGTACAGCAGATAAGAACAAGATCTATTGCCCTAACATAATTCTGGGAAACTACACTTACAACACAACCGATGATTACTCGACTATGGATTCCTGCAATAACACGCAACAACTCACCTTTAATAAAAACAAAACCAAGTATGCGGCCTTGTCAAGTAAGTGGCAAGTAGATTTGGAGAAATGCATGATAATTTTAATTTTAGAGCATAGAATTGTTCTTGTCAAAGTACTATTAGAATTCTATGTGAAGCAGTAAAATGTTGTAAAAGCGACCATTGCATTTTGTTTATCAACACATCATAGGGCACTGTTTCAATGTCTACATTTAAGATGATTAAAATGGCGTCCATTTTCTTTCACTGTTCAAGAGAATACCCAAGATATCTTAAATATGTTCATGTGGTGTCGTAACTAATTTGGCCTTTTGTACTGAAAGGACTGTTTTCATAAATTGACGATACGAAAGTAATTCCGCTATGAATCAATACCTAGGAAGTTTGGATATAAATACGATCCAATAATGGCATCTTCACGGGGTTACAGTGGTACAAAGCACCTGCTGGTCCATTAGTCACACAATTTAAAAACAAAACAAAAACAAAAAAAAACAACAAAAAAAAAAACACACAAATTGTACTTTAGCTTAAATCTGAAATATGTCAACTTTTCATAACTTCAAACAAGGTGTTGCCAGATTCATGAAAATGTAAGGAGAATCAGATCTCTGATTTCTATAGATACGTATAAAAGCACAAAAAGTCTCCAGAGAGGTCGAATTTTAAAATCGTGTTGTAATTTTGATTTTAACTTAGAAAAGCATCAAAGAGTAATTTTGTACAATTTTTACTTTTACAGGGGGTTTTCGAGAATATAAAACATGATTTACCTTTCAGCGCAAGGGGGTACCTGCGCAATTTCCTTTTCTCCAAAGAATCTCTCAGAAAAACTCTGCTTTGAACGGTACATTTCGGAGATTCTCGGCCGTGTTCTACACGAAAAGATTATTTTTATACAGAATTAAAAATACGGTTTGTTATGGTTCGCTCAGTGGTAAGGTAAGTGTGATTAGGCAGTGTAGTAGAGGTCTCGAGATTGACTCCAGTGGAAAACATTTGTCTTGTCGTCGTAGTCGTCGTCATTAGTGTGCCACTTTAGTTAGCGTTGCTGTAGATGCTAGTCTGCGCCATTAGATGCGATCTTGTGCCTTTTGCAATTCGGTGTGCAGTTCGAGGCTGAACTCTTTGTTCTCCTGTTCCATCTTTCAAAGCCAGGTGCTTGTCGGTCTTCCCAGTGGACGCTTCAACCCCCGCGCTGGTTTCTTAATTACAGTCTTAGGCCTAAGTGCCTGGTTGTGATCCATATCAGGAGGTACTCTAGCAATGTGATGAAAGAGCTGCAAGCGTCTAGATCTGATGGTATCTGTGACCGGTGGTTGCTTTGTTCTGACTCTGATCTCTGCATTCGTGATGTGTTGGATGATTGTGACACAGAGGATGCTGCGGAGGCACCATTGGTCCAAGGCATTAATCTTAAGCTCCCATACTTTTATAGCTGTCACAATTACGTTCAGTCGTTTAACGTTTTTTTTTTTACATATAAATCACTACTGGTGCTTTACTTTCTTGCGCTGTGATGTTTAAACAAAAGATGTACAGACAACATTGAAATATAGAAGTATTTTTGTTTTATTGTCAGGTATATGTGAAGCTTTACCACAGACCAGCTTGGGTAAAAGAGATATAAATAGGCGAGCACGTTATATTGCGACCGTTCAAGCGAAGAACTTTATCAAACCATGCCTCATACTTTCATTACATACTCAGAGCCTTTCGTTGTGATTTTTAGATTGGCCGCATGAATTTAATTTTTTTGTCTTCAGATGATTTCGCGAGTACTGGAACTCTAGAATAACTGACAATCAAAGTTAGTGCCGTCAGATGCAAATGTTTGTGTCCACATTCATGGAGAATCTTACATTTCGGGGTATTCAGGTTTCCTTCTTATCGTATAACACGCGTAATCACCTTTTTAAAATTAATCTTTCATTTTTTATATTTTTTTTTTACGGGGAGTGGAGTAGACTTCTCTATGCGTGTTCATAGATATAATTCGTTTCCTGTCCCTTGTTTAGCCAGAAAATTCATTATTCTCCAAAGTTTTGAATATCCTGACAATTATGATTCAACTTGATTTTTAAAAATTATTCTTGGACACACTGCTGTATAAGTTTTAAAGAATTTTGTACGGTGTTATTAACATTTTTACCATACCATTATTCCACACACAAGCACGTTTGAGGAATTACCACACAGGTGTTACTCAGTAGATTTAACAGGACATAGGACAAGATGTGATTGGCTGCCAACAGACGTTCTTGGAGATTCAAGTGATGGCCCTAGCCATTGCGCCAATTTCACCCACAGAAAGCAAGTGGTTGGTATTATCAGATTGGGTAATCCCTCTGAATGGCAATTATTTCTGCATGGACAACCAGCTGTGTTAGAGGTACAAAAAACATGATGATAACAACGAACACAATTTTGAATTTTAGCTGTAAAAACTGTAATATGCACATACACGAGTTTGTACTTATCTTTCAACTCAAGTAAGTTTTAAAATAAAAATTAGAATTGTTCTGTACTTTGCATACATTTTAAATTTTATGGGCAGTCAAGGTGCATCAAGCAGACTATACATGTTTTATGGGCAGTCATGGTGCGATAAAACACATTATGACACAGTATTTCTCCGTTGGATATGGTGACTTGAAACACTTGAGTATGATTGAAATGTTTGTTTTTATGTTCATTGTATTTTAATTTGTATCCATCCGCTATGGGTGTGACTAGGATCGGGATGGGGTGCGTAATGGAGATTTTGAAAATTGGACGTAATGATTAAAACATACTCGTAGTTGGAAACCATATAATATCCTATCAAATCTTAAAGGAATGCATGTACTTAAATTCCACAAGATAATATATAGCTTTATTCTTTCAGCGGGAGGCAATCTGATATGTATGTACTCAGGAACTGGAACGTACGTCTATCTCATTACATTTAACAACGACACTACTGTGGACAATATATATACGTACCAGTTTACATGCTTTGTAAGTGTAACTTCTTTTTCACACACACACACACACACACATATATATATATATATATATATATATAGAGAGAGAGAGAGAGAGAGAGAGAGAGAGAGAGAGAGGGAGAGAGAGATTTTTTAAAATCTGTGTCCAATATGTATTAAAAAAGATTCAGAGTTTAAGAATAAACACAAACACGCACTGTCCATAGAAATCCTATTATTAAACATATCAGCAAGAATGGAAATAATAAGAAGTGGATATATCCATGGATACTGATATTAACCATATATTGTATGTCAATACATTGACAAACTGCTGCCTAAGTCCCTGTCATTTCTGTATCTGTAGGCATTTTCGTTTTCTGGATATGGAAGCTTGGTGTATGCCTCTCAGCGCCCCAATTCCTGCTCAAGTTCACAGACGCCCAATAACGCCAGCTCCACATCGGGAAAAACATTTATTTTTAGTCCATATGGCAAGTATTTAAAAGTATTGAAATTATTCTTTTATCTTTATCGGTAGAAACATTTATTATTAGTCCCTATGGTAAGTATTTAATACGCATCGGAATTTTTCCTGTATCCTATTGACATTTACATAAACTTATGTCATTTACATCACGAATAAATTATGTGAACTACGTAACACCCCCACCCCCATATATATAGATAAGCATGAAGAAAAGTCAAGAAGTATGTAAATTCACATAATTACTAATACTACTATCTATCTTGTACATTGGATTATTGACTGAAATCAGAAAGATCAAAATTTTAAACTCATAAATATATAAACTATGAAATTAAAATAATTAGATATCGTAATTGAATACTATACAATAATTTTAAATATTTATTTATTTATTTATTTTGATGGGTACATTTTGATTTCCTTACATTGTATTTTTTCAAACCTGATGAATATTGCTTTTCTTTTTCATATTCAGTAACCTGTCGTGAGTACCTTTATATTTTTTTAAATATACTTTGACATTTTATGC
Source organism: Margaritifera margaritifera (assembly GCA_029931535.1). Lineage (NCBI taxonomy): Eukaryota > Metazoa > Mollusca > Bivalvia > Unionida > Margaritiferidae > Margaritifera > Margaritifera margaritifera. The sequence continues at coordinate 4,658,155 of JAQPZY010001627.1, read as the reverse complement.
TTAAAAACAAAATCTTCTGAGTAATTTTTCATGACAATGATGATATTGATTGTTGAATTATTAAATGAGTAAAGCAGACATTATTCTGAAGGAATACATATTAACTTCTTTACAACAGTTGACTGGGTTAATAAAATTACAAAAAGTCTAGTTTACACGGTATATTAGGTATATTCTTGCTCTTTTATAAAAAAAAAATAAAATATCTCACCAAATGAAACATTGTAACTAAAAACCTTGAAAACACGAGCTAAATAAAATTCTATTACAGCTAGATTTATAGCAGACGACGGCGTACGCAACGGAAATTCCAGTATAAATCGTAGACATCTTTACAAATCATTGTCGGTAATTTCCTGCAAGGCATTATGGGTATGACTGGTATTAGGTTCTCGTTTGTAAGAGTTTTCTTTTATATAAGGGCTGAACTCGTTAGAATATAATATAATATGCTACTAGTTTTACCCACAATGCCTTGCAGAGAAATACACACAATGACTTGCAAATATGACGGTTTGTACAGGAATTTCCGCGTTTGCAACAAATCCTACTTATAAATTAAAAAACTGTAGTTATTATTTTTGATTCAGTAAAGTATTTTTATCAGAAAACTGGAAGGATATTCCAAGGCGACTGGGTTGTACTAGACTTTAGGCTTATTACTATGAGAAATCGCCCGTGTTTATAACTGTCTAACATATTCTTGAGTTTGTTTTTGTTGTGCCATTTGACAGGAAGAGGAAGTCAATACAAATCGTTTATTAGCTGTCAAGAAAATGCATATTCAAATGTTTTGCTTTGTCTCTTCTGTGTGCGTATGCATATTTGAGAGAGAGAGAGAGAGAGAGAGAGAGAGAGAGAGAGAGAGAGAGAGAGAGAGAGAGAGAGAGAGAGAGTATATACATGAATGCTTTATTCCCTTGATCGACTAACTTATTGTAATGTTTTTTCTTTAGCTATTAATGAAACTAGTACAAGCAATCAGGCATCCGAAGATCTCGGCTGGGTCGGTGGTCTCATCGCCGCTATTCTCATACTTATCATCGCTGGAATCGTCATCGCCTACTTTTACCTTAAGAAGGATAAAGTCGTCGACAAGGATAAAGTCTCCGACAAGGAACCCATCATGCAGGAGGAGGGACGATACGGCACCCCCACCCCTTCTCCTCCTCCCAGTCTTGATAGGGGTATGACGCAGTTTGATCTACGAATTGAAACCCCCTCCGTGCAAGGCTTTAAGGGTCGGGAAGATAAGGGCGAGGATATAGACGCGAGAGGCGAAGAACCCCTACTAGAAGAGGAAAAAATAAGAGATAAGGATGATTTAGACCTCAAAAGTGTTACAGGAGATGAAATTCCGAAAGACAAGGTAGGCAATTCGTCTTTCCACGTCTAATTTTTGTTTCAAATTTCAATTTCCATTGAACACTTCGTTTCACATCAATAAAAATGCATATTATCAACAAACATTTGAGAAAATGGCAGGAAGCTCATCATTCATCCAACAGGCTAGTAAATTTCCCTATATTCCGCCTGACCAGCCAAACATGACGTACACTAGAAGCCCGGATTTATCATAATAAAAATGTGTCTGCGATAAATATTTTCTTAACTTTTTCATTGATTACATACCTAAAACCATATCTTGCCTTGATAAAGGAAATAAAGCATGTGTTATGACATATATTTATCTCCCAAATAGGTTTAATTACATAAATACTACTAATAATAATACTCTGGCAGATTTTGGAGCCTGGAAAAAAGAAAAACGAGGAGGAGGAGGTGGAAGACGAAATACCGGTACTTTATGTTTCGTATTTTGTAATAAGGTCATACACAGGCATGATAAATTTACTGAAGTAATCTTATACACTCACTTTCATGTCATATCTCAAGTACATACTCATGTAATTCAAAGGAAAGAAATTTTTTATCAGGAGCAAATTTGTTCATTATGTTCATTTTGTAGCCCGTATGTCGAATACAACACTTATTCGTAACGACAGTCCATAACAATTTATTATTTATTTATTAGATTAGTCATTAATGTGGTGATACATGTATTTATTCGTTACACTAAAATATAGTTTTACTCATTAATGTGGTGATAAATGTATGTATGTATTACACTGAAGCATAGATTTACTCATTAATGTGGTGATACATATATTTATGTATTACACTGAAGCATAGATTTACTCATTAATGTGGTGATACATGTATTTATGTATTACACTGAAGCATAGATTTACTCATTAATGTGGTGATACATGTATTTATTTATTACAAAGCAGCATAGATTTACTCGTACTACTGTAGATGTGTTTTCAATATGAACTTACTATTTACCTCAGAATCAACTTTTCTTTTGCAGGAGGGAAGCGGCGGCGAAAGTCTAACGGACGAGGTATATATATATAAAATTTTACGCAAATCTATTTAGATCATAAAATGTTTCCACGATTAATTAGTACTCTAATCAAGTGTCTGTTGATTTTATTTGAAGGAAGACTTATACGATAATGGAAATATGTGCTAAATGTGAAGATATCTTACCGTTGATGAAGGATAACAAGTTAACAAATAAACGTTGAAGTATTGTGATTAAGTCATCTTTATGAAATACAAAACGACCGTGACGACTACAACAACTTCAGCAAGAACTACAACAACAGTACCCTACTACTACTACTACTACGACGACGACGATGACGAAAACGACGACGACACCACTGCCACAGCCTTCATCAAGGTCACTACTACTACTCATTTTATGAAACATAACAAAGAAACAAATTAAAGAGGGTATCAATAAAGGTATGGACAGACCAAGGCAATCCTTGATGATCACATTGATGATGATGAATTATCTATACTACAATTTCAGCATGCAGAAGAGTCATCAGAGGAATCAGACGACAGTTTCGTTATTACACGATCTAGGGTAAGATAATTTATTTAAAAAATAAAAAAGAGAAACACATTATTTGAGCATTTGATTTTTAACTTCGTGAATATTTCTGGTTAATAAAATAAAGCCGGGCCATCATCTAATCATCTTCGGTAGCCAACTGTTAGGCTCCATAGCACACTTAAGCGGTGAGGATGTCTGCATATATACATATACATCTAACCATATATATACATATATATCTAACTCATATATATACATATATATCTAACTCATATATATATATATATATATATATATATATATATATACATATATATATCTAACTCATATATATACATATATATCTAACTCATATATATATACATATATATCTAACTCATATATATACATATATATCTAACTCATGTATATACATATATATCTAACTCATGTACACAATTGTTTATTAGGTGTGTTAGGAAAAGACTGGAACACTGACCTTATATGCCTTATTTGGGTTGAAAGTGAGAACATAAAGAAAAGAAAAGGAAAGGGAAAAAGCGATATTTGGGAATTAGACGCTGATAACAATGTATTACCGTCTATACTCGCTTATAAGTCGAGTCTAACTGCAAACTGCAGAGACCCACATCTGCTGTCTCATAATGCGCCGACAGATCTGGGTCTCTGCAGTTTGTAAGGAGTAATCAGTAGAACGAGCAACATAGATCCAGATCTGCCATCGCATAATGCGCCGGCATGTTTGGGTCTATGCAGTTTGTTAGGAGTAATCAGTAGAACAAACAACAAAGATCTTGATCTATCGGTTCATTTTTCGACGACAGATCAGGATCTATGTTCATTGCTGTTGGACCTGACTTATATGTGATTATATACGGTACATGTACATGTAGCTATCCTAATGCCCTAATGCACTTGCATTCGGATTTTCCTCAAAGTCGGTTAATCTTCGTGAAGATATATACTCGTGTACAGGTCAGATTCAGCTTCAAACTACATAGATCCAAATCTGCCATCGCATAATGGCCCGGCATATTTGGGTCTATGCAGTTTGTTAGGAGTAATCAGTAGAACAAACAACATAGATCCTGATCTATCGGTGCATTATACGATGACAGATCAGGATCTATGTTGTTTGCAGTTAGACTCAACTTATAAGCGAGTATCTACGGTACTTAATCAGAAGCAGAAGTGTTAGTTCTAGGATATGTAATGTCTTGTACTGGAAGATATAACTTAATGATTTTCAGATTCTGTCAACGACTTAATTGGAAAGTGATCCTTTCAAACATACATATAGTTTCTTCTTATATGTCCATTCTTTCACATTTATGACTTAATTTTGTAAGTGAACCTTTAGAACTTAAGTTCTTTCGCATTTTTCTTGATGTCAGCTTTCAAATCTTAGGCTCACTCCATCGTCCACAAAAAGAAATTTAACACATAAACTACCGTATCTAAATTTCTGCTTGTTTTTACGGGATGCCTATAGGGACGTAGCTGTCTAGCTATTTCAACTGGTAAAAATTCTTTTTGTTTTGTTTGGTCGAATAGTATGAATATTCATTCACATTCATTCAGAAAAGTTATGTTATCAAAACTCCACTTTTACATGTATAACATACTTCCAGCAAAATGAGTTAGACACGATTGAATGGAAGCCTCGTGATTTGGAAGGAGTCAAAACAGTGGGGAAGAAAAAAAAGGTTAAATTAAGCGGGGTAAGTATAGATGAGCCTTAAATCGACTCTTTGTCAGACTCTCTGAAAACCAGAAATGTAGAACTACGAACACCTACTTTCTTCATGCATAAGACGAAAAGTAAATATTCACCTTAGAAAACAGTAAACATTCCCAAAATAAAATAATTTGCCATATTACACTTGTTATGTTTTCCGAAGTAAGACTGTATACACAATAAAAAAGTAAAATATAAAAGCATAGATCATAGACACAACACAAAGCAAAAATTTCATAAAGTGAAACTTTACCCAATACTGTTACTTTAAATTTGTATAGAAAAAAATATCCAGAGCTGAACTGAGGCAAACGTCAATATTTGCGGCTGCGCTTTAATACTCGGTGTGAAAACCGTGAACACTGTAAATTATGTCTGGAAAAGTTTTCACAATACATGATTATTATCCACATCTTACGCCTATTTTTCTCTTCTTTTTTCGATTTATTATTGTCTGTGTCAAGTGACTCTTTCTCAAGGGTCTGGTAATCGATGGGGAATGACACGTACATCAGTTTTGCCACTGAAATAAACATTCACCATTTGAAAGACAATTTTGTTATGAAATATGTCATTTTGTACAAGTAGAGAAGGTGCACCACACATTAATAAACTCAAGATATAATGACATTGTTTCAACAGGACCAATCAGAGCTGACCAAAGAGCTCAGAACACGGGAAGAGCTTGAGCGACAGGACATGAAGATAAGAGACTCTGATAACTACAAGAAGATGAAAAAATTCGTTAAGTCACGAAAGTACGAACTCGACGAGCACGATAAATTGGACCCAGAAGACTTGGAAAACAGGACGAAGAAAGGGGGACGCACAGCACCGTTCATCATCCAGTATCACCACAAGAAACATTTGGATGAGGTATTGGATGAAGAAGAGAAGATAAAGAACAAGGCAAAAGAGGTTCCAGAGTATGAAGACGATGTGGTGAGTTTACACAATGTACTCATGTTGTTGTTGTCTTTACTTGTGTGAAACGTTTCTCAGAAGAATACCACATTATATCTTATAGAATAAAAAAGGTAAGTACCAAGACTATGCAAAATATCACATGCTGTTTCAGGGCAGAAGAAACTTTAAAAAATATGACGCCTCAAAGCAAAATAACATTTAGAAAGTGATCAGCTTATATCAAAGATAGACCCTGTCTGGAATTCAAACACATTTTAAGTAAAAAGACTTGGACTTTTACTTCAAAATGTATCGTTAGAGATAATTATTTCACTGAAATGAAAGCTTTCAAAATTTGCAGAAATATCTCATTGGTAGAAAAGTATTCACAGCTGACAGTCTCGTGCAGGTGTCTTCCAAATCTTTCGATGTTTAAGTCCAATGTTTTGAGTAAACGCTCGGTCTTAGTCGTCAAAAGTATCATGAATTCAAGCGCCAGTATTATTATGGGAAGGTAATGTATGAAAGACATGTGACTCAACAGCATCCGCATAATTGCAAGTTTGCATTTTGATCTCATCGATTAACTTAATAATATAATCACTGATGAACTTATTTGACTATTTAAAAGGATGTCTGAATGTTAATTCACAGTACTCCTTGGCAACGATTCACACTGTTTTCAACGAGCAATAGTCTCTGACTGCATAGTGAATTAAAAACAGCAAGCTTTACTTTGCCTTTCAACCATCGTAACTTGTAAAATAATGTTCCTTTGTCCTTGAATGACTCTTTTTCATTTTTATTGTCTTCCTTTGATTATATATTTTTTGGACTCTGAACATATTGCCCCTTTTAACGATTTTAAGAAGCACTGTTTGAATGAAATAATAGCCACAAAATACGTAGCGAGTATTATATGTGTGCAGATAGAAGAAAGCGAAAAGGAAAAGGCGAAAGCAGTTGAAGAGGATAAAGATAAGGACGATAAGGGGGAGACAGGAGAAAGCGACTTCCAGACGACAAAAGAGGTCATAATGCAGGAGGAGGATTTAGCCCTGAATCAAGACGATGCCCTGGGAATCTTTGGACTGGATGGACCCTTGCCGCCTGGATACGCATGCGATAAAGAGGGAAACATTATAGTAAGTATGGGAAATGAAGATTTGTTTTTCTTTAGTAAATTTGCTCATTTGCTTTATACTTGCGTGAATTTCAACTTTTTTCTTTATTCATTCTCGAGGAGCAATTATTTTCGGATGTTGATAATTTATGAACAGGATACTCAAATACAGCACATCGCTAAAGACCTAAAAAGCAATGGGAACACATACAATTTCAATATAAGACAAAGCATGTACGACCTTGCAATAACTAGACAAAAGAATGTGAAAAGTAGGTACGACCTTACGTAAGACGTGTCACCCTGGAATGCACATAAGGTAATAGGGTCTATTGGGTAGACAATATTGCTACAAGGACAGAAATCGTGTTCATTGCAAGGTTTTATTAATTAACAATAAGCAGTGAAGAGATGTGCCCAAGCAAAGGTATAATGCTGTGTAATGACCAGCAAAGAATGGATTGGTTTGATATGAATGCATGTACTAACAGAAGAATCAATATATTAATCAGTTTCAGAACATTTTACCAAAGCAACAGAGGAAAGCATAGATGACAGAAAAACAGCATAAATGATAATCAGCGTTAATGCGTTTTTATTTTAATAGGACTTGGACACAAGAACTGTGCTAATATTTTTTTTTCTAAGAGTAAGACAATATGCATTTTTTTAAAATTTTAGGCAATGCCATACAATTATTCAAAATGCAACATTTTCGATTTCAATTCTCAGTTTTTCGTTTACTCCAGTAAGTAATTAAAATTCTAAAACTGTAATTTTTAAGGCGAAACGATTTATGTTACCATTTTACATTGTTATACATCAATCAGAGAATGCTAACATTTTAGTCTAAGTGTTTCGCCATAATTGTGACTATGATACTTATTTGATATAAACCATTCTGTTAGATAAAACATTCTTTTTAATAGCCTTCTGTCAGAAATATAGATTAAAAAACACTTGATTAAAAATAAATGATTTAGGCTGTTTTTTTAATTTTTTTATTGCATAGAAGATAAAGCATTAATAAAAAATAAATCAAATAAACTTGTAAATCGCCGAATTGATGGATCACAAAAAAGCTACAAGTGCGTGTTTAACGTTTTAACCTGATTTTATCATATGACTACTCTGGTATTGACGTTAATATACCCATTTGTTTTAGATATAACACGTGTAATAACACATCACGACGTCACAAATGACATCACAACATTAAACAAAAGAAAGGTTTAACGACCTAGGCATCCAAATATATTTCAAAGTCATTTCACTACACTATTCTGCGGTTTGGTCAATAAAATCAGTATTTTTCGTCATGCAATAAATATAATCATACATTGACGCTTATTTAAAATAAAATGTATGAAACTAGTCGAATAATTTAACTCATGTGAAATGAGCACGTATGTAAGAACCTGTATGTACTAAACCACTATACACCTGTATGTACTAAACCATTATACACCTGTTTGTACTAAACCACTATACACCTGTTTGTACTAAACACCTATACACCTGTATGTACTAAACCACTATATACCTGTATGTACTAAACCACTATACACCTGTATGTACTAAACCACTATACACCTGTTTGTACTAAACCACTATACACTTGTATGTACTAAACCACTATACACCTGTATGTACTAAACCACTATACACCTGTTTGTACTAAACCACTATACACCTGTTTGTACTAAACCACTATACACCTGTATGTACTAAACCACTATACACCTGTATGTACTAAACCACTATACACCTGTATGTACTAAACCGATATACACCTGTATGTCCTAAACCACTATACACCTGTATGTACTAAACAACTATACACCTGTATGTACTAAACCACTATACACCTTTCTTTTTTCCCCAGAGAGAGCAAGATGGCAGTATAGTGGTAACGGCACAGAAGAAACAAGACCTGAGGCGCAGGATTCATCACGTTTTCAATATGCCACGTCTAATACGAGACGATAGAGGGAGACCTGTAGGGGTAAGCGGTTTAGTTGCACATACAATAGCTACATAAAAACCATAAAAGTATTTTTAATCTGTATTTGCAGTTAAAAAGTAGAATTAATACATTTAACATTGATAACATACGTTGACATTACACGACTTATTATTTAAAATCGAAATGATTCTTACCAAAAATAGTGAACATAGGAACCATGTTTTGATGAGACGTCAAACCTTCTACTGAATTTGAGATATTTAAAGTGACGAGTTCGGAAAACTATTGGTTAATCACTATTTTATTCAGAATATGCAGTGACAGAGCATCATATATTGGTTGCGGTTTGAAGGCGTTTTATTTCTATCACGGTCTGCAATTGTATTCGTCGGATATTTGTAAACAAAAAAATTAAAAATTTCATGCAAGTTTAAAATGATGGTAATCCATGTCTTGTTCTAAACGGCTATTTTTACATGAAAGCAAAATGCTAATTTGGTGATCTATTCCTACTCTATTGTGTAAAACCAACATATGTGGCATAAAATTGTGTAGTTTTTGCGAATTTAAAGGCATATATCTCAATTTCAGCGGCAAGGCTTCAAAGCTGAACAAGACTTGTAATCATTAAAAAGAAGTCAAATCGATTGTAGTAACAATTGCCTGCAAACCTGTATGTAACTTACTAGTACGTATATTTTCATTAAGCTGTATCACTTAAAAAAGGTCTGCATTTTGTTCTGTAGGGCTTTAAAAACGATGAATTCGGGCCGACCGCTGAGTGGATCAATGAGGAACCAAGTAAAGAAGACGAGGAAATTCCACGCAAACAATTACGCCTTTCTAGAGAGGGGTCGTTGGTAAATATATACAAAACAAATCTTTTGCCATCTACGTTGCATGTACAGACCTATAAATACGCATATGGTTCAAAGTTTTTATGAGATTCTTTTTCAGCCATTGTAATCCTATCGATGAAGGTTGTTATGACATGCTTGTTGCACCACAAGTTTGGAAAAACTCGACTATATTTCCTAATTTTGATGCACAGTTTTCATAGTACTCTTTCTACGTTCGGAAGCACTTTATAAAAGACAAAACTTGTTCATTCGTCTAATTTTTGCATTGCAGATGTCACGAGGAAGCAGAGGCACACCGTTGAAAAATGTTGGCTGGGAGGACAGTAGTGACGTAATAGGATCGTATGTAGATGACTATTCAGGAAGAAGGGTAATTCAGATATATTGTTGATGCCATTCCTTTGTATCCCATTTCAATTTTAAGCCTCACTTTTACGTAGTATTTCCAAAATCCGATGAATTGATACATTTGGATACTGAAACAATTTTACTGTTACCGTTTGAGAAGGACATGCATGGAAATCTAGCATAAAGTTTGGATTGCTATAACATGTTTATAGTGATAAACAGCTTATTAGTTACGTTCTCTTATCGAAGAAGAACTTGAATTATATTTGAATTGCGCCAAGGATTGATTTTCTAGTGAATACCAAATGGGTACCTATTGCATATTAAAGATATTTGCCAAGTTTGATGTAGTACCCGTGAACGTACAAATAAACTCGCAAAATAATCACTTGTGTTTTAATGCTGACGGTCAAGCGTAGCTTAGATTGCATGATATCTTAAAGTTTTAATGCTGACGGTCAAGCGTAGCTTAGATTGCATGATATCTTAAAGTTTGATATTGACTTTACCATTTAATCCAAAAATTGTAGTAATTTCAAACACATATATTAACCTATGGTGTTCTCGTTATCATCAAGTCATAACGTTTCCTTTCCCACCAGTTTTAGTATCTACAACTAATTACAATAGTACCATATTTTCTTAGTCACTAACCAATGATAATCTATTTCACGACGAATATGCGCATTTATTTTATTATGAATATATGCAACTTAACGATTGAAGGGTAGAGAAAACTTGGCTTCGGCACGGCAGCTTCTCCGCCAAAGACTGTCCAAACCCAAGAAGGTACGTCCCGGGAAGGACCAGATACGACCGAGGAGGTGCAAAGCATCCAATACTAGTGTAAGCATCAATGTTATTCCTTTCTTTACTGATAGATATTCCTGATTGCTTTTGAGGCTAGCTATGCAAATCCTGAAATATTGTCATTACTGTCTTGTGCTTTGCCTCTTGCTAATATTATTGGCAATATAAACTGCATTAACAATAACTTTGAAATCTTCAAAACGTTTTATGAAATAGACACGATAGTATGTTAAATATCTGAAGTTATTTGGGGGTGGGAGTGGGACGTTCGTATTTTGAATGACAAAATATGAATGGATTTTTATATTTAAGAGTTCAAAACGACGAGTTTGTCTTGAATTTGCTAGTTTCAACTATTGATAACTCTTATTAAATAATATTGCGGAATTCTGACATATTCCTATTGTTCTTTTATTTAACACATATAAGGGACGGACAAATGTGTCTTGATCTTTTTGCAGTACATATTTTAAGTGATAGGCTTTGCAGCATTTGAAAATTGTGTTTAGTAAACTGACCAAGTTTTTGCTAGTTTCTTCATGACAACAGCGAGCGTCGTAACAGATTTCTTTGCTTTTTTTTACTAGATTTACCTCCCAAATGGATACACTGCTGAGGAGGGGGAGAAAGAGAAGAACCGTAGCCTTCCCCCAGAGGAGGGACGGACCCATCTGGTTAGAGCCAAAAGCGAGGGGACGGCAGACAGGGAACAAAGGATTCACAGGAAGATGCTCAGTAAGTACGAATACACGTGTACCATTACTTTCTTTCAGTTTGATACCAAAACAAAATCAACCCAGAAAAGGCCGTTTGGCAGTAGCGTTCCACAACTTGAACTAAACCTGGTACAAGTCTAATCTGTCAGAGCCATTAAAAAAAATCCTAGTCACGCATAGGAAAAATGTATGAACATTCGATGACGATATCCTCTTCTAATAAAATATGCCACCATTGTAATATTATGCAATACAAGTTATCACCGAGGCGTCAAGGATTTTAAACTGCTGTTTCTTTTTAGGAAATAGACTTGTAACTGAACTCTTTTTATGGTGAGATTTATCCGAAAATGGTCGACAACGGCATTAGGAAATTTATTCTTAATCAATACAAATTAATTGAAGTAAAATTACATACTTCTTCAGCTAATGATAAAAATAGTATTTCAAGATTTCCTGCGACTGCTTCTCCATAAGTAATTATGGAATTAACTTCGCACAACAGATCTTCCATTTTCCGGTTTATTCTGACAAAAGATTTTTGAAAAAAATAAATCAGTTTTTTTTTAAAAACCAAAAGCATACACCAGTTTTTTCACTCATGACTGTGAAGCAGTCAACAAAACGTGCGAGTTAGCAGCTTTCAATTGCCCCCCCCCCCTCCCCTCGGTGATAGAGTGTTCTCTAACAGACATGGTAATTTACCATCTACAAATAATGAAATATGATGGAGTGTTCTCTGACAACCATGGTAATGTACCATCTACAAATAATGAAATGTGATGGAGTGTTATCTAACATACATGGTAGTTTACCATCTGCAAAAAATGAAATGTGATGGAGTGTTCTCTGATAATCATGGTAATTTACCATCTACAAATAATGAAATGTGATGGAGTGTTCTCTGACAACCATGGTAATTTACCATCTACAAATAATGAAATGCGATGGAGTGTTCTCTGACAACCATGATAATTTACCATTTACAAATAATGAAATGTGATGAAGTGTTCTCTGACAGCCATGGTAATTTATCATCTACAAATAATGAAATGTGATGGAGTGTGGAATCACATTCTTTTAATGTCCACTACAAAAAGGACACAATTGAAAATATTTAAGTACAGATCAGTACAACCATGGCTGATGGTGGTCAAGATTACAAACGAAGCGCATGTCACAAGAGATTGTTTTTAGTAAACAGAGAAATATGAAAAAAATTACGGTCAAACTGGTAGGAATCTAAACGCCCCCTCCAGTCAGTTGCTGCATTTCTCTTGCAAACAGAAGTGGTTTGGAAGGTTTTGCGAGTTTATTAGCATTTCATAAATGTCAAATATAAATAAATGTGACAATTGTGTACATGCATCTTTTAAACACTTACAAATTGTTTCCGTCGGCGTAACCAAAATAAATTGCTCACGGCAAAATTGTGATAACAAAAGTTGCACATCAGCGAAACCCCAAACTCTAGCACTAGGTATGGATTAGTATTTTAGTACACCTGTAGAATACTTGTATATAAGTGATGTGCACTCCATGTTGAAATGTAGTACAGAAACGTGCACGCTGTGCACGATTTATTTTTGGCTTAATTTTTTTGTCTCTTGATAGTTGGAAGGCCCTTAATAAAACATCTCATAATAGAGGCTAAAACTCATTTCAGGGGTTAGACCATGGGACCCAAGAGAAGCTCTTGCAGCCGGTGGAATACCTGAGGAAACGGGGTCTGAAATGGATGACGACAATCGGGTTAGACTTTCTTTCTCATAAAACGTATATTTATTCATTGAATCATGTGATATATTTTAACTGGTGAGAATAAAGATTTATCTAATGAAGAACAGTAATTTTACTTGAAATAGAAGTCGTTAAAAAGTATGTACATGTGTTGAAAAGAGGCCATCTGGTCATGAAAAATTCTTTAGAGTAGATCTCCTTTCCAATATTTTTGGTTAAAATAATTTTAAGATGCAGAAGTTTACATTTCAAAAAGTGCGCATTGTTTAGTGTGGCAAGTTTCTTACCAGGAGCAAGGTTTTTCATGGGTCATCTTTGATTACGTGCATCGTCTAAATTCCATTAGATAGTCAGGTAAAAGTACAAATGATAGGACATTTGAGTTTTATCACTTATTGGTAGTGAAGTAAAACCTACCAGCGTTCTCACAAACGTTCACTAATGGAAGTGAATACTGAAGGGATCGATTCTTTTGCTGTATATTGTATATCCTAGGTTTAGAATTTTGTTTTAAATAATTTATCTCTTGAAATAGATGGAACGATCGCTCAACGGTGGAGATCACCTTGGAGTAAACCCTGCTTTTTGTTCTCGTTATGAGAGGGGTCACTATGGGGAACCCTCGAGAGAATCCACGATGCTTAGCGATGCCAGTATTTTCTCAATGCTGACAGCAGATTTGAATGATAAGGACGTAAGCGACCGTGACCTAAAACGGCTGCTTGAGGAATTGTATGTGGACAAAAAATATTTCGACTACTATCTAAAGTCAGAAGGTAACTGAAGTTTTCTTGTCTCGTCAGAATACTTTGCATTTGTTTAATGTCATCTTTCTTGGCATTTGCATGCTTGCTTGTGTCATATTCCTGGCTCTCAAACTGCATTGTACACACTCAGTCAATCAAGCTTAGTCGAAAGAAAAGGGCACATCCTCTGAAACAGTCACAAAATATTTTTAATATATTAGGATTGAAGCCCATTTTATAGGAAGCATTTCATATACACACGCTTTTTAAATATATTGTACTGAAAGCTGCTGAAGTAGACCGTTAAACGAGAGGAAGGGAAATGACTCCAAAAGAGTTTGTCACAGCGTGTAGCCTTCTTTACCAATATAGAAAAGATAGTTCGGATTCTGAACAAGGTATCCTCATGACGTTGTAAGTTGACTTTTTAACAATTTGAGATAGAAATAGGGTACCTTTTTTCAAAACCTAATTGAGTAGGACCAGGTTCGGTCTCAAGAAGCCTACATTCATATCCACAATGGCGCAAAGTAACACCCTTAACCCAAGATTACAAGAAACAGAATTGTAATAATGTGAATCTTCTTAATTCACTTTCAGCCGTGCCCACGCACGCAGGACTTCATACTCGCGGTTTGGCACAGTCTGGGAGGGGATTCCTATTGAATCGGGCCGATTATTGGCATGAGAGGAATCCGCTGCCGCCCCGACCTCCTCCGTCAGCACTGGGTATGCGTATGTCTCGCATGCAGACGATGTACACAATAGCTGACTCGGGACGCTACTCCATGCTGTCGTCTGCAACCGAGCGACCTCACAGCGCCGACGATTTCAATCTCGCAGAAAGAGACCATTTGAGAAGATTAAATCCGGAGAATTCAGTGGTAAACAGCAGTAACAACACATATCGTTCCGTCCAGACTCCAGATAGAGGTCACACGAAGAGACTACAACACGAGAATTCGATGCTTAACAATAGCAGTAATACGGGGAACAATACCTTTCTGTCCGTACAGAGTCCAGCAAAGAAGAGAGAAAACACAATGATAGACACATCTCGAAGTTCGCAATCAAGAAAAATTGAATGAACATGAATATGACGGAAACATCCAAGTTCATCCAGCTGAGACTTTTGATGATCTTGACGGCATTTGAAGCAAGAAACATTCTTCAAATAATTAGTGGCTTAGTGTGTAGAAAAGATGTACAGTACACAGCTGTATCCGTTCCAGCGAAAACTAAATGTTTACAAAGGAGATGCTGTTGAATCAGACAAGGCATATTAAATAGTGAACATGGCAATATACCTTTTTTGATATATATTAATGACTACATGTCAGAAATTCACTATGACATCAATTAACTACTGCATCCTACAGCCTAAGATTTCAGCTTTGCTTCTAGGAAAGCCTTATTTTGCCTTTCAGCTTCTCCGGACAACTTTAACAAAAAATGACATATTTTCCGTGCTCCTGGATATTCAGAGGGCAGTATATCTAGCGAATAAATTAGTAAATAAAGAAATTAAAAGCAAAATTTAAAAGGAGAAAATTACTTTTTATAAGCTATATACGTTGTGAAGTATGTATAGTGATGTGAAAATGATAATGTGCGATAATGTAGCATGAGTGTATGAGAGAGAGAGAGAGAGAGAGAGAGAGAGAGAGAGAGAGAGAGAGAGAGAGAGAGAGAGAGAGAGAGAGATTCCATGAAAGTGTTGGTGTTCAGAGTGTCGTGCCTGTGATGGGCATTTGTTATTCCTTTATTATGTATTTTTCTGTTTGAAAATTTGTTATTGCCACTGTGGGTATTTACAATAAAAAAAATCATTTTTACATCGACAATATATGTCATGTATTCCATCCTTGAGAGCACAGCATGATTATCGCCTCAAGCAGACGAGTGACAAGTAATAATAAAGGTATTATGTTTCACACTGAAAAGTACCCACGCTACATCGTTATCACTGTAATGTACAGTAGCCTTGAATACACATAAAGGAAATGACTATTGGACAGAGAAATATTGAGACTGATGTTAAGCTTTGAATGATATATATGATCACCGAAGAACATGCGGCACCTTTTACGTTTGCAAAATCTTCAGTGTGTTGTAGAAGGCTGGATAATGGAAGATGCAGAAGCAGAAGCGAAAATGTAGTAAACACGTGATCTGTACAGTCTGGTTACTGCCAATGCAGTTCTCATTTTTTTAAATGACCGTATTCTTCTCAACTTTTGCAAGTATCAATCTCGGAATGGCAGTTTCCAGTACAGTGATCCCTCCTCATTTTTGTAATGATTTCCACTATAGTCGCCGTAGCATGTCACCAGCGCTGAATTTATTACAATACGTGTTGGTCACATATCTGGCCGCCCTATTCTTGAACATTTATTGGTGATGGTAATTGTGAATGGGTCCCAAACTGCACTGGCGTATTTTACTAGAAATCTGACAAGGGTGTGATTGACCGGTTCTTTTATAGCCATTAATTAAGTTGTTTGTTAACTCCTCAGAAAGCGTATAGTTTTATTGACTTTGTTTCATATGTTAAAATGTGCTAGCCCCAGCTAAGATCATCTAATACTATGACTTCAAGATACTTTGCCGATGAAACTGTCTATAAGATGTGTCCATGTAATTTATAAGAAGTCTGTATGTGTTTTTTCTCGGTCACCATCACAGCCTGATACTTGTCTGGACCAAAGTTCTGTCTCCACTGAGTCTCCCATTCTAACATTTTGACAAGGTCATCTTTAAAGGTCCGTGTCTCAGCTGGGGATGATAGGATGATATATGTTATGGTATCTTCCGCAAAGAGGTGTACTGCAGAATATAGTCTTGAGGGCATATCATTAATAAAGTAAAGAAACAGAGCTGGTCCCAAAACAGACCCGTGGGGAACGCCCCATTAAACGGTAAGATGTTCCGATTTTTCTCCCCTTCTAATTGACATCTTGAGAAGTCTGTATAAAAGATTCCATCTCTTCTGTCATTTGAGGAATAGATGACGGAACAGTTGCAGCTAAAGTAAGGTCCCTAACAGGGTTGTCTTCTTTTATTTTTACTCTTCAAGTTGGCTTCTGACTCAGTCGTGCGGCAAAGGACCGAAGGTTACAACGAAGAAATTCAGAAGACTGTATGCACCAGTCTTGATGACGTAGACTACACTGATGACGTCTGCCTCATTTCACAAGTTCACCAAGATATGTAACCTAAAAGTGTCACAGTATGGATAACGTACATACGAATAGAGTGAAGAAAGAATGAACAGAAAACAGTAGTTATGAAGATCAACAACAGCAAAAAAAAAAGCAATGGGGAATTGGATGAATACATAACAATATAAGCTTTATCGTCGTAGTTGTTGTCATGATGATGATGATGGTGGTGATGATGATCATTATATCGATCGATCGATCAATCAATCAATCAAACAAGCAAGCAATCAAACAATAAAAACAAATCAAGACTATACTTAAATAAAGAGTAAATAATTCGGCGACAGCAATATTGTTGCAGCAGCAACAGCGATAGAAGAAACAATATATTTCGTAAGCTTGATAAAATGAGCTAGATTAAAAAACAAAAATATTGTTAATGTTATTCTGGTGGGAAGAGGAGGTAATCCTGACAATGGGTGTCCTCAATAAGAATTGAGTTTCTCAAGTTAAGTCCCTTAGACCATTTTTATAGACAAACCAAATTCATCGCATGGAGTATTTTATTCTTTTATTCAGACAAAAAAAAAAAAATAAAAAAAATCCATATATGGAGTAGAGTGTTTTACAAAAGTTTTGCAATTGATTTAGTCTATATTAGTGCAATTTAAGTCGAGATCGAGAGAGATCATGTCAACTATAACAGAGACAAAAAGTATATGCTAGTAATTGAGAGCTCCCAGAATTGTGATAGAAAATACTGCATATACAACAAACAGACGATGGTACAAAACCATGCTATCAACGTTAACGTAAGCAAATTTAAAAGATACAAAATTATCAATTAGTCTTTATGGTTATAATAATTATACCTGGCTATAAAAATCACAAGCTGACAAAGCACACCAACTTTGTGAAGAACAAAATGCATGTACATGAATTCTACTTGATGTTAGGAGTCAATATTTGAAGAAATCGACAATTCTCTGGCAAAATATTGTTGTTTTGTGTTCGTAGTTCTTACTTAAGTGTGAGTACACTTATATTTTTTTTCAATAAAATATAGTGATCAACATTTTTAAAAAATATTTACAAACATGTACAGTATCTGTACATGTCTTTATCCAGAAAAACCTAAATATTAATCCGTTTTCTTGTCACCTTAGTATAATCGTTTCTCTGATGGAATGAAGTGTAAAAAAATCACGAAGGTGTTATATAAATAAACCTTTTCAACACGAATAATTCAAAAAATAGTATATGCCTAGCATTTTCAATTATTTATTTTACCTTAGTCATCACCACTCAAATTGAACGCAAGAACTGTTAAGTGAATACCACTCAATAATTATCGAGCAAAAAAAAAAAAAAAAAAAAAAACCCGAAACTAATCGATGTGTATAATAGACACGCGTCAAAAACAAACTGCAAATATAAACTGTATATATTGTTTGGTAGTTATTTACTTGGCAAATATAGTATTAATTTAGTATGTACTCACTTTCTTACATATACATATGGTAGAACTATATATTCAAACGCAAGAGTACCTGCTCATTGTTGAATTTTCCCCT
Source organism: Margaritifera margaritifera (assembly GCA_029931535.1). Classification (NCBI taxonomy): domain Eukaryota; kingdom Metazoa; phylum Mollusca; class Bivalvia; order Unionida; family Margaritiferidae; genus Margaritifera; species Margaritifera margaritifera. Next base: position 4,639,553 of record JAQPZY010001627.1, on the reverse strand, counting down.
ATTTTGTTGTCATTCAATTGATACCATTGAGCTGTCACTCAAGGTATACTGTAGGAATAACAATTAAACCGTTTGAGTCCTTTGTTAGAGATTGTATACCCTTTCAAACGACGTTAACTACAAGTGAATGTTTACAAAAATTGTAATGGGATAGCACTTAACCTGTTAAGCCTGAGTAAGTGTGATGAATCAGCTGCTGTCTGGTTTGATCCCTGCTGGTTGCACCCTGTAGCGTAGGGGGGGGGGGGAGGGGGCGGACAGAGTGGTTGCCCCAGGCGCCAGAGGTCTTGGGGCGCCAAAACAGCTGATAAAAATTCGGGCCTCGTATTCTGACCCTTTGGGCCATCATCGTTGCCACGGGCGCCATTTACCCTTAGTACGCCACTGGTTGCACCTGTCTAGATAAATTGTTGCTGATATTTCCAGTGTCCATCCTGCTCCCGTGAGGCACTGGTGTCCTTCGCCCCAAAATGACAACTGCAAGCACCCTACCAGATTACTTGCTCTACAATGAAATCAATATCAACAATCTTTTGAAAAGATGAAGTTATCAGAGACAGTGGTCTCTTTCTGCCGTTACTCTGTCATTGGGTTCGTTGTAACCTGACCTGACCCTGAGTAGTGAAACGGACACCGTTAATTACAGACTTTAAAGACACGCCGTTAAGTTTCAGTTCTTTAGTAGGTCTACGAAACGAATTTATACTTTAGACTTCTGATCATTTTCTTCACACATCAGCATAACTAATAGTAATCAGCCCCCACCCCTTTTAAGTTTTGTCATTGCCACCAAGCGTAAAAACTAAAAGACCATAACTTTCCACCGTTGACATGGAAGGTTTTGTGTAGATTGCAGATTTACATTACGTCATCATTATTAGATAATTATATTGAGAAGGAATGCAAACTTGTCTTTTTCTTTGTTTTAAGGTACCACATGACAAAATAACTTTTTCTCCTCCCAGGACTTTAACATTAATTGTAGTCAGGGAAATTGAAAATAATAATGACAACAGTCCTGGATATGAACCGGTTTTTCAGAGAGAGAGAGAGAGAGAGAGAGAGAGAGAGAGAGAGAGAGAGAGAGAGAGAGAGAGAGAGGAGGCGCTTCATAGTTGACGTGACAAACCTGTACTCGTCTGCGCTTGTAAAAAGTCGGTATTATGTATTCATGTTCACTGAAGTGGCGGTTAATGGTTTCAAATATATTTCTTCTGTAAAGCTCTTTAGACTTCTGATAATTTTGTTCACACATCAGCATAACTAATAGTAATCAACTCTCCACCCCCCTTTAAATTGTGTCATTGTTACCAAGTGTAAACACTAAAAGACCTCTTTAGAGGGAACATTCTATTTTTTTAATTGTTTTTTAAACCCTTAATATTGATATAATCACGGTGTCGTTCGATTATGAAATAGTTTGTATTTTAAAAATTTTTTTTTTTTTGTTTTAAGGGCACTTTTAACACTCTATTGGCTATATCATGCCCAGGAAATGGGAGTTAAGTGCCTTTCCCATGGATACACCAAGGCAGCCAGCCTGGGCTGGACTGGGCGGTATCGAACACGCGACTCATGGATTACGAGTCTGACGCTCCATCATCTGAGTTACCGCGGTTCCCGAACTAGTTTGTAATTCCCCATAAAAACCACATGCATTTTCATAATAGTTGTTGAAAATGTTAATGCGTTAATAATTTCACATAATGAAATCAAGCAGAATGCTTTATCCATGAGGTATTAGCTTTCTTGCACTTAGTCACACTTTACACATAGGTTGCCAATGGAAAACTTTTTGTTGGCATTGGAAGAAAGTAATATTCAAATAGTCAATCAAATAATGGCTGACATTTATATTAAAACTGCTGACAATTTGTCTCCTTGTACTTATCGATGTGATGAGAGATATGTCGGAGAGATATCAAGAAAGAATTTGTCCGAAGAAAAAAAAAATAAAAAGATCTGCAAAGATTAATTGAGCGAATATTAAGAATACATGCTGTGATCCTATGAAAACGTCGGTTTCACAGATCTACTATACATATATCACTGTCATTTCTATATTCGTTCTAAAATACTTTTTAGACATCGCACTCAAAGAGAGAGAGAGATGATTAGCAGCGTACCATTATATTTGCAATTACCTGAAAACATTATCTGTCTATTATCTATCTCTCTCTCTCTCTCTCTCTCTCTCTCTCTCTCTCTCTCTCTCTCTCTCTCTCTCTCTCTACCTATCTTTTTTACTCTCACATATTCCAGCGAATATTTTTTTAACACCTGAAATGCATACGTGTATATATTGTTGAGTAGAATGTGTTGAAATCTTTTCAGACTCCGTCAGATGTTCCAAACATCTTCAAAGGCGTGTGCTTATATACAGTCTGTGTTTCTGTCTGTCTGTCTGTCTGTCTGTGTGTGTGTGTGTGTGTGTGTGTGTAAAGGCTAATAGAAACTTGGGTTAAAAAGTACAACCTAGAGAGAATACATAGATATTACGTAAAGAAAGGATATAGATTATGGAATAACACAAAGCAAATTTTTATAAACTTGGCGAATTAAGTTGTGTTATGCCATGCGGTTCAGTCATATTTGAAACTCGACAATATTTATCACAGTATTAAATACACGTATTTGTTTATTTGCTGGATTAGTATCGCCCAGGCGAGCATAAAAGTCAGATTACCTTCGAAACGTCCTCATTATTGGGTCAATTGATAAGGATACCTCTAAGAGCAGGGAAACTAGTGTTCTCATGTGGCACGCATCTCCCCCAGCTCTTCCCCACCCCCCGCCCCTTAATACAAACTGCAGACTGAAGACATAATAAATTATTATCTTACATTCGGAACTATTTTCAATCTTAACATAATGTAAGCAAAATAAGTAAGAAAAAAAATCCCCGACCCTTCTCATACATAATCCCGTGTGCATGTGTGCATACCATATCGAGTGAGTGGATACGTGTGTTACGTTGTATCGAGATTCGAATCAATTAGAATGTAGATGTACATAACTGATTTAGAATTATGAATTATGAACTGTAAGACAGGGTGCTTATGGTTCGGGGGTAGTGGACTTTGACGCTTGAAAGGTGGTATGAAAGGATTAGATTTGAGAGAGAGAGAGAGAGAGAGAGAGAGAGAGAGAGAGAGAGAGAGAGAGAGAGAGAGAGAGAGAGAGAGAGAGAGAGATGGGCATATGTTTAATGGGGATATGTCTCAAATAGGTGGTACAGTTGTGCGGTTACTTTCCAACATCGTTTAAATTACCTGTGCGAATCAGGCTTATGACAAGGTGGCTATAGGTAGTTACCAATAGTTTCTACTTGTCAATTATAATGAAGAAACAAATCGAGTCCACTTGTCTTTTACTGAATATAATTATTGTTATTTTATTCAGGATGAGTTTCCATTTACTACAATTTTTTTTGTAAGGCATCTAAACAGGACCAGGAGTCTTTTGTACTCTCAGATAACATTATTTAGTTATCGGAATATTAGAAAAAATTGACAAGGAGACTATCTTACATAACGACATTAAAATAAAATAATCATTTAATAATGGAAATACTTTTTTATGTAGGAAAGACACGACACAAAGAGTTACTTCTGTTCGAACGCGATGAGTCTGCAATATATAATGGAGAAAAAACGCGCTATTTCAATTGTTTGATGAGTTTTAAATGTTCAGATTATGGGTTGAAATACAGGGCAAGAAAAGACAGAGACATGCACTTTATCGCTCTTCATGTGATTTGAATAATGTCTGGTTTTACACGTCATCAAATTCTTTTCTACTCCTCACCTGAACAAGAAGGCAACACGTCGCAAAGGCCCCTGTGTGTAATGCGTAATGTTTGTTCTCTAACAAAACACACAACTTGATTTATATAAATGAATAACATAAACTATACTAATTATTTCAGTATTTACGTTGATTTACAGGTTTGTCTATTGTAATACCAGAGTTCCGCATGGCAGACTGGTTTTGAAAATATGTTTACTGCTTGGAGAAATGTAAATAAAAATAACAAAAGTTTGTTTACTGACCATAGCATGGAAAGGAAATTATATATAAACGCACCACGATATGTAAAGAAAAGTCAGAAAGAAATGCACTGCATGGCCAGATATAAAATTGCCAGCTAAATCGTATTGATTTTTATTTATTATTATTGCTTGAAACGACTGGTTGAAAGGCATTGAAAATATGATAAAATTTGTTCTTTATAGATGAAGAAATTTGAATTGGACGTATTCAGTACAATAAAAGCCGGAGACATCCGATCTGGATCTTAGAGACGTTCATTTTATAGGATTTTAAAAAAATATATATAGATTATTCAATTGTGACACACAATCCAAGATAATGAGAAAGTGAATAGATTATACACCTCGTCAAAGGATCATAGACCCATTCAAAGGGAGGTAGAATGAAACCATTTACAAATACTGTATTTATGAATAAAGACGAAGAATGCCAAAGCCTTGTGAAAGAAGAAAAGTGGACTGGCACATTACTCTTTGATCTCCAAAGTGATTAATCAATCGAAGATATATTGAATATTTCAAAAACATTTCGCGGCTGACAAAGAGCAACTGAATAGCTGGACATGCCCCTTAAGCATATCCATTTTAAAATTTACTTAACATAACAATACATAGGTATGCTCAGAAAAAGCAGCCGAGTGATTAAGAAAACTTGCCAAAATACAGGTGTGGTTGAAGGAAAATTCATATCTGACACGTCAAGTCAAGCTTATGCGATTTCATTCTGATCCCGAGATAAACATGATAAATTATTTTAAAATGATTTTTACAAGAATCAAAGTTGAGTGAAACACAAAATGACCAGACATGTATTATCAAAATTGAATATTATAGGCTAATCGTCATTTGTTTATAACAAAAAAAATAGCTTTTTGACTTTTTGGTCGAATACTTGCATAATTCTGTGGAATTTAATATTCATATATATCACATGGTTTGCCTTAAAATTATAATTGGAGTTTATCATCAGGGATTCTTGGTCTTTTATTCACTGATATTCGTTTACCTGTAAGGTGAATTCTACATGTCTGGGCCTTCAGGTGCAATACCACCTTGTCCTGCGGAGTAAGAATCATTTAACCTTGTGAGAAGTGACTCTGTTACAACAAGTGCCTATTGTAGTAAGTGAATATTGAATTCTCTACAAAAGTTCACAGAAAACTTTTTTCGTGTGGTTTCGGTGACTATGGATATATTTTAATGGCCAAGTGTGGAGACAAAATGATATTTGGTATACTTTTTGGTGCTATCATTGTTTCCAGTACAGGTGAGTATACACTTACACATAAATTATCTTATAATATCTTATCTCAAACTTTATTTTTTTGCACATTCTCACAACTAATAATCATAAACAAAACATGATTGAAATTAATTCAAGAGCAGGAGCATGAAGCAATAATGGGAGCAGTAACCTACAACAAAGGTGGTTGGACGTGAAGGAAATTGAGGGACAAGGCATCTAAATGGCAAAGACGCCGATGATAGAATCATGATGAGGGTTTGTTTGAGATGGGCCTAATTTAATGGGATAGGACAATGGAGTTGATTCGCCCAGGTAAATTTCTGTAAGAGTGACCGAAAGGTCAATTTAGAAAGATTCCAGATGCGTTTTCTTTCTTTCTGTCTTTCTTTCTTTCTTACTGTCAGTCTGTCTATCTTTTATATCTTTTGTCGATGTTAAGTATATTGTAAAGATGATAAGAATAATATAGTAATCATGCCGTCAACATCATCAATGTTGTGGTCATCATCATCATCGTCGTCGTCGTCGTCATCATCGTCATCGCCATCATTTTCTTTGCTATTATCAGCACTGATAGCTTATTACTTACAAATATTGAGCCACGACAATTGTAGGGTATACTGTGCTACACTTGTCCGTCCGTCACTCTGATTAAGTGTTACGTTTAGATCAGTTTTCGGGCACCCTAGTGGGGAATCCAGGTTATCTCTGTGAAGCGGTGTATGTATGTATATATGTATGTATGTATGTATGTATGTATGTATGTATGTATGTATGTATGTATGTATGTATGTATGTATGTATGTATGTATGTATGTATGTATGTATGTATGTATGACTTTCTTTATTTCCTCTTTACAAAATATTAAAATCAGTCATTTTAGGTCAGTTTACGGGCACCCTGGTGGGGCATCCAGGTTATCTCCGTGAAGCGGTGTATATATATATATATATATATATATATATATATATATATATATATATATATATATATATATATATATATATATATATATATGCATGACTTTCTTTATTTCCTCTTTACAAGAGATTTAATTCCGTCATTTTCAATATTACGCAATAACGAAATAAAACTTAAGTTAACAGTAATGAATATACAGCACACTTATCATGTCAATACATATTTAAAGGCATAATGAATGTTATTAGACCGCAGCATTAAGAATGAAGGTTGCATTGTTCCAGTCTAAATGTAAATTATTGACCGTAAGATCTAATTTATGATTTCCAGTATGTACAACAAGGAAAATACAAATATATGTGTTTCATCTTGCAAAAAGTGCTTTTTCGACATGCTAAATCCAACAGTTTAGATACAAGTATATGGTAGATGATTAAATATATGTAGTATAATATATCTATGATGTTAAATAGAATATTGATCACAATTTTAATTTTGTACGTATTTATGTATGTCTTTCTCGGTACAAATGTAATGGAGAGAGAGAGAGAGAGAGAGAGAGAGAGAGAGAGAGAGAGAGAGAGAGAGAGAGAAAGAGAGAGAGAGAGAAATCATGTTAATATACATGTCTGACATACACGTGTGGCGCACACTTCGTGACGTCACGATAGCTTCGAAGTTTCTGACAGTTTTTTCCTGGATTTGACTGCTGTAAATTTTTGACGTTCGATCAGTCAGAAAGTACATTAAATTCAAGGTAGTTAGCATATGAATGAATGATGCATGGATTCTAGTATTGGTATGTACAAAATAAATGGACAATAATTATGTAGAAACTGAGAGAGCACTACTAGATTGTAGAAAATACAATCATGCTTTAAGCAATTTCTTAACAGCAGCTCAAAATATATCATCGAAAATGTGTGTATATAGTTGAGTGAAATTACAATGAAATGTCAGAATAATTAAAAATCGATTGTGGTTGATGCTTCTCATCTACTCAAGTCGTCAGTAATAAGATTTTTTGTTTTTTCTTCTCTTTCTTTTTCTTCCTCTTTATTACATTGCTCTATTTCACTCGAATGTCCAACGTCAAAACAGCATCTACAGGTTAAGAGCGTGAAATTTGTCACTAGAATGTCATCGATGACTTCGATATGATCACATTACGTCAGCTATAAGCCTCCACAGGGGATATTGCAAACATTGCAGAATGTATGTATGAGTTCTATCTGACTATTGTAAGTCTGTTGAGAAAAGGGTAAATATAAAGATAATTAAATATGACGCGTCTCCCTCCCTCCCTCTCTCTCTCTCTCTCTCTCTCTCTCTCTCTCTCTCTCTCTCATGATTGATTTTATCGATTAATTGAGCCCTCATAAAAACGGAGAAAGCTTAGCCTACTCATTGCAGACATATTCATTAAAGATTGACGTTTATCTTTGTGCAAAATAACTCATTGTTATTAACGCAGTGTTTTTAAGTATATGATGAAACTTTCATGAAAATTTGTCCCCCCAAAAAGCCAAAAACAAAAAGTCGAAGTTAAGGTTATATAGGTCCTGTCGAACCCTAAAGACTTCCACTCCAGATTCAAATACCGTGTATACTCGCGTATAACCTAATACCAACTGCAAACTGCATAGACCCAGAGCTGATGTCGCATAATGTGCCGGCAGACCTTGGTCTATGCGGTTTGTAAGGACTAATCAGTAGAACAAGCAACATAGACCCTGATCTGCCGGCGCATTATGCGACGGCATATTAGGGTCTATGTTGTTTCCATTTGAATCTATATTATACGCGAGTATATACGGTACGTAATTATGCTAGCAATTAAATTTGTTAGCAGTTCACTTAAATTTGTTTTGCTATAGTTGATTGACAGATGCCAGCCATGGCCGAAAGGTCCATGAGTGATGCTGTTACTCGTTACCACTTGGACCCGGTAATTTAGTTTTAATGGTATCTTAATTCAAATTTAGCTATTCTCATGCTTTAGCATCGAGGTTATTGTGGTTTTCTTCATCTGTCCGTTCATCTGTCCATACTACAACTCCTTTCCCCTATAGCCCAAAACAGTAGGCTGGAAATTCCTGAAACTTGGTAGTTTTCTTGTCCATAAGGTAATGATGCACATGGGGAGAATTATTCTTGGTTTCCTCCCCTGGGGGTCCCATGGAGTGGACAAAGGTAAAATTAAACGCTGTTGATTATAGTTACGTTTTCAAGTGTTTTTTTTTTCTAAATGTAAATTTGTAAACTAAAGGTTTGTATAATGCAGTTCAAGAAGGAAGATAATATTATATGTAACGAATTTCGAGCTTTGATCCTCTGGGCCCTTGCTAGGAATGGGAGGGGTTGGTTATGTTGTGGATGAGGTGGAGATGGGCGTGTCAATTACTATATAATTAAAACAGGGTCGGGATTTGCCATGGCGAGCCGCCATGAAGGCAGTTTTATTTCGGAAGTCAAATGATCCTATTGCGACAGCTTTAGTTCTAAGTTAAGTGAAATGCTGGCACATCAAATAGCGTTCTGCTTTTATTTTCAGCCACAAATTGCACTTTTCCGACATCCCTTGAGGGCACGTGGTTGTCCAGTTCGCACGGGACATGGGTGGCCAGCTCGACTCACATTTATGGCATGAATTTCAAGTTTTTTAGTGCTACCACTGGGCCCAGTGGGCTGAATTTTACGTTCAGCTGCCGTGAAAGCCGTGAAGACAACATTTATGCAATAGAGTAAGATTAAGATTGTGTGGCGACAAAATTCGGACCACAATTTCTTGTTATCCCCCCCCCCCATACACACACCCTAAACACACACACTCACACACATCCACACTGTTAATTTTTATAGTTGGGGTTGCGAATTCTACTTCCCATCTTTCTGAATTTCTAACATATCTTATATGTCTCCATTCATCCAGGCACAGTTCCAACATTAATGAAGACTAGTCTTCCATATATATTTTACTTATCAATTATACATCAGTACACCAATACTGAAAGTTCAGACCACTTTGCATGGTTACCAAACTCTTTTTAAAGGTCAAGATTAGTCTTTTTCATAAAATCTGGGAGCCAATATGTTTTCGAAAACAGTATCTCCAAATTTCTATGTAAGTTACTTGGCGACTTTGGAGATAAGGTTAAAGAGTTCCAGGAGATATAAACATATCTTGTATGTAAACTCAGTTTCCGCTATGATATGTACATCTTTGCACATTTATTGGAAAGAATTATCAGATAATACACTCTATCGGTAATCTGCATACTCTATCGGTAATCTGAAAACGGCTAGCATTTCACTGGTAAACTGGCATAAATTGACCCCTTGCCAGCATAAATTAGTTCAGTCAATTTAAACAAAAATGAAATCCATGATGGATAAATACGCAAATGATTAAAGTGCAAAATTATTTCGTATTTATTTAATTCGTGTGCCCATATTTCCCTTAGTCGAAATTTTGGAGTAGCTCCAACTACAGTAGATTAGAACTTTCGATGGATAATAAAAATGATATATGCCTATTCTTAATAGGAAGAGGATTAACACACAAGAAGTTATATGTGGCACTATAGGGCAGAAAATGACACTGTAGGGCATCAGGGGAATTTAACAGGGCGATTGCATAAAGGGGAATTTAACATGGGGATGGCACTATGGGGCATAAGTGAAATGTAACATGGGGACATAAAATGATGCCATGTGTAGTAACCAATACCCCACACTATGCCATCCACACGCCTTGTGAAGTGACCAATACCCCACATTTACTATCCAGCACCCATACTATGTCATCCACACGCTGTGTGTGGTGACCAATACTCCACAGTATACCATCCACACGCCGTGTGTAAGTGACCAATACTCAGCAATATACTATCCAATACCCGACATTATACCATCAACACGCTCTGTGTAGTGACTTGTTTTCTAGTGGCTATATGCATATGTTCGAGATTTATATAGAAAGCATTACCTATATCTCAGATAATGTTGGTTGTGTCAGTAAAATTGCATATATTGTACTGATATTATAAATAGCTATAATCAAGGGAACCAACTCATAATAACTCTAAAATGGACGTGAGTAAAGGTAGTACAGAAATTCCGAAACTGTCTCGGACTTTAGCAGAGATTAAAAAAAAAAAAAAAAAAAAAACCCTGAACATGAAATTAAAATGGTTTAGACTAAAAGTAGTGTTAAAATTCCGAAACTGTCCCGGTCTCTAGCGGACTGAAAACAATCAGGAACATTATATTTCAAATGACCGAGAGTGAAAGTAATACTAAAATTCCGAAACTCGTACGGAGTTTAGCGGAGACTGAAAAAAATCCAGATAAAATGATAAAAAAAATGTCCTAGACTAAAAGCAGTACAAAATTTCAGAAACTCATACGTGAAAAATTCACAAATTAAACCGAATATAGCGAAGACTGAAAAATGTCCGGGGAAATTTTAAATTGCAACAAAATTTCACGAGTCGTAAAATTTTTTAAAATTTTAATAAAATTTGTTACAAATTGTGAAATATATGTATAAAAAGCCGTTTTGAGTGATCAGTATCCCACACTTACTAACCAACGAAAAAAGTAGAGTGACCAACACCCAGACATTTCTTTTTCCGCTAAAGTGTGTTTGAGTCTCTTTTCCATTCTAAAAGAACAAATCAAGTCAAAGATGCACTTGCGTTTGTTTTTGGGACTTTCTCGTGCATAAGAAACGCAATGAAATTTCAAGACACATCACAATAATCCATTATATTCCTTTTTTAATGTCTTTCATTTTTTGCATTTCTTCACTGGCACGGGTTCTTCTTCTTCTGATGCTGTTTATTTGGCTTGTCTCGCTTTTTGAATTTCTTTACTAGAATGGGTTATCCTGTTTCTGCTGCTTCTGAATAACGTTCCTTCTCCTTGTTCTCTTTTTCTTGGGACACTCTGAAGACCAACGTCTTTTTTCTTGAAATGATAACAGGTATCTTTACTTTTGTCTCTCTTTCTCCTGTCTTCGAGGTTCCTTTTCTTTGACGTTTTGGACATTCTGGAGCCCAATGTCCTTTCACTTGACAGACATAGCAGGTATCTTGACTTTTACCTCGAGAATAGTAGTCAGAAGTCTTGCTGGAAGTGTACTCTTGAATGACTCTTTGTAAATCTCTACCAGAAGTATTATCTGTTGTGACTCTTCCATCTTCAGAGATTGAAACCGAATGAGTGTATTATCTTATGCAGAGGGGGTCTCTCTCTATATTTAGAGAGAGTGTGTACCCTAGTCAAATTATATTTTAATCATCTACTGTCATGAAATGATCATATATTTTCTACTAGAAATCAGAAGCCAAGCTGCAACGACGTTCTGTGTCACCAATCACTCTTCAAGAAGTATTAGCGCAAGTTCACGCTAGCGATTTTGAAGAAGACATGAGTGATCCTGAGCCAACACCGTCTACCTCCACTACAAGATTTAGAGAGTCAAGCTCAACGACAAAAGAAAGTCGTTCGGTAGATACTGAAGATTACTTTTGCATTCGACCTACCCAAAAAGTGACTTCCAGAAAATTTGGAACGACCGCTTACACTTATACTATTAAATATAAACAGTTGAAGTCACAATGATTGTCATGTCTTGGTATGTACTGTTCATAAATTTGCCACAACGAATCTTTTGGTAAACGAAAGCACACACGCGGCACAACATTCAAAATTCAAAGGAATCTTCTCGTCTTGTGGAATCAGTTCGTTTAACAGTATTTGGTAATCCACTAAGTCTTGAACAGTGTCATTGACTTTCTTCTAGGGAATTTGGTGTAACACCGTGTAATGATGCAAATTTCTGTCGATTTCTGAAGAGCACATTTTAGTTTGACAGAGAACAATAAATTAGATTTATGAGGAAAGATACCGTATTAAATCGCTGGACTGCGATTGTGTTAATGTCCCTATTGGGGGGGGGGGGCGAGATGGATTCTTAATTAAGCCTTCGTTATTTAACGGTCAAGGAAAAGGTTAACTTAGATCTTGGTATCGAAAATGTCAGAGTTGGAAGTAGTATTATCTTTTTGAAATTCTCCAGAATCGGTTGAACAAAAATCTAGAAGGTTACGGTGACCACATTTGTCGCATATTTATAAAAGGCGCTAGATCCGTTTAATCTGACTGGCTACGTTAAATAAGGGGCGTGTTTCCCAGACGAAATTTAATGTTTTAATATGCCCCATCGCAAAATTGAATCAGTCTAAGTTTTTTCTGCAAGAGAAATAGATTTGACTCCAAGATAGAATTCAAGGAACAGATGTCTGGATGTTGACGGACACAATTCTGGCGGTAGAAGCGAGCGAGTCTTGAAAACACAAGGTATTTGCATCAATCTCATGTAATTCGTTGATACCAATATAATTATTTGCTTGAATTTATTTGTTTATATTTGCATGAATTTATTTGTTTAAATTCGTACATCAGTTTCTTGATATGAGTATAACTATTTGTTTGAGTTCATTTGTCTGAATTAGTACAATAATCTTCTTTATATGAGTTTGACGAATTGTTTGAATTTGTCATCTTGATTGCTATAGGAATCATGTATTCTAAGAATTTCATGCATTACTTTATTTGATACAAGTTTTCTTGAGTGAGTATTCACTGAAATTAACGTAGTTAAGTCATGAGGTGAATTTCATTGATTCATTTGTATAATTAGGACGTGAACTGAAACTGCTATGTCTCGTGTGATGTTAATGTGATGAAATAGCCGTTAGAAATACATTAATCTTCTGAAACTAGGTTTGTTTATGGTCTGCCAGGTTTGGCATGACCAGTTAGCCTTTGGTATATGTTTGAATTCCGATAGGACTATATCTGACGTAACGTGAGTGGAGTTATGTTCTATTTCCAGTAGGATATTTGACGGAAGATTTAGGTTGCTTCTCTTTTTATTTTGAAAGGGGAAATAGCTCCATCCACCTACATACCTATCCATCTACCTACCTACCCACACAAAGTTTGAGGCCCGAAGGAGGCGAGATAAGAGAGCGTGAGAAGGAAAAGAAGAAAAACAAGAGGAGAACATCAATCTTGACTGGACAGCAGCATCGAAGTTGGAGGGACCAGCTTATCGCAGGTTATGCAGGCAGACAGGGCAATGACTTCGATTGTTCACTCAATTCTATAATGAAATAATTGTATCGTTTAAACAGATCGGCTATTTAAATACTTATATTTGTGTTTTGAAATTCGGTAAATGATTTATTTAAAAAAGAAGTGTATCTTCCTAATGTAATATATTATCTCAGTTTGTTTTATGTAATTGATTAAATTGTTATATTTCATGTACGGGGGCTCGTGTTATTCTGTTCTATATATCTGCTCAGATCTCTATTTATTCCGTCTATACATTTCATAATTTATATTATTATTTACTCGATCCGGGCAATAACACCGAGGTCGATCATCCTCTAGTTAACGATACCCAACCAAATAAAGCGGACACCTTGTAACGAGGGTAGTCCGCCACACACTGATCACAGAAGTCGTGGCATGGCAAATTTTATAATGTCTTCGCAGCTGATCAATGTCTGACCATTTGAACATTGTCAAAGTAATCAGTCTTCTTATAACATTCAGATACCAATAATTAAAAATCTATGCCGTTTCCGATGTAATTGTGCGTTGCGTTTCACTTGAATCTGTACAAAGTAGTTATACATGCATTCTCGCAGTACAGGAGGTAGATTCTGAATGTACTCCTCTAAACTGTCCATTTACAGGAATGTCATCTGACCATTTGAACATTTTCAAACTAATCAGCTTTTTTATAGCATTCAGATACCAATGGTTAAAACATCTCTGTCGTAGAGGATGCAATTGTTCTTTTTGTAAACAGTAAATTTTCAAACCTGACAAACGTGAAACTTTCTTGTTATTGGCACGAACATGTTACCCACAAGCTTTGGCTCAGTGTTGGCTCAGAATCACTCATGTCTTCTTCAAAATCGCTAGCGTGAACTTGAGTGATGGATGGCACAGAACGTCGTTGCCGCTTGGCTTCTGATTTCTCGTAAGAAATGTATGATCATTTCATGACAGTAGATGATTAAAATTTAATTTGACTAGGGTACACACTCTCTCCTTATATATAGAGAGACCCCCTCTGCATAAGATATTAAAGTCATTCGGTTTCAATCTCTGAAGATGGAAGAGTCACAACAGATAACACTTCTGGTAGAGATTTACAGAGTGTCATTCAAGAGTACACTTCCAGCAAGACTTCTGACTACAATTCTCGATTTAAACGTCAAGATACCTGCTATGTCTGTCAAGTGAAAGGACATTGGGCTCCAGAGTGTCCAAAACGTCAAAGAAAAGGAACCTCTAAGACAGGAGAAAGAGAGACAAAAGTAAAGATACCTGTTATCATGTCAAGAGAAAGGAGATTGGTCTTCAGAGTGCCCCAAGATAAAAGAGAACAAGAAGAAGGAACGTTCTTCAGAAGCAGCAGAAACAGGAGAACCCATTCTAGTAAAGAAATTCAAAAAGCGAGACAAGCCAAATAAACAGCATCAGAAGAAGAAGAACCCGTGCCAGTGAAGAAATACACAAAAAGACAATAAAAAAAGAATATAATGGATTATTGTGATGTGTCTTGAAATTTCATTGTGTTTCTTATTCACAAGAATATATCAGAAACAAACGCATTGCATCTTTGACTTGATTTGTTCTTTTGGTATGAAAAGATACTCAAACACACTTTTGCGGACAAACAAATGCCATTTTGGATAGTAAGTGTGTGGTGTTGGACTGTAAATGTAGGGTGTTGGATAGTAGGTGACTGGGTGTTGGTCACTCTACCCTTTTCGTTGGTTGGTAAGTGTGGGATGTTGGTCACTGAAAACGAAGTTAAATTTAACATTGCTTTTAATACATATCTTTCACAATTTGTAACTCATTGTATTAATATTTTACATTTTCATTTTACAATTTGTAAAATTTGTTGCAATTTTAAATTTTTCAGGATATTTTCAGTCTTCGCTAAATTCGGTATAATTTGTATATTTTCTTTTATTTTGTTAAAAAAACTGTAAATTTGTAAATTGATCAGTTTTAATTTTGTTTTGGTTACAATTGATGAAAATTCTTTTTTGTAACTTTTTTCATTTTGGGGGAAATTTTCTTAAATATCCGCGAAATGCCGTATTAGTTTTGAAATTTTAGGATTATTTTATTATCGAGCATATGTTAAACATTTTTGTGGACATTTCTTACTCTCTGCTAACGTTCGTATGAGTTTCGGAAGTTTAGTACTACTTTTAGTCTAAGCGAACATTTTGACATTTTTTCTGGACTTTTTCAGTTTTTTCTGAAGTCCGTATGAGTTTTGGAATTTTAGTATTACTTCCACTCTCGGTCATTTAAATATAATGTTCCTATCTGTTTTGAGTCCTCTAGAGTCCGGGACAGTTTCGGAATTTAGTACTACTTTTATCTAAACCATTTGAATTTCATGTTCAGGTTTTTTTTTCTGTTCTCCGCTCAAGTCTGGGATAGTATCGGAATTTTAGTACTACTTTTAGTCACGTCCATTTTAATCTTATTTTGAGTTAGTTCCCTTGATGGTATAATATGGGGTGTTGGATAGTAGATGACTGGGTATTGGTCACCACACACGGCGTGTGGATGGTATAGTGTGGGGTATTCGTTACAAGACACGGCGTGTGGATGGTATAGTGTGGGTGCTTGATGGTAAGTGTGGGGTATTGGTCACTACACACGGCATGTGGATTGGATATTGTGTCTGTGCTTGATAGTAAGTGTAGGGTATTGGTCACTACACACGGCGTGTGGACGGTATAGTGTGGTGTATTGGTCACTACATACTGCGTCATTTGGGTCCTTAGTGCCATCCCCATTTTAATTTTCCTTATGCCCCATAGTGCCATCCCCATATTAAATTCCCCTTATTCCCACAGTGCCATTTTCTGTCCTACAGTGCCACATATAACCACACACACACACACACACACACACACACAAATCGCCAATTTAGGTTGATAAAAGCTGATACGATGCATCTGTAAAAGACTAAGAAGGGGAGTGCTCTTAATTAATATGAATAAAGAAGGCTTTCTTATAAAAAGAGCGAACAATGGTAAAACAAGCATGAAAATGCGACTTGTCTAAACGCGAGGCGTACCCAACATATCGGCTTGAATAATCGACTCATCGTGACTTTGCGAGATAAAAACAACACAGTAATAGTAAAAAGGTGGGTCCACTTGTTAGAATGTAACTTAGAGAAGAAGAACGTGGAATGCGAGGGCTCCCCATCCCTCCTCTCTTTCTCTCATTTCCAAGTTTATCATATTGAATTAAGTCTCGTCATTCGTATTCTTTTCTTATTGTATATCGTACTTCTTAAGTACACAGGAGCTGCAATGACAGATACGTTGCCCTCATTGTCGATAGTGAGGGCACCTGGATAAGGTTCAAACTGGGAGAACGAAGAGAAAGAAAAAGGAAGAATTGGCAATGACAGCCCAGGACCAGACACTCGTGATCAACATTATTACTCACAATGTACAGACATGATGATGAGACAATTAGTCTCCTGGTCCTTGAATACAGGAATTTAGTCCAGGGTGAACGCAAAAATATGAGCGTCATAAATCCCAAGCCGTACATTGCTTGTTGTCTGAGAAATATGGGCTTGAGTTCAAGAAATATTCATTAAACGTTATAAAACATATTGAATTTGTTGTTAGTTTGATTAAATATGAATGTTGTTCTGTAACCTCGAAAATAAGTGACTGGCGAAATCCGGTGACAGATATCGAGGTACAAGTCCTTTCTTCCAAATTTTACAGGCTGAGTTTCGAAAAAAAGAAAGAAAACAAACGTGTTTTATATATACTAGCAATCAGCCTATAAACCTCCACAGAGTAACATCTCCTCGTGATTGGACTACAAATGCATGGAATTTCACCCACTCATTCCAGCTACATGTGTAAATTTTCAGCAGGAATCTCGCAAATTGAAACGTAATTGCAGACATAAAACTGACACAAACGTTGACAAAAAGCACAAAATACGATTATATTGCTTATTAAGAAAAGGACAAGAGTTGATAAAGTACATATAATGCGAAAACATTTAAAGGCCTGCAAAAAAAAAAAAAAAAAAAAAAAAAAAAAAAAGGAGGGGGGTGGGGAGGCCAAGTCCACTTCGCTTTCTTTGCGTTTGTGGGCGAAGTGACCGGTACTGAGGCGACTATTTTGCCTGAATCATACCCTAGCGAGAACGCTGCTAAATGAAGATAATATCAAAGAAATATTTCCGTATTTGTGAATGAAATGGTTGGACGCAAAAGAAATATTATGGTTCCCCATGAAAATATACTGGTTGTGCCCTAGTCCACTGTATAATCGCATGTATGGTCACGGTACTAGGCTACACGATAAACAACACATCTCACGGTAAATTAATCAATGCCAAAACATACTTCGTTTTACGTTTCGGAATTACGCACTGATTTTGCTGAACTTACGTACTTTAAGGAGTCATATTAAAATTATTAACAGTTTATCATTGGAAAATGTCGCACTCTCTAAAAGTTACAAGAGTCTAAAATCTCAACTCGCATTACCTACCATTAACTCACATTTTGCGAGTATGCGAGCGTTAAATTCGAGCCCTGATGGAGCTATGTAAAACGAAGTAAAAGTGTGACTCGTACTCTAGACGTGTAATGTTGCAATTCAGTGTCTGAGTATCAAGTCATTCTGTGCCATTGTGATTTAATTTAAACTGTTCCAAGGAATATGCAATCAAATGTACCTGCTCCAGCAAGATATTATAGATACTTATAGGTCTAATCGCATTCAGCAGTTGACATTATAATTTGACACAAAATTCTGAATGATTTCATTCCACTTTCAAACTGTGCATTGTTTCTCTCTCTCTCTCTCTCTCTCTCTCTCTCTCTCTCTCTCTCTCTCTCTCTCTCTCTCTCTCTCTCTCTCACACACACACACACACACACACACTCGTCCCCTATATCTCTAAAGATTAAACTTGGCGATCTTGCCGATGAAAATTTGGGGTGCAAAGCGGCAGCTAACATTACGCAAAATCACGTTTCCTGCATAAGCAAAATCATGTTTCATACTGTATGTACGTAATATGCACAAGTTAAGCCAGAAGCAGATAACTTTTGATCGGGTTGAACAAAAATGTTCTAAAGAAATTAAAGATCTTTCGCTTATCATACACCTACTTTTAGTTATTCGAGCAAGGGTCAAGTTCATGAAATTTTGATGGCTAGCACAGAAAACAAATCTAAAGCTTACTTTCATTGGATCGAAATTTGCAGTCATTGTCTCTATGATGGAATGCTTTTCATTTTTCAGATCCGTGACTCAGTATGAAATTTTCGTACACGTGTTTGTTACGCTGCGCACATGCATAGACTTGAGGGAGATTTCGTCTGCAAAATTTGTTTATTACATTGTCAAAGGTATGCTGATCGCTCTCAATATAAATAAAAACGGAGAGAAGAATCTTTTAGAAAGTTATTCTGACAATTGTGACTTGTTAGTCAATTCTTTTCTCAAGAATTTTGATTCTTTGATATACGAATAGAAGCAATTTCATCGTGTTTGTCTTTTTATAGCAAAGCACAACAACGAGCAAAGAAGTATTGTAAGGAAGTATATTTAAAATTTAATGAATTTGTTTTTGTATAATGCTATTCCTTGATACTGAAAATATTAAACCACGGTTATCGATGTCTTTTTTGTCTCTTAAAATAATTCACCTAATATTGATATAAATGTATGCAATATTCATAAAGATAGCCCGAAAGTACTCTCTCTCTCTCTCTCTCTCTCTCTCTCTCTCTCTCTCTCTCTATATATATATATATATATATATATATATATATATATATATATATATATATATATATATATATATATATATATATATATATATATATATACAATCTACAATCTTAATGATTTTCAAAACTAGTTTAACTGGAATTCAAAGCATAAGATTAGGCTGATAAGTATGAAATACTGTGTTTAACTCAGAACGGTTGCTATACAACTAACACGATTTTGTCTCTTGCAGTCCCGGATGGAAATGGAGATATCTTGACGAATAATGCCACATATGAAGGGATATGTGACAACAGCGAATACAATGCATCATACGCTCATCATGTGGTTCTGAAAAATGGTATATCTTATTTATTACCACTGCTTCTACTACTGTTGCAACAGCAACAACAGGAACTACTACTGCTATATAAATTAAGATGCCAAATGTTTCATTTGTGTTAAGGCAAGTTTATCTGTCAGATAAAAATGACGACCTATACTGGTTGAAAGACGTCTTTTCAATTTTGTTTTCAGGGGATATGCTCTAACCTAATTATTCTGATGCATTGATATGCAACACAGTAGATCATTTATTAATTGCTTTAATTGATTACATTTGAGGTACTGAAGTACTGCAAGACAATTTGAGTTCTTGTACTGTTGGTGATCCAAATCTAGTACCTGACCATTGTACTTACTTACTTTTCATTAAACTGTTGGGATGTATTAAATGCAAACAGTGTTGTTTGTGGAGCTGATGGGTTTGGAAGATGTATAAATAGGAGACTGGAAAAATAAACAAATTTAAATAATTTGATTGATACACATCATTCTTGTGTGACAAAGAAAATATTGATCGGTGTTGAGATGATTTTGTCAAAATGATAGATGAGGTTCTTTCTTAATTATATGTGAGAATATACTGTTGGAAGTCTGAGTTTAGATATACTGTTGGAAGTTCGAGTTTAGAGATACTGTTGCAAGTCTGAGTTTAGAGATATTAGAGATACTGTTGGAAGTGTGAGTTTAGAGATACTGTTGAAAATGTGAGTTTAGAGATACTGTTGAAAGTGTGAGTTTAGAGATACTGTTGGAAGTGTGAGTTTAGAGATACTGTTGAAAGTCAGAGTTTAGAAATACTGTTGGAAGTCTGAGTTTAGAGATACTCACTGTAATAGTATTACATGGTATCATGATGATGGTGAAGAAAAGAGAAAATACTTAAAAAAAAAACAAAACAACAAATTTTAAATAAATATAAAGTGGATACAAATGGATATAAATGGAATCTTGCCCTGACGTACCTATTTTGCAATATTAAGAACTTTTTCTGAGGATTCATAATACAAATGACGGTGTTTTCACCCATGAGATGATATCAATGAATTTGTTACAAATATCTTAATAATGAATTACAGGTCATTTTTGAAGAACTCGACTCAGATATATCAGTAGAAGAAATACATCATGCAATTTCATGCAAAGTCTGGAAAAATAGCAGCCATTGTTGGTTAATGAAGGTGTATGAGATGAAATTACCTTTCTCTGTGTTTTAAAAGCAAATACTTGTTAACGATTTTATACGGAACTGGAATTTAAGTCTGACGGATTCATCGATAGCTACATTCTACAAAGAAAGTGCAAACTTTTGTTTTTATCCCTATTTATACAGTATTATTACTCCTTCCAAATTTAGACAGGCACTTAAAAAAAAAAGTTTTTGCCTCATAGCCTCAAAATTAAAATTGGTAGATGGACAAACCCAAAAATTCCGCGTGAAAATACAAAATGTTTATTTTACACTGTTAAGGAAGACAAATTCCATTTTATGTTTGTCTATCCTAAATATAGACACTTAAAAAGAAAATATTGTCCGTGTGCATTTTGGCTAAAACCCAGAAAGTTTAAGTTCAGAGTTTTTGAAACGTCAATTGCAGAAGTCTTAAAAATAGCTGGAAGTTTATCTATAAAGCGTTCATACATATAAATCATATTGTATTTCAACATAATGGTTTTTCTCTTTCTTTTTTGCTTGCTCTATCTTTATTAGAGTATTGTCTACTCAATAGCAATGTTCTCCATTACTCTCGTTTCCCCCAGAATTTCAACGCGACACTGATTAACAATAAAAAAAAAAGATTGATATATGCAAGATTTGTCTAAGATTTCTTGTCTTCTAGAATTTTAATATTCATCACAAGACATGCCGTATCAAGACAATGAAATATAATCTAATTATGACATAAATTAATACAGTGATTTCCATGCCTAAATTCAAACTTAACAATGCATACATTAAATTCAGTATTATTTTGGGAAATGTTAGAATATCATGATAAGTGACTAAATAACGGAACTTTGGAAATTGATCAATCATCTTTGAAAAAAATTAATTAAGACTTTGCGATTATTATATTTACAGGCAGTGAAAGTGAAGGCTTTATTTTGTGTCCACCAAGTATATATGGCACTTACTCCTACAATGATTCTTGCACGGCTCCGATGTATAACACGACAAATGTGAATGTCTGTACTACACGGCAGCAGATAGTCTTCAATTACAATGCCTGCAGCACGAAACGGATGTATTCCCGTGAGTAATTGTATGTTTTAATAACGTGACAGATTGTAAGTCACACATACCTGATTTGGGCAATAATATTTGATGCCATTTATTCGTTTTCATTTTAGATTTTGTTTTTTTCGTTTTCGATTTTTGTGAGCATTTTAATGTTGGATTTAGAGCAAAGTTTTTGTCTTTGGTCCAATGAATTATGGATGCAATACTGTATTGTCAAAGTAGGTGTTTTCGTCTTTTGATATATAATAACTTTGTTTCTTTGTTTAGGTATGATATGAATTCTGAGGATAGGTTTTCACATTTCAATACCTTGCCCCCCCCCCCCACACACACACACGAAAAGAATTCCAAAAGAAAATCTTAAAAAGGTCTGTGTCAGAATTTCAATATTTTGCTCAATTATTGTCCATAAACAGTGAGCCTGGTTAACTAAAAGTTGATATTTACTCATTTAAAGGACTGATATTTTTCGAATAGGAATTTAAAAGAAATATTAGCATAAATCTAATTCATGGTAAAGTGTGCGTTTTGTTTTGTTTTTGCTTTTTTTTTAACCTCAAGGCCCAAGTTTCGCTTCGTTAGCTTTCTGTTGATTTGAGTGAAAAAGAAGACGGCTGAAATGTCATTTCTTTTCTTAGCACCAAAAAATCCCGCAGTGTTATTAAAAAGCTCAATATTACCTTCTGGATCACTACGTAGTGTATATCTACAAAACTGAGTTTCGTTGTTCATTCTAATCCTTGACAGTAATGGATTTTAAATGGTGCTTAGGATTGTTTCCCCTGGTGTGTCAGCTCCACACCCAAGTGGCGTAGCTAGAAATTATGCACCCCCTCCCCAGCAAAACTTGATTATGGCGCCCCCTCCACAAGAAAAAGGTTTTGATGCGAATTTTGGGCCTCTACTGGGCCTGCCCCCTATCCCCCCCCCTCCACCCAATTGCGGAGGTTGCTTGGGCGGTTGCTACGCCACTACCACACTCATTATATCTTCAAGACACGTATATCCGTAACCGCCCTAATTCTCAGCATTCTCTGCTTACAATTGCTTTCAATTTAACACAGACTTCAGGATTTTGTTTCTTGGAATATTTCATATCCGATTATGATCTTAAATTAAAAATGCATAAATGTATGAAAAATATTAAGTAGATAGGAATCGCAGCTTTGATCTTGCTCTTAGTGTGGCCGTACATTTAAAGCATGGTTTCTACGTAACTTGTTTCGTCTCTTGCAGAAGAAGGAATACTGAATTGTGTGTATTACATAACAAATGGATCGGTCTCCTACCTCACAGTCTACAACAGTGACTCCACTGCGCCGAACGAAACTATCTACTACCGTTTCTCATGCATTGTAAGTATACACCAGTCTTCAAACTAGAGCCAGCTAAGGCGTTACTTGACTCACCTCTTGAATCTAATTTCATAACATATCATATGAAGAACATGGCTATCACCTAAATTACAAGATAGCCTATTGAGATGAAATAAGATTTTTTCTTCACTGCAGCTACCTCACTCA
Organism: Margaritifera margaritifera; assembly: GCA_029931535.1. Taxonomy (NCBI): domain Eukaryota; kingdom Metazoa; phylum Mollusca; class Bivalvia; order Unionida; family Margaritiferidae; genus Margaritifera; species Margaritifera margaritifera. The sequence continues at coordinate 4,616,345 of JAQPZY010001627.1, read as the reverse complement.
TCCTTTTCCTTTGAACATCTGAAGTTGGTGTAACTTTATACTCGGTGTTGGAAAAAGGATGTTTACTCAGGAAATATACTACTTTGTTCTTATAAAATCTTGAGTCATATAAAATGTATTCCAATTTTGAGTGTGGACATTCAGTCGAGACGATGAGGCAGTAGATACAGTATTGGTTCCTAAACCGACGGAATAATATCTGATTGTAATGATCTTGATGACGGAGAATATTGTCAGATCTACCAAAGAGATTTATTTGAAAGATTTTCCATAAGAAGGGCAGATTATGCATGTCAGAAATACTTAATAAAATGTTTGGGTCAATGGACTAACTTTCTTCAGAGAAACTGGCAAAAAGGATGATAGCGTCTGTGAGGGATTGGTTATTTAAAAAAAGTGTTACCCCCGTTATTTTAAGTAATAAGGTTGACAACTGGCATGTGGTGAGGGAAGATGAATTCTTGGATCTTGCTTATAAATGAAGCATTTGTTTTACAGTTCTGTCTCAAACGTTATTTGAATGTACCTCACTGTCGGCAGTTTATTTGCGATTTATAGATCCTTCTGTTATCATAAATCGAACACACTTCCGCAGTATAGTAATGACTGTATGTGTTCCGAAAGTTGCGATTTTCAAGTGTGGATTTGGCAACTCCGATTCTTTTCTACAGAGTAAAATGTGTTACGTTTTATATTGGAAACATATGGTTATGTTTCCGAATCTAAATTTATTGTCGAGTTATTTCTACATAACCACGGTTTCCAAGGTGATGTAAAAAGCGACTGTATATTAATTTGAGTGACACAGTATTAGATTTCGGATTCACTTTGGATCTGTCATAGCAATAAGACACCTTCTCTTAAGCAATCAATTTCTTGAAGAAAAAAAAAAGTATACAGTAATGTTGCAACACTGTAAACCATTACCACCTAAAACTTATTTTTGGCCATCGGTTATTTGCTAAAATTGTATGACGTTAATATGCTGAAATGAAAGACGTTTATAAATTTAAAGACCTAAAATATGTTGATTTACAATTTATTCTTATCTTTTGAGGAGCAACTTTTGGTTTCAAGAATAGCATAAAATAGAATCTCCTGCATTTGTTGTTGAGATAGCTCTTCACAGCCAGGAAAACATTTGTAAAAATTCATTACATTAAAATTCTTTGTTTTTTTTTGTGCTTTTTTAAAATGAGCAACTGAAATGCAGAGCGATAAACTATTTTTGCTGTCTTGGTTTGCTATGGGTACAAATAAAGACGAATCAGATTATCATCAGGTCTTGAGAATAAAAAAATATGTCTTAAAACTTTTAATGAGGCCCAAAGCAAGAATATACTCCCCGACAGCTCTCTATAAAATAAATAGATACAACTGTTCCACATTTGCTCGAAGAAGAAAATCTGAGCAAAAGTGAAACCAGATTCTGTCAAAACGAAACTAACAATTCATATTTCTTATATAATACTGGACATATCATAATGCAACTTCCCAACAAACCCGCTTTACGTCAATACCCACCTTTTATAATAAGTCAGTGTCTGATTCTCCCACAGTCTTTCACTTTCCTCACTTGTCGAACCTCTCCTTAAACGTGTTTTGTCAAAGAAAGAAGATTGATTGACTGATTAGTGGCAAAATAACACACGAAAGACTATATAGTGCCTCGGCAATGGAAGTAAAAGGTCTTTCCAAAGGTGCACCATAGCATCTGAACAAGACTGATCTAGGTAGAATTCGAACCCGCAACCTATTTATTGTGAAATCGGCACGCTAACAACTGAAGTTCCACAGGTCAAAAAGTACTGTAAAGCATCAAAACCCATGGTCTAATGTATATACTATTTCGATGATGCGTAACAAATTCTCACGAACAAAATCGTGATGGACCGTGTCTCAATGGCGTAATTCTGCCGGACAAACATGTTATATAAAAATATTTTTAATTGACTTCACTCCATATTTTTGGAGTAACCCAGTAAAACGCATCAAACACATGTATTTTACAAACTTCTCTTGTAGGCGTCAAATGGTGCCAATTGTTTTTCTCAGAGAGAGGTCACTCTTTTCAAAGGTTTCTTTCATTCATATTTTCTATCTCATCTCTTATGCAATGCTGTCAATTCTCGCAGAAAATGATTATGTGCAAATTATCCTCGTAAGTCCTGATCATTCCTGTCTCTGTCAGTTTATTGCAGCATTTGAATTTTTAACTCTATGCAACGTAAATAACTCCGAACTGAGATCACTAATCGAACTAGGGAAAACTGGTCCTAATTCTGAAGTGGTCTGATTCCTACTGATACATTTGGTTTTTTACTAATTATGATTATGTATGACTTTTATTTAAGAGTTGAAATCTCATTTCGATTACTGTACCTTTAAGAAAACAGAAGCCTCATTTTCAAGCGATACATTTTTATATTATGCATGACATTTATAGCATAGATGCAACGTAATCTCTTTGAGGGTGCAAAGGTCATATTGGGGTCATTATGCGCCAATAGTGAGAAATTATCACTTCTCTCGTCTGGGTGAAAGTTAGGTCTTTCCAGTGTTTTCGCATTTGGATTACCTAGCCAAGGAAAGGTGACTAACAAGCTGAAAATGTTGTCAAATGTATTCTTACTCCAGCCATTAGGGTGTCTCACACATTTTTAGGATATTTTAAGACAGGGGTTTAGTTGTTTGATCATTGAGATTATGGTAGATCAAGCAGTCGAACACATAACAAATTGAGACTGACACCAAAAGAAGTCGAAACTTTTGAGTTATTGATGGACGTCATACCAACTTTATTTCGTAGTTCAAACAATAATGCTTCCTCGTAAGATGTACTAGGAGACCTTCTTCCAGCCTAAAAAAGAGTTGAACGTCTATTGAATTGCTTTGTTACTGAAAGGCTGGATATAAACAAAAGCCTAAAACAGTAAAAACAATTAATAAGCAACTAAACGAAATCTCCCCAACCATCAATACCAATTTTTTTTAAGTCCAGTCGAAAATTTAGACAATTTAACTTTTTCGACAGAAGCATGGAAAATAGATTGTAAAATGTCGTTAAACCAAGTAGCATATACTCCGTCGGAATTGCTCATGATGATTGCAAGCTTCATTCAACATATAAATAATTAGTAGGGCATATACTAGAGAGAAGTCAGTATGTTTAAAATTTCTTTCTATCAATTAAATATATGTGTCGAATAATCAAGACCCTCATTCTACATGTAAAACTACTATCAGGCAACTATTATGCACAAGACTGGAGAACCTATTCTGACACATCTTTAATTCTGATTGGGCAATTGAATCTACTATCAGGTAGCAATCATACATAAGTCTAGAGAACCTATTCTGACACATCTTTTTCTGACTCTGGTCTGGCAGTTGACTCTTCTATCAGGCAATTATCACGCACAAGACTGGAGAACCTATCCTAACACATCTTTAATTCTGGTCGGGCAATTGAATCTACTATCAGGCAACTATCATGCATAAGTCTGGAGAGCCTACTCTGACACATCTTTTACTTACTCTGATCGGCCAGGTGAATCTACTTAATTGAGCAGCTTATTCCGGTAGTTAAACAGATGGCTCAGTTAATGCTGATTTCATTAGGTCACTTTTGTGTAAGTTTACAGTTGACTATAGGAAGAGAGTAATTGTATGTGTGATACACCAACAAGCTTGCATACAAACTTGCACTTGTTTGTCTGGGGGAAGTTCTAATCTAAGTACACAACAGATGGACATTGATACGGAAACTGATATGAATTGATTATTATATGCAATATTTGTGGAGTATTATGACATTTATATGAGAAAATCTTTAGCAAAGAAAACTGTAATCATTACTAATTTCAGAGAACACTTAATCCGACACCGAATAAGCTACATAATATGCCGTCATTGTTGTTGTTGTTGTTATTATTATTATTATTATTATTTCTGCCTTCTAATGACCAGTGTTTGGAATCATTTAGGCTTAAATAGTGGTCGATAAATTTACCACACTTTACAACCTCATTTAAAATATGTCTTTTTAAAACCATATGTTTGAGCCGCTTTGATTTGATTGACCTTATTGTGACAATAAAAAGCTGAAAGGAGCCGACATAACATACAATTTCTCACTCTGTCACATACTTATAGAATAATAGTGAACCGCTTTATCGTCTGTTGTATTCGGAAGTGAAAACGGGGTCCTTTTTCAACTTTGCTAGAGTTTGAAGCACACGATTTGATCCATATTGTCATTAATGACCTTTCGTAACCTTGACACAACTAGCACTTTTAGCAATAATACAAAAAAATAATGCATGTACTTTTACATTTAATTTTAGGATGCTGGTCATGTTGTTTCGTTTACTTTGTGGAAAAGTCGGATATGTAACATTGACTGAATCGCACTTAAATTGTTTGTGTTGGGTTTGACCCCTACTGAACTGACTGACCATCTGTGACCTTTTAGTACCTTCCGAAGAGGTGACTACCACCATATAACTTTGGGGAATGACTTAAGGATGGTGGTCACCTTTTATCTTCTGGGTTGTACTAAAGTGAAACCCTGAGCACTTATTCAGGCTTTGCGTCTCCACTATGTTCATCAATTTATCTCTCTGCATCTGTCTCCGTGTTGCTCAGTTTTTTTTCTCTCTCTCTGTATGCGTGTGTGTCCATCAACCCCCACCCCCACCCCACTGCAACCCCATACCCTGCACGCAGTTACAGTATTGACCCTATTGTGAATAATACATTTTTCAGGTTTTGGAAGAAATCACCAATATAGTGTACCTGACTGTCAATCCGAAAGGGTGTGCGGCATCTCAAAATACGACCTTCGTCAGCACCGGACAGCAGATGGTATGGAGGCCTTACGGTAAGCTAATTCAATGTGTTAAAAAAGTATTATTATATGAATCATCATGTTATCAGATACGGACGATAATACTTATTTTGTTTGGTTTTGGTTTGGTGCTTTACGGCACAGCAACACAAGTAGGTTATTTAGTGCCGAAGCAATTGGAGTGAAGTGCCATGACCAAGGAGAAGATACTAAGGATAATGGTGGCTGAATGGATCATGATCATCATCATGACGACGACGATGGTGGTAATAATGATGATGTGCAGGAGTGTAGGTTAAAAGATATTAAGTCAAGAGTATCAGCTTAAAAATAAACCTGGTTACTATTATCTCTCTCTCTCTCTCTCTCTCTCTCTCTCTCTCTGATACACGAACTAGGCATTCAAGTGACCAATGAGTACAAACGCTTCATCATTTTCATCATTACTCAAAGAAATGAGCCTCATAATTATTTTTATTTTGTAATTTAACATTCTGTGACTAAAAGACAGCATATAAAGTTTCATTTTAATGTAAATTTCTATTATTATACCTTTTAATATCTCTTCTTATGAAACTTATTTTTCATTGATAACTCATAATATTGATACAATAGATAGGTTGAATTACCGCCAACATTGTATCTAGGTTGATACAATAAATAAATAGGTTGATGCAATAAATAAAATAAATTGATACAATAAATAGGTTGAATTACCGCCAACATTATCTCTACACGGAACAAAGGAAGAGATCAAGTTAAAATGTATTCTCTCCTCCCCCACTCCCACTCCACGTACCATTTACTTTATGGCATTAGACCTTTTTCTATAATTGCCAGTGTCCTCTTCAAAAATTATGTTGTCGATGTTCATTGCTTGAATTAGAGTATATAACAAGTTGTTTACATAGAGGATATTTGCAATAACGGCTATATTTTATCGAGTCGGGGAAAATATCGAGTGGGTGAAAATACTTGAGTTTTTCACCCACGATATGAAATACATCAGTTATTCACTAGGAAACAAGCTAATTTTCTTCTTATTTTATGCTCAGACATATTGGCTAGCTAAAGTGGTAGGACATTTCTTACGGGATCCCGCGCGGTAATGTCAGCTGTTAATGAGCTGCTTTGTTTTGTGTATATTCGCAGAGCAAATATCAGTAGTAACATACCGTATATACTCGGGTATATGCAAATGCAAACAACATAGACCCATAATGCGCCGGCAGATCAGGGTCTGTGTTGTTTGTTCTACTGATTAGTCCTTAGAAACTGCATAGACCCATATCTGCCGGCGTATTATGCGATGGCAGATCTGGGTCTATGCAGTTTGCAGTTGGTATTACATTTTACGCTAGTATGGGCGATAATTATATTTCCCAATTCAAAGTAAAAATCACATACAATAATTGAAAACAATTACGTACGTTGTGGGATTCGAACCTGGTACTTCTACATGACAGGTCGTCATGCTTACCACTTGATTCAAGCAGTTACATGGCGGATTAATTCTTTGATCATAATGCTATTGATGTCTATTGACTGGAGTGAAAAATAATTATGATAATTCACTCGAGTGAATTATCAATATTATTTCTCTTGGCAAATCCACTAATTCACGGACTATCATAAAACAAATTCTATTTTTCTCATTTGCATTTGCTACCATTCCTGAGTTAGTAACGTAACAAGTGCACAAACAGCTGTATTTATTCCCATAAAGATAAAACATCACACATGCCATATGTCATTTATCTGTTAAGAGCTCTAAATTATCTGTCTTAAGTGTTAAATACACGTTAGTACTTCACAAACCGAACTGAACACATTTATTTTAACTCTTGCCTTAGCTAAGGATTACGTGTAATACAAGTGTTGGCCTTCATTATGACCATGAATTAACCAAGATTTTAAAAAAACAACCCGCATCATTGATATTTTTGCCAGTCTGTAAGATACAATAGCACTTCTCTTCAATTTTGTCAAATTTTTTATATAGTAACTGGCAGATGAGTTCAGTAAGCTAAATCAAAATATGATTTTGTGTCATGTATACACTATTGTACACATTTCTGTGTATCTCATTGTGTGCATATGAATGGCGTTTATAAATGTGATCATTTATTCAGGAACTCGCGTAGAAAAGAATTGTTTACAACGTCAGACCTATGTCTAATTTGTGAGAGACATTTGTAGTTGAAAGAAGCTTTTGTTCCATACTGAATGTTGTTCATGAGTTAGCTTTTGATGATATTCAAACTCAGCTTTGAATAAGGGACTATATAACAGAAAAAACTAGATCAATATTTGACAAAATATATTATCCAAACTCATTTATGCACTGGTAATATCAAACGCCACCGCAATGGATAAAATTAAAGCACTTAATTGTTGACATTGTTCATTACATTATACATACATTCAATAAAATATAGGTTTGAAATAGAGCAATTATAAAATATAATGATATATATATATATATATATATATATATATATATATATATATATATATATATATATATATATATATATATATATATATATATATATATATATATATAAATTTTCCACCTATCAAAATGGTACTTGATTTGCTCCTGGTATAATTTTCATCTTCATATATCAAAATGAGTTCTCCCCAGATCAATAAATACAATCACTAGGGTTTCAACTCAAAACTAATGTATACATAGTAAACAAGGAAAATATTTAAAACTGTCTCAAGACTCAGAACTTTTCACACTTTTGTTTTTTCATATAATTCGTCTCTTTGATCTTGAACGATTCAGACAGTTACCGAACAATCATTACTTATTCTTCATACTGCGCACTGTTTTGAGAGACAGGCAAAGTACAAATTATTCACATAAAGTATGGAACATTTTGTCTCTGCAACTTTCAAAATAGCGCACAGCATCAAGAATAAGATTGTATGGTAACTATTTCTATGCGGAACTGGTGCACACCCTCTACCTACCTTGAAATTTAACACGTCGAACCATAAGTTACCTGTTGAAACTGGTCGATGGAATAAAATTCCATATTAAGAAAGAAATGTACCAAATGTCAGAATAATGTTTTGAGTGATGAATTCCATTATCGCTTGGAGTATGCATTCTTTATGGAGGCTTGACTGAATTTGATTAAGAAATATTATGACACATGTATGAATACCTGGAAATATCAACATTTAATGACAAATAAAGATAATATAATAGTGAATCATTTAAGCATATTTTGTAGCAAAATTATGAACGAATTAAAAACTGAATAGAGGCCTCGATAGCTATATATGCTGATTTCACCTTTTGCGACTCTTTTATATATTAAGTAAAATATATCAAAAGCGTTTTCATTTAAATCAGTGATGGTTCACTTTTCTTTGGATACTCCTTGGATTTGTAATGTTTAGATAATCCGTGTTTTCTCTCTCTCTCTCTCTCTCTCTCTCTCTCTCTCTCTCTCTCTCTCTCTGATTTTTTGTGTCTTTGCGTATTCTCTCATCTTCCTCTTGTTAATATTACACCATGATGGCTTCGTGATTAATAAAACTTTGTATTTGACTCATATGCCATATATGTATGTCTTATGTATAATTTTATTTTCCAATTAAGTTTTGTTCTGTTCTGTTCTAGGTAATTTTGGCTGAAACGGTTTTAATATCTTTATTTTTCAGAGCTCTGCCGTAAGTATACAATGTGGTTTGTTAAATTTGCACGTATTCTTTCATCTCACTGAATGAAGCTTGAGTCAGCTATTGCAGCCAATATGTACATATTTCTATAGCTAGAACAATAATTCAAATTAATCTTATAGTACTTCACTTTCTCCCTCCTTCTCTTGATTAGTACCAGGAACATAAATCAAATACTGAAGAGCTGATCAACTTTTTCCCAGTTACACGAAGCAACAGATTACATTGTTGAACAAATCAGTTGTTATTTTATGTTAAAGATGGAGGACTACTCAAATTATGGACGTCCATAAATTTTGAATATTTAAATAAATTCAAGATTTGATATTAGCAAGCACATGAAAATTAAAACGCGTTGGTCATCAGGCTAGTTTTCTCAATGTGAGCATCATTATAATAGGGCCTTACATGGAATTCGATGGAAATATTTCGTGGATGAGGCGCTTTTACAACATTTTGTCAATTTCTTACATCTGGACTTTTGAAATACTTAGTAGTGGTATCTTGAATTATATCAGCTTTGGAAAATATGATTCATAGGTCACCTTGCTTGACACTAATATACATCAATATTTGTATGCACTATGTGAATAAAAGTATCCCGAACGCCGGTACTAAGACACTATTCGGAATAATTTCTTAATTTCTACCGGTATTCCTGGTCTGATAAGTCATTTTATTTGATTAAGGTATCATTATAGTAAACAGATTTACAACCTTCGTAAATCTGATAGCGTAGAGACAGATTTCCGTGTTAAAATGAAACGAAAGTCTGAAACCACGCTCAGCTTTCTGTGTTAAAATGAAACGAAAGTCTGAAACCACGCTCAGCAGAGACCACATGACGGCATGTGGCAAAATGACTTTCATAACTAAAAGTCACCTATAATTGATGCAAATATTGAATTTATTAACTTGTATCTCTATGCAATTATTTACGGTCAATAATCTAAAGGGACTGTTCAAATGTTTTTAATGAATTTTGACGTAGAAGATTCACTGAATAAACATGTTGCATAGGTCCAATAAAGTTATGAACTTCCAGTGAATTATACAATCGTAAAATGTATTATAGGAAATATCTAGTATTGAGAAGATTAAAAAATAACAGAGGAAACGTTGTATCCAAGACGTAATAAACAATCTTTAATATATATATATATATATATATATATATATATATATATATATATATATATATATATATATATATATATATATATAATGTTAAAACCAATATAATTATTGTGTTGAATGGAGATTTGGAATTCAGTAGGATGCAACAAATTGAAAATGAAATATTCTACAGATAATATTGAAAATGAACGGATCCAGACTAAAAAACACATTAATGAAACAAGGGTCAAATAATCTAATGAATGACAATGATAACAACAAAAATAGATTACGCACTGATTATATTTCGGGAAGTACAAAGAAAATTGCCTAGCATTAAACATCCATTCCCAACTTAAATGCAGTTACAGTTAAGCAATCTGAATATTCCTAAGTATATGTCTTTCAGTATTTTATTGATTCTCCACCTGCACCCCCTAGCACACGGTATACGTTATGCTTTGATCAATAGTGTCATGAGTTAACAAAACACTGGGACCTATTGAATGCGACAGAAGTAAAAAAGTTAAATAATTAATAAGTCCAGACATGACAAATGCAAACAGCACTTTGGAGTTTACTGAGTAGGAGTTATTCCCCCTAACAAACTTCGGTTATCCCCCCTCCTTTCTCTCTCTCAAATTCTTGAGGAAGAGCTACAAATGAGAGCATTAATATTTCTTTTTCTCTTAAAAAGTTTTATTGACATGAAGAGTATGACACATAAATGTGATATATTAAATATTGTATCAGCATTGTAACCACTTTCTCTAAGACAAGCAACGTAGGCAGTTCTAAACAATTATTTTCTGTCACTGTTAGATGAAAGATAAAAGGAAAGAAGAAAGTATAGGAAAGAAAAGGATATATTATTAAAGAAAAAAAGAAAATATAAGAAAACAGACATTTGAAAGTAAACTGTATAAAAGGACTAGTAATGACATAAAGAAACAGAAGGTGCAGCAATAACTAAAAACAAAACAAAATAAAACAAAAAACATAAAGACATACGGAATAAAGACAAAACATGCGGTCAGAGGATGATGTCACCATTGTTTCACCTACATAATGGTGGACGGCAGTATATGTTTAACAATATAGCTGGTAAAGCTTGTTTCTGAAAGTAACGAAAATAGTTTTACGTCGATGACTAAAGTCACTAACATTATCTACTTTTATGCATTTGAGACAGCTTGAAGAGTATTGAACAACCAAATATTTATTCCACTGTTATCAAGTTTCAAACTTTTCAGTAAAAATGTGTGTATTTATATTTTAGTCACAAAATGTAGCTAGCTACTGAGAAATCGGTTAAATATGTTTGTTTGAGAAGGTAGAATGTAAATATTTTAACAAGAAATAAGCTAGATTAAATTTGTACTTGATGAGTTATCTTATTTTTTAATCCAGCACAAACGTTAAACAACTTTTTCCTTTGCATATTGCCACAGATTTTTAAAAATGTTATCCTCAGACAGATAGACAAACAAACTGATAGCTAGACGTACGATGAGACATATATACTTATTAGAGAGATAAATAAACTACATAAGTTCTCAGCATGAATGTTTTCTACCGGTACTCAATGCCTTTATGTAATCTGTGAAGTATAGAAAGACCACATATTTGACCTGATCCAGAAATGTTAAACAGGGTAACTGCATACTAACACTTATAACAGATATACTACTATTAACAAGTAAAGTCACTTTGCCTTAATCATATTAGTATCATTAAAGTCTGGTGGTGTCTGTATTTGGACAGAAAAGATTGAATCAAATGAATATTTTGATAGAGTTATCAACTTTTAGTAAGCTATTCATGAAAAGGCCAGGGCCAACAAATGAAAGTAATTCTTGCTTTTCACCCACCTGACTAAGATTGAACTTGAAAATATCATTCGTGGTACACGCTAACGGCACATTCTTTTTCATTTTTCTTTCAAAGACTTTTTAATCATTTCAGGATTTAAAATGCGATTAAACTTTACATTTGGTATTTAGAATCAACAACGAGGTAAAGCTGAAAATTAGATCGAAAATGAAATAAAATGTGCGGAAAATGCAAATAAAAATTTAAAGTCTGTTTAAAAACCAAATAAACAAAGAACATATCATCTGATCCTGAGTTGAAAATGCAATGCTTATACAATTTACTCATCTTTGAAAAAATACTTACCAGACTAGAAATGTGATTATTCCAGTCAATACGAACAGTTATTGGTGATGCTAAATATCTGATGTAAGAGAGCTTCTTTATAAAATATTTCCAATATCCAACTTAAACCAACATTTTTCAATCACATTTGTAATCATAATTGTTTATGTATACACTTCTATTATTAAATCAAATCTACCAGCGTATTTATAAGTCATTGTTACGAACCCATTTAATCTGAAACTTACACAGTGGTACGCAAATTACGTATAGCCAACTTTTCGATTGCCTTTTGTGTTTGCCGTATGACAACCCTGACCCTGAAATGTTTGTATTGTCCAGCGATTCAGCTTGAGGAGAAACAGCAGGATCTGATTTGGATAGCTATAGTCGTGGGCATTGTCGTTGGGTTGGTAGTCCTGATAATCATCATCTTTGTAATTGTCTGCTGCATCAGGAGGATACAGAAGAGGAAGGTAGACGAAGAACAACCCATTACAGAGGAAACTTCGGCGGATGAAAGTTCCATCGAGAATAATGATGGAAATGAGGAACGAAGGTCCGTAGACTCAGGAATAAGGTAAGTACGATTTGTGTTTGTAAGTACAAGAGAAACCCATTCTGACTTTTCTCCAATTAAAGAGTAGAGTTTTTACGTACAAAACATATCCATTACAATCTTTTCTCCCGTCTTAAACATTTTGAATTTAATAGCATTCAAAAGTGATTGGTAATCTTGGATTAATCTTCCATGGTAAAATACCATCGGAAGAATCCTATTGTTTATGTCTCTACTTTTTCTTATTAGATCCTTTAAGTAGTCTGCCTTCTTCTTGCTAGATTGTCGTTCACTGCATCTAATATTTTGTTTTCTCGTTCTGTTTTACGAATGGGCAATATCATGCACAATATTAATTACCTTTTTCCAAGAAACGTTTATCACAATTAACATAGTTTGTATATGAGACCAAGGAAAAGATGGCTCTCTTCTTTCAGCGAGCCGATCACTACAGGTAGAAACGAGGAAGAAAGAAACACCGTAGGTGAAGTATCCATTGATGACAATTCGCGTCCAACCACTAGAAAGGTATACTCGGACAATCTTTGAGGCTTGTTGAGTTTGCAATGTAGCTGTAGTGGCTTTATCTTGTCAATCATACTATTTCTTAATGTTGTTTTTTTTAGTATCTATTAAACAGTTCATTATTGTTATTTCATGCACATATTTCTGGCACCAATGCCGTCTCAAACTCTACTTCGCTTTAATTTGCAGCAAATACATTAACGCGACTTCAACTTCTGAAGTCTCAATGATGTCACTACATTGGAGCACACAGGCTTCCTATTTTTCTTTTATTAAGACTTTTATCATAATAGTTATCCATGGAGTGCACATATTGAACATGCCATGGTGAATATAAAGATGGAAAGCAGGGAGAGTCAAATTTAAACAAAAAAGAAAAGTGGATCCTTCTTATCTGGATATTCAGAAATTTCTTTGTCCTCTGTATTTTGACATTGAACCACAAATAACGCATTTTGATTAAACTTCTTTTATGGTATTCCACAGGTACCTGCATCTTATTTTTACATTACTATAATTGTTACTTCTGTTACTTTGCTGTTACAGTGAATGTGTTTCCCAGCAGTATACTATCTCATACGCAGATCCTTCTAATAACGATAACGTGCTAGACACAACAACACATTTATTCGAAAGTGGTAGTTTTCCCGTACAATACTCTCTGCCGATTTAAAAAGGGGCAAGATCATGTATAACTCTGAATTATGTATAGATAAGAGTTAAATAAAAGAATTACTTGTAATATGCTGGATCTCCTGGAAATACAACGTGATTATGAATGTGCTCAAGCATTCATCGTATTCTTAGTTTCTGAATCATTTGTTTTAATACTACAACATTCCAGCTTGGCGCATGTTTTCCAGTTGCCTGTCGGAAAGCAGGGTGTCAAAAAGGAATTAAGAGTTCCGTATTAATTGCTTTGGATTGAGAAGTGTGCCAGTGATATGTGACTTTCACCAGTAATGCCCTGGGATTATTTGTCATAATCATACGTCCTGTCAGTGATAAATCTATCACGAAGATGGAATACTTATACTAATACTAATGAATCATACTTTTCATGGATGAATACGTAAGGCTATTTGCAAGACATACCTGCTCGGCACCATTGCTCCATTTCACACTTACAATTCTTTTAATGTGGAACATTTTATAAGTCCAACGTAAGTTGACACGTTACTATGATATGAAACTGTCAAGCTTGTGGTAAACTTGTCATTTTTAAGTAAATCCTTATAAGAGAGGTCCTAAAGGAAATCATTCAGTAAATATTGGTTAAGGAAAGACGTGGAATTATTTCGTGCGATATGTTGCACAATTTAGTCAATCACCTCCATCCCCCCCCAAAAAAAAAAAAAAAATAAATAAATAAATACATGAAAATAAAAACATTCTGGTGCATATTTGGCATGCCAGCTGATACAGTCTGTGGCCCAACATACACAAAATGCAGGAAGGCAAAAGTATTGTGATGTTTTAAATATACACTCTTGACCTCGGTCATCTGAACTCGTTCATAATAGAAATTCTTGTATATATATTTAATTCTATGTCACCAGTAAAACTGTACTTTCAACAGAGAAAATGTTCATAAATTGTTGCTGAGATGTAACACAGATCAGCATTTGAAATTTTTTATTAAATGATGAAAATCCAAAGCTAAATTATCCAAAAAAGAGTAGTAATTGTGCGCATGAAAAGGTTGTCTCATATACGATCAGACAGTGTAATGTAAACATTGGGATTGTAATTGCTGGATTTCGATTCTAAAGGCCATACTTTCATTGGTAAATAAATGCAACAGTCTTGTTTTAAAGCACATATATCACGCCAGCTCTATTAATGTCAATAAGGAAAGGCTACGTTCATAAAAATAATTTGTGGCTGTATTTCAGATGGTCATTTTCATTAGTTGTGTATGTGTGTGTGTTTGAGAGAGAGAGAGAGAGAGAGAGAGAGAGAGACTAATAGTAGAAGTTATTAATATCAGGACTAGACATTATAATACTGTGACATGGCACACAAAATATGTTATACATTGTAGTACTATTTACACATGTAAGTAATCGACAACATGATATAATATTTCTTATTTACTAGACTGCACTTCGTCATTTTGCGCCCACGTGTTTCTGATATTTATTGCACTTTAATTACAGTCGCTTGTCCAAGGCATGCATTTAACACATTGTATTGCTTTTATATTCTGGTTTCATTTAACATTCGAATCTTTTGATGTATATATCTTAACTTACAATTGTAGCAAAAAATAATTCTTTTCAGAAAGAAGATTTTTTTTGTAATAAAAGACACTGTACTGTGTGACATAGTCGAGCCTTGGGAAAAATCACTCTGCGAAATATATCATAAGACACAAAATACAGAGCATAGTTCATCGACTTGCAATTTACGCAAATTAGTATGCTTTTGAAGAGATATATCTCCAAGCTTATAAACTTCTTCCTGAATTTAGAGAACTTTTATGTTAATTGCTTGCACCGAAAACATCTTTAATTTTGCCATAGAAATTTGTTTCTTTTCACTTGTGGAGTTCCATTTGCATCCATATGTTCATGCACTTTTTGTAGTTACAGACATCAGTGCAAGTTAATCAGTTAGTTGATCAGTTAGTCGTATGTTATGCAACAAATAAACAGATACATATGTAAAGTAAAAAAATAATAATATATGCACGTATGTATGAAAGCATATATCCATATATGCCCGCATGCTGAAAATAATATAACCTCATAATATATAGTGGCATTATTATGTCTGAAATATTTGTTAAACGCACAGTTTTCTCAAACGTTTTCTTGATATCATTTATTATCGAACAAGAGTTGGTGTCTTCTTGATAATTATGGTTTACATACTATACAAAGAAAAATTCTTAATCTTAAATAATCTTGATTTTTTGTGATGGTGTTTGAGCGCCATAGATTGCTAATTCGATTTTTTGATATGGATGTAACCTGCAGCGCTGCTTTAAAAAGATTTTTTTAAGTTTCCCTAGGTCACATGAATCATATATAGGCGAGAATAGAAAAAGAAACTAATTACTATGAACAGTCTATATAACCTAGTTTGTTCCGTACTCAAATGGATTCCGAAGATGAGGAAGAATCCAATAGATATCGACAGAATTACAGATAAATCTATTCGGTTGCCTGGTAAACATTTTTTTCATCCAGGAAGGAAGTGCTACATCAAAAGCTTTTATGCGGTTCAATAAAATGTTTTGATTATAGTGTGGCCTTAAAATAAATTTGGTAGGCATGTGCAATTTCCTATTAGGAAGAAGGATGTATCAGAAAAGATGAAATATTTTTTACAACGAAATTCATCTATTAAAAATGTACCTTGTTAAGTTCAGCTTCAGACGTAAACTTTAAAGAAAAATGTGGGCAAAATTACTTCAGATTTGACAACCATATACAATTTCATATGAGTTTTGATAAAGGGTTATATTTACATCGACTGAGCGATATTCTCAATCCAAACTGGAAGCACTAGTTTACATAGGTATACATACAACATTTTCCAATGTTATATTTTATCAGAACATGAAAGAAAGTCTAAGATGATTTTGAAGATGAGAATTGTATTGAAACTGGGTCGAATGGTTTATGCCTGACTCTCCCTTTCTCTTATAATAATGTCCCCATTGTGCAGAAGAAAACACATTTCTTTCACATTCGGAGGTAACTTTCATCGTAACCATGCAAAACTAGTTTGGCCACATGGATTTAATGTGCGTCTGACTCGTGAAAGTGATGTATACAAAAATGAGTGCGAATGAATACTTTCTGAGAGTCAATTCAGTTATTCTATTTTTTAAACAGTTTACACGGAGAGTCACTGTACTAATTCAGTTTGTGATGAGAAATGCCAATGACATAAACATAATACTGAAATACACACACACACACACACACACATATATATATATATATATATATATATATATATATATATATACACACACTTAGGTACTCAAGCTCTAGATAACGTGAGTTATAACTTAACATTGGCAATCATTAGTCAATTCGTTATTGTTTACTAGTGTTAGGACTTGTACATTGTAGTCTATGGTACGTTTGGACACATCGATTTCAAATGATCTTATCTTTTTTACTGGCACTATAGGGTTTTCTAGTGTTAAACATGACAATTACATGCATCTAATTGATCCACCCAACAAATAAACTTGTAAAAGCATGCCATCAATTGTACATTTTATTCATTTACTGAAGGATAAAGTCAACACATTGATGTGGACGATGAATGGGATTTGTTTGAGAAATGGTCACTTCTTAAATGTAGATATAAATAGCGGTGTTTCCTTGTAATTGTGTTGTCATTCGCTATTGGTATAATCTACTTCTTGTATATAGTAACAATTAAAAACTAAGGCCTCAACGGGTACAATTTGCAAGCTAGTAAAATGAGTAGCTTTTTATATGAAAACGATGGATAAAGAGTATGTTTATTATCTTCAAAGTCGTGTACGAAGAGACCATACATGTGTTCTAGGAAATATCGAGAATGTCCGATCTTCCTCCAATTACACTTCCACAGGTTGGCACCTATATGGGGATGATGAAGAACAGGTACGTTACAGTTTGTTTTCTAATCACATAGCAATTATATACGAGAAAGCAGTCGCTGTGCTAAATAACTAACGAATATGGGCTTTCTGCCGTTGTGTTGTACACATGTTTTATCTTTTGTTCATCTCATGCATTGACGTTTTTTGCGACACTATTGCTGTGAATGCTGATGCATTTGTGTCTGACTAATAAGAGCACAGTTGTGATTGATAAGGCCGCCCAGGTGCATTGCCATTTACACTTTGCTTTCAGGTGGAAGAGAAATGTTAGTGGCGGAATATTTCAAACCAGAACTAATACATATCACCCATAGCATATATATATATATATATATATATATATATATATATATATATGTAGGCATGCTATGTCTTTATGAATATGTTGTCTAAAGAACCCGAGTTCCAATCAAATTCAATGAAAATAAGTACACAGCTTGACTCTTATCCATGGATCACTTTAACCATTGTAAGGCATCTTAAGAAAGTTACTGAAAAGTGTAGAGTTGTAATTTACTTTTCATTGGATACACATCGAGGTGAACAAATTCATTTAGGCTACATATTATGTAAGCTGTACGGATTTATAAATTTATAATTTCTATTCAGTTAAAACTCTCTGTTCTGTCAAAAAATCAAATTTAACAATATGCAACTGCACTGTATTTTGAAATCTTTGAAAAATAAATATCGTTTGTGTTTATTCCAATCTGTATCTTAATTGTTGGTATATTTGCTTATTTTCTCACTTGGAGACTTTTTGTCACTTTTAGCTTGTTTTTGATGTGATTGCTTTAGCATTATGCCTGTGTTGCTTGACGCTAAATGTCTTTGCTTGTGTAGGTTGATGACCCAGAGAAGAAAAAGAATAAAAGCAGACTAAACCAACAAGAACCTTTCTATAACGTGGGTGGAGAAGATCGAGATGCAAAGAACAGTATTCATATAAATGACAGGTTGGAAAAGTATCATAGTAACAAACTTGAAGGAAGTGTACATAAAATTCATGTCCTACATCAATCTGGCATGGCTGAAGCGAATGCGACTGACCAACTATTTACGGGCCAGTACGTAATTTCTGTAAAAGAAGCGGTCCTTAGAAGTAGAGCAAGGTTACAATGTCAAACTGTGGAAATAATTCAGGGAGGTAAAATAGAAATAACTTGAACATTGATCCATAATAGGTGAGTGTACGAGTCAAAATGACCATCAAGTAAATTTTATGGACCATGGGCAAAAGAATCTTACACAAAGGACATTGAAGAAGCCTACAGCAAATCGGAGAAACACAAAGCAAATGACCATGCAAAGAACTTATGAATATAAAAGGCGACGCTCTATCGAATTTAGAGGCAAAAATGCTCACAGAACAGATAAACCGGTTAGAGGGAGTGACGAAAGTGGCGAGGTTTCAGGAGGTGAAAATCAAAAGCAAATGATACAAGAGAAAGACGCTGATCAGAACAAGGAAGATAATATTGATATTTATCGTCTGCTAGACAATGCGCCTCATATAAGTCAATATTCGATGTAGCGAGACAAAAACAAAAACAGTAAGATTTAGAAAGGAAGACAAATTATATAGATGATGGAATGGTGATTGCCAACTCTGAGCAACAAGTAGAGGATGGTGTTTGAGGAACACAAGGTATTATAGAAGGGAAGAAGAAGAAAAAAAGAAGGAAAATGAAAAGCCACAATAATTCTCAAACAATTATTCAAATCGTTTTGCAAATAGGAGACAAAGATGCTGTAAAACCAGATACACTTTCAAGCGATTCAAATCGACATGAAAAGAGAGAATCAGAAAAAAGTGAAAATGATATTATCAATGTCTTACTAGGGAGAATAATAATTATTTAAATACCAATGTCCCGGATATTACATGCAATATGAACACAGAATTTCTTTCGATGCAAATCTTGACGAATTAAACAAAGCAAAGTAAAAAATATCCAATATCATTCAAGACCGGCAAAGCAAAGAAAGGGTCCTAAAGCTGCTGATTATGGTACTCAAGGAAGTGAAACCAGCAAGGAGTTGAAGACAGAGGAAAACGTGCAAAATGAATATGCAGACAAAAGTTTAAGAAAAAAAACATCTAATACTGAGAACGATAGGTGAACATAGGAACGTCGTTGATGGAGAAAGCAGTAATGTAAGATAGTGCAATAACCAAGGTTGACAGTTCGTACCGAAACAAACACGAGAGGGAAACAAATTTAAAACATCAGGTTCTAATTATATTTCTGGATATATTCAGAGCACAAAGAAGAAATTACGCGCGATGAAAGAGATCTGATTCATTGGACAAGATTGTGGTGTAAAGAGAAAAAAGAAAAAAAGATGTGTTCATACAGGTAAATATGGCGTAAATAATGAACTGAAGAATGTTGAAGCCAACGAGAAAAATAGCGAGGATAATGTTCTCACGTAAGCTTTTTTTATGTACACAAATTTGGAATAAATGCTTCAACGCTTTAACAAGTCTTACGAATCACCTCAGCCTACTTCACTAATGCTATCAGCTAGCCCTGATCTTTGTAACTGTTAATTTTGCTTTCAAAATAAAAGAACTTGCTTTATGTAGTTATTTATTTTTATTAAGTGCATGACAACTCAACCCACTGGAAACACGAGAAACAATATTAACATCTTCGCTGAAAGGTCAACACAAAAAGCTTTTCCCATAATACTTTAGTTACATTTAGTTTATATTTAAAGTTTTGTTATTTCTGTGCATTTTAAATAGTATATTCATAATATGTCACATCGACTTTAACGCTTCTTTTCAATTTATAGCCCATGTAAGTGATATTTTCTTGTCTTTAGATAATGCATTTTGATGTTCATAAGAGAAAAGTGCTTGCCATTAATTGACATATAAATATGTAAATTTAGTATATACTGAGATCTCCCTTTTCGTTCCATGAAAACTGGAGTAAATATTTACATTATTTATCAGAATTAGCCTTTCATAAACCATGGAAATCTACTGGTGTAGAAATGAGTTGACCCTGGCCTCCACCGTTTCAAGACCGGTATACTTAAATGCAAGGTTTCGTGCACGTCGCTTTCAAAATGGATTATTCTTTTGTATTGATATATTTTGTCCTATAAAAAGTACTAGTAAGCACATGACCATTCTTTAAAACTGAAAACCTTCTTTTCAAACGTATATAAAATAGAAATCAACTAACAAATAATTCAAGTGAATTTATTCTACTTTTCTGAGATATTGTTTCATCAGTAGCATGTGTTTCAGTAAACCTTTATTAGCTCTTTATTATTATAATTTCCTAATCTTGTGCCCATTGACACTGGAACAGATGTAGGGTATGATTAATTGTTTTGTGCATATGTGTTGAACTTTTCACCTTTCAGCCGGAAGTTAAGAATAAAATATTGCAGAACAAAATAAATCTCAGACTTGTCTCGCGCTCCTTGATTGAGCAACGTTTAATAATGTTGATTTTATTTGCTTGTATGTATTTTGTCTATGTTTGGGTGATCTTTCCATAATTTGTTTAAGCTTTTGTTATACAATTCCATTAGTTCAAAAGTTTGCAAAACTCTCGGCGATTAATTGTAATACAATTATATATGAAATACTTAATTATATAGAGCAATATATATTATTGGGTTAAGCACTGGAATACTCAATCAAAAGATATAAAGACATTATTAGACTTTTCATATTAATATTGGTTACTGGTTCTCGATCAAAATTAATAGTTTATCGTTTATAACACGAAAGATCATATACAAGTTCATCAGATTTGCGTGTGATTATAGTAAGTATTGCATACAGCCTATGACAATCAACTATCCTTTCTTCAATGAGAAAATGTTTCAATATATCATCCATATTGTCTAATATGACATTTGTTTGAAACTGTATTACTCAAAGGTTTCGACACATGTGTGTTATTTGGAAGCATAATACAATATATTTAATGCTTTTAATTTATATTATGATGGAAAATATAGTTTATCCATGCATTGAAAATGTCAAATGGTAAAAGAAAGGGCAGAATAGAATAAGATTCATTCCAAGAAACTGGACCATAAGTGGCATATCAATCACATATCAATCTCTTGGTTAGTATTCAACATATCTATAACGTTCGAACATTTGTATATACAATATACATGTAGTTAGATTTATTAAAGCTTCCTGAAAAAGTCAAGCTACAAAGTGTGATCCATCTTTTTCAACGCTCATAATATAATCAGGGTACCGATTG
The DNA here is from genome assembly GCA_029931535.1 of Margaritifera margaritifera. NCBI lineage: Eukaryota > Metazoa > Mollusca > Bivalvia > Unionida > Margaritiferidae > Margaritifera > Margaritifera margaritifera. Next base: position 4,594,581 of record JAQPZY010001627.1, on the reverse strand, counting down.
ACCTAAGGGACTTGAAATATGTACCTGACATAGTTAGGCAAGGTAGAACATAAGTAGAATCCTGGAATACCACCAAACAAAAGTAGCGAAGTGATATAGATATTTGTGTGAGAATTATTCGTGCTTTTTATAGACAGGGTTTGCAATGACCTTTGAGGGGTGAATTTGTCTATTTTAGATAATTGACCTTTTACTATTACACAATTGTATTTTGTCAGCCAGAAGAGAGAAGAGTCAGCATGAGATTGTTATATCTTTATATCTGGCTTTTACACTTGAAAGTTGAACTAAGGCTATTATTGAGCAGAAGGTATCAATGAGATACTAGCAAAACATACTATAACACATTTAGAGAAAAAGGACAATTAAGCAAAAGTTTGAAGATATTATTATTATTATTATTATTATTATTATTAATGGAAAACATATAGTGTGAACATGATATTGAAAAAAAAAAAACGGAATTGAAGAGATGAATAATGGAAAAATTTAAAGTCATTAGGATATTGTACCCTTTAATTTGATACAGACGATGTTTGAAATAGTACCAGTAGCTCATTCGCCTAATTCAACATTGCAACGCATGGAGTGCTGTTTTCGGACATACCATTACACAGAACTAAGTCATAATCCCCATGGAATGTAATAAATGAAATGGATATATCGGAGGTGAATATTAAATACACAATTGTAACTGAAGCTGAATGTCTTTGAACATAGGCACATAAGAAAGTTTATTTCTTCTTTTTTTCCTCTCGCTTTGCTTTACTTAGTTTCGCAAACCGTTCGATCCTTGCTTATTCAGATATATTTTGCTGCTGATGCAGAATAAAATACAATGTTTGTAAATGCTTATTCGTAATTTTCGTGATCAATAGATTTAAATTAAATGACATACGTCACTTTTAGAGAAATATTTATCACGGAATATGATTGCTTCTATTGAAACAAAATCAGAAATTACAACCAAACATTTTGCGAAATTTAGAAAATTAGTATTATGCAGTTTTTATAATGTACACAGAGATTCAGTGTTAACATCGAAAGGAAAGGTTTCTTTACACTATAATTTTCTGTCTTTATAGATTTATAAGTTTGTTCCATTTGTCATCTAAGCCTACAGTTTCTGAATTGTAACCCGTATATGAACGTTGACAATGGAATGATTTTTATTAGGCAATTTGATTTGCTTCTAAAAAAAAAGGCAATATGAAGGTGAATTCTCGATTGGCAAAACAGTTTGTATCAATTGATCGTTTAATTTAATTCATTGACTTTGTTGAATAGTATACCTTCACATAATTACGCTCTTTTAATGTCTCTTATTATAGAGCGAAAAAGATGGTTCGAGCGAACACGATAATGAGCAGAAGGGCGACGAAGATGCAAGTCAGGTAAATTTGCTTATTGCGTGCAAGATGAACAGAAATGTTAAACCAATGCAATGAAAAAGCTTCCATAGGCAAACATTAAAATGTAGCACTAATGACACATGGAAATAATTTAAAGTGTAAATCTAGAAAAGACTTTAAGCCAAAGATAACGTTTCATTTAGAAATTTCTGCTCTGGCACCAAACATAGCCTATCATTTACATCCTATAATTATTCATTACTAACGGGTGCCACAAAGTCATTTATTATCCCTTGCGTCTCTTCTTCTCTGTGTATTCGAATAATATAAGAAGTAATATACAATTTGGTTATAGAATGCTATTTGCAGTTTCCATTGGAAACACGTAATAGCTTGCGTTATTGACACTGATATTTCTTCCCCTTGTCGTGTTTTCTAATATATTTTTGTCATTTTCTTCCAGTCAAAGAAGCTGTAGTCGTTAATTTGAATTTATAGGCCACACACATTTTTTTAGAAATATTAAATGCAGCAAGTCATAAAATTAAACCTCATATCTCACAGACTCGAACGCCGTATCTGTCAGTTAAAAACTCGTGTAATGGTCCAAGATCTTAATCACAATAAAATCCACTTTCGTCGTAAAAGTTACGGCATCTAGAAGATTATGAGAACTGTAATAAAAATAATGCATTCAAGAGAAAAACCCATTCTTCATTGACTAAATAAAATAAATATTGAACCACTTATAAAAATAAATATCACATGCATAATTATATATAAGAATGACATCTTTACATGTAACAACCACCATTTCGCTTGTGTATACCGCACATCCAATTGCAAACATGTTGAGAATAATCTGATGTCTCATAATGCGCCGGTAGATTAGGATCTACGATTTTCGATCCAGTTATGACATCAAGAGAACAATGTAGACCCTAATCTCTGCCGGCGCATTATACTCTTGGTCTACGTTGATCACCATTGGGTACGGATTATACACAGATAAAGACGGTACGGTAAAGCAATATTTTTCATACAGAAAAGTCGAGGAGAGAGTGGTAGGACAGTTAGTGACTCAGATGACGAAAATCTTACTCCAGAAGAGAGGATATTAAAGATGATAAGAGAGAAAGACGAAGAAACATATCAGGTACATATAGATCTGTTGTGTGGGACAAATGAAAGGCAACTTCGATATACATCATTTTTGAATAGATTGAAATTCAGTAATGTAAACTTTCGATCAATTTTATTGAATAAGTAAAATCAGAGTAAAAAATGTTGATATGATGATCGCAAAAATATGTACGATTGAAAATAATCAATTTACATGTCTTACTGTCAAAGATTCTGAAGAGTCTACGCACATATCAGCAAAACTGATCTCTGTGTAGTACTTTTTAGTAAATATATCTTCAAAATATGCAGCCGAAGGGATCTCTCACGACAACGTTGATTTCAAGAGAAGACGAAGAAAAAAAGCGGCAAAGTAAAGGAAAGGACAAGAAAAAGAAGCTCAGAAAGCTGGGAAAAAAGAAACTGAAGTACAAGATTGGCAAAGGCGTTGAGGAGGAAGAGGGAGGTCAAGAAGGAGATGGTAGTGAAGGTGGCTCTTTCGATTCTGAAGAAGAGGGTCATAGGATAGACGGCGCTGTTATAGCCCCTTTCACAAAACAATACAAGTACAAGAAACATATAGAGCATGTATTGGAAGAGGAACATACTTTGTCAGACGAAGACAATAGGGATAAGGCCAATAATTTTGTAAGTATTTTTCCACAACTTTCCAGTGCATTTGTAGTTCGAATTATTATTACATAGTGTTGCTTTGTTATAGTTGTTGCTGCTGATTGTGTCTGTCTTGTCGATGTTATATTGTCAATATTTGATAATCTTAAAATGAGATCAAACCTAATAATGAGACACTGATGTCACCCACTGTCTATTTTTGAAAGAGTACCCTCACTTCCGCACTTAGGGTGTTATAATGACGTCTTATCGAAAGTGTAGCTAGTTTAGACATGGAATTCTGCTCGAGTGTGCATCATACCTTACTCATCATTTACGAAATGAATTGATTCGTTCATCCGTCCGTCTGCATCCTTCTCTATTCGTTTGTTCGTATTCGTGCTCTGGATGAAAGCTGATATTCTATAATTAATGGGGAAAAAGTACAAAATATGTTTTCTCGGAACGTTTATTGCTTATTTCTTGAGTGATATTAAGAAATTACATTTGTATCAGTCTTTCAACTATTATACAGAGAAGCCCATCCTTTTGTTGTCATTTTTCAATGTTTTCTTTTTTTTTTTTTGTTTGTTGTTGTAATTATTCAACATACTGCTGTCTCATTACCATTAACGCAAATTAATATAATAAAATTAAAAGTCATATAATAAAACAATTATTGACTTTTTATTTCGGTCGCAAAGTTCATAAAAACGATATCGTCGGAGGCCTGCAATCACAGAAAACGATATTCACTGAAGCCGAAAGCCTGCGTGAATATTGTTTATTCTGGGGTTGATAAATCTTTGCAGCAACTGAAATTAAAAGTCAATAACTGTATAATGTTCCGTGTTCGAGTGGAATTAAAAATATTGAGGTCGACTATTTTTCTCTCTTTAAATACCATCACGTCATAGACGTCAGTTTGAACAACAAGAACACTTGCCTGGAGTTAGTCTAAGATTATCAATAATATATCGTATATTTTGTTTTTGTCAATGAAAACCACGTGTCATTATTATGTGTCTGAGTAATATCTTCTTCAATTACCAGATATTGGACTAAGTGTTTTATTGTTTTATCTCATCTGCTGCTAATGTCGCAAGTGCGGAATTCTGAGAACGGGGATTATTAGTTTCTATTTGTGTCGCTTTCCGTTGTTATTATTTATTGTCTATATTGTTATATATGCCATAATTGGATGTACTCAGCCATGAAGCTATTCTTATAAGCTGAAAAGCGTACTAGGAAGGTTTTATGTGGTATGAAGGGAAGATATATGGTATAAAACTTTGCTAGGTCTCAATTACCTGAGCGAGACCATAATTTTTATTTACTTTTTCATTCTGTACATAAACTACAACTTACTTGATTTATAATATAATTTCCTTAGAACGATCTTGACACGTTGTCGCCATCAGCCACCAGTGTTCATCTGTTTGGCGAACAGGAGGACATAGGGCCAGATTCAATAGGTAAAAAACCGGGGAGTGACGTCGACGACTATTCAGATGTAAGCCACATGGAGGACACGACAAAAAGGCAGTCTAATTCAGACATTGATGACACAGTAAAAGGAAAAGAAAGACATGATGGTACTCACAGGAAAGAGCAGAGCAAAGAAAAAGGGGATGATGATGAAGCAGGTACACATCAAGTCAGTGTTAAGGACAAGACCCAATTATCCCGTGAGCTTCAAGGCTCCGATAGCATGAACATTATGGACCCTAGTAAGAACGAGGTGACTTTAATTCATGTAAAGGAGTTAAGACAAGGAAAGAAAAAGGACCGGAAGAGGACTATGGAGGATGGAGAAGAGCCTTACGAATCCTTTTCAACAGAGACAGACAGTGGTGTGGAGGACGAAGGAGAGGCATATGTAGATGTTCAGTTAACAAAGGACCAACAAGAATTCATCTATAAGAGTCTTCACGATGAACATGGCAATCTTAGGCCAGTTTTTGAGAAGAACGAAGAAGGAAAAATTATCGTGAGTATACCAATTCCATATGCATCTTTACCTGTGCTTCTGCGTGATGCATGTCCCTAACGTTTTCAATTTCTTCTATGAATATCTTCATTTTTATATCTAGACATTTATGATATTATTTAACTTGACGTTTTGTGTCCCATATCGTGTCAAATATTTTCTTTTAAGGAGGACCAACATTTCGTTCATAATAACCTGTCCAGGTCGTGAGCAATTGATTAATATAAGCAATTTATTCTTGTAGAATCCACTACATCCTATTATTTATTCGTCGTCTCCTCACAATTCATTCCATGTTTTACTAAATATACAAGTTCACAGTTTCTTGCCATATTCTGGATAAAATCGAATATGTTAACGATATTAAGACTACAAAGAGTTCAAGACAGAATTTATACCTTTAGTAGGTATAATCGAACCAAAGTGAGATATTCCAAACTTGACATGAATTCCAAAGTATGCACATTTTAATTCTTGTGATGCCAATTGTTATTGCATAGCTGTCTTAAAACTCACGTGTCAAAATCATATTGAACTGGAATTGAAAAAAAAGTTTGCTTTGTGATATTACGCTGAATGATGGTGAAGTCATAGCTAAATCACACAGTAAAATCTCCGCATTTATATATATATATATATATATATATATATATATATATATATATATATATATATATATATATTAGTTTAAAGCTGGATATACTGATAGTGCTTATACTTTATATTATTAAATATGATTCACTTTTTATGATATAACTTTATCATATAATTAGTTTTAGTCTTCAAATAAACAGATATAATAATTATGAACGACACCAGTTTTTCTCTAAGTAGGAGGGACACGATTTGCACGTCATCAAATATTCAGCAAAGCATGTTCTTGATCAACGTACCTACTGAAGACTAGATTTTATATCATTAATGAAGAAAACATTTTATTTTTTGAATATGGTATTCAATTACTCCTTGTGTAAACTTGAAAGTCCCATTACATGCCTACATCTCTAAATTTAGGATAAATGAAATTTCGTTCACATCCAGACATACAAATATGAGAAAGAAATGAATGAAATATTTGATCCCATTTACAGTAGATACGAATATTTTAATACAGAATGCAATTAAACAAATTTGGTTTTACTGTACAAGCAGGATCGTCGAGGGGGTAACTTGTTTTAGCTCATTTTACCTTTTATTTTTATGGACTTTAACTGTTCAAACGATTGAAATGTACAATTTTTTCATGTTATATTTAAAAATTTATAATGCAAACATGAAAGTCCCATTCCCTGTCTACGCATCTAAATTTAGGATCAATTAATTTTTATTTCTTCCTGGCATACCAATAAGGGAATGAAATAAATTCAATATTGAGAATGAACATTGTAATACAGGATGCGATTAAACAAAGTCGGTATTAGTGTATAAGCAAGATCGTTGACGAGGTAACTTGTTTTAGCTCACTTTACCTTTTATATTCATCTGCTTTTGTCTGTTCAAACAATTGAAATATGTTCAGGCTGTAAGTATGAAACTTGAAATAAAGAGTGACGCTAAGTTGACGTGAAACTAGTTTACCACTGGGGAATTTCTTTGTTACAGAGAAAATCCGATGGAACCGTTGTGTTTGATCCACATACTGGTAAAGTAAGGATACGGAAGCAGATAGGTAACATATTTAGCATTCCCCGACTCAAGAGGAACAAAAATGGACGGCTTATTGGAGTAAGTGGTAATTCTTCGTCAATTACATTTTCTTTCGTGCCACACCAATAAATACGTCTTCAAAATATAGAACTTAACTACCTTCCATTAAAAACAGACACACACTCGTAGTTCATATCATAGTCATATGTCATAGTCATATAATGAAAATATATGAAAATATAATGTTTTATGTTAATTGTATGCTCTCTCTCTCTCTCTCTATATATATATATATATATATATATATATATAAACATCACACACACACACACACACACACACACACACACAACATTATCTTCCTTCGAGGTCTCGTCTTAGATACATATTGAGGTACAATTATGATACAGCTGAAGTAATGCATGTATCCCCCACCTTTACAGGTGAGAAAATGATTTTTATATTCTCGTAGTCTTTGTTTTCTGCAAATCCTCATTGCTCTCTGGAAGATAGACACAAAAGTTTCTATTTTCATCTTGAAAGTGTTTATTGTCATCAAAATCATTGTCTTTACCTTGTTGTCTTTAGTAATTATTCAGATTATCATGTAGTAAAACATTTATGGCTTACCAAGGGTGTGACATGAAAGTTGAATAAACCACACTTGAGATTTTTTCACGCTAGGGTTATCACGATGATCCTTTTGGACCAACCAAGCAGAAAGAAGAGGAGGCAGAATTAGCAGCGTTGGATGACAGTATGGACAATAACAGTATCAGCGGCAAACGGTTCTCGTCTTCAAGACAAAGTTCCGTTGCACAATCCGCACGCAACCTGAAGAAGGAAGACACGGTAGATTTCTCAAATTAAACTACAGAAGTTATTTTTTTTCTTTTTTGAGAAATCTTGGTACATCAGTCAATCAAAAGTTAAAGTTTAAGTCTTAATATTTGCTATAGACACGGCCATTAGTAAACTTTATGTTCAAGTTAATTAACTTTTTTGGTCCATACTACACAAGGCTTTTCCAGAATTAATACAATCATGAACTTGCCTAACACAATTCAATTAAAAACGGAGGTTATACTTTATTTTCATGCAGAAAGTGATTTACATCTTTTACTTGTAACTGGCAAAAGTTTGATAAAAAAAATGAATGTTAGATAAACAACTTTATAGTACTTATTACATAACTGTATGCACCGTACATTTTCGACAATAATGTATTTAATATACAAAAAATAAGTCCTGAATAATGAGTACAGAGCATCTTAACCCTGGCACTGTTGAAGTATCTGAAGCAATAAAATTAAAAATAATCACGACATTGGCATGATAATGCGATATTATTATTATTATTGTTACGGAAACACCTATTACGTTTGTGCTATGGTTTCATTGATCGGTTTGTAATTTCGAAGTGTAGGTTTAAAATAGATGATGGCTTCATTCTTTACATACTTTCTAGTTATCTCTTTAAAACTAAACCACAGCTTTCCTCCTTCTTAGTGCATTTTTGTACAAGACAAATATAGACAATCTGTGAGATAGATTCCCTGAAACTACATCATTAGTTGTATGAAAAGCCACAGAGGTCAGATCTTTCTTTCAGGAGTTAACTTGTATTATTAAGAGAAAGTGCTATTTTAGTTTATGCTTTTTGAACGTCAATATACAGTTTTGATGTAGAAAATATGATTCTTTTCTTATTATGCACACCATAACATTCTTACACAATTATTGACCCAGAAGAAGGAATATAGTACAGTTTAGACATTTTCTAACCAGTGTTTTATTGCTATAATATATTGATTGTCCACTTGTATGATCAAGTTCGCAACAAATTTGCTGATTTCTTAGCATCAGCTTCAAATTCTTAGAGTCCGTCTAATATTCATGTCACTGTCATACATGATGCACATGGCACAGTGAAAAAAATTAAATAAATGCTTTTGTTAAAATAACTATTATATCAACCGTATGATGTTTTGTTTTATTTTCGCAGATAAGAACAAAAACAGTTGCTTTTGACGTTTACGATGAAGTCGAGGTTGTGCCCATGGACAATTCAGAATTATCTGAATTGAAGAGAAAGGTATTAAGTATTGTATGAATACTTGACCAGGGTAAACATTATCCTTTGAATCACATCCATTCACACCCATTCGTGTCATTAATCTGGTATAAACAATTTCCAGAGCACACATTTCAAACCTAATACTATTTGATATCATGGAGGTATCTTTAGATCACCCAAGTACTTATAGCATCTTTTAGCTGCTTGAATAATTGAATGAACGCTTCTGAATAAAGGTTAGAATTTGAAGATATTTATCTAAGATATCTTTGGATATGTTCATATATTACTATAAAGAAATTTAGATTGTTAAAAACAGGTTGAAAAGGCAGTGCAATCTGTCCTATACTATCGCCATTGTGATGAATATAGGCTTGCGAAGTAAAAGAGGTAAGGAAGTTAAATGGGTAGATAAAATAAAGGAAAAACCAGATTCTGGCTTGATATGAGTGGTTGATGCTTTATGGTAGTGACCATTATGAGAGGCTGGATGGCAGATACTAGACATGAACATAATAGGTAAGAAGTTAATATTAGGGATAACTAGTTACATAAAATCGGGGCTAATTCTGAATCGTGTACTCATACAGAGATGTGCTATTGAATTCTTCATTGCTAAATAATGTCGCATCAGGATCATATTATCCAATAATATGCTGTTTTCAATATTCCAATTGGATTGCAGGGTCGGAAAGACATAACATCAGCCATTAGGAAGAAGTTGCGAGACAGGTTATTTAGAAGACGTAAGAAAAGAGGAGTGGCAACGCCGAACGATTTACCCATGAGTTGGAAAACGAAGAAAGCTTGGATGCAATCGAATTCTATCACGGTATGGGTCCAAATTCCAAATTTTTATAACACATATAAAATACTATAATTTCCGTAAAATAGAACTGTCTGATTCATAAAATATAAGAATGCCATCATTTAGATTGCTTACTGAGAGATGCTGAACAAAGAAATATCATTAACTCTCCGTCATGAGGCCATTACTAACACCTGTGCAGAAATATAGCGAAATCTCAAGCAGGAAATTAGATTTAAGTCAACTCAACAGTTCACTTTTATGTCTGACCAGCAATGATGTTTGACTTAGAATTTCAAGGAGATTGCAAAGCATAGGCTCCCGTTGGTATAGATTGCTGTTGAAAACCAGCGTGTTTATTAGAGAATAGCTTTTATAATTTGAACAATGACAAGCACGCGACTAATGTTAACATTTCAGATGCAAGAGAAGATAGAGAGCGATGAAGGTCATGGAACTGGTGGAGGAAATATCCAGCTGAAACCACGGGTCACAATGCACGGAAACAACGGTCCTCAGTGGTCAACCAGCACGCCGCTCAAGTCCTTAGGAAGACCTGGCGCCGTTCCTTATAATAGATCAGTAGGCGGTGGTTCTGTGGATCCGAAATATCAGAGAATGTTTCAACAGGGACTGGAAACAGACAAAAAAGTCATGTATAGTCTAAATGAGAAATATATGGGCAATATGCGTAAGTAAACCGATCGAGGTTATATATCTTTTGACATATAATTTTTTCTTATCTTTCTTTCAATCGCTCCGTGACAATTAAATACATATTCTGTCTTTCATAAGGCGATATATGATCCACACAAAAAGAGTTACATGTATGACATTTTTTAGAATTGATGGCTCACTTTGTATGAGCGCATCGAATCGATTCATAACAAATATACTTCCTTTTGATGTTGAATCTGCCTGACGACGAATAGCCTATTTTGTTGGTATTTAACATGCTTCATTGTCTATGTAATTTTTCGCTTCACAGGGACTGGACTTTATGCAAACAATGATGGTCATTACCACGTTGCTGGTGAAATGAAAGATTTAAATGAGGTATGTCATAACCTTTATTACCTGGAAAAGACTAAAGCCAATCTATATATGTGCTACATTTTACCCTCATAACAGTTGCAAGAATTAAATAGAGTTAACGAACAGCAGATCCAAATATTGCTAACGTTTTGTAAAATAAAGATCGCTTATATTGGTATTTGATTTCTTGAATACAGATAAACCACATCATAAAAGTTATAATGTTTCATTTTCAAAATGAGGTATTTTTTGTGTTCATTATGTTACAAGACCGGCGAATTTGATTACACTCTGCAGCATATCACCATTCGAATTTGATTACACTCTGCAGCATATCACCATTCGAATTTGATTACACTCTGCAGCATATCACCATTCGAATTTGATTACACTCTGCAGCATATCACCCTTCGAATTTGATTACACTCGACAGCACATCACCCTTCGAATTTGATTACGCTCTGCAGCATATCACCCTTCGAATTTGATTACGCTCTGCAGCATATCAACCTTCGAAGACTTATCTTAAGTGTAACCAAGCACATAAGCCTTTTTGGTGACAGAATGGAATATGTTCAATTAGCTTGAAAAATGCTTGACATACACGCGGAAATGATGGAAGACGAACAAAAGTAATTTGAAATGGCAATGAGAAGGATCGTACAAGTTTTGCTTTATGCTAGAACACGAGGAAAGAGTTTCTGTCCAAAACTCAAGCTTGACAGTTCAGATTCTGTCCAGAATGTAGGACAATGTCTGAACATTACAAACGGTATATAATCATTATTCCTACATAATAAGTAGTGGGAAAGAACTTATTAAATTGTTTTAAGAATTCAAAATGAATCAAGAAAGATAAACCTTCAAATAATCGGCACCCGCAATTCCGCTCTTTGAGAGGAGCTTACGTGACAAAACAGCATATATCCAACAACTTGGAACAAGCGTGGTCGTGCATGGGATATCTTCAGTTAACTGATAAAGTATAGTGGAATGTCAACAGATAAAACTCTGAAATAATGCTGACTCACATACACTGGGAAAATGAAGCGAAATCTCGTCATATGAATTTTCTTTTATCTTCGTTGCTGTGTTATGCCGTTTTATGTCGGGTAGTTTCAATTTAGAACTGATACCCACAATACTCATGTATGTATGTATGTATGTATGTATGTATGTATGTATGCATATATGTATGTATGTATGTATGTATGTATGTATGTATGTATGTATGTATGTATGTATGTATGCGAAACCATCATCTATCTGTACGTTTACAGAATAATCAAACCGGTGGCATGGGATCTGATAACAGCCTACTCCAAGATAAAGAAGGCTACCAGGATATAGATAGTCCGATGGTCCGAAGGACAGGTCTCAACTCCACTCGCCTCTATGATGATTACAGGCTCAGAATTTTGCTAGAGGAGTTGTTCAGAGATAAGAAATACTTCGACCATTTGATAGAAACAACAGGTAAAAAGGATTAATATGTTTCGTGTTACAAATTCATAACAATGCACTGTCCTGATTTAAGTGTCCTGAGAGACTGAAATGAACATTATGAGATGCTAATTCAATCTTTCACACTTTTCTTTTGTCGGAACATCCTCGGCCTTTTCGGTGAAGTCTAAAAGAAATATCGGATGTAATTCGTCGCCATTCCGAACTATATTTTGAATTACTTTTGTTAAAACGGAACAATATGGCTGCGGAAGAAGACAAAGTCACAATCAGATCATCGTCGACCTTTGGTGTCGTAGCATATGTGGTGCACTCCGCCGAAGGCGAATCACCAAACACATCAAATTGATGTGTATTGATACAACCACTTAAGAGGTTATTTCACAACTTGACGAAAATGGCCAAGAGACGTTCCGATCGACTTTTCTGTTGCAATGTTGCCTCCAATGAGTGGTTAGGCATATTAGCCAGTAAACTTTCATTACAAGCAAAGGCGTTATATTTGGTAAGCAAGCTGCGTGTGCGATGATAAAACTGTACGACTTTCTTTCCGTACTACTGCCCCAAACATCTTTAACAGTACTAGCCGACAATCAAGTCTATATATGTATATCTAAGTGTGAAAGAGTGCTGGCAATATGTTATATATCATCTTTCATGTATGGATGTAAATTTAACCCTTTTCTCAATTGCGACCTTTGTTCAATGAAAATCCTTTGATTCGTCACACAGAATCTCCGGATATATTTACAGAAATATATTCGGGGCTTGAAAACATACTTAAGGACGGAGGGTATAGTTGGATCATTAAAATGAGAAGAAAAGCTTGTGTATGGTGGAAATATTGACTAAAGTGTACATGTCACCGAAATAAATTCCTTTAGAAAGTTCTAAAAGACACGAAAAGTCTCTATTGGGTAGAAATAGCAACAGTTTAGCAATATTACTTTTCTCAAATAAAACATTTGTGTTGTGTGTATCTTTAATGTTTTTAAGTATATCACCTTAATTTTTCACGAGTCAATATATAGTACTTATGATAATATTGGATCTCAGGAACGATTGTTGTCGTTATAATTTTGACCCATAAAACGTAATGGTAAAAATTTTCATTGATTATTTTGTCCGAAAATGTCAGTCTTGATAAAACATTATTTTACCATGTCCCATATATTCTATTTTATGCAGATCCTAAGAGCGACGTCTTAATGCTGACCAAGGACATAGCGGAGTATGGGCGAGAGTTCCTATTAGAACGGGCAGAATTCTGGGAAGAGAGAGGACCCATGCCACCAAGACCACCACTGACTCAATATGGCTTCAGCATGTCACGTGCACATACGTCTTTGCAGGAGGACATTAACTCTACATCCACAATTACCCCCAATCTAAGGTCACACACTATGCCTGTTAATCTACCGGGATTTGTTATCCATGAGAAACAATCAAGCAATGAAAATATTCAAGGAACAGAATATGTTGGAAAAAATGAACATGAGAGTTATGTATGATAACTTATATACGAATGAAAATGTAAGATGGATTGAAATCAGGAACCAGAGATTAATAAGTGATCATTCTAGGACGAGTTAGAGACATAAACATTCAGAATGAAGTCGATATTATTTTGCACTCACTATTATTGTACATATATTTTTTTTAAATGATGGCTTAAATATAATATTTCATGTAAACATACGCGGATGTTTGTTTTGTTGAGCTTGTAGTTCAGTTAGAAGTTAAAGGGTACTCCTTGAGGGTACATATATTCAGGACGGACTCCAATATTTGTATCTTGGTTTCTTCCTTCTGTTTCCCGTTTCGTTCATTTGTTGCAAAAGTGCACATATTTGTGGTGTTTTCATATTTAATTAACATTTATATTTATACTGAATGATAAGACTTGACCTAAACTACTAACACATACTAGTATGAGAAAGAATGTATCATAATGTTGAGCGGATTGTGTTGACATGTTCTCTAGGAGTAAGACGGCTTGTGATTCCCACCAACCCACTCAGCTACTGGGAGCTACTTTATAACGAGGGTGATACCCTCGAAATTATGAAAGGCTGTTAGTATAAAATGATTGGTAATCGTCTAGATTAAACAAAAGGTTCTGCAACTCCTCAACAAAAGTTTCTAGTAGGGTTAATTTACCAATAGATTTAAATACGATATCATACGTGCTTTCAAAATAAATGTACAACCATATTATACTACAGTGGCGATATCACTTTTGGAACTACTTTCTATTCTCATTTAGGAAATATATGTGCCTTTATGTTGGTTATTCAAACATTTATTTCCATATTTAGGCATATTTCTTTTTCTTCTTCTTCTGCTCATTCTCTCTCTCCTTCGCTTCCTCTCACCCCCTCTCCATCAGCATGAACAGATCTTAAAATATATAAAGGCTGTAGTAGATGTCTATGTAATGAATGAGGTGCCATAATAAATGCTCAAAAGCGAACTCCAAACAAACCAAAGTAGGTTTAAAGCATTAACCTTTTACAAATAGTTTTCCTCATGAATCGTGCAGATTGTCAAAACTGAACTTACATGACCTGTTTCTATTCGATATTCAGTGTCAACCACACAATACTTGTCAAACTTTACTAGAAACGGTACAAGTTGTAAGGGGGAAAAACTCTTGATTAAATATAGAATAAAATTGTTTCAGCAGGTATTTTAACTCTCATCACAATCACTATTATGCATGAAAACGAGAGAGACAGTGGGGATAGATGAGTGTTGATTGCAAAGCGACATTAAATGATAATCGAAATATGGGTGCAGCGTCTGTAACCGGATTTGACTGCAATCTTGCCAAGGCCACACAATTCACGTTCGATGCAGAGATAAAAAAACGAAAGAACCGAAATCTGTATAGGTAAAGTCACAGTCGTTAAAATATTTTGTTTAAAGATGTTACACTCTGAAGTCTTTCGGATACGAAATGTCTGTGATGTTTCTACAGTACCTCCACCCCAACAATGTTCACTGTATTATTCCGCGCATGTATTAACAAAAACTGAGATCTCTTCATTTTTGCATGAAACCAGTCATTAATTTAACAACATACACAAACTGAAGCATTATATAAATAATCGCTGTCCTAAAATTACTGTAAAAGTTTGAAACTTCTTTTTATTGATGTAGTAATGAGGATATATTTCACTCATGAGATGGAAACATGTTGGTATTGTCACTTGTGGCTTCACCACTCGTGACAATATCATGTCTTCACTTCATTCGTGAAATATTTTCTTGTACCTACTGGAAAAACGTAGATATTCTCTGTATATTTTATGACACAGACGGAAGAAAATTAAGAATATCACAGATGTACAAACCAAGAACATTTTAGCTGATGTCGCAATGCAAGCTGGGTCTAGAGATAAGCAAACAGTAGGTGCAGACTTAGAAGAGAGCTAAAATACGAGCCAAGTATATGTTGGGTTTTAAAAATTATTGTTTTAAAATACACTCGAGGACAACATTTGATAACCCTGCATATGAAGATTCCTGTGTTTCCTACATTACAGGATACACACAGGCACACACATACACAAATTGCCGAGAAAACAGATGCAAACAATCAACACAAATTAACCATTTGACCTGCAGGTTGGAGAAACAAAGTTTATAATTGATCATTACCTCGGAAGATCACCCGAAGGGAATATTATTCACTCAGCAAGAAGAAAGAGATTTAACAGGCTATGTAAACGCTGTACCAGTTGCTGAATTGGTGATAGCACATTTGAAATCAGACGTTGATCCTTATGACGAAAAGATTGAGAACATAAAGAAAGATATCATCAACGAAACAGATGCAACTAAAAAATTAAATTGAAAGAACTGTTAGAAAGGTTTGAAGGTAGTTAGACATTTAACAGATCTCGAGCGTAACTTTAAATACAAGATTTAGCAAAAATACATTAAAAAGTTAAAGAAATGTTATCATGAGATGAAAGGCTACAAATAACAACTTACGGAGAAGGGTGTAAAAATTGCGATGATTATTACATCGGTAGATACGATGATGACTTTTTCATTTTGTTGTCATGGCGACCAATAAAATATATTTTCATCACCATATTACTCGGTAATAAAAAATATGCCACCAACAGCATATTTTAATTGAACTTTTGAATCTGAAATATATTTTTTGAAATATTTGGTACTTAAGCCAGATATTTATCTATATGCTTATGATTTTAATCGATGCTGTTCTAAGAGATAATTTTAACATCTTTGAAAGTGTGAAATGAGTGTGTAACATGTTCCAATTTTTCCCTCTTCGAGTGTCTCTTCAGCCACGATGACTGGCGGTTAGTTGTTGCAGACCCACATGTTTATGTAGAAACAACATGACATATTCCTGGCGTCTGGCTGGTTTTAACTTTGGTAAATTCTGTTGTGGTAGTGCCTTTTCCTGTGCTTGGATGCCATTAGTCGCTCTGCTTTACCAATGACAACCTTTTCTCTGTTGCTCTTATATATAATTCAAAGCCTTGCAGTTCTCCTCAACTTGTTTTAATGGTTTTCAATTAAGTTGCTGTGACATGTCACCAACGCTGGATATTTAATGATGCCTTTTAGTAGCATATCTGGCCACCTTACGTCGGGTCATTTATTGTTGCTGGTAATTGTAAATGGGTCCCATACTGTACTAATAGTCCGACAAGGCGTGCTAGACCTGTTCTTTTATAGTCATTGATCCAATTTTTAGGTTTGACACTCAGAAAATCAAGTGTCAAATTGACTTTGACACATATGTTTCAAATCTGCTTTCCCCAGGTAAGATCATCTGATACTGTGATTCCAAAAAACTCTGCTTATGAAACTGTCTGTAAGATGTGTTTGCGTAATTTGCAAGAAGTCTGAATGGCATTCCTCTCGGTCACCGTCAAAACCTGACACTTTTCTGGATTAAAGTTCAACGTCGATTGAGTCTCTCATTATACCAATTTGTCAAGGTCGCCTTGTAAGACCTCTGTCTCAGCTGGGGATGATATGATGAGATATGTTATGGTAACATCCGCAAAGAGGAGTACTGTGGAGCGTTGTCTTGCTGACAGGTTAGAAATAGAGCTGATTCCAAAACAGACCCCTTGGGTACACCCGATTTGACTGTAATATGTTCCGATTTTGTCCCCTTCGACAACCAATGCATGTCTTCTTTCTGATAACCTACTTTCAATCCAGCTGTTCACCTTTCCACAATATTGGTATAGTTTATGTATCAGTAAACTATGGCTGAGTTTGTGATAGACCTTTGCAAAATCCATAATGAGACATGTGTCTGTTGCTCTTCATTAGGTTAGAATGATATGTTACCTTCAAACTCAATCAATTGTGTTTTACTAGCTGTTATTTTCCAAACAGCATGTTGCAGAGGTATAGGGTATTTATTGTTTGACCATCATTCATATAAAAGAAATGGGCCTATACGAAAAATAATTGTACACTCTGTAGGCCGACAGACCAACCTCTTTTTTAATTAAAAATACGTTTTAAATAATTTTCACAAGGAAACATCGTTGAAAGTCCGGGACACACGTGGACTACTACTGAAGATAACTAACGTCTTGAGGAGCATGTATGAAAGACTCCAATTGTTCAGTCATTTGACGAAGAGCAAATAGAATGCTCCCAGTTAAAGTAAGGTTTTAAACAAGGATGTCTGCTTATATTTGCACTCTTCTAGTTGACTACTGACTCGGTCGTGCGGCAAGTGAATGAAGGTTACAAAGAAGGAATTCAGAGGACTGTATGTACCAATCTTGATGACGTAGACTACACTGATGACGTCTGCCCACTTTCACAAGTTCACAAAGATATGTAACGAAAATGTGTCACAATATCGATAACGTACGTAAGAGTAGAATGGAGAAAGAATGAACAGAAACAGCAGTTATGAAGATCATTAGCAAGAAAAGCAAGGTGATTTGAATAAAAATGTGATAATATAACCTTTATTGACGTAGTTGCTGTCATGATGATGATAATGATGATATTGATCAATCAAACAATCAGTCAGCCAGTCTCAATCAAGACTATACTGAAATAAAGAGTAAAAAAGTCTCTATTAGCGGGAGTGCCAACAATATTATTACAGGGATTGAAGAAGTAGTAGATGCTGTAAGCTTGATAATATGAGATAGATTTTTAAAACAAATATTGATAATGTTATTCTGGCTGGAGGAGGATGCAATTCTGACAATGTGTGCCCTCAATAAAAATTGAGTTTATGTGGTTATGTCCCTTAGACCACTTTGTGATCGCTTGGAGTATTTAATTCCTTTATTCAGAGAACAAATCTGGATATATAGAATAGAGCGTTTCAAAAACGTTTTTACAACCGATTGAGTCTAATTAGTGCGATTTAAGTCGATCGATCGATCGATGGATCGAGAGAGAGAATCATTGCGATTATAACAGAGGCAAAATAGTTGATCTACATGGTTGTCATGAGAGCTCCCAGAATTGTGATAGAAAATACTGTATATACAGAAACAGATGATGGTACAATACAAGCTATCATAGATAACGTAAGCAAATTTAAAAGGTACAAAATTACTAAATAGTCAATAAGGGTCTTATAATTATAGCTGACTACAAAAATCACAAGCTGACAAAGCACACTAACTTTGTGAAGACAGAAACTGCATATACATGTATTCTACTTGATGTTAGGACTCGATATTTGAAGAAATCGAAAATTCTATGGCAAAATATCGTTGCCTTATGTTCGTAGTTCTTACGTAAATGCAGGTACACTTGCATCTTTTGTTTTAAAAAAAATACAATGCGAATCATTTTTAAAAGAATTGACCAACATGTACATATCTATATCCAGAAAGTCTTAAATCTTGAACCTTTTTAATCGCCTTCGCATAATTGTCTCTTTAATATAATGAAATGTGCAAAACTCACTAATTAATTATATAACTAAGCCTTTTCAGCACGAATGATTCAAGAAATATAATTTACTTCACATTTTCAGTTAGTCCTTTTACTTTAGTCATCAGTATTCAAAGTTGTTAATTGGAAAGAAAAAAAAATAACTAAAACTAACAATGAGCATCTTTTTATGCACAATTTTTATCGTTGTGTATATCAGACCTGCAAAAAAAAAAAAAAAAAAAAAAAAAAAACAAGCTGTAAGTTTAAACTGTATCTATTGCTGGTAATTAGTTACTTGCTACAGATAGCAATAATGTAGTATGTATCCACTTACACACACATATATATGGTAGGGCTATGTATTCAAACGCACGAGTGCCTGCTCATTGGTGAATTTAGCAATTTTCTCCTCTGTTGTTATCAAGTAATGAATACCACTGAATTGTAGGAATAACTATTAAGCGCTTTGAAACCTTTCTTAGAGACTGTATGCACAGTAACACGACATTAACTATAAGTGCACGTTGACAAAAATTTTAAAAGGGAGCACTTAACCTCTTAATCCTCATTATGTGCGGTGAATTTGTTGCTATCTCTGGTTTGATCCCCACTGCAAGCACTTGCCTAGATAAGCGGTTGATGATCTCTCCGTTGTTGATCCTGCACCCCGAATACTCTGGTTTAGAATCATTATATTCAGAAAGAATGCAAAATTGAATGATTGACTTATCGTTTTCTTTTGTATTAAAAGTACTACATGACAAAACAACTTTTTTTCTTCTCTGAGGACTTTAAAATTAATTATAATAAGGGAAATTAAAAGTAATGAACCACAATCTCGGATATAAGCCACGTATTTTTTTTTTTTTTAGAGAGAGAGAGAGAGAGAGAGAGAGAGATTGAGATTGAGAGAGAGAGAGAGAGAGAGAGAGAGAGAGAGAGAGAGAGAGAGAGAGAGAGAGAGAGAGAGAAGTCATATTTGGCGTGACACAGCTGTAATCGTCTCTGTCTGTAATACATTTATTTCTTGCCGTTCACAAAGTCTGTGTTATGTATATTTTGTGCATATACTATTCATGTTGACCGACGTGGCGGTTAATAGTTTCATATATATTCGTTCTATTGATATAATCATAGTGTAATTTTATTATGAAGTAGTTTGTGATTACCCATTAAAACTACAGTCATTTCATAATAGTTGCTCAAATTGCTAAACTGGGTGATGACTTCACATAAAGCTTAATGAAATCGAACTTTATTCATGATGTTGCACTTTGTCACATATTACGTATAGCTTGCCAAAAGAAAGCTTTTCTTGTATTGGTAAAAAGATAATATTCAACTAGTAAATGAAATAATGCCTGGCATTTATATTAAAACTACTGACAATTTGTTTCCTTTAGCTTATACATGTGATGAGAGAAGTCGGAGAGATATGCAGAAAGAATTTGTCCGAAGGAAAAGAAAAGACCCGATCAGGTTAATTGAGAGAATATTCAAAATATGTGGCGTTATCCTTTAAAAATGCCACTTTCACGGTTCTTACTATACACATACTAATGCCATTTCTATATTCATTCTGAAATGCATTTCAGACTTTGCACTCAGAAGGAGAGGATTAGCAGCACACCAACCTGATTATATTTAAAACATATATCTTGGTTAGAATAAGTAGCGGAATAACAGTTTATCTCTTTTACTCTCGCATATACCACAGAACATTGACTTTTTAACTATATATATATATATATATATATATATATATTGTTGAGTAGACTGTGTTGAACTATTTTCGTACTTAGACGTTCTAAACATCTTCAAAGGCGTATGCTTATATGCAGTCTGTGTGTGTGTATGTATGTGTGTGTGTGTGTGTGTGTGTGTGTGTGTGTGTGTGTGTGTGTTGAAAAGCCAATATAAATCTGGGTTAAAAAGTACAAACTAGAGAGAATACATAGATATGAGTTAAGGATATAGATTATTGAATAACACCAAGCGAATTTTTATAAACTTAGCAAATTAGATCGTGTTATGGCATGCGAACTGCCATACTTCAAGTTGACAATGTTTATCATGGTATAAACGAGACATATTTGTTTATTTTGTTGATCTGTATCGTCTAAACGTGCAAATAAGTCAGATTACCTTCGAAACGTCCTCATTAATGGGTCAATTGATAAATACACCTCTAAAACAAGGGAACTAGCGTTTTCGCGTGGCACGCATCACCCTTATTACAATTTGAGAACATAATAAATTCTCATTTTACTTTCGGAAACATTGTCAATAATGACTATATTAAAACGACAAGAAAGAAAGAAAAAAAAGCGAGTACCTGATTATATGTACTTTTTGAACCCGTACGTTCTTATATTGCCGTGCGCGTGTTATAGCAAGTAGGTGGATGCGTGTGTTCTGTTGTATCTCGACAAGATTAAATTGGAATGTAGATGTACATAACTGATTTAGAATTTTGAACTGTACCACAGGGTGCTTACGACGTTGGGGTAGTAGGCTATAGTGTTTGGAAGGTGGTGTTGAAGGATTAAATTTGAGAGAGAGAGAGAGAGAGAGAGAGAGAGAGAGAGAGAGAGAGAGAGAGAGAGAGAGAGAGAGAAAGAGCAGCACTTGGAATATGTTGGAAAAAACTGGGACGATTGTGCGTTTTCTTTGCCGGCATGTAGTCAGGTTTATGCCAAGGTATTTCTACTTATCTATTGTTTATTAACAAACAATTAGAGGTGTCCACTTTTCTTTTCCTGAATATTATTAGCTTTGTTTTTTTCCGGTTGATACAGAGTCTCCATTTACTTGAATACTTTTGTACATCATCTAAACAGGACTGGTGACCTTTTGCACTATCATATAACATTACTTAGTCATCGGCATATACAAATTAATAAGGAAACTCACTGATATAATGACATTAAAGTAAAGTAATCATTTAATAATGGAAATACGTTTTCATGTAGGAAAGACATAACAGTAGGAGTTAGTTCTGTTTGAACGCGAGGAATCAAAATTATCTGAAAGCAAAAACGTGTATTAATTCAATTGCATGATTAATTTTATATTAATATGAGGTGAAATTCACGCTCACAAGAGACAGAGGCCTGCACTTCACCGATATTCATGTAATTTGAATAATATCTGGTTTTACAGGTCTTCAAATTCTTTTGCACACTTCACCTCAGCTAGAAGACAACACGTTGCTAGGGCCCCGGTGCGTAATAGGTAATGTGTGTTCAGTAACAAAACCCACATTTTGATTTCTAGACATGAAAGGATATAATATAATCATTCAAGGCACTAATTATTTTAGTATTCGCTTTGATTACACGTTTCTCTATTGGAATACCAGAGTTTTGTACTGAAGACTGGTTGTAAAAATATGTTTACTGCACGGAGAAGTGTAAATAAAAAAAAAACAAAAGCTTGTTTACTGACCATGATATGGAAAGGAAATTATATATAAATATTCTAAGATCTATGAAGAAAAATCAGAAAGACCTGCGTTGTACAGCCTGATATAAAATTGCCAGCTAAATCGTATTGATTTTTATTGATGTATGGGAACGGGGTCTTGCTTTATACCAAAGATTGGAAGGCATTGAAAATATGATCAGATTTGTTCCTTATAGATGACGAAATTTGAATAGAACGCATTCAGTGCATTAAAAGATTTAGACGCCCCAATTTGGATCTTAGAGACGTTCATTTTATGGGCTTTTTAAAAATGGATTATTCAATTGTGACGCACACTCCAAGACAATGAGAAAAGTGAAATTGAGAATACCCCTTATCAGAAAGGCATAGAACCATTCAAAAAGGGGTAGAATTAAACCATTTATAAATACTGTATTTATGAATAAAGCCGAAGGATGCCAAAGCCATGTGAAAGAAGAAAAGTGATTGGAATATTATTCGTTGATTTTCAAAGTGATTAATCAGTGGAATTTATATGTGAATGTTTGAAAAACATTTTGCGGCAGACAAAGAATAGGTCTACATGCCCCTGGAACGTATCAAGATTAAAATTGTATTAAACATAACAATACCTCAGTAAAATCAGTGAAGTGATTGAGAAAACTTGTTAATGTTTCTTTTTTTTTTAAAGTGCTTTAAACTCGTCGTTCAAATACTTGCATAATTCTCTGGAATTTAATATTCATACCGAATCACATTTTGCCTGAAAGTTAGAATCTGAGTTTTTCATCCGCGATTTTTGGCCTGTCATTCATTGCTATTCGTGTAACTGTGAGGTGAACTTTACCTGTCTGGGCCTTCAGGTGCTATACGACCTTTACCTGTCCTGCGGTGTGAGAATCATTTCACCAACAGGTGCCAATAGTGGTAGATTGAATATTAAATTATATGTAAAAAAATCACAGAAAACTGTAATTGTTGTGTGGTTTCGGTGCATATGGAGATATTCGGATGGCCAAGAGTGGAGCCAAAATGATATTATGTCTATTTTTTGGTGCTATCATTATTTCCAGTACCGGTAAGTATTCACTTACACATACATTATTTTATAATATTCTATCTCAAACTTTGGTTGTAGATCTTAATGTAATCATGACGATGATAATATAATAATCATGTCGTCGTCAACATCATAAACGTCGTCATCGTCATCCTCGCTGTCATTATCAGCACGAAAAGCTTATAAATTATAAATATTGGGCCACGAATGTTGTAAGGTATACTGTTTTACACTTGTCCGTCCGTCACTCTGATTATGTGCTACGTTTAGGTCATTTTTCGGGCACCCTGGTGGGGCATCCAGGTTGTCTGTGTGAAGAGGTGTATGTATGTATTAATAATTGGGGTTATATTGTTCCAGACACAATGTAAGCTATAGACCGGAAGGTCTGATATATGATTTCCAGCATGTACTACGAGGAAGTTATAAGAATATATATCTCATCCTAAAAAGGGCTTTCTTGACATTTTAAATCCAGCAATATAGATGTAAGTATACAGTAGACGATAAAATATATGTATTATAACATATCAAGGATGTTAAATAGAATATTGGTTACATTTTGATATATGTATGTATGCATGTATGCATGTATGTATGTATGTATGTATGTATGTATGTATGTATGTATGTATGTATGTATGTATGTATGTATGTATGTATGTATATATGTATGTATGTCTTTCTCGTACAAACATACTGGCGAAATAGAGATCCCGATAATATACAGGTTTGACATGCAACTGTGGCATATGCTTTGCGACGTCACGATAGCTTCGAAGTTTCAGACAGTTTATCGTTGGTTTGACTGATGCAAATATTTGACGTTCGATCAATCAGAAAACATGGTTATTTCAAAAAGATTTGAATATTATATAGTGGGCATAGACTGTGTTATGCATGGATACTAGTATTAATATGAACAAAATAAATGGAGAATACGTGTGTAGAAACCTAGAGGGCGCTACTAGATTGTAGAAAATACAATCATCCTTTAAGCAATTTCTTAACAGCAGTTGAAATATATCATCGAAAGAGTATGTAAGTAGTATAGGGGGAGTATTGATGTACTGGGGGACTATCGGGGTACCAACGGGAATTTAACATGGCGGGGACACTTGGGGTACCAGCGGAAAAAAAAAATAAATAAAAAAAAATGGCAATCATTGGAAAAATTAATCTTTTCTTGAAAAATGGGTGGGCCCTGAAAAGGGCCGTTGGAGATTTTTTACTTCCTCCAACATTTCGTTAGGAAGCCTGGGAGGTGGAACTTGTTGTTTTTCTTCTGTGGCATCCAATAGGGATGTCCCAATTGCCTGAACTTGTCTGGATTTTCATCCAGTTCAAGTTCAGGCGATTGAATTCCTCTTCTTTTTTTTCCTTAGCCCACATAGCCTTTATCTTTTAGACTTCCTGCTCCATAATTTTTTTAATGATGGTTTTAGCTCGGAGCAGGGCCGCTTCTTGTAAAGTGAGGATTGGACACTCCAAATCTTCTTCTAACTCTTTGAAGCGATCCATGGCTTCTTTAAGAAGCCCCACTCGACAAGGTGAGGAGTTCTTCATCTTCATCTTTTTTTCTTCCTCCTCCTTTACCTCTTGAATTAGGCTCTTGGCCATGTTTATGTGGGCTAAGTCTTGTATCTCGCAGTGTAGGTTCACCGGATACCACCACCACATCATTCTTTCTCTATAATACTGGACTTCCACCATCCAGTCCCAGGCTTCCTGTAGATTTTCCACTATATTCATTTCTTGCTGGCTTGTCTTGTTGAGTGAAGTGTGAATGGTGCGACTGCAGAAGGCGCTGCTTTATATGCTAGAAGCGCGGACGTGAAGGAAAACATCCAAAGACAAAATCTTATCACACCTTAAAACAAAAACACATCTTTTATCAAACACAAACACACACCACACTATCCTTTTTTAAATTTTTTTATCAAACACACACCACACTCTCCTTTTTTATTTTTTTATTTTATTTTTATCAAACACACTCTATACAAACACACAAACATACAAACACCTATGGCAATTATGAAAATTAATCTTTTCTTGTGAAATGGGTGGCCCTGAAAAGGGCCGTTGTTTTTTTTTTAAAGTTCATCTAGAGGTGCGGTAACCTCCCTGGCTTGACCCGACAAGCGGGACAGCTTCCCCTCCATGTTTCTGTACTCATGCAGCGCTTGTTGTTCTGAAGTATAAACGGAGGATGGTCCGCTTCAGGATCCCAATTTTCTTTTTCCTCCATCATCCGATGAGGTTTGATTGGGATCTTCTTCTCCCTCTCCTCCTCCTCCTTCTTCTCCACTTCATGGAGGAGGTGCCAGGCCACCTGTAAATGAACTCGAATCTGACGAACGATTTCTATTTTATTCATCTTGATGAATAAGTGGGGTAGTTCTATCGGGGAAAGTGTTGTTTTAATATACTAGAAGCGCGGACGTGAAGGAAAACATCCCTTTCCAAACAAAAAAAACATTACTCACACTACCCCGCGTCTGACGTCATCCCTATGACGTCATTCTAGGCTTCGCGGATTTTGCACTCAATCACCCCTTACCCCAAAAAACACAGACCCAGTGCGCGGACCTAAAAGAAACTACTTTTTAAAATTTTTTATCAAACATACAAACACACCACCCTTTTTTTTGATAAAGTTTTTTTTTTGTTATCAAACACACACCACACTATCCTTTTTTATTTTTTATTTTATTTTTTATCAAGCACACCACACCATTTATTTTTATTTTTTATATCAAACACACACTCTCTATACAAACATTATTCTTTTTGGGGAAAGGGAATTTTTTGCTTGGAGTGGGTAAAACACAAACTTACAAACACACAAACACATATATATATGGCAATGATATGAAAATTAATCTTTTCTTGATTAATGGGTGGCCCTGAAAAGGACCGTTGGGGTTAAGAAGTTATGTTGTTTAACTTCTAGTAGCAGTAGCGGCAGCCGCAACAGGGCGGCCACGTTTAGCCACGGGTCTCAAAGCTTTAAGACAAGGACTCTTTCTGGTAAAAGAGAAGGCAAACTCATCGCAGTCTATCTTACAACTGACTTCTCCGTCGGGTAGTTTCATGGACTGCAAGAGTTGTTGTTGTTGTTGTTGTTGTTGTCTTTGCTGTTGCTGTTGCTGCAGTCTTTGTCTCTCCTCCCATTCCGTCCTGTCCCTGATGATTTCTTCCCTCAGAACTTCTTCCACCAGATCATGAGCCATTTGTAGGAAGATCATTGTCTTTCTCTCAGGGTTGGTCTCCATCAAATGATGCTTCACCCTCTGCATATTCACCATAGCGTCGTTCAGTTTGCTTATCTTGGCTGCTGCCATCTTCTTGAAGTGTTGTTGAGATCTTGACGAGTCAACGAGAGTGACTACACTGGCCAACGCACCGCTTTATATGCTAGAAGCGCGGACGCGATGGAAAACATGGGGTTCAGATCGATAGTGAGAAATGGATAGAGGTGGTGACTTCAGATCGATAGAAAGAGAGATAGAGCATATCCATTTTGTTTTTTTTCAAATTCAATAAAAAAACCACAACACCATTTTTTTTCAAAATCAACATTTTTTAATGAACAACAAGAAGCTTCTCTAACATAAATATTTCAAACTAACAATCAACAAGATATTAAACAGGAACGTATTTACAGGGTTGACAACGTTGGGAAGGCAAACTAAACTTCTACTTTTCTACATCTACATCATTCTGATGCACACTACGTTTCTGAGCTAAAGACAAGAGATAACCATAACGTTCACAGAACCATCGTTCTACTTTAGCATCGTTTCGAGCATAGTCTATATCAAAACAAGTCACTAAATGTTCTAAGGAATATCCCAGACTGCGTTGATGTAGAAAATGTTCACAATATTGTCCACACACCATTGAATCCGATCCTTGTAATCGAACATTATTGAATCGAGTAGAGATGGCATTTCTTCTCATAAAGTCGATGATGTCGTCTTCCAAAGGAGGTAATCCATAAGAATCAAAATATTCCACACCACCACTGTGATCGTTGGGAAAGTACACAGCTACCCAATGGGTTCCTGGTCGATGACTGTCGTCGGTATTGATGACATAGGCATGAATGTCTTTAGGTTTGCGATGAGGTAGTTCATCTTTAGCACACACCACAGGATTCCAAGAAGAAGTGTAGGAACTGCGAGTCAACAGGTAATGAAGTTCCCTGGTATCCATTTTTTCTTCACAGGAAATAATAAGTCATCAAGTTACACTTGACTGTAAACTTGAATTGTTTTGTCAAGTAATTCCACGAATTCTCACGGTGGATAGTTTCTGTACTCTGTTGAATGAGAGCTTCGATGCGTTTGATCTCCAGAGGAGTGAGTGGAGGTGAAGAAGAATCCTGCAAGTCTTTATACCATTGTCTCAACACCTTTTCTTCCGAGATCTGAGACCAAGCCTCTTCCGAATATTCGTCCAATTTTCTTCGCAGGTCATCATCAAACATTATTCGTGTTGTTTCTGACTGGGATGATCAATTTGACATCCATGACAATGTTCTCGGGTCAGGCTGTTAATTCTTTCAGTCAATTCCTTAACATAACAGGAGACTAAATGTTTTTCTTGTTCAGGCCATCGAGAAATAAATCCAATAAACATTGGAACACTATTGTTCTCTTCTTCTTTTGGAGGTTCTGAATGAATCACTTCGTCATCATCATCAGTGGTAGTTTGTGACTGTTGTGCTTCCAAAAAACCCTCATCATTGTCTATCTCCATAGGTTCTTCTTCTTCTTCGTGCTGCATCTTTTTTCTCTTCTTCTAATAGTCTAGAATCACTTCTCTCAAACTGTTGATCTCTAGAGTATTATCAAATTCTGCATACAAGACGACGTTCACTGTCTCGGGTAGAGGATTTGCAAACTGAAGTTCCACACGAAGTGGGCCTGATTTTATAGGGTGGAAATGTCCTTCGTCGCTGCCTTGGTCAGGAGTGAAATCAAATCCCCACAAGGCATACCCTCCTGCATAATCCTCGTGCGAAATGCCGTGGCTGGTGTTGGTGCCTAACTGTCCCGTGGCTTCATACAGACTCAAGTAAGAGCGCAAGTAATTTTTCTCCTCAAACTTTGGTTCAAAAGGTCTGGTACACAAGGCCTTGCCATCTCGACTGACTTCTATCTTTTGGACGTTGTAGTGTTTGAACTTGAACGGATTTTCTTTGTGGGATCCATTGAAGGCTGAATTTTTGACGATGCCAATCAGCAAACGTTTAGGCAGCTGTCCTTGGAAGACGTGATCTTCGACTTTGGATTGGGCTCCAACACCAATGGTAAACGTTTTCACTTCCACTCGTCGCACAGGATACTTGCCAGTGGTTCTGCTCAAGGTCTGACTGATGTCGTTGGCTACTTTAGGTAAGACTTCCACACGGCGCACGTAAAGTTTGGCTTCTTGGATGACTGTTTTGTACGGGTTGTCGTCACCATGAGCCATCAAATGGAAAGCGGCACTACTGCGATTCAGTCTCAGGCGTACATCCACTCCGTTCAACAAATACTTGTCTTGCAACCACATGTCCAAATGCAAACGATCCATCAGTTCTAAACTGCGCCCTTGTAAGATTTTCTTTCGACGGTCGTTAAATCCCACATTGTGCAGGATTGCTGGAATTATATCTTTAGCATTATCACCAACAGCAACCTTCGTCGGTTCTGTCAGCGCTGTGTCGTCGAAGGTATCGATTTTATTGGGAGCCTCTCCCGTTGTTCCCGCGGTGTCAGGTTTCCAGACCACCGAAGCATCCAGATGAGTGTTCTTGGCTTCTTTTCCGTACGTCAAGAGATTTTCCAAGTAAGCACGGTAAGGGTAAGTATCCATGCTGCTGCTGACCAGTTTGATATTCAAGTACAAATCTACTCCGCTGAACAAGGAATGCATGAAATTATTGACGGGTGCCACTCTGGCATCGGCCGCAGGACTGACAGGAGGATTCGCCGTTGTTTGCACTTTGAGTTTCAGATACAAGTAACTGTTATTCAGATCGATGTAATCTTCGGTTTGTCCTTTGATTTCAAATTCGATAGGAGCTGAATCCGTCAAAGACGATACAGGATGAAATTCCACCCATTGGGATTCTTGCATCGTCATCATGGTAGGAGGCATGGAAAACAGATCCAGTTCTGACTTGGTACATTCGCAAGAATCTCGGTGCATCATTTTTTCTAAGGCTTAGTAATCAAACACGTCTAATTCTCTGACTGTTCTTCTTTTCTTATTCTTTTTTGAACTGCCGTGTGTTTTTTTATGAGCTCTGAAGGGATTTCGACGTCGTCTCTTTCTACCTTGTCCTTGCTGTGAAGTGGAGGAAGAAGTAATGCCAGGACCAGAAGCGTGAAGCGCATTTATAGGACTCTCTCGGAGACCTAAAAGATCTTTGCCAGTGTGCATCAACACATTTTTGCCTGCTCTCATAAAGGCTTCTTTAGGATTTTGTTTGTCGATGAGAACGTTTTGCAGAAATTCTTTTCCTTGCGTCAAAGCGGCATCTTTTAAGGCATGGAATCCTCGAGTCACCATGGGTTTCAAAATAGGGGCTACCGTCCGAAAAGCCGATCTTAACATATCTCCTAAACCATGTCCTCGTTGTCGAGCCACTCCTCGGTACACTGGATACATTTTTGGTTACAATGCGTTGGAGAACCTTTTTCGAAAATGTAGTTTCGCCGTGACTTTTCCTTGGTCAATGAATGGTACACTTTGTCCCAAATCTCCTTTTATACTAATGTTGACAGTTTCAAAATATGATTTACTGACTGGAAGATAATGAGGGTGTACAAATTCACGGTGAACGTGATACGTGTTTCCACCACCTTGTTCGTACGCACCAGCAGCAGAATCCACTTTGAAAGGAATGACTCTCAGTAACGGAGCGGCTGTGTGTCCCACCACGTTGTATTCTACCACATCGGAGTACACAAACATTAAATTTAATCCTTCGTTCAATTCGATGGGGTGTCGAAAAGCTATTCCGAATTCTGTGTTGTTTTGGATTGTTTTTTTAGTTACCAATTTATTTCCACCCAAAATAGCAAACAATCCAGCAGAAAAAGTGATGGCTACGAATTTGTCTTTGTCGTCGATTAGTTTTAGTTCTTCTTTTTCATTCTCTCTTTTCAAAAATTGTATCAAGATACGGCGTGCCACAGAATGGTAACTGATCTGTACCCATTTATTGACTTTCTTTAAGGCTTAGCCAAATTGGACTTCGAAGATGGTTGCAATCATGTCCACCAAATGTTGAGCTCCAAAATAATACCCCACAGGAATTTTTATCTCATAGATACTGGGTATTGGACTTTGAAAACCAAGATTAGGTCCGTTAGTTTTCAAGTAGTTTATCACGTCCTCGTCCAAGATTTCCACGGTGAATTTGGTTTGATGTTCGTAGATGTTTTGGATTTGTGTAGGATGAATGATTTCTACCAAAGCCACTTCCCAATGCGCTTCGTGATCCAATTGGATGGCTTGAGGTAATTTGGTCGTGAAACAACATAAGGTGTTCTTGGGAAACACATTCATGGAACTGTAAATGGGTAAAGTTAAATAAAATTGGTCATTCATAGTAGGTCCAAAGTTGTTTTGGTCTCCGAGGAGTCACTCGAGTTCAAAGGATGTTCAAACGGTTCCAAAAGAGAACTGGTATTATGGTGACTGGAAGAAGGTGGACTGGCGTTGGTCGTACTACCGTTGTGTTGGCTGTTGTTGTGGTGACTGTTGTCCGTCGTCGTAAATTTCAAAGAGGGACTGGGTAAAAGATAACCGATGCAACTGCTGAGTAAAATGGTCCACAATTGTTTGTCCCTTTGTTGCAAACTCAAATTGGCAATAGCTGCTCCGATGACACAATACACCACAAAAATTTGGCAGAAAAAGACGATTTGATTTTTAGGTACACGTTCTCCGCACCACACCCAGAGCGGTTGTTTTTGTAATTCTTGAAGAGAAGAACTCTGCGAAGGAGTCGAGGTCGTGGTTGTGTTGAATGGCATGTTAGGTTACTTCTTTCTCTTTTTATAGTCGACGACTTGAGAAGCAGCAATCCAAGAATCAAAACTAGGAGGATATCCTTTCCAACGTACTTTGACTTCTTCTACTCGACGTTTGCCTACTTTGCGTGTTCTTTGTTCGAGAATGATTTCGATGTCGTACAAGGCGTCTTCTTTTTTGGTAACTCGTTGTAACTCAGGCAAGTAAAATGTTCCTTTGAGCACTTCACCGTACATGTCTTCCAATTTATAGACCGGAGGATGGCGTCCACGCACGGGTGTAGTGACACGAAACAATTCGGTGGTCCAGTTGGGTAAATAACCTTTGTCAAAAGTGCGTTTGGTTTTTCCGATGCGA
This sequence comes from Margaritifera margaritifera, assembly GCA_029931535.1. Classification (NCBI taxonomy): domain Eukaryota; kingdom Metazoa; phylum Mollusca; class Bivalvia; order Unionida; family Margaritiferidae; genus Margaritifera; species Margaritifera margaritifera. The sequence continues at coordinate 4,562,679 of JAQPZY010001627.1, read as the reverse complement.
ACCCAATCTCCCGTCTTCAACCCCAGCAAGGTTTTCTTCTGAGGTGGTCTCCTCTGGGGTGTACCAAACAATCGAACAAACACGGTCACTTCGTTTTCAGGGCTGACCTCTTCGGGGGCACATCCGATGCTTCGATGGTACGATTGATTGTACGCTTTGACCAAACGAGGTAACACGTCGATGTACTTGAGAGTATGTTGATGTGTAAAATATTTCCACATGCGTTCTTTCAAAGTTCTTTGAAAACGTTCCACGATACTGGCTTTGGTTTCAGGATTTTCTGTAGTAAAAAAATGAATCTGTCTTTGTTTCAATTCTTTTTGAAAAGCTTAGTTTAAAAATTCGGTGCCTTTGTCAGTTTGCCATCGTAAAGGGTGACGACCACTTTGTTTCAAGACTAATTTTAAGGCACGTACCAATTCGGTACTGCTTTTAGAAGTCAAAGGCACGACCCAAGCAAATTTGGAAAACACGTCGATGACACAAAACAAATATTTGTGACCACGATTGTAGGCTGCCAAATGAGAGACGTCGGCTAAATCGGCTGGCCATTGATGATCGATGCCTTCCACTTGGGTTGGACTTCTAGAAAATTTTCGTCGAATGGGTTTGTGTAACGTGTACGTCGATTGTTCTTGTAACCATCGTCGTACTTCTGGCAAACGTACACTTTTCAATTTACTTTTGGCAGCTCGATACAATTTTTGAACTCCTCCGTAACCAGCAGCATGGCCAGGATTGTAATAAAGGCTGGCTAAAAGTTTCTCCATGACTCCTCAAGAATAATTCAACCAAGTACCAATGCTCTTTTCTTCGTGGGGTATCTTTTTGGATTGCAATGCTTTACGTGTCCGACGAGCCACTGGTGTAAAGGAGGATGTTTGAACAGGGGTCATCGGTTCTGTTTTGACTTCTGTCTTCACTTCTTCCTTTTTCTCTTCTGATGGCAAAGAGGTAGACATTATCTTTTTTATCCAACCCGGTGTGGCTAACTTTCGTATTTTTTTAAGAGGTGGAGTTTGTAACTCTTCTTCTTTTTCTTCTTTTACGGTCATCCCCGTGGCGGTGTCTGTTTTAGTGGTGGTGGTAACTTTAGGTTCGCTTTTCATCAGGGTTTTGAAATCTCTCAGAGTGGGTGAAGCTGTTTCGTCTACAGCTTTTTGGTGAAAGAGTTGCAGACGTTGTAAGAGTTGACCGTACCGTTGCGATTTTTCTGTTTCTGACAAATCGCTTCGTTCCATCAGCGCTTGTAATTCTTGTTGTAACTGTGACATCTCGTTGAGATTAGGATTGGGTGGTAAATGAGGTATCCGTTGTTCGTTCCAACGATGAAATTCCATCCATCGTTTGTAAGGTACTAAAGTCAGTTTTCGTCCTTCCATTTCATCCAAAGGTACAAAAATGTGTGGTCTTTCCAGAGAAGGGTGTCCTTTTTATCTTCTTTTTGTTATCGCATGACACCTCCTAAAAGTGGTCCAGCAATCGTTCCTAACAAACACCGGTTATAACAGCATGGGTAGAAATCCTCCTCGTTGCACAAACATTTTTTTCTTTTGTTGGAGAGGTATTTTCTTTTTCACCATTTGGCGAAGAACGTTCCGATGTTTGCCTAATTTTTGTTTCTGTATCGATGATTTCTTTAGGGGCTGTTTGAATGAGTTGTTTTTGCATGGGAGGATTGGATTTGGTCAGGACAGAAAAGACGTCCCAATGAACGCCAGACGAGGTGGAAGTCGTCCTTTTTGGGTTTTCTTCTTTTGGTGGTGGTGGTGTGCACGTTTGGGGGTCATCTTAGAGGTTAGGAGTAAGTCTGAAGTCTCTGGCAGGTCACCCTTCTATTTTATACTGGAACACGTCTCCACTGATTGTCTACACGACGTACCATCTTCATGACAGACCTCACTCGACGTTGAGGTGTTTTCAATGGACTAAATCGTCTCAATTCTTCTTTGGATAAATCCACTAAACTTTGTAACACGCCGGTTCTTTCTTGGACTTTGGTTTTAGGGGAAGGTACTTTGTTCGCGGCCGCTGCCATGGCCAGATCAAGTCTAGGGTCCCGAAGTGGTGACTTTCGAAATGGGTTTCCATTTTTGCATCAAATTAGGAAACACTTGTCTTAAGTCCGGTTTGGCAGGCATCATCATGAAGGGTGGTGAAGAAGTGGACGCAAGAGGAGAAGGAGACCTCGTCACTGGGGTCTGTTGTGGTGGTGTCTTGCGGGTGTACGTTTGCGTCCTGGCAGCAGTACCTCTCTTGCGGGTGCCAGTGGTGGTGGTGGGTGTTTTTTTCTTCTTGGCAGAACTTTTCTTTTTCTTGGGGGCTTTCTTCTTTTTAGGGCTTTTCTTTTCTGTGGCTTTCTTTTTAGGACTTTTCTTCTTCTTTTTTTTTTTTTTTTGTTTTTTGGCTTGGACATTAGGATCCCATTTCAAAAGTGAACCAATCATGACCCCTCCTAAAGAACCGCTACCTCCAGGGGTTAAAATGATTTGTATTTTAGTCCGTGGATCGATTCTAGGATCGGCTAGTTGTGACAACGCCCCTTTATGTTTTTGAAAAAAACGTTGAGTTTGATGAGGGATGTGAATGATGCCTTGCAGTAATTGACGTACCGTCAAAGTAAACCATCGTAACACTTCTTTAAGACTAGCTTCTAACAAATGAGCACTGACTTGTGCATTTTGTTCGCGACTGATGCCATACAAGGCACGAATCAATTTGGCCGGAGGATGAGATTGAAAGGAAGTCATCTCGAAGACTGTGAGACAGAAATGACGCGGCAGATGTTTTTATAGTTTTTTTTTCAGAGAGTGGCTGAAGGGGACGTGTAAAATGACAGGACCTCCTTCTTGGCACCAATGGTGAAACAATTGGGCACGAAATCTCAAATAGTCGGGAGTGGTCGGTTTTAAGTCCATGAGTAAATACGCATGAGGTGTTTGAGTGGCATCGTCGTACGCATTATTCAACCAAGGAGTGCCTAACTGTTTGGCTAACACTTGCACTTGAGATTTGTCTCTGGGGCTTTTAAATAACACCACGTAATGAGCATTGAGACTGATGGAACGATGGGCTTTACTTTGTTGAAATAAATTTTGAGTAATGTAAATGATACTGGCATTTCGATGGTGTCCTTTTCGTGTAAACCAAAGTTTAATTTCTTCTTCGTCATCTCCTAACATGTCGTCGAAGATGACCAGATGTGTTTGACTCACGTCAGACACAATCCCATCGTCTTCGCGAGGGATGCCTTCCACAAATGAAATGGCTTCTCCTTGACTTTCACGAAGTAAGGTGTAAAACGGTTGCCACTCTTTGTAACACCACACGATGCGTTGAGGTGGACGATCAAACAGATGAGATTTGTGTTCGATCAAACGTTTGACAAATTCGGTTTTGCCTGAACCACTCGGTCCAGCAATCAACATGTTAAATGGATGGCGCAGATACAAAGCTTCCCAACTGGGACGATCTAACTTTTCGTCAATCACTTTGAACACAGAGGAAGTGGAAGAGGCAGACGAGGCAGAAGAAGATGTAGCCATGACTGAGGTAGGAAGATTTTTGAGAAGAAGACAAAAGACCCAAGACATTTTATACGTTTCATACACGTTTATTTTTTTTTTTTCTAAAACAAACAAACAACAAAAACATATTTTACAAGTCATGAAGGACAAAAATGCATACCGCAAAAATGGTCAGGTACAAGATTAAGGCTATGACTAAAAGAATTAAAGTTCTGTATAAACAAGTCAATGATCAACAAGAACAAAACACTGTCCTAGGAATGGAAGGCACAGGCACTGGTGGTAGTATTCTTCTGCTCGTCTTTGTTCTGGTAGAATGAAATGTCTCTGACGGTAAGGAGGGGGTGTGTTCCTCAGGGGGTTGTATTTGGACGACGACGACGGTGTGGTCTTTCTCTGCTGTGTCAGGTTCTTCCAGGATTGTTTCTAAGGTCATTTTTTTTTTACTTAGGTTCCCATTTCACTTTAGGAAACTTAGTGACGTGCCAGATCTTTGGCAAACTGGGCCACTACTTGTAGCCAAGCATCGAAATCAATTTTTCTCTAGTCACGTACATCTTTCCAATTGTAAAGTTGTTGGTGTAACTCACTAGCAATGCACACTTCCTGAAATGTATGAAGGGTAGTTAAAGTTTGACTAATGTCTTCTTCACACGGAGGTACCCCACTCGTCTTCATCACCACTCTCAACACTTTGAGTACAATTTGTCTTTCGTGTACCGATAAAGCATGAATGGTCATGTTTTTTTTTATGGTTCATCAAAATAGTCCAAAACAACCACGGGTCCTCCAAAATAATCCAAGACAAACACTGATCCTCAAAAATACTCCACAACGAATGTCCTGGAAAACGAAATCCAAGAAATGCAGTCACTAACACACACACAGCATAGCGTCCAAAATTCAATGGAAACAGTTCTTGTATCAAGTCTTTATAATCCTCTAAGGTCTGAACACGATCGTTGACTTCCTTCACGGAATACGTTTCACGAGTGAAGACCACAGTCCTGGCATGTTGAGATTTTATATGGTGAGATTCCCAAGGTGGGTATCTTTTGTAGTGGGTTTTTATATCCAGGTTCCCAAGGTTGGTATCTTTTGTGATAGTCTACTCCAAGGTGTATGCGATAGAATCTTCCCAAAATTAGTCTTCTCATACTTTGGAAGTAAGCATAGTTTACAGATCGAGGAATGACTTTGAGTTTGCGTTTCACTTGTATCGGGACCAACTCTTGGTAAATACATTCTCGCAGCTCCAAAGGCAAACCACGAATGTGTTTTTGTAAAGTATCCGACTTGGAAAGAAGTAACTCTCTTTTGTTTTCTTCACGATAGCTGTGATAGTTTCTCTTCAGAATCAGACTTCTGATACGGTGGAAGTCGCGGTAGTTTAAAAATCGAGGAATGAATTTGAGTTTGCGTTTCACTTGGATCTGGACAAACTCTCCGTAAATGCGTTCTCGCAACTTCAAAGGCAAATCACGAATGTGGTCTTCTAAACTAGGTTTGACAAAATACTGGTAAATGCGTTCTCGCAGCTCCAAAGGTAAACCACGAATTTATTCTTGTAAAGTATCATCCGACATCTTACTTCTTCTTGGCATCTGTCTCATCGTACCCGTACTCTTCTAAGGCCACTAAAGGTAAGAACTGACAGTGCGGAGACCATCTGGCATGTTCAATGTAAGCTGAGTCGGTAGGCTCCCATTGGTGAAGTCTCACACCGCAACTGAAACACTGAACTTTATCTCCTTCTCCCAAGTAGATAAATCCAGATCTGGCTAAAGCTTTGGCAGTAGTTGCTTGTAGTAGATATTTAGGCCACTTGTCTTGGAACTTCTTGAGTCGACTTTCAAACTGGGAAAAGCCAGGCAAAGCCACAGGTATCGTCAATTCTTTACTCCTGTAGGTATGAATTTCACGGGTACGTTTAATAAAGAGTAAAGGTCGTCCTGCATCGTTAGAGGGACGGTGAGGTCGTGCTGCATTGCTGATGTCAACGCGTACGGCATCCGTCTCATCGTGTGAATCGCTGATGCCAAAACGTATGGAATCCGTCTCCTCGCAAGGCACTGCATCGCACTCCAAGTCGTGATGGCACTTGGAGTTCACACTAGATTTCTCCCTTGGTGGGTGGGTGGCATGAGTATTCTTATTCATCTTGCTCGGTCAACGTTGAAAGTCAGAATGAATGGTTAGGCTTGGAAGTGGTTCCTTTTTTATACCTGTCGACTGTACCATCCGCAAAGTACTGTAATGTAATCGGTGGAAACGCCAAAGAAAGGTAAGCACAGTTTGGAACCCATCTGACATGTTCCAGGATAGCTGAATTTTTAGGGTCCATGCGAATGGTTACACCACAACTGAAACATTGCACTTCGCTTCCCTGACCAAAGTAGACAAATCCTCCTCTGGCTAAAGAACTGGAAGTAGGTAATCCATTCCATTTAGGCCATTTTTTAAACGTGTTCAAGCGACTAGCACAATCACAATAGTCAGGAAAGACCACGGGAAATTTGTATTCTTTCAACTTGAGGTCTGTAGTGGGTTCATCACACGGTGTTGAAGTCATCGTCAATCTTGGTGTTGTCTTTCTGTTCAAGGGGTCCTTTTTATACTGCAGATCGGCGTGTCCGTAAGGGAAAGTGGTGTGGTCTGGAAGTCTCACTCGTTTCTGGTACACAATTTGGTACACTTTTTGTAAAGGGCGACTGACAATTTGGTGACTAGGTAACCGTACGATCTTGTGAGGTTCTAACGTTTGCACTTGAAAGTCTTCCACTTGTCCAGACAGCAAAGCATTTTTCAAAACCTCAAAATTGACCACTTGGCTGGTTCGATAGTTGAGGGTTAATCCTTTGACTTTACATTGGGTGTGAAGTTGTCCTTGCGGGTCTCGGTATCGGTAGCCGTAATTTTTAGGGCCACCGCTGGCAAAACTCAGGATGGTGTCTTGAGGGTGCTCGTCTGTCCAGGCTCCTAAACGATCTCCTTGGATGGTAGGGTGTGGGCAACCGGGTCGATGGATGTACATACAACTGTCGGTGTCAAAGTACAGGACACGATCTCCCAAGACTTCTAAAGCTTCGTCGTACAACTTCAAACGAGCATGGGCTGTCACGTAGGCGGCAATGACTACGTTGCTAAACTTGTCAGGTTTTACAAACTTGGGTTCTTCTTCGAAATTGACTAAGATCAAATCATCACGGACGATTTCGACGTGTTTGACTAGTACACTTTTGTCGTCCACCAGTTGAAAGTAGCGATAAGGATCGGTCACGTATTCCGTCTTGGTTAAGATGGGTCGTTGAGCCATTTTTCCCCACAAACATTTGAGCATGACTTTGGCAAACGATCTTTTTCCTTCGTTCTTTTCCACGTCTTCCAAAGTGATGCCTTCGACGTCACGGTACTCTTCTTTGAATCGAACTCGGTCTTCGGGAGTCTAACACCACGAGGGATAGCCGCTGACTTCTTGTTTCAGTTTTAAAAATTGGTTGACGTACCCAGAGAAAATGCCTGGATGATTCGTGGCGTCGTCCTTTTGGTATTGTGCGGTGGTTGGAAAGTGCCAGATTTCGTACACTTTCAACAAACGGTGTCCACGATCCAGAGCCCGAAACAATTCAGCGCTGACCCACGTTTCTGTCAAAGAGCGTTCTTCCTTCGTGTGGTGACAGGGATGATCTTGGTTGCATGTTTCGGCACACGTACGGCATAAAGGAAACATCAGTTTTCCTTGACAATGATGAGGTAAGATAGGATGGTACAAGTTTGTCGGGGGTAAGACTTTACATTTGATCAATCCTTCGTATTGACGAATGTGTTCCACGTCGATGTGTTCTGTCAAGATTTCTGGGTGTCCGGTTGGAAAACGAGCATATTTACACACCAAAGGATACAAAGAACACACGTCAATGTATTTGATTTCTTCTCCTTTGGATTCGTCTACGTCGTACAGCAAGCGAGTGGCATTGGTTCGTCCTCCAAATAAACTGTGGCGTGGATCCAAAGGTTCGATGTCGGCCATGTCGTAACTTTCGGTGATGCTCTTAAATTCAGGATCGGTTTTCAAACGTCGATCGTACTCGTGCTCCCACATTTCAACCACTTGGTATCCTTGACTTTCTAACTTGAGTCGTCGTTGGTAAGTCTGTTCGTACAAGGCTTCCATGCTGACTCCCGTGAAAGGATTTTTCAGGTTTCGGTCAGGAAAACAGGTAGGGCATCCGTGAAACAAGCAACCCTGAAATTCGTACACCGTGTGCGGGTTTTCTAAATCCCAACCATCCACGGAATAAGATCCAATCTTCTTTTCTCCTCCTCCATTTCTGGCATGTTGTATCCATTTGTCTTCTTTTTGGCACAGGTAATGGAGCCAACGCAAAGCTTTGGCCGAATATTGACGACTGGCAAAGAGGGACGTGTTGGAGTCGATGATGGCTAGTTCGTTCTCGGGCATGAAATTTTGGGTGTACACTAAGGAACAGGCTTTGGGTAGGATGCACGCATCTTTCAAAGGATCGACGTCTCCGTGATCTAGAAATAACTGTCGAAACTTTCCACAGCAACGCCGTAAAATGTCCACATCGGATCGACAGTACTTGAGCATTTCCTTTTGAAAGTCAAATGGATCGGACTGGTGAGCGCGGTACCAAGCGTGAAAGGCTTCTCGCTGTTCGGGGCGCATTCCGTCGGGGTCGTAATAATGGAGGTCAGGCAAATGAGGTAGGACGGCATGTTGATTAGCTTCCGTGTTGAAGAAGTGAGGAAAATAGCCTTTGGCCATTTCTGTCATGCCAAATGTTTTAGGCATTCGACTCAAAGGCATGGCCAAATAACTCATGGAGTCTTTGAATTTGACTTGACCAACTTTCATGTAGATGAGCTTGTTTCCGTTCATGGTGACTTCAGGGCGTTCGGTACCTTGTTGCGAATAATATTTTAACAAAAACTGTCCATCGTATCCCGAGAAATTGTGAGCTATGACGGTCGCATAGCGATGACAGTCTCCGTAACGTTGAATGTCCTCTTCGCTCCAAGTGTCGTCGGTGGGGTCTAAAATCCATTCAGCAAACTCGGACAAAGTGTTAGGACCCCGAAAGATTTTTTCACGTCCTCCAGGAATCCGACTACAATGAGGACAGTGAAAATGGATCGTTTCTTGAATGCAGTTCTCACAAGTCCGATGAGCCACGCAAAAATTGGGAATGTGAATGCCTGTTTCTTGCATTCATTCAAAATCAAAAAAGATGAAATCCAGTTTGTTCTTGTTCTTCTTTAATTCTTTCTTCTCTGTCTTGTCGTACTTTTGAATAAAACATTGATGATCAAAGTTCACCATCTGGTATCAAATAGGACATCTTTTCTTTCCAGCACAAACGTGTCTCTTGGGGTCAATGGTACGAATCAGGTTTCCACACGTGGAACACAATTTCAATAAGTCGCAAGCACATTTTTGTTGGTGCCCTTGTGTCTTGCGATGCTGTTGGTAACAAGAGGGACTGACAAAAGTGCGTCGACACGTCTCACAATGGACGTGTTGTTGTTCAGGAAGGCATGGTTTGTCCGCTAAACAACCCCGACATCGCTCACCGCAATGAATGTATCGCTCCCGACTGTTAAACCCTTGGTTGCATTTCTCGCAGTAGTATCCGTATCCTAGAATCCTGTGATACTGGTGATGGCATCGAAATGTTCTTGGTGGTAATAGACGTGAATGTATTTTCCTTCGGGGAAATCGGGGCCTCGAAACAGCAGAGCTTCCCGCACTTCTTGAGGGTGTACTTTCAAAGTGTAGTGAGGAGCCAAGACGTCTTGAAGTTGTTGCATTTGAGAAATGCCACACACGGTGTAAATGGGGATGCCTGCTTGTCGTAACAGGAGTTCTGCTTCTTTTCGTTGTTTGGATTTGTTAGATCGTCGAATGCTCTCTCAGGCTCTTTCCATTCTGCGCTCTCGTTCTTGTTGGCATACATTCGCCCCACTACGATGGCTCGAGCCAAACACATCTGGTCTTGAGTATTGTCAATTTGGACGACACTCTGTTTGGTACTGCGAGGTCGTCCACCAGTAACACTTTCCTACTTCGTCCACTCCCTCGAGGAGGAGCAACGTGAGTCATGTAAAGTGTAGCCTTTCCATCCGTGATGGTAAACTTGTTGTTGGATTGTTGAACGTGTTCGATTTTGGACATGACTTTGTTTGGTGTTAATTCTGCCGGGGTGCTGAACTCGATCCAAACAGGTGACTTGAAACTGTCGTGATGAATAGACAGTCTCAATCGATCGTCCTCTTTGGCTCCGCATTGTCGTTTCAAGTTCTGTAACACAGATCCCCACAAATCGCTAATGAACCCAGCCGCTTTCTCGGGAGGTACTTCGGACTTGAAGTCTTTGAAGTGAACCGTGTGAGTGTATGCCGTAGTTCTAAATTTTCTAGAGGTTATTTTTTGGGTCTCCCGAATGCGATAGTAATTTTCGGGAGCCACGGTAGTAGGTCTTTTTTGGTCAGGGGTTCTGGTGGTGGTAGTTGATTCTTTGGGCTGGGTTTTTTGGGTTTCAGGCTCACTCATCTCTTCTTCGAAGTCGCTAGCATGGACTTGAGCTAGCAGTTCAGCCAGCGGTGTTTCAGGCGGCACGGACAGTCTTCGTCGTGGCCTCTTTGTTTCTTCTTCTGTTTTCTCATAGATTGGGCGTGATCTTTTCATCTTAAAGTTTTACTTTGAAACTGATTCAGTTTCACCCAGGGAACCTATATATAGAGAGACCTTCTTACCTTCAGAATCAGTATTTGTGATTCCACTTTCAAACTGTGAAGATGAAAAAGTCAAGAAACCCTATTCCAGTTAATAACCCTGACAATTACTATCGGGGAATTAACGACAGGATATATCGATACAACTACGCTGGAGATAACAATCAAGATACTTGTTACCTCTGCCAAAAGAAAAGACATTGGGCTTCCTATTGTCCACAACGTCATCAACAAGGAAAAGAAAAGAGAGATAAAAGTCAAGATACTTGCTATATCTGCCAAGAGAAAGGACATTGGGCTCCAGAATGTCCACAACGTCAACAAAGAAAAGAAAAGAGAGATAAAAGTCAAGATACTTGCTATATCTGCCAAGAGAAAGGACACTGGGCTCCAGAATGTCCACAACGTCAACAAAGAAAAGAAAAGAGAGACAAAACAAGAGATATCTGTTATCATTGTAAAGGACCAGGACATTAGTCTTCGGAGTGTCCTCAGAAAGAAGAAGAAAATCTACCAGAGAGGGAGGAAGCCGAAGGATCTTCAAACCTAGAAGAAGAAGAAGAACATATCGTCAAAAAAAGCAAGAAAGCTAGACGACTGGAAGACAATGAGAATGAAGAAGAAGAACCCTTGATCCCTGTGAAGAAATTCAAGAAGAACAAGAGTGACAGACAGTGAACAATTAACTTTTTTTGAAGTGTTATGTGATGTTCATGGTGAATTATTTTGTAAAAAAAAAAAAATGAGAATAGACCAGAATGGAAAAAAAGTAAGTGTTTTGTTTGTGTTATTTTGTTTTAGAGTATGGATGCACGCACGCATGCACGCACGCACTCACTCACTCTTACACAAAACCAAGGAATGGGATTTTTTTAAAGTTTTACTTGATTTGGCAAAATTGATTTCTTTTCTAGAGATCTGGCTGGCCCTGAAAAGGACCGTTGGGGTGTTTGTTTGTTTGTTTTTGTTAAAACAAACTTATGGGCTCGACATGATGAGCTTCAACTGTCGCAATCCTTTTCCACGACCCAGTCCCATTCCTGCTGCTGCTATTGCTTTGGTGGTAGTAGTAGTAGTAGTAGTGAATGGTGGTGGTGGTGGTAGCATCTCACTAGTAGTTGTGATGGGTTTCGCATGTTTAGCCCGTGATGGTCTTTTTCTCTTGGGTTGAGTTAAAGAATATTCATATAACTTTCTTAGATGCTTTAACTCACGTAAAATGTCTTGGAGTAGTAGACTCACCGTTTTATCTTCATCGCTCTCTTCTTTCTTTGCTTCACTCTTCTCTTCTTCTAACTTTCTTATTTCTTCTTTTCGCTTTCTCCTTTCCTCTTCTTGTTGAAGAAACACTTCTTCCTCTTCTCTCTGTCGCTGAAAAAATTTTTCCATTTCTTCTTGCTGTCTCTTTTTAAATTCCTCCATGACCGGCAGCAAAGAGGCTTGTGGTAGAGTAGCAGCAACAGTCGTAGTTGTTTCAGGTACAAATTCTTCAGACAGAAAATCTCCGAAATCTAAATTAAACTCTTCCGGCTGGAAGTTTAACAAAGCAGCATTGGTCGTTGCAGGCTCACTCCAATACATACTGGTCTTGGTAGTCTCCATTTAGGCTGTCCAAAAAGGAAAAAACCCTACGAACGCTGTGATGCCTTTATACCCAAAATGACGTCACACCCCCGCTCTCTTCCCATTGGAATAAAAACCTACCCGCTTGTAACGCGCGTTTGGATTGGTAGTTGATTTCGATTCATTTCAATCCGCTCGTAGGGTATATATACGACCGCTTGTCTCGTAAAGCTTCACCGGTTTTCTCCAAGACCACTCCCGAAGAAACAAAACAAGATGTGGACAAAGGTTGAGTCATCGACTATCATCTCGGGGATGTTGTTTGATCCAGCATTCCCCATGTTTGTAAAAGTCTCATGGGCTATTACTAAAATCACAGAGACCGCCATCTGGAAACGTCGCATCTATATTGAACGACAAGGATGTTTAAAGCGTGTGTTGATGTACGGTCCGGAAGTTCGTAGAAGTTTAAGAAAAAGAAGACCCTCCAGGAGATGTGTATGTTAAGCCAAAAAAAACAAAGGCCCTTTTCAGGGCCCACCCATTTTTCAAGAAAAGATTAATTTTCCAATGATTGCCATTTTTTTTTTCCGATGGTACCCCAAGTGTCCCCGCCATGTTAAATTACCGTTGGTACCCCGATAGTCCCCCGCTATGTTAAATTCCCGTTGGTACCCCGATAGTCCCCCGCTATGTTAAATTCACGTTGGTACCCCGATAGTCCCCCGCTATGTTAAATTCCCGTTGGTACCCCGATAGTCCCCCGCTATGTTAAATTCCCGTTGGTACCCCGATAGTCCCCCCCCCCAGTACCTCAATACTCCTCCTATACTACTTATGTTGTTAAATGAGTGAAATTACAACGAAATGTCAAAAGTGTCTATAATTCACTGGATCTGATGCGGCTCATCTACTCAACTCATCAGTGACAAACTTTTTTGTTTCTTCTTCTCTTTCTTCTTCTTCCTCCTTTCACTTGAATGTCTTCTAAACATCATCTACAGGTTAGTTAAGATAGTAAAATTTGTAACTAGAATGTCATCGATGACATCGATATAATTTCATTGCGTCAGTAATAAGGCTACACAGGGGATATTGCAAACAACGTATAATGTATATATGAGCTATGTCTGAGCATTGTAGGTATCTAGAAAATTGGTAAATGTAAAGAGAATTCAATATGACGAGTTCGTCTCTCTCTCTCATGATTCATTTTATCGATGAAATCAGCCCTCGAAAAAATGAGAAGGTTCTGCTTACTTATCTCAGACCAATTTCTTAAAGATTGGCGTTTATCTTTATAAAAAACAGTCATAGTGTTTGACACAGTGCTTTCCAGAATATGGTGAAAGTTTCACCAAGTTGTCCGAAAGTGAAAACTATATAGGTCTTGTCGAACCCCCAACGACTGCAAGTCCAGACTGGAATATGTAATTATACAATTAGAATAGTCAGCACTTCACCGAAATTTCTGTATTGCAATAGTTGATTGACAGATGCCAACCTCAATCGAGGGGTCCATTGGCGATATTGTTATGCGTTAACGCTTCAAGCCAGTATTTTATTTTAACTGGTATCGTTATTCAAACTTAGTTATTCCCATGATTTAATATCGAGGATATTGTGGTATTCTCCATCTGTCTGTTAGTTCGTCTGTCCGTACCACCCCTACCTCTTCGCTTAAAATAAGGCTGTAAATTCATGATACTAGGTAGTTGTCTTGTCCATATAGTAACGATGCACATGGGGAGAATTATTCTTGGCTTCCTTCCCTGGGAGTCCCAAGGAGTGTTCGGAGGTCAAATTAAACGCTGTTGATTACAACGAAATTTTCAGGTCTTGTTTTTAATACTAAACTTTGTATATGCACTTGAAATAGGAATATATATATATATATATATATATATATATATATATATATATATATATATATATTGTATGTAACGAATTTCGTATTCTGATACGCTGTGCCCCGGGCTGGGAGGAGGAGGAGGAGTTGGTTATGTTGTGGATGAGATGGAGATGGAGGTATGATGTTCTAAATAATCGAAAAAGAGTCGGGATTTGCCATGGCGAGCAGCCATGGAAGCAGCTCTAGTTCAGAAGGCAAATGACCTTAATGCAACAGTTTTAATTCTATGTTTAACGAAGTGCTGGCCCATCAAATAGTTTTCTATTTTTATTTTCAGCCACAAATTGCACTTTCCCTGCATCAATGGCGGGTACGTGGTTGTCTAGTTCGCATGGGACATGGATGGCCAACTCAACCATTATTAATGGAATTAATATCAAGCTTTCATATTCCACTCCTGCCTCCCCTGTGCCCACTTCGTTCAGCTGCATGAACCGCAAAGACAACCTATATGCAATAGAGTAAGATTAATGATTTCTTGTTACCCCACATACACACTAATGATTTTAATAGTTGGGGTTGCAAATTCTAATTCCCATCTATCTTTTGAATATGTAACATATGTTAAAATGTCTCTATTTCTCCAGGCATAATCGCAACATTAATTAATAACAGTCTTCCATGCATCTTTTCCTTTTCAATTATAGACCAATACATCTATTTTGAAAGCTCAGACAACATTGCATGGTTGGCAAAGTCAGTTTTAAAGGTCAATATATTAGTCTTTTTCGTAAAATCTGTAAGGCAATATGTTTTCAAAAAGAATATCTCAAATTTCTATGTAAGTGGCAGCTTTTGGTTAAAGAGTTCCAGGGAACTAAACAGATCTTGTACATAAAGTTCAACCCGTTTTCGGTATGATTTGCATATTTGTTTGTAAGAATTAGCAGATCAAATTGATGTAGGCACAACATTAGATTTATTTTTGTAAGAGTTTCTATCATAAGAACCATAATGGTTCATTATTATTATTATTATTATTCAGGCACTTGCTGCATTTTTTTTTATAAAGTAAGCGATACTGTTGGTTATATCACAATTCTTTGACATTTGTCTAATAAAGATCGTGTATAATTAAGGATTGATTGTTTATTTTTTTATGTTCAATGAAGTAAGAATTGAAGAAAACGCTGTGCAAACCGGATTATACTTTAGTTTGCACAATGTTTTTTGGTTGATTTCAAAATGTAAAAATAAAACTGGTCCGTAATTCTGCACCCAAAATGCATTAAATATAATAATTGTGCTCGCATTTTTGACTTGCATGAATGCATTAAATATGTAATTTGCATACGGAAAATATGAATTGCAGCTTTCTGGCAAATTGATCCTTTGTTAGCAAAATCGGTCAAATCAATTTAAACAAACAGAAATTCATGATGGATAAATACGTAAATGATTAAAGTGCAAAATATTTTCCTAATTGTAGACAAGGTTGAAATACATGGACATCCAATACCATCCTGAATTCATCGCTCAATGAAATGTGAAGCCATGCATTATCTTCAACTATTTGTGACATTTCTGAGGTTTTTAATACTCCCTCGTAAAGACAGTTTAAAAATGCGTAATAAACTAGAAAGAAACAACGCACCGTAAAAAAACAAAAGAAAACTAGTATTAAAACGATGGACAGTTCTTTTTGTAATTTTATAATCTTGAGTTATTTATAACTTCATGTTTTGAATATATATACTTTGGAGTAAGAATACAATCTATTTGAAAACGCTAATTGCTACAAGAATAAATCTTTGCATGGAGACTCTCTGTGGAGCACGTGACATAAAATGTTCACAACATCAGTCAACCATAGCATTTAATGATTTAGATGATTTATACAAAAATAACTGCAACAGCACAAACAACAACAGTAAGAAGATAAACAACAATAACAACAGCCTTAGCAACATCCCCACAACAATAATAACACCAACATCACACCAGTAACAAAAGAAATAACAACGGCAAGAAAAATAATAGTAATCAAAATAATAAGTTCTTGAGGCAGACAGCATGAGACATGAAAAGATGATGAGTAAAATTAGACCAGGTTTGGAATGTAAAGAAAGTATTCAGCTGTAGCTATCAATACTTGGGCAATCTCCATCATTAGGTACATAGTTGGCATCGTTGATTGGTCAAGAAAGATTTTGAAGACATGTGTACAAAGACTAGAAACCTAATGACCATTCATTGTGCACTGCACCCAAGAGCTGATGTGGACAGACTGTAACTTCCCGCGACGATCGAGGGAATATGCTTCATAAGCGTTGAAGACTCTGTTGAGTCAGAAAAGAAGAGCCTTGGAAGGTATGTCAGAGAAAGTGATGAAGAATTCATAGCTTGAATACAGGAGGAAGATTTCCTCAAAGACACACACACACACACACACACACACACACACACACACACAGAGAGATAGACATAGAGAAGAATAACCAGCAGAGGAAGCATATAGAGAAAATCAAAATGAAGGTAGTAAAGGCACATGGAGATGGTTCAAACTGGGAGAACAAACAGAAAGAAACTTAAGAATCGGCAATTGCAAAGGAGGACCAGGCAGTCATGGTCAACAGCGCGAAAGCAATAGTACGAAATCCAGATGTCTCATTATAATGCACAGTGTGCAGATATAATGACGATACAATCAGTCACCTGATCAATGAATACCGCAATTTAGCCCAGTGTGAATACCAAAAATATGAGCGATCGAAAATTCCAAGTTATAAACTGGCAATTGTCTGCAAAATATGAGCTTGAGTTCAAAAGCAAGTGTTGTGACCGCAAGACAGAGTAGCTAGTTGAGAACAACAAGTGGAAAATCATTGTGGATTTCAATATCCAGACCGACCACAGGAAATAACACAGTAGACCGGACACATTACTGCTTAACAAGGAGAAGAAACTAGTCATTTTGGTAGAAATAGCAGTACAGGAGGACTCTCAGGGCGTAACCTGAACAACACCCTATCCGGAGAACTTAAAGACGTCAGGAAAATGCAGACACAGTACAGACATAGATCGTAACAGTTGAGGTTGACGCACTCGGAGTAATACTTCACTAACTAGGAGACAGATTGAAGATGCTAATAACAGCACTAAAAGGCAGACATACTAGAGAAAATGGAGACATACTAGAGAAAATGGAGACACTCAGAACAGCAAGAATACCGCGATAGTTCCCTGAGATCTAGGACAACGGGAAGTGGTCCGATAAAACATAAAACACCAGCTGGAAATACTATAAATAAGGTTATGGGAGAGAGGAATAATAATAATAATAATTATAATAATAATAATAACAACAACAAAGACAATGTGCAAGAGGAGGACGATGCTAGCCATCTATGCTGATTTTGTTTACCACCAATTTGCAGAACATATGCTTCAATACATATATTGTGTTGCTTTATTACATACATAGGTCGTTTTCCATGAGATATAACAAACTAAAGTGCACTTATTCACGTAGAAGTTGATGCAGTGAATATATAACATAGCTATTTTTTGTCTCAAGCATCACGTTTATTCCATTTTATATCGAGTTTCTGGATTTTTTCAACCCCATGTGGTCATTCCGGATGATGATGACGATAATTTGATGATGATGGTGATAATGATTATGATGATGAAAATGAAAAAGTTAATTAGACAATTTTCTGCTTGTCTTTCTCCCCTGATATTTGATAATTAAATTTTTAATCATTTTTCATTAACTATTGTTTATATGAAAATGATAATAAACCATTATCGTACCCAGCTCATGCTGACAAAGAGTATACACATTGTTATGGAGCTATGTAAAAAGAAAAAAAGGTGACTCGTTCTGAAGACGTGTAAGATTGCAATTCAATGTCTGTGTATCAAGCCATTTTGTGACATTGTGATTTAGCTTAAACTGTTGCAAGGAATATGCAATAAAAAGTACCTGTTCCAGCAAGAAATATTAGACACTCACGGGTCGTATCGATTTTCCGCAGCTGATATTAAAATTCGACACAAAATTTCTGAATGACCTCATTCCATATAAAACTGTATTTTTTCTCTATGTCTCCCTCTCTCTCTCTCTCTGTTTCTCTCTCTCTTTCACACACACACACACACACACACACACACACACACACACACACACACACACACACACACACACACACACTTCCCCAATATCTCAAAAGTTTATATTTGGCTAGCTTGCCGATGGAGATTCGGGATGCAACTAACACTGTGCAAAATCTTGCTGTTTAGTACTGTCTGTAATCGAGGCTGGTTGAGCGGAAAGCTGATCACTTGATCACTTTTTTATTGGCTTGAATACAAATGTTTTAAAGAAATCAAACATATTTTACTTATCACAAGCCCACTTTTACTTATTCTAGAAAGGGTAAAGTCGATGAATTTTCCAGGCTTGTAAATAAAACCAAGTTAAAGCTTACTTTTGCAGCAATTGCTTCTAAGAGGGATTCCTTTTTATTTTTCAGATCCGTGACTAACTTTGCAATATTTGGCATAAATGATACACTGAAAACATGTATAGACTTGAGAGAAATTTCTTCTGCAAAATTTGTTTATTACATTGCAAAAGGTAGGTTGATTACTCCCAATATAAACAAAGAAGAGATAGAAAGATCTTCTAGAAAGTTATTCTTATAATTTTGACTCGTTAGTGAGGTTTAATTTTCTCAAAGAAGTTTGATTGTATGTTATGCTAATCGAAGCGATTTTATGATGATATATTTATAGAAAGTACAACAACGTATGATGCCATGCAAAAAAGTAATGTAAGAAAAGTAAATTTAATGTTTAATAAATTTGTTTGTATAATGCCATTCCTTGATACAGTTAATACATTGCTCAAGATTTTGTCTCTTTGTATATACAATCTATGCAATATTCGTAAAAGACGGATTCAAATCTCTCTCCTCATCTCTGTTGTCTGTCTGTCTCGCTGAATACATATATATATATATATATATATATATATATATATATAATCTTCATGATTTCGAAACTTATGTAACTGGAATTCAATGTATCATATAGGTTGATGAGTAACAAATATTGCATTTAGTTCGAATTGGTTGCAATAGAACGAATATGATTTTGTCTCTTGCAGCCCCGAATAGTCAACAGGATATTCTCACGTTTAATGACTCATACGGAAAGATTTGTGACAGCAGCGATTACAATGCATCGTACGCTCATCATGTGCTTCTGAAAAATGGTATATTTTAGTTATTACAACTGCTGCTACTGTTACAATAACAACAACCAATAATACTACTATTACTACTACTACATAAATTAAGGTGCCAAATTTTCCACTTGCGTTAAAACAGGTTTACCTATCAGATAAAAATGACGGCATATATTTGTTGAAAAGACGTCTTTTTTTTTTTCTCATGAATGTTGCTGATCCAATATTTTATCTGACCATTGTGCTTATTTCGTTTCGTCGAGACGTATGTAAACATTACACTGTGGGGATGTATTACATGTAAATATTATTGTTTGTGGAGCTGACATATTTAGAAGATGTATAAATAGGACACTGAAAAAATAAACAAATGTAAATAAAATATAAGCTCGAATGAAGTCATAGGTTCTGTAGCTAAACCGGTCTATCAAAGTCATAGATAAAGTTGTTTCTCAATTCTCTTTAATAATACTTATATACTGTTGAAAGTCTGAGTGTAATGATAGTCTCGTTGCTATTGCATGTTATAATGATGAATGAGAAGAAAAGAGAAAATGTTTTTTTCTCCAATTTAAAAAAATATAAAGCCGCAAAGAATGATATAAATAAAATCTTGCCCTGACATATTTTTATCGCAATTTACGTGCTTTTTCGAAGAAGTTAATAATCCAAATGACGGTGTTTTCACCCCTGAGATGATATTAATGAATTTGTTTAAAATTATTTTAATAATGAATTACAGCTCATTTGTTAGGAACTCAGCTCAGAGATATCAGTAGAAACAATACATCTTGCAATTTCTGAAATAAAGTCTGGAGGAAGTAGTGGCCATGATATGTTAATAAATGAATTTTGCATTCATGGATCATATATATTTCTTCCATTCATGTTAAAATTTGCAATCTTTGTTTTGATAGTGTTTTTTACTTGATGCATAGTCTGTAGAATACGTTGTTCCTCGCTTTATAAAATGTAGCACAACTGAAGTTGAAAATTAGAGCGGTATTACGTTGATTAATACACTAGGTAAATTACGTAATATACTCTTAAACAATCGGCTTAATTAGTGGGCAGACGGAAATCATGTATACACTGAAGCACAAGTTGATTTAACAAAATATGAGCACTGTAGGTAATATATTTGTTTTACATGGGCTTATTTCACATATCATTAATAGTAAGAAAATAAGAATTTGCAATGTTTTCGAAGACGAATTCCATTTTATGATTGTCTGTCCTGTGTATAGACACTTACGAAAAAAAATATTTGCGGTACAAATTTTGGCTGAAACCCAGAATGTTTAAATTCATGAAGGTTTTGAAAACTTCAATTGTAGAAGTCTTTGACATGGCTGGAATTTTATACATATATCTTTCACAGAAATCATGTTGTATTTCAACAGACATGGTTTTTCTCTTTATATTTCTCTCGCTCTATTTCTATTGCAATATTGTCTTCGAAAAAGCCCACTCCTCCCAAACTCTCTTTTTGTCCAGATTTCAACTTGCAGAAAACCGACTCTGATTTAAAACAATTTGATTGAATAATCTGTATCTCTTAGGAAAGATAAGAGCATAGATACAACTTATATTCCTACAAGATTTGTCAAAGATGTAATGGCTTATATAATTTTAATATTCATCGTCATCACATGCCGTATCAGGACAATTGACAATTGTAATCTAATTATGTCATAAAGCAATACAATGATTTTCATGCCTAATTAAACTTAATAACTTATTATGCCTTAAAAAATGAAATATTATATTGGGAAATGTTAGAATATCATGTTACGCAAAGACATTCTGAAAATGTATCGAGAGTCAAACATCTTTGAAAAATTGAACGAAACATATTTTTGCATTGATTATATTTACAGGCAGTGAAAGTGATGGCTTTATTACTTGTCCGCCAAGTATATATGGCACTTACTCCTACAATGATTCTTGCACCGATCCGATGTATAACACGACAAATGTGAATGTCTGTACTACACGGCAGCAGATAGTCTTCAATTACAATGCCTGCAGCACACCACTGATGTATTCCCGTGAGTAAAATCATATGTCTTATTATGTGCCAGATTTATAAGTCACACATACGTGGTTTTGGAGAAAATATATGATGTTATTTATTCTTTTTAAAATGTAAATTTTCTTCCCGCGTTTTGGTTACATTTTAATGTTCGATTCAGAACAAGCTTTTGTCATTAGTCTAATGAATTATGGATGTGATTTGTTAGCTGCGATACTGTATTGTGAAAATAGCTGCTTTCACTTATGTGTATATAATAACATTTGTGCAATACATTTCTTGTATTTAAAGTTGGATAGATATTTTGAGTATAGGTTTTCACATTGAAAAACCTATCCCTAAAATTCCAAAGAAAACTATACATTCATAGATGTAATCTTTATGACAATAGCTCGATTCAAAATAATTGTGTGTCATAATTTCCATAGTTTGCTAAATTGTTGTGCAAAACAATGAGCGTGGGAAACTAAAGTCGATATTTACTCATTTAAATGAATGATTGTTTCGAGATATGATTTTAAATGAACATATCAGCAGAAATGTATGTCATGCCCAAGTGTTTTTAAAAATTTTTTACCACCATATCCAAGCTTCGCTTTGTTACTTATCTGTTAATCTGAGTCAAAATGACGGTGGTTGTAGTGTCATTTCTTGTACAATCATTAAACAAATCCCGCAGCATTATAAAAAGTTCAATTTCAACTTCTAGATCATCATGTATTATATGTCTACAGAAGTGAGTTTCATTGGTTATTTTATCCCTTCACAGTTGGGGATATTAAACACAGCTTAGGATATATTCCCGCCTGGCGTATGAGCTACACACTAATTATGTCCTCATGACACATATATTGGTAACTTCGCCAATTCTAGGCATTCTCTACATGCAGTTACTATCATTTTAACGTAAGGTTTAATTGCAAGTATCTACGAAGGCTTTTTTCGTGATAATTTCATATATAATTATGATATTAAATTAAAATTATATAAATGTATGAAAAAAAATGATCAGACGGGACAGCAACTTTAATCTTTCCCTTAGTGTGACCTAATATTAAAATGCATGGTTTACACGTTTATTGTATTGCATGGTTTCTACGTTTATTGTATTGCATGGTTTCTACATTTATTGTTTTGCATGGTTTCTACATTTATTGTATTGCATGGTTTCTACATTTATTGTTTTGTATGGTTTCTACATTTATTGTATTGCATGGTTTCTACATTTATTGTATTGCATGGTTTCTACATTTATTGTTTTGTATGATTTCTACATTTATTGTTTTGCATGGTTTCTACATTTATTGTTTTGTATGGTTTCTACATTTATTGTATTGCATGGTTTCAACATTTATTGCTTTGCAGAAGAAGGAATACTGAATTGTGCGTATTATATAACAAATGGATCGATCTCCTACCTCACAGTCTACAACAGTGACTCCACTACGCCGAACGAAACTAACTACTACCGTTTCTCGTGCATTGTATGTATCCCCCATCCTTCAAACTAGAAACATATATGACTGATTTATGCTTCGTTAGCCACAGTATTTCTGTCAGATAAGGCGTTACTTGACTTCACCTCTTGAATGTAATTTCATAACATATCAAATAAATAACATTAACATTACAAGATGACCTACAGAGATGAAATAAACTATTTTCTTTATTGTAGCTACTTCACTCACTCTTTTCCTTTCAACATCTGAAGTTGGAGTAGCTTTATACTTACTATCAGTGTTGTAAAAAGGATGCTTACTCGACATTGGTCTCATAAAAACTTAATCATATAAAATGTATGCCGAATTTAGAGTGTGAACATTCAGTAGAGATGATGAGGCAGCAGATAAATCATTGGTAGGTAAACCGACAGAATGATGTCTGATTTTAATGCAACTGAGGACGAAGAATATAGATAGATCTAAAATATTGTTTGAAAGTTCTTCCATGAGAAGATTAAGTTATATATGGCCAAAATACTGAATCAATGCACTAACTTTCTTCAGAAAAACTCACAGAAGGATGATAGCCTGTTTGGGGTATATGAGCATTGAAAAAAGAAATGTGGAGCTATTAGAAGCAAAAGGGAAATAACAAATATTAGAACGGATAATATTTTAGCGAATACTACGAGCTAATATTCGCTAAAATTGTATTTACGTTAAAAAGTTATGTGATAACAAGATTACAATATATTTGACATATATATCAATGAAGACTGACAGTCATTTCGAAGTTTATAGATGTGTTAGGTCATAGTCGGTATTATATATAAACGAGTTAGGTATTAGTAGATATTAGGCATGAGTGGGTTAGGTATTAGTAGATATTAGGCATGAGTGGGTTAGGTATTAGTATGTATTAGTTATTAGTGGGTTAGCTGTCAGTAGCCACCAATTGTTTAAGTAAGAAGGTTAACAACTAGCGCATGGAGTGGAAAAATATATTCATGGATCTTGTTTATAAATGAAATATTGCTTTAACTCTTTTGTCTCAAACGTTATTTGAACATACCTCTCCGTCGGCAGCGATTTGTCTTATTTGCGATTTTATGAAACCCATCTGTTACAATAAAGCGAACATACGTTCACAGTGTAGTAATAACTGTATGTTTTTGCAGGAAGTTGCGATTTTCAAGTGTGAATTTGGGACCTCAGATACATTTTCACTGAGTACAAATGCAACGTTTTATATTGGAAACGTATGAATAAGTTGCATAATCTACATTTCTTGGCGAGTTATTCCTGTATGACCACAGATTCAAAGGGGATCTAAAAAGCGCCTGCATGGTCATTGGAGTGATATTGTACTGGATTTACGATTCACTAGGGATCCGTCATAGCAAAAGGACATCTTCGCTTAAGCATTCACAATTTCCGAAAGAAAAAAACAACCTTACAGTAGCGTTACTACACTGTACTGTATTTTGTCAATGTTAACATAGTGCGAGAACACATAGGTTTTGTTCAGATACAGTGTAAACCAATACCACCAAAACGTTATTTTTGGCCATCGGTTATTCGCTAAAACTGTATGACATTAATATACTGTAATGAAAGATGTTTTTAAATTTAATAACCTAATATATAGTGCTGTACAGTCTTCTGCTCATCTATCGAGTAGCTTCTTTTTGGATTTAATAATATCACAAAATAGAGTCTTGCTGCATTTGTTTTTGAGATAGCTCATAAGAGCCAGGAAAACAGTTTTGAAATGTTTGTGTGCTGTTGTTGGACTTTTTAATGAGCACGTGAAATGCAGAGCGATAAACCATTTTCACTGCCTTGATTTGCTACTGGTGCATATCAAGATGAATCAGATTGTTATCAGGTATTCAGGATAAAAAAACATATGTCTTCAAAATTTAAATTTAGACCCACGGCAAGAATATACTCTCTGGACAGTTTTCGGATACTAATAATTTTTAAAATATAAAAGTGAATGTATACAACTGTTCAACATTTGCTTGAAGAGGAAAAGCTGATCAAAAGTTAAATCAGACTTCGTCTATGAGCAAAAAAAAAAAAAGAAAAAGAAAAAACAAAATAAAAATTCGCATCGTAATCCAAGCTCCCATTATAATCACCTTTCATCAATGACCACATTTCATAACCAGCCAGTGTCTGATTCTCCCAAGACTGTCACTTTCCTCTCTTGTCGAATCTCCCAATAGTAGTCAATATTCCATCTTACAGGCGACTTCTATAATGACATTGCATAGTATTTTTTTAAACTTAAATCTGCTATGAAATAAATAAAACTTCCAGAAGATATTCTGATCCAGACTGGCTGATATAGAGCGTATGTTCACTCATGCCATACTTAAATATATTTTGTCAAACAAAAAAGATTGATTGACTGATTAGTGTTAATGGCAAACTAGCACATGAAAGACTATATAGTGCAGTGGCAATGTAATTAAAAGGTTTTATCCAGAGATGCGCCACTGCAACTGATCAAGGCTGATCTGTGTAGGATTCGAACCCGCAACATATCGATTGTGAATTCGGCACGCTGACTTCGGAGGTACCACGGCTCATAAGATACTGTAAAACGTCTAAAGCCATGATGTAATATGTATTATAATTTGATAATGCGTAACAAATTCTCACGAACACACTCCTGATGTATGACTTCATATAATTGACTCTACTATGTATTTTTGGAGTAACTCTCTAAAAATTATCAAACACATATGTTATACTGACATCTATTGTCGGCATCAAAAGATGCTATAACTTTTATTTCTTAGAGAGGGGTCATTCTTGTCAAGATGTTTGTTTCTTTCATTCAAAATTTTCAGAAAATGTTAAAGTGCAAATGCCAGCGTAAGTCCTGATTATTTCTAACTCTATTAAACGTAAATAACTTTGAATTAAGACCATTAATCGAACTGGGGAAAACTGGTCTGAATTCTGATGTGATCTGATTCCGACTGATACATTTTGATGTTTTACTACTTGTGACAATGCACGACTGTTATTTTGGAGTTGGATTCTCATTTCGATTACTAATTTTTAAGAAGACAGAAGCTGAATATATGAGCGATCTTTTGATAAATATATAGATAATAAAAACTGTCTACCGTGTTTGTGTTGTTTTCTGATTCTCTGTTCGTCTTAGCCAGTCTGTTTGTCTGTCTGTCTATTAGTAGAGACGCAATCTTCAGATTTTGTCATCTTCGTACTACATAGAAAAGAAAAGTGATCACCGCGGTGAGAGTTTTGTACCATTTATGCTGACTTAAGCCAGGGTGGTGGTCACTTTCTCTGAGGGTGAGCAAATCGTATAGCGGTCATTATGCGCAAGGAGGTCCAAATTACCACTTCTGTCATTAATTTTAGATAGAGGTTGTTTGACACTGTACTTTATTTAAATACCTAGTCAAGAAAAATGAACACGATGCTAACAAAAACTTTAAAATGTATTCTTACATTAGTCAGTGCGATTTTTGTTTTATGGTTTAGAGGTCACATACATATCATTGAGTGCAAATACAATGAACAGTTGATTTTATACCTTTTCTATTGTAAAGTCGATTCTAAAGTTTAGTGTATTAAACAAAAATTAAATTTAAAATGTTGTACATAACATGTATTACATATATCCTTACATACATTTCGAGGGTGCAAAGATCATATAAGGTCATTCAGTATAAGTACGGTCAATCCACCACTTTTCTCTTCTATTTCTTGTAAATGTTGTTCCAGTTTTTCAACTGGATATACAAGCCAATAAAACATGATCGCCTTGGTAAATATGTTGTATTATTTATTCTCACTTCATCCGGTTTGATGCTTATTTTCTTTTAGGGTTCAAAGGTAATATAAACGTCATCACATGCAATTGGGATCAAATTACTGATGCTCTAAATTCTCTTGAATTTATATGTTGTCTATAAATTCAGCATCAAAGATTTACAATTAATTTTTATACCATATGTGAATTTTATAACATATATGCAACGGTGTATGTAATCTCTCTGAGGGTGCAAAGGTCATATTGGGGTCATTATGAACCAATAGGGAGATATTGTCACCTTTCTAGTCTAGGTAAAATTTATTTCGTTCCAGTGTTCACGCATATAGATCACAGGGCTCAGTTAATGCTGATTGCATTAAGTTACGATTGTGTTAATGTATAGTTGATTATAGGAAAAGAGTATGCAAGCTTGCACTTATTTGTCTGGGAGAATTTCAAATCCAAGTACACAACAGGTGATACGGAAATTGACATGAATTGATTATAATATATACTGTTTGTGGAGTATTATGACATTTAAATGAGAAAAGATTTGGTAAAGAAAACTATAATCGTTACTGATTTTAGAGAATGCTTAACCCGACACAGAATAAGCTACATACTATGCTGTCTTTATTATTATTATTATTATTATTTCTGCATCCGACAAATGGTGTTCGGAATCATTTAGATTTATATGAGTTAGATTTTGGTAGATAACTTTACAACACTTTGCAACCTCATTTAAAATACGTATTTTAGTAGCATATGTTTGAGCCACTTTGATTTGATTAACCCCACTGTGACCATGACAGGCTGAGAGAAGCTGACATAACATACAATTTTACGTTCTAGGATATACTTATAGACTAATGGTCAACCGTTTTTTCTTCTGTTGTGCTTGGAAGTGAAAAGGGGTCCTTTGTCAAATTTGCTTGAGTTTGAAACGCAAGATTTGATCCATATTGTCGTTTGTGTCCTCTTTGTGACCTGGACACCACTATACATTTTAGCAATAATACAAAAAAAAAAAATAAAAAAAAAAAAAAAAAAATAATCCACTACCCTAAAGTTAATTCATGTTCTTTTGGGAATAACTTAAGGATGATGGTGGACACTTTTATCGTTTTGGATGTAAGAAAGTGAAAAGCAGAGCCCTTTTTTCGGCTCTGTGCCTCAACTTTGTTCATCTGTTTATGTCTCTGCATCTGTCTAGGTATTTATCAGTTTCTCCCCCCCCCCCCCTCTCTCTCTCTCTCTGTAAGCGTGTGCATCGATACCCCCCACCCCCTTCCCTACATGCAGTCACAATATTGACTTTATTGTGAATAATATACGTTTTAGATTTTGGAAGAAATCAACCACATAGTTTACCTGACTGCCAAAGCGAAAGGGTGTGAGGCATCTCAAAATGCAACCTATGTTAATACTGGACAGAAGATGGTATGGAGGCCCTACGGTAAGCTAATCTGACGTATTGAAAATTATTATTATATGAATTATTATGTTATCGGATACAGTAGATATGAAGGATAGTGTTGGCTGAATGGATGATGATGATGATGATGATGATGATGATGATGATGATGATGATGATGATGATTACGATGTGCAGGAGTGTAAGTTGAAAGATATTAAGTTAAGAGTATCGGTTTAAAGATAAAACTGGTTACTATTATGCCTAGCACTCAAAACGATTATCTCTCTCTCTCTTTCTCTCTCTCTCTCTCTGTCTGGTATAATCAAACTATGCATTCAAGTTGCCAATGAGTACAAATGCTTCATCATTTTCATCATTACTCAAATAAATGAGCTTTGTAGTTATTCATACAAACATTTGTATCTCTCTCAATATAAAGCTCTTCAGGGCAGCGTGTATTTTTAATTCATTTTCTAATCTATCATACTGTGGCCAGAACACAACAAGTACTTTTAATTCATTTTATAACCTATCATACTGTGGCCAGAATACAGAGTGCACTTTTAATTCATTTTATAATCTATCATACTGTGGCGTGTATTTTTAATTCATTTTGTAATCTATCATACTGTGGCCATAACACAGCGTGTACTTTTAACTGATTTTGTAGTCTATCATACTGTCGCCAGAACACAGCGTGTACTTTTAATTCATTTTGTAATCTATCATACTGTGGCCATAATACAGCGTGTACTTTTAATTCATTTTGTAATCTATCATACTGTGGCCTGAATACAGCGTGTACTTTTAAATCATTTTGTAATCTATCATACTGTGGCCAGAACACAGCGTATATTTTTAATTCATTTTTTAATCTATCATACTGTGACCAAAACACAACAGGTACTTTTAATTAATTTCGTAACCTATCATACTGTGGCCAGAATATAGCGTGTACTTTTAATTCATTTTATAATCTATCATACTGTGGCGAGTACTTTTAATTCATTTTGTAATCTATCATACTGTGGCCAGAACACAGCGTGTACTTTTAATTCATTTTGTAGTATATCATACTGTGGCCTGAATACAGCGTGTACTTTTAAATCATTTTGTAATCTATCATACTGTGACCAGAACACAGCGTGTACTTTTAATTCATTTTATAATCTATCATACTGTGGTGTGTATTTTTAATTCATTTTGTAGTCTATCATTCTGTGACCAGAACACAGCTGTACTTTTAGTTAAATTTGTAGTCTATCACACTGTGGTGGGAACACAGCGTGTACTTTTAATTCATTTTGTGATCTATCATACTGTGGCCTGAATACAGCGTGTACTTTTAAATCATTTTGTAATCTATCATACTGTGGCCAGAATACAGCGTGTAATTTTAATTCATTTTGTAATCTATCATACTGTGGTCAGAATACAGCGGGTACTTTTAATTCATTTTGTAATCTATCATACTGTGGCCAGAACACAGCAGATAACGTTTCACATTCATGTAAATTTCTATAAATATACCTTTTAATACCTCTCTTGTTTGAAAGTTAGTTTCCATATTTAACTCAGAATATTTATGTAATAAATAGGTTGAATTACCGTGGACACTATATCTAAGCTAAAATGAAAACGAGATCTAGTAGAGATTTATCTCATCCACGCCTTCCCAAACCCAACCACCACTCCAGTCACATTATGGCATTAGACCTTTTCCTATAATTGCCAGTGTGTTCCTTATAAAATTCTTACGTCAACGCTCATTGCTGGAATTAGAGTATATACCAAGGAGATTAAATTCTATTTTTCTCATTTCCATTTGATATAATTCCTGAGTAGGTAACCTAACAAGTGCACAAAAAAGTTGTATTTATTCCCATAGAGATGAAACATCACAAATGCCATATGTCATTTATCTTTTGAGATATCTTCATTACCTGTCTTTATGGTTAAATGCAAGTTCGTACTTCAAAAATCGCAGTGGGTGTCAGTCAAATTGAGATATCTAATGAAGAGTGCATTACTATGTGGTTTTAATGTATCTCGAATTGAACTCATTTATTTAAACTTTTTCCTTAGCTAAGTATTACGTTGAACAAAACGAGTCTCTGTTATTAAGATATACACACGTAAGCATGAATTGTCAGGCATTTTTGTTTAAATCACCGCACCATTTATATTTCTTCGAGTATGTATGATACAATAACACTTTTCTTCATTTTTGTCAAATCTTTTATATAGTAACTGGCAGATGAGTTCAGTAAGCTAAATCAAAATATGGTCTCACATGCATATCAAGGTCCAAATGGAAACCTATAGCGGTTCGAACGTATAGCAGGAATGATTATTGAATCAAATTATGATTTTGTGTCATGTATACACTATTGTATAAATTTCCATATATCTCATTGTGTGCATATGAATGGTTTTTATAAAGTAATCATTTATTCAGGAGCTCGTGTATACAAGAATTGTTTACAACCTCAGACTTATGTCTACAAAACTAAATGTGAGACATACCTTTGTGAAAGACAGTTGTAGCTGAAAGAAGTTTTTGTTCCATACTAAATCTTTTCATAATTTACCTTTAGATGATCATTCAAAATTCGCTTTGAATAATGGACTATATAAAAAGAAAAACTGGATCAATATTTGACGAAATATATTAGCCAATGTAATGTATACACAGACAATATCACACTCCACTCAATGGATTGAATTAAATTGCTTGTAATTTTGTACATTACAACCAGTGCAGGTTTTACATACATGCTATAAAATATAGTTTTAAAACAGAGCACTTATTAGATAAAATGTTTTATATTGCACATATCAAAATGGTCTGTAAGTTGCTCCTAGTGTGTTATTTTGACCGTTCAGATATGAAAATGAGTTCTTTTCAGATCAGGAAATATAATCACTGGGATTTCAAAACAAAACTATTATTCATATAGTAAACAGCGAAAATATTTATTATGTCACGATTCAGAACTTTTCACACATTAGGTATAAATGATTTGTCTCTATTTTGGTCTTAACAGATTCGAATAGAACTTTTTGTACTAGATGCTGCACGGAATCAGTTACAGCATGGAACCATTTCCTACACGATCATTACCTGTTATTGATGCTGTGCACTATCTTTGTAACTGGCAAAGTACAAATTATTCATATAATATGTGGAACATTTTGTCCCTGCAGTTTGTACAAATAGTGCTCAGGATAAAAAACACAACACGATTGTACGGTAACAATTTATGTGTGGCAACTGGTGCACCCCATCTATGTCATTTTTACTGAAACAGTGTTGATATCTTATTTTGCAGAGCTTTGCCGTAAGTATATAGTGCTGTCTATTAAATGTTCAGATATTCTTTCCTCTTACCGAGTCATATATTGCAGCTATTCCAGCCAATGTGTACCTGAGACATGCTTTATTGCTATAGCTATATCTATAATCCAAATTAATCTTAGTAGCAATTAACTTTCTCCTTCCCTGGCACAATGATGAATACGAGACGTAAATCATATGTTGAAGAGTATCTCCACTTTTTTCTCAGATAAAGCAGGATGTTTAAAGTTTCAACAAATCGATTGTTATTTGATGTTAAAGATGGAGAACAACTTAAATTATGTACATCCAGAAATTGTTAATATTGAAATAAACGGAAGATGTGGTAGTATCAAGTAAGAGTAATAAAAACATGTTGGTCACCGACCTAGTTTCCTTAATATGGACATCATTGTAATAGGATCCTCCAAGTTTGGCTTACAAGGCATCCAATGTAAATTTTCCTGGGGGAGACGTTTGTACAACATTTTATCAATTTCTTACACCCAGATTTTTCAAATACTCGGCTGAGATATATTGAATGATATCAGCTTTAGAAAAACGAAATATAATTCATAGGTCACCTTGTTTGTGACAAATATACATCGATATTATTATGTAGAATGTGAATACCAAAAATAATGCTGCTTCCAAGGCTCTGGTAGGAATATTTTCTTAATTTCTCGTGGAATTGTGATTCTATGAGTCATTTGCTTTGGTTAAGTATCAGTTTAATTTATAAATTTGCAAGTTACCCACATTTGGTTGCGTAGAAAAAGCTTTTTTATCTGTTACAATGAAATGTAAGTCTGAAAGCCACGTTCACCTTAGACCATTATACGATATGTCGCAAAAGGGTTTCATCACAAAGAGTTACATATAACTGATGCACATAATACAGCTATTAACTTGTTTCTTTATATAGTATCAATAACTTAAAGAGACTGTTCCTGTATTTTTAATGAATTTTCACGTAGACGTTCGGCTAAAAAACTTGCTACATAGGTCTGATAAAATTATGAACTTTCTGTTAATTACACAATTGTAAAGTGTATCATACAAAATATCTCTCATTGAGAAGATTGAAAAAATTTACTCGTATGGACCGAAAAAGTAACCTACATTTTTCTCAGATTTTATTAATGTTGAAGTTGATATATGCGTATTAGCGTCAGGACATCAAATAAGAAATGAACCAGACAGATATGCAGCACGTGCAGACTTGAGAAAATGGACGTGAACTTTTATCTATAAAGTTCACGCAATATGTTCATTACCTTCACTTGAATCACTGCCAAGTCGAGGATTGTACGTGATGATTATGTTTTAAACATCCGCAATTCAATATTCATCAAAATTAAATCTCTTCCAGTAATAAAATCTGTGTATATGCAACTGATTGCAGGTAAATCCAAATATAGTTAGGATACACGTGTTGGTTTGTTTATTTATTCCGATTACTTTCAGAGTAACCACACACGGACCAACAGATTGTATTCGGCCTAAGTCGGGACAGAAGTATTTCATGTGTTCTTGACACTATAACTTTGATACTATTCACTTTACAATTGTGTAATTAAGACAAAGACACTATAACTTTGATACTATTCACTTTACAATTGTGTAATTAAGACAAAGACACTCTAACTTTGATACTATTCACTTTACAATTGTATAATTAAGACAAAGACACAATAACTTTGATACTATTCACTTTACAATTGTCTAATTAAGACAAAGACACTATAACATAGATACTATTCACTTTACAGTTGTGTAATTAAGACAAAGCTCATATTTTATATGATGTTTTCAAAGGTAGGTCGCTTTATCCTTTAAAGGTTGAATAATATTTTTGTTCATTTTATCGATGGCATTAATCATGCCGTGAACTCGGATGTATATAATTATAATTCTACCTTCAATAAAGTATATCTCTACATAGAGAATGGTATCCCTAATGGTATGGTAAATTAATGAATGTTTAAATCTATATACGTCTTATTGTTAGGTAATTCAGTAAGACGGAACATTTTTAAAGTAAAAAGTTATACATATGGTATTGAAAATAAACATATCTAGGTAACAACAAAATTAATGGAATAAAAGAATAATCGCCTCATCAATAACAATAATAATAGCAAACGGACTAATCACTGATTGAATATCGGGAAGTGCTAATAAAATTGCCTTCCAATCTATAGCCGTTCTAAACTTAAAATGAAAATTCAATACTCTCTGAATATGCCTAAGTATATTTCTGTCAGTATTGCCTTAGATTCTCCATTTGAATCCCCTAGCACGGAAACGTATAATGAGTTAATAATGCACTGGAGCCTATTGAATACGAGAGCAAAAAAAAAAAATAAAAAAAAATAAAACGTTAAATAATCAATAAGTCCCGACATACATATTTTGACATGACAAATACAAACAGCAATTCTATCATTTTACTAAGTAGGAGTTATTCCCCATTATACATTGAAATTTAGTATGCTCGCCCTCTTTCTTTCGCTCTCTCTCTCTCTCTCTCTCTCTCTCTCTCTCTCTCTCTTGTCGATGTCTCAGGTCACTAACATTATCTACTTTTAAGCTTTGAGATAGCTTGAAGAGTTTCAAACCAGATAAATGTATTCTACAATTACCAATTTCCAAAATTGTCCCTTAAATGCGTGTTTTTATATTTTAGCCACAAGATATGGTCGGTTACTGAGAAAGTTGGTTCAATATTTATTTGTCTTTGAGAAGGTTGAATAAAAATATTTTTTGATGACTTGCCTTTACATAATCTAGTGCATAATTTCATCAACTGCTTCCCTCACATATTGTCAATGCTTTTCTTACAAGCTTTTTAGGAAAGTTTCTAAAGGGAAAGAAAATACTTAACGTCCCTAATATTTTCAGCATTTTTTGTGTGTCCAATTTCCAAGTTTTCCCTAAAATGTGTTGCTTTTAATTGTAGTCACATTGTGTGATTTGCTGATGAGAAATGTATATTCCAGCAAAAAAATTAAACTACTTCCTTCACATATTGCTAATGATTTTTTAAAACCTCATCCGCAGACTGACAGAGACACATACTGATATCCAGCCAGACTATCAGAGAGACTGACCGATTGATAGATATATACTTATTAAAGAGATAAATGTCTACGCAAGTATTTAACGTGAGTGTATTCTACAGGTACTCAATAACGTGCGAAGCCTTTATGTGCAATCTGTCAGGTAGATAATGCTCCGCTTTTACCTGATCGAGAAATATTCAGTATTGTGTTGCTTTGAGTATGCATTTTCTCTATCTATAGTATCGGTGTAAGTTTACGGACCCAAATATATT
Source organism: Margaritifera margaritifera (assembly GCA_029931535.1). Taxonomy (NCBI): domain Eukaryota; kingdom Metazoa; phylum Mollusca; class Bivalvia; order Unionida; family Margaritiferidae; genus Margaritifera; species Margaritifera margaritifera. The sequence continues at coordinate 4,528,357 of JAQPZY010001627.1, read as the reverse complement.
TCACAACACAGTTTGGTTGAGTACCTGAGCCTTATTATTATTGCTTTCTTTTCATGATTTCTGATTCAATGCCCACATTTAGAGAACATCTTCCTTTGACAGCTGCCACTGTATATTATTTTTATGGTTTAGATTGCATTGCTGGCAATTTCGGGAGGAAATTGAAAACTCATTATAGTCGAGTTGTAATGTATGCTCATGTGATAGTTTCCTATAGCTTAACAAAGTACCTATTAAATCATTAAATATAGACAAAATTTAAGTACACATGGACGATTTAGTATATGCTTTAAATGTAACTCAGGGTCCTAAAGATGCCACCCCTGTAAAGGCCAGTCCTTGCGCTGGCATGAACCCCTTTAAATCTCGAATATATTCACCAACCATTATGACAGTAGTATTTTCTAATGCCAAGCCTACTACTAGTTTAAACAGCACTTCGAAATACTTAAAATATGTCGTACAATTTGCAACAACAACCCCCCCGCCCCTACAAATTCATTCTTATGTCTCTGAAAAACATGGCAATTTCATTTCAAGATAACTGATGTTGCGATTAAAGTCTAATTCACTGCATCTGATTTATTCAAAGATGATATGAAATAACTATTTTTGTGTAAATCTGGAATGTTTGTTCCATTTGAAACTTTCAGACGGTTGTAAAGAAAGGGAATTAAATTATTGAAGCAAACGAATCAAATAAGTAATTACCATCCTTTAATTTAAGAAATATGATATATACTTTAATCCAAAATAGCATTTGTTTTTTAAATTATTATTACTATATAATATTTCCCTTTTTGAACGTAGATAAGGTCATATTGTAGCCGAACTTTGCATGTGTAGTTGCCAACCACAACCATGTGATTAGGACTGCTGATGTTGCAAATCCATTTTAATAATCATTCCTTAGGTTTAAGTGACCATACTAATTAACCAGGGTGCCTAAATAATAACACTTATGACAGCTATACTAAGTCATTTTCTTTTTGTAGCCTACCATTAACCAGTTGCGTCACTTTGAATTATTCTTATTAGTATAACCCAAATCTAGTGATCTCTCTATGTTGACAGAAAAGATTAATATCATACATATATTTTGATAGAGTTGTCTGCCTTTGTAAACAGTACATCAGAAGACCAGGTCCTACAAATTTAAGTACTTCTTTTCTCAATTACCAGTCTGAAATTGAACCTAAACATTTAATTGATGGTACATGCGTACAACTGATTTTTCCATTAAGACTTTACAATTGTTAAAGGATAAAAGGATGCTATTAGGCTTTAAATTTGGTCCTTATAATTAGCAACAAGGTAAAGCTAAAAATTATGTTCAAATTCAAATCTAATGAGTCGAAAATGCAAATAAAACTTTCAAGTCTTTTTCAAAAACAAAATAAAATCAAGAACATGTCTTCTTATCCTGAATTGCAAATGAAATTTCTATATAATTTACTCATTTAAAAATACTGATTAGACAATAAATATAGACGATTCAAACAGAAATTATAGTGTCTTTAATGATACAAAATATCTTATGTAAGACAAATCTTCTATATTAAAAAAGAAAAATGTTTCCAATATACAGCTCAGACCGAACGTTTTCTATCACAAGTTTAATCATACTTTCTTTGCATAAACTTGAAGTATTAAGTCATATCTACCAGTGTATTTATAAGTAATCTTTATGAAATAATCTGAAACTTACACATTTATCAGCAATTTATTTGTAACCTATTTTTTGATTGCCTTCATTTTGGCGTATGACAACCATAACCCTGAAATGTTTGTATTGTCCAGCGATTAAACTTGAGGAAAAACAGGGAGATCTGATATGGATAGCCATAGTTGTGGCCATTGTCGTTGCACTGGTAATCCTGATCATCGTCACATCTGTAATTGCCCGCTGCATCAGGAGGAGACAGCAGAGGAAGGCAGACGAAGAAAAGCCAATTACAGAGGAAACTTCGGCGGACGAAAGTTCCATCGAGAAGTACGAGGGAAATGAGGAAAGAAAGTCCATAGACTCAGGAATAAGGTACGTACGATTTGTACTTGCAAAACCAAGAGAAACCCATTCCAACACCTTTTCCAATTCAAGAATAGCGTGTGTATGTACAAAATATATCAATTAAGACCTTTTCTTCCGTCTTAATCATTTGGAATTTATAAGCAAATTAATACTTTTGTGATATTTCATATGAACAGTAGCAGGCACACTATGAATTACTTATTTCCAATCAACTTGTGTGATAATTTAAATAGTTCGTCTATGAGACCAAGGAAAATCGTGACTCTCTTCTTTCAGCGAGACGAGGAGTACAAGAAGAAACAACGAAGACAGAGAACATATTGTAAGCACCGTAGTTAAAGCAGACATTGATGACAATTCGCGTCCAACCACTAGAAAGGTATAATCGGACAATTTTCCTTTTTGAAGCTTACTGAGTGTGCAATTTAGCTTTAGTGGAGTTAGCTCAACAATCATTCTCTTTCTGTATGTTTTGCTATTATCTATCCAACACTTTATTATTCTTATTTCATGCACACATTTCTGGCACCAATTCCGTCTCAGACACTGCTTCTCTTTAATTTATAACAGTGCCAGTAAATCTAAATTCTGAAGGTGCAGTTGCATCACCACATTTGAGCACGTAGGCTTAGTTCTGACTTTTGTTTAATAATTCACTGTTAATCGTTGTCCACGGAGTGCACATGTTCAACATAAAGATGGCAAGTTGGGAGATCTAAAAGCTTTCGTCTAGTAACACAAAAGTAAGACGGATCATTCTTACCTGGATATTCAGAAAAGTCTTGTTACTTTCTATTCTGACATCGATCCACAAAGAACGCATTCAGATTAAGCTTCTGTTCAAGTATGCTAGAGAAGTAAGGGAATGCTTTGTTTTGTTTTTAATCTTTTTGGTCTTGACTAATTTACTAGTTGTCCTTTTCATGTATATACTCATTATTTGTTCTGATTTCACGCTGGTGTTACTTATTCATATCGTTTGTGTTTGTGTGGTTTATTAAAAAATCTTTAGAGTTACACGATAACGGTGGTGCTACAAAGACTCGCTAGTGCAACCAAAATTAAGTATTTCTTGAAATGTTGCTTCCATTACAATAACTTTGCCTCACAAATGTTATTCGTTTTCAGTCTTCAAACGATAATTGTTTACAACATGACGCAAAGAGATTTAGGTAAAAATAGTTTTCTAACTTCGAATAAATTATAACTGTTGCCAGGTACCTGAATCTTTTATTTTTGTTGTTACAATGCTTCCGATACTTTGTGTGTCTCATTACAGTATCTCTTGGGCAGAATCGTCTTTTAGAATCAATGTGTAATCTGAACTGATAACATGTGTAAAATCTATGATGTAGTCACTTCTTTGATAGAGCTTTCATGTATAAAAATCAAAAAATTTTGAGCTCTGGTTTCTGCCAAAAACAATTTCAAAGAATTATACTGCTACACAAGTACACATTTACACGAAAAGGGTAATGTTCCCGCACAATGCTCTCGATGGATTTAAACAGTGGAAGAACTCTGAATCTCTCTCTCTCTCTCTCTCTCTCTCTCTCTCTCTCTCTCTCTCTCTATATATATATATATATATATATATATATATATATATATATATATGCCGGAAGATCAATAAGAGAATTGCTTACTATATACTGGATCACCTAGAAACACAACGTGAGCATGAATGAGCGGAAGTACTCATACTATTCTTATTTTCAGAATCATTTTTTTGAATAACATTTTTACCAGGAAATGCAAAACTTCTGTCCAACTTGGTGTATGTTTTACATTTTAGAAATCCAGTTCGTAGTCAGATAATAGTATTGCAAAAAGATTTAAGAGTTCTGTGGTAGCTCTATTGTCTGGGAACTGTGCAATTATTTTACATAATCGTTCGTCCAATCATTTACAAATCTATTATATATATGGAATAATAATAATAATAATAATAATAATAATAATAATAATAATGAATCACACTTTTATGGATGAACACGTAAGACTATTTGCAAGACACGCGCCCATCGCTCCATTTCACACTTACAATTATTTAGCCTATACCGTTTATTAAAAACAAGGTATTTTAAAGTGTCGTTATGATATTAAACTGTCAAGCTGCGGTATACTTGTCATTTTTGAAGTTAAGATTTTCTTGGAGAGGGCCTGAAAGAAGTCAGTAAATATTTGTTAAGGAAAGACGAGGAATTAATTCGCTAGTTGGAACAACTTATTTCACATGGACTGACTCCCATACATTTCAGAAAGGCATATAAAAGTTTCATAAATTTCCACGGAGATGAAACACATATCAACATTTAAAAATTATTTTTAAATTACCAGAATCCAAAGCTAAATTATCAAAAGAGAAAAGAAGTAATGGTTCGCATGAAAAAGCTGGCTTATGTACGATCAGACAATTATATAAAAAACTCAGTTACATCTTGATTATAATTGTTGAAATTCTTTTCTAAACTACATGCTGCATTTGTAAAAGAAGGCAATTGAAACCTTCAATAGGAGTATTATCTGAAAACACATCCACTCTGATGGTCAAAAAGGAATATAATAGAATGCAATAATCAACTGTCCATTTGTAGTTATTTTCCTTAGTTGTGTGTGTGTGTGTGTGTGTGTGTGTGTGATTGAGAAAGAGAGAGAAAGAGTGAGCGATAGATTAATATTATAAGTAATTAATGACAGGATTGGGCATTGTGGTACATTTGACAGTTTACAAAGTACTAAATTTATAAAATTAACCAAATGGACAATAGTGAATATGAGCAATGCAATGTCTTTTCTTCCCCTCTCTCTTTCTGTCCCTTTTGCTGTCTCTCTTTCTCTCCCTCCCTGTCTCTGTATATCTCTCATTAATTGTTGATTTACTTAATTATAGACATGTATGCTTCTTTTGTTTTATTTTAAAATGTAATATGTCTTTTAGTATATATAATGTTTGAGCTGGTGTTTGAGATATGATCGAATTTTGTAAAATGAATGCGATAGTTGGATCATATTTTTTTATGTTCTGTGAAAGGACCTAGATGATTTAGTCAATTCGTGTCCAATCCCATATTGTTTTATACAACAAGAATAAAATATGTTTAAAACAAAAAGACACTTTATGGCAAACATAATATTTTATGCATCATAGTATTAATTTTATTTAAAATTATGTAAGCAATCGACAATATGCTTTTATATTTCTAATTGTCCGCACTGTCATCAGTCATTTTAAGGCCACATGTTTCTGATCTTTTTATTGCACTTTAATTACAGTCGTTTTTCTCTTTCATAAATGTAACACAGGTTTTGTATTATGGTTTGATTTAACATATAAATCCTTTGGTGTACAAATCTAAACTTGCAATTATAATTTCTTTTTCTGCAACAAGAATTTATTAGGCTACTAAAAGATATAAGATCGTACTTTATGACGGGAAGACTTGGGAAAATCTCTCTGGGAAATATAGGAGAACACAAAATATCGAACATAGCTAACTGACTTATGATTTAAGTAAATTAAAATGCTTTCGACGAGATTTATTTACACATTTAAAAACTACTTTTCAATTTATGTTTCTTTTATATGTTAATTTTTTGTACTGAAAACATCTTTACTTTTGGAAGCTTTTTCTTGTAACGTTTAGAGTTTCATGTGCATCTATATGTTCATGCAGTTTTTTTAATTATAAACATCAGTGCAAGTCAGTCAGACAGTCGTATGTGATGCAATAAATCAATAATATGTGAAGTAATAATATAATAACGTACGTATGTATACACATATGCATGTATGTTAATATGCTGAAAAGTATATATCCCTACAATACATTGGCATTAATATGTCTAAAAATATTTGCTAAAAGCATAATTTTCTCCAAATTTTCTTTATTGTTTATTGCTGATACTTCCGGTTAACATAATGTGCACAGGAATCATATTTAGGCTAAACAATCTCTATGGTGTTTGGTCGCCACAACAGATCTTAGTGGTGATTCGATTTCCTGTCGTGGTTGTAGACTGCAACGCTACATTGAAAATATTATTTTCAGTTCTTAGAAGAGGTCATAAAATTATTTGTAAGCAAGAATAGAGAGTAATAAACAATTACTGTCAAAGGTCCATATAACCCTGATTGTTCCTTACTCAAATTGATTTTCGGGTGAGGCATAACCTAGTAGATATTGACAAAATTACATATGATCTATCCGGTTGCCTGTACAACGCATATTTCCATTCATGTAGAAATTACATCATCAAAAGCTTTTTAGAGGTTCAACAAAATCGTACGATTACAACGTGATCTTAAAATAAATTCGGTAGGCACATGCAAATTCCTATTAGGAAGAAGAATGCATTAGTCAGGATAAACATTTATGAAACAAATGCAACTATAAAATGATGTTGCGTTAAGTGTCCGAACTATATATTATCAAATGGCTCAAATGTCAAATCTGAACAAAACTGCGAATAAAACTACTTCAGATTTTAGAAGCATGTATAAATTCATATGTGATTTGATACCGGTACGTATTCCTAAGGCACAAACTTAGGAATATACTTGGGTACTAATGCTAGATAAGGTGACTTATAACGTAACATTGGCAACCCATTAGTCTTGTGATATTTTTTCGCATTTCACTATTGCTTAAGAGTGTTGGGATTTGTACATTCTAGTCGCTGATACTTTGCAGATATCGATGTCAAAGGCTCCTATCTTTTTACAGGTATTATGGGGTTTCCTCATGTGAACTATGACAAATGCATGTATCTAATTGATCGGCCCTACGAATAAAGTAGTGGAAACACGACAGTAATTGTCCATTTATTCAATTATGGAAGAGTAAAATCAATTCATAGATGTAGACTATGAATGGGTTTTGTTTGATAAATGATCGACTATTAAATGGTGACACAAACAGAGGCGCGTCCTTGTACTTTTGTTTGTCATTCTATATTGATATAATCCACTTCTTGCATATAGTAGCTATTTAAAACTAAAGACGCACTTTGTTAGCTTGTAAAATGGGTAGCTTTCATGGTTAGCTTTCTTGAATACAATGTGAATCCATGCAGATGGTGGATAAACAGTGTGTTTACCATCTTGAAAGTCATATCTGAAGAGACCATGCATGTGTTCTAGGAAATATCGAGAATGTCCGATCTTCCTCCAAGTACACTTCCACAGGATGGCACACCTACACCAGATGATGAAGAACAAGTAAGTTACAGTTTGTTTTCTAATGACAGAACAATTAACTGCTGTTAATATTTTTGCATTTGTGTTGTAATTCCTCTGCTTTGTTTGCATTAACATATTTTTAAACATCTGTCCATCTCACGTTAGGATACAAGAACTTTTTGCAAGCACCATTGTTGTGTATACTGATGCATTCGTGATTGATTAATGACAGCACAGTTGTTGTTGATGTGGTTTCTTATGCGTGTTGCTATTTTCACGGGGCAGAGAACCAGAACTAATACCTATTACCCGTAGCAGGTGAACTCAGTGAAATCACGCGTTGATCGCTGTGACTTTTCCATTGGTTTAAACATATTTTATTGCCATAAATGTTGATTAATGGTGTTGGGTTACACGTTCTCTCAACTTAGAATAAACCATTCCCCTACAATCGATAAGAAATTGTCATGGATAGCGGTGAAAAATTAATATGGTTACTTACAGTTATATGTAAGGACCCAAACAGGATCACTCAAGACGATCAATAGCTAAAAATGAAGAACATCAAGGTCTTTTTTTTATAAATATGGCAGTAATTAATTGAGCTTTTGCATTGAGTAAGTCAATTTAAAAAAACGCAAATTCAAATTGGGACTCAAATCTCAGAAAAATGATCTATCCATATTTAAAATAAAAATGATTTATGAAGAACAAAAAGCATAGATTATATATTCAGTTTCCTGCATATATAGAACATATACAAACAGGTATTTCAATTTTCAGAAGAGCCCGAGCTCCAATCAAATTCAAGATAAATAAGTACACTGCTTGACTCTTATCCGTGGACCACTTCTAATTTTGTAAGATATCTCGAGACAGTGACAAAATTTGCTTCGAGTTTTAATTTACTTTTTATTGGATACATGCTGGGGTAAACAGGTGCATTTAAAACTACATGTTATGCATGTTATGTAAGTATTTATTTCCAAGTAAATCTCTATTCAGTCAAAACTGGAATATTCATAAGAACCAACCGGACCGTCTGTCGTAAGCTTTACAGAATGAATGAACTTGCTTTTATTCAGATATGCATCTTAATCTTTGCTATATTTCTAATTTTCGGATACACGGACTTTTTCACCTTTAGCTAGTTGATGCTGTGACGATATAACTTTTTTTGCCCGTGTTGCTTGACGCTTAATATTTTTGCTTGTGTATATAGGTTGATGACCCGGAGGATAAAATGAATAAAAGCAGAATGAATCAACAAGAACTTTTCTACGGCGTGGAAAGAGAAGATCGAGATGGAAGGAAAAGTATCCATGCAAATAACAGTTTGGAAAAGGATGATACTAACAAACTTGAAGGCTGTGAACATAAACTTCATGACCTACATCAATCTGGCATGGCCCAAAAGAATGAGACAAGCCAAACATTGAGGGGGGCCAGCAAAGTAATTGATGTAAAGGAAGCGGACCTTAAAAGTACGGCAAGCTTAGAAAGTCTAAATAATGAAATAATTCAGAGAAGCAAAAAGAGAGATAACTCAAGCAGTGATTCAGAAAAGGTTGGCGTTAGTAGAGATGAGGACAATCATTATGATCATGTGAATCAAAACGACCATCAAGTAAATTTTATGAACCACGAAAAAAAAGGAATTGACCCTGAAAAATACAAGGAAGCTAACTGCAAATCCGAGAATTACGAAACAAATGACCATGCAGGAACAACTAATGACAACGCCGAAGATCAACAAAGCGATGGAGGCAACGTTAGCGTTATTAAAGATTCTACAGCTGTTGACTATAGTGATGAAGGGAATGTAACCACCAAGGAGTCTATGTCTGTTTCGAAGTCTGAGGAAAGCTTGCAGAATGAATATGGAGACGACACCTTAAAAGGAACACTCAATTCTGAAAACGATAGGTCAAAAATGAGAAGTTCTTTGATGGATAAAGCAGTAATTCAAAACGGTGCAATAAGCAAGGTTGACAGTTCAAATCGATGCGAACACGAGAAGGAAAATAAATTAACAGAAAATGATGGAGGTAAAACATCAAGCTCTAGTTATGTTTCTGGATATTCAGAGCACAAAAAAGAAACTAGGCGTGATGAGAAAGATAAAAGATCTGATTCATTCGACAGGAATGTGTCAGAAAGAGAAAAAGAGAAAGCTAGAGGTATCGAGAAAGGTAAATATGGCATAAATAAAGCAAAGATGAATGATGAAACCAACGAGAAAAATGGAGAGGATACTATTGTACCTTCTCACGTAAGCTCATTATTACGCAAAATATATAATAAATGCTTCAACGCTTTAACAAGTCTTACGAATCACCTCAGTTTACTTCATTAATGCTATATGCTAGTTTAATCTTTGTAGCTTTTATTTTGGTTTCAAAATAAACGAACTTATTGTATGTAGTCATTTAATTCTTTTAAGTCCATGACACCTCAACCCACTAGAAACAACATAACCATCTTCGCCGGAGGGTCCCGTAATTCTTTATTTACTTTTTATTACATTTAAGGTTTAGCTATTTCTATGTAGTTTTAATAGTATATTCGTAATATGTCACCTTTCCTTTGACGTCTCTTTTCAATTTGTATCCCCATCTAACGCATTTTCTTGCTTTTATAGAAGGTATTCTGATATTCATGACTGCCCTTAATCGATATATAACAATATACATTTAATAAATAATGAGCAGATATTGACATTATTTAATAAAATTAGCCTCGCATTAATAATAATAATAATAATAATGAGGACTTTGTATAGCGCCTAATCTTTAGAAGCTCTAAGCGCTTTACAACATTAGATAACACCTAAAAAACATATATAATGATATGATTACGAAAAACAAACACCATGAAATTAGAAAACAAAAACATGCTGAAAATAGTTAAGGTAACGAATCAGTATTAAGTCTCTAGGTCTATTCTTGCAGTCGAAATAGGTGAGTTTTAAGAGCACTCTTGAATGAGATCACTGTGTCTTTGTGTCTAAGTTCAGTGGGCAATTCGTTCCACGTTGCTGGGTCCTGGTATGCAAAAGAACGTTGTTCGTATGACTTCATTTTGATAGTGGGAATAATGAGAATACGAGCGTCGGAAGAGGAGCGTAAGTATCTTGCTGGTGTGTGCACGTGGGTGAGGTGAGATAGGTATGTTGGACTGGAGTCAGTAATTGAAACGTAGCATAGAGAACAAATTTTGTGTTTGATTCTGGATCGAATGGGTAGCCAGTGTAGGGTACAGAGCAGGGGGAGGTGTGCTCTGTTCGTGGTACTCTAAGAATGATCCGAGCAGCTGTGTTTTGAACTTTTTGAAGTTTCTGGAGTAGATACTGAGACGAACCAGATAGAATTGAGTTACAATAGTCCAGTCTTGAAAGTACTAAGGAACACACAAGTGTTTTAGTGGTATCAACTGAAAGATAATTGCGAATGGAGCTGATGCGTCTTAGCTCAAGATATGCAGCCTTGCATACGTTCGTGACATGTTGGTGCAATGAGAGAGTACTGTCTAGAGTAACACCTAGGTTTCGTACTGACTGTGTGCATTTAATGTTGGTGTAGCTTATATTTATTGTTTGAGGTAAATGATGTGAATGAGAAAGTCTTTGTGTTGTAATCAGAATGGCTTCAGTTTTATCATCATTCATCTACATGTCATCCATGATTTCACATCGGAAATACACCTCTCTACACCTTGGATGGTAGCATCAACTTCAGTTGGGTGGCTCGATTTGTATATTTGGGTGTCATCAGCGTACAATTGGTGAGACACTAGATGACGATCTATGACACTTGAGAGCGGCTGAGTGTATAGAATGAAGAGAACAAGTCCAAGAACAGAACCCTGTGGAACACCAAAACATAGATCAACTGGGCTGGAGTGTTTTCCATTTGGGGACACAATTTGTGTCCTGTTGACCAAGTAGGACTTGAACCATAGTAAGGCTGTATCGTGAATGCCAAATACATGATGGAGACGGTGAAGTAATATATCATGGTCTATTGTGTCAAATGCTGTAGACAAGTCAAGGAGGATGAGGACTGTAATCTTTCCACTATCCAAAGCAGAGAGAAGGTCGTTCACTACTTTCAGAAGGGTAGTACTGTGGCGAGGGCGATATGCAGACTATACATTGCTAAAACGACTGTTTGAATTCAGATGAGATACAAGTTGGGATAGAACAACTTTTTCTAAGATTTTTGACATGAATGGGAGGTTAGAAACTGGGCGGTAGTTCTTTAAATCGTTATGGTCAAGTGTTGGTTTCTTTAGCAGAGGCTTTACAATGGCAGTTTTTAAAAATGATGGGAATTCCCCGGATGAGAGAGAAGAATTAATAACATCAGTTAGTGAAGGCAATATTGGATCTAAGCACTCAAGCAGCAGTGATGTCGGAATCGGATCAAGTTCACATGACTTTGGGGCACTCTTCATCATGATTGTACGTACTAAATCCATAGAGACACGTTCAAATGCTGCTAACGGTTGCCGCTGAAATTCTGTATCGCAACTGTATCGCGACGACGAATCAATTGAAATTGTGTTGCAAAGCTTATCTCTAATGGTTTGTACTTTGTCACGGAAGAAATTTGCAAACTGGTTCGGAAGGTCGACTGAAGAGAAGGTAGTTGGAAGTGGTGTACATTTGTTCCTTGACATTAGCTTGTTAGTAATCTCGAAGAGCTCTTTGCAGCTGGAACTTTCAGTAATCTTAGTACTGTAGTGGGCTGATTTCGCTGCATGGACTATGTTTGTAACATACTTCTTTGCGGCTTCGTAGATTTGCTTGTGAATAGTGAGTCTGGTGGAAAGCCAAAGACTCTCAGCCTTACGGCGGTCTCTTTTAGCAGTGCGAAGCTGGTCCCTAACACTGCTAACACTGCTAGAACACTTGTGAATTGACACTCTACACTTGGTTGCTGGGGCATGTTTGTCAAGCAATGAACGCAGGCAGTTATCAAGTTGTTCTGCTGTAGGGGGTAACAAAGTTGTTAGGATTGCTTGGAAGTCATGCATTAGTTGGGTTCTATTTATCATACAGAGGTTTCTCTTAGTAGCAAATAAAGGTGGAGTGTTAGGGACTGATACGTCAAGATGGCATATAATTCAGAAGTGATCTGATGCAAGTTCGTGGGACACCAGGGACTGTACAATATTATCATCAGGTCTATGAAGAATCCAGTCTAAAATGTGACCATGTTTTTGGGTGGGTTGGCTAACTGACTGTTTGAGGTTGAAAACGTGAATGGAATCTAGGATTTTCGATGTATATGGGTTTCCAGGAGAGTCAAAGTGAACGTTGAAATCTCCAAGTATAATCAGGTTGCCACCTATCGAATTTCCATACTCCAAAGAGAGATTCAGTCAGCTTGTTTTTTCTACTAGAAGGAGGGCGGTAGAGGCAGAAAAAATGGACTGACCTTTGTTCCAGTGTGAGTGTGGTTTGGACTATTTCAAACGATGTGTGGTAGAAATTGAAGGTTGTAGTGTGATTAAGACGGTTGATGCGATGATAGCAATACCACCTACGCGGGAGTGGCGGGGGAACGACTTGATGGACTAACCGGGGGGGGGGGGGCTGTTAGATCTGCGCACTTGATCTCATCGCCTGATGTTTTTAGCCATGTTTCGGTCAGGAAAAAGATGTCGATATTCTGATCGTTAATAAAATTAACTATTTCTGTGCGCTTTTCCGGTGGTCCTACTGATTGGGCATTGAATAATGCGATGCGCAGTGGTATCTCTTGGATAGTTGAAACAAAGGTTGATGATTTCAGAGGAATTTGAATTAAGTTATTTAAATTAACGGCCGAGTTTTCAAATTGCTGTGCTGGAAATGGCGAAAGGGAGATAACTGGAATTCTTCTTCCTGTTCTACGCCGGCCAGCTTTTGAAACAACGTTTCTTTTTTCGCTTTCGTTTACATTGAAGTAATGATGAATGTAGTCCCAGGTTGTTTAGTCTAGTGCACAATGTTGTGTGGAGAGCCAAGGAGTGGTCATTTAAAGCAATTAATGAGGGTCCATCATAGCATAAACGGGTGGACTGGCGAGTATCACGTGATGGTTGTATATTCAACAACAAAGGTAGTTGTAGCAGTTGAGCAAGACGGATGAGAACAAGTCTAATAGTTCTCGTTTCCAAAACAAGAAGATGATGAAACACATTCCAACAGAACAGCCAATGCATGATGAACACAATAACGGAGACGACGACAGACAACAAGCACATAAATCATGAAAAACGGCACAAAAATCCGGAGCAGCTGCCTCAAGCCTGTTAAGCGATAGCAACGGCAAAGAAATTAGCATTAACCACGAAATTATAAAGGGGTAGAAATGAGTGGACCCTGGGCTACATCGTTTCGAAGACCAATTTTCGTGCATGTTTTCGTGCACGTAACTTTCAAAACGGAGTATTTCTTTGCTACTGCTATCTTTCGTCCTATAAAAGTACCAGCAAGCACAGCTCCATTCTCCGAAAACCAAACATCATCTTTCTCAAAGCATATAAAATAGAAATTTATTAAGAAATAATTCAAATGAATTTATACATTATTTTCTCAGATATATGTTTCCATCGGCAGCATGCAGTTTAGTTAATCTGGAAAAGACCTAAATTAGTAAACTTTCCTAATCTTGTGCCAGTCGACACCGAAACAGTTTTAGCATATGATAAATTCACTCTGTATATGTGTTAAGCATAAATAACAACAACAGTAAAATAAAATCAATCTCGGAAGTGTGTCGCGCTCCTCGATTGAGCAGCGTTTTATAATGTTGACTCAGCTTACAGATATGTATTATTTGGGAACAAACTGCAATAATATGCTGTTTTTAACTTATGTTACAATGGTAAATAAGGTTATCCATATATTGCAACCGTCAAATGGTAAAAGGAAACTGAGATCATAAGTGGCATATCAATCACATATCCATCTCTTTGTTGTTATTCAACAGCATAACTATAACGCTTGAGCATTTGTATATACAATAAACATGCAGTTAAATTTGATAACACTTGCTGAAAAAGCCACGCTACAAAGTGTTATCTTTCAACCTCTTGCAACGCACAGAGTACAATCATGGTACTGATTGCATTAAGGGGCTTGAAATACGCACCTGAGATCGTTAGGCAACGAGGAAGGTAAGTAGACTAGTGGAAAACCACTAAACAAAAATATAATGGTCATATAGGCATCTGCGGAAATTTATTGGTACTTTACATGCAGGGTTTGCAATAACCTTGGCCTGGTGAATATGTCTATTTTAAATAGGTGACCTTCTACGACCACCAATAACTAATTTCATTTTTCAGCCAGAACAGAGAAGAGTCAGCATAAGATTTTTTTGTCCATAAGCTTTGCTCACTCTTTTAATGGTGTACATTCTCACTGTATATATTTATAAATTTGAAAGTTAAATTGAGGCTTTTATTGAGCAGAAGGATTAAATAAGATAATATCAAAACATTCTGTAAAACATTTAGATTAAAGGCAACAAAAAATGAATTTTCATGATTACTATTACTATAACTATAAATGGAAAACATGTAATGTGAGCTAAATGTTTAAAGGAAGTGGATTGTAGAGATGAATAGTAGGACGATTGAAAAAGTCTTCACGATATTGTAACTTTTTTACATCGTTGTCCAGACACGAACGTAGTTTGGAATAGTACCAGTTGCTCATCCGCCTCGTTCAACGTTACAGCGCACGGAGTGCTGATTTCGCATATACAATACCGATGGATAATAATGGATGGTTCTTACTTCTTTTGTAGTCTTGATTTGCTTACTTAATTTCGCTAACCGTTCGCTCCCAGCTTATTCAAAAGTATTTGCGCAGAGATATTAGAATAACATACAATGTTTTTAAATGTTTATTTGTCAATATACTAATCAATGCATTTAAATTAAAATAGCATGTATCACTTTGTGATAAATGCCGATCACGGAATATGATTGTTACGGTTGAAATAACCACCAAATATTCTGTACAAATTTGAGAATTAGTATTATGCAATTTTTATGAAATACATTGAAATTCAGTTTAAATATCAATAGGAAAATTTATTTACGACATGCTTTAATATTTTATAGACATGTAAACTTAGTTTTATTTCTCATCTTAGCCCGCAGTTTCTAAATTGTAAGCCTTATCTCATTTAATACCGTACGTTGAAAATGACGTGATATATTAGGCAATATGATTTGCTTCTCATAAAGACAACATGAAGATGAAATCTAAACAGTTTGTGTCAATTGTTCGTTTAGTCAGATTTTTTCACTTTGTCTAGTAGCATATCAACGCTGAATTATGTTCTTATAATATCTTATATTATAGATCGAAAGTGATGGCTCGAATGACCACAATGAAGATAAGGAATATGAAGATCGGGTAAAATTGCTTATTATGTGAAGGCTGAAAAGAAATGTCCTAGCAATGCAATGAAAAAGCTTCCATGGGCAAACACTTAAATGTAGCGCTAATGAATGTTGTATCAGTCTTCATTAACTAAATAAAAACAAATATCTATCCACCTAAAAACAAAATCACGACAAAATTATAATTAAGAAACGTATCTTTACATGTAAGAACAGTATTATTTGCTTGAGTATACCGCGTACCAAATTGTGAGAAATGTCGACATCAATTTGCTGTCTTATAATGCACCGGTAGGTAAGGGTATACTATCTTCAATCTACAAATAATATAAAGGAAACAATGTATGATCTAGGAATACGCTGGCACCGTTGGTTGCGCATTATCCAATTATAAATACGCTATGGTAAAGCAATATTTTCCATACAGGATGGACCAGGAGGGGGAGATGAGATAGCTAGTGACTCGGATGACAAAAAGCTTACTCCAGAGCAGAGCAGATATCAGGTACATGTAGATCTATTGTAGAGAACAAATGAAAGGCAACTTCGATATTAGTCGATTTTAATTGATTAAATTTCAGTAATGTAAACTTTTAATAGGATTATAATAACAAGTAATATCAGGGTAAAAAATGTAGATAAATTGATCGTAAACAGTATGTACGATTACAAGAAACTAATTTACATGTCTTTTTGTTAAAGATCATGAAGAGTCTACGCACATATCAATAAAATTGAGCTTTGGTGAAAAAATTTAAAACTAAAAACTCGACATCGTGTTCCATGGGTAATATTTTAAATGCAATGTAAAAATTGTGCATTTAGAATAAAAGGAAAATAAATTCGCAATGTAAAGAAAAAAAATGATGGAATATTAAAATGGTTTTCATCAAGGTCAGTCATGTGATGATTTTGATCAACATATTGCAAATTAGGTAAAATGTCTTTGGCTTGTTTCCCTATCAGATTATATGATGCAAGTTGTGATATTCTTTCAATTACCCCCCCCCCCCCCAAAAAAAAGCAACACAAAACAAACAAACTAAGGAAACAACAAAGCAAAACAAACAATTAAACTAAAAACAACAACAAAAAAAAAAAAAAAAAAAAAAAAAAAAACCAAAAAAAAAACCAAAAAAACATAAAAAACAAACATCAACAACAAAATACCCCACCATATATCCCATCATACTTTGGCAAAGCACGAACATTTTATTTTCAAATCACATATTATGTTTTCTGTACCGCTTTCATCGGCCAAACATATAAGGTAGCAATAACGTTATAAAAAGTCCTGTTATTCACAACAGTACCAGTATCCTCACCTCTTGTACATTACATTGTACTTCTGTCTGAGGATTGCTTTCAATCAGTGGATGCAATCGATGGCTGGTAAAAGTAATTTATTTTCGTTTTATTAACCTGTCAGTGTCGGCAAATATGAAACATATGTGAAATATATATTTCAATGTATTCTGTATGTGTAGTAATGTTTCGTAAATAATTCTTCAAAATATGCAGCCAAAGGAACCTCTCACGAAAACTTTAATGTCAAGAAAAGACGACGAAAGAAAGCGGCAAAGTAAAGGAAAGGACAAGAAAAAGAAGCTCAGAAAGCTAGGAAAAAAGAAACTGAAGAACAAAATTGGCAAAGGAGTTGAGGAGGGGGAGGGAGGTCAAGAAGGAGATGGTAGTGAAAGTGGGTCTTTTGATTCTGAAGAAGAGGGTAATAGGATAGACGGCGCTGTGATAGCCCCTTTCACAAAACAATACAAGTACAAGAAACATATAGAGCATGTATTGGAAGAGGAACACAATTTGTCCGACGAAGACAATAGGGATAAAGCCGATAATTTTGTAAGTATTTTTCCACCACTATCCAGTGCAATTTTATATTAGGTCTTCCCCTTGTTACTTTGATCAGCCCATTGTCATTAAGCACAGTGTTACAGAACTTTCACCATTATTTTGATTTATTTCAAACATGCTAGCACTTGAACTATACCATCGTACTATTTTTGGCGTTGTCTCCTCGTTGATCGTTTGCAGTGTCTTTTAGACAACAGGTGTATATGAATATAGGGATCATATATGTTTTTCTAGTATCAATGTTCACCAATTCCCTCGACTGTTGCTGAAGCCCGAATCTAATGGGAGCAAGAGTTTCAACAAAAGGAATTCAGCATATGCTGTTGACACCACAAAAAAAAAAAAAAAAAAAAAAAAAAAAAAACATGTATGATTGCTATTCTTATATAAACTGAAAATATGCAAATTTTAAAATGCAATGTAAAGTTTCCGTAGTGGAGGCGCCGATCTAGCACGTTGGCTTTACTTTATCCTTTTCTTGGTCGTTCAATGCACATGTGCCTGCTCACAAGAGAGCCAGCTTCTAAGATATATCGAGAAATAGCCACTTTTGCTAATATTTATACATAATATCAGTCATATATGAAGAATAAAACAAGTAACAGATATTTGCCAGGTAAATACGTGAAATTACACATATTCTGAATCATTTTGTGATTGATATACGTATGAACATTTACACTATTTACGGTGAAACAGATGAGTTGAAAATCCACGTTTCGCACATCTTTATTTGTATCGATTTGAGTGAATACGATGTATTAGAGTAAGAGAACATATCTTATTTCTCTACTCGGAAATTTCTCCTTTCTGTGTGAATTGAGAACGTAGCCATATTGCATGTTTTTAGCCAGTCACGATGCGGAAAGCAGAAATTTGTTTTGGGAGCGGCCCGGTTAAAGGATAAGTATAACAACCGCTTGAAATGTGAGATCGATACATGGATACGGTCACATTTACACATCTCGTTCAACAATGCGGCGCACGCATTTTTATGTGGGAATATTTGTCAAAACATGGGTATGTTGGACGATTCAACCAGTGTGCTTTATTATTCCATCTTGATAAAAAACGTTCTTACGACTACTCGATATTATTATTATTAATATTATTATTAGTAGTAGGGCATGCTGTTGTTTATATTACTGTTGTTGCTGTGTGTTTTGTCTGTTATATCGATGCTGTACTGTCAATATTAGATAATCCTATAATATCATACATAACAAGGTGATATTGATGTTAAATGTTTTTTCCTTTGCTTGTTAAAGCCGAAATGAATACTGATTTTAGCAGCATCGTAAACAACCAACATTTACATAAGTATATAATAGGATATTCTGCTCAGTGAAAGAATGTAATTCTTGTCTGTCCCTTTCTTCGTCCGTCGGTTCGTCTGCCTCTTCCCCTGATTGTCCCTATTTGGGCTTAAAATGAACGTTGAGAGGTTAAAAAGTAATGGGAAAAAGTAATGATTTTGATCAATTAAATGTGTATCCGTATTAACTATCTTTTGTTGGTCATTTTCAATGTTTATTCTTTTTTGCTTCGTTAAATATTAAAACCAATATAAAGTGCTGTCTCATTACTCATATCAGAAAACTTAAAGTCATATAATAAAACAATGTTTTACTTATCATTTTGATTGCTACAAGGTTTTCTCAACTCCAAGTAAAACGATACGCCCCGAAGCCTGCAACCACAGGGAACGATATTCAAAGATGCTGGAGGCCTTGGTGAATATCTTTGTTTCTGGAGACGATAAATGCTTGTAGCAACCATCAATAATTGTATAATAGTAGTCTGAGGGAATTAAAATATTGACATTGACGATTTGCCTCACTTTAAGTACCAAGCCGTAACAGACATCAGTTTGAAACACAAGCACACTTGCCTGGAGTTTGTCCAAGATTATCAATAATATACCCTATAGATTTGTAAACAAATACGATGTGACATCATTATATGTCTAACTAATATGGTTTTTCATTACCAGATACTACACTACTTTTTTAGGTTTATCTCTTCTGCGGCTAATGTCGCAGGCGCGTAATTCTGCTAAAGTTGACTTAGTTTCTACTTGTCTCGGTTACCTTTGTGATTTTTAAATGTCTATATTATTTTATGTGCAAGTCTTGGCTGCACTCAGTCGTAAAGCTATTCTTATAAGTTTTAAAGTTGACTAGGAACGTTATATAGGGTATGAAACATTTCCTAAGTTATAATTACCTGAGCGAGCCCATCATTTTGATTTTGTCCCCTTCATGTTTTAGAGAAACTTCAATTTACTTGATTTACAATATAATTTTCTTAGAACGACCTTAACACGTTTTCGCCATCGGCTGCGAGCGTTCTTCTGGTTGCTGAAGAGAAGGGTGTAAGGCCAGCTTTAAAAGTTCAAAAAACGGGAAGTGACGCCGACGGCGATTCAGACGTTAGCCAAGCGCAGGATGCAGCAAAACTGCACTCTAATTCTGATACGTATGACACCGTGAAACGAGAAGAAAAACATGATGGCACCCATAGGAAAGACACAAGGAAAGCGAAAGGGGAGGATGATGTAGCAGCTACACATAAAGTCACTGTCAAGGACAAGACACAATCATCACCTGAGCCACAAGACTCCGATGTTAAGGATATCAGTAAAAAGGAGACGACTTTAATACATATAAGGGACTCAAGACGGACAAAGCGAAAAGGCAGAAAGACAACTATGGAGGATGGAGAAGAGTCTTACGATTCCTATTCAACAGAGACAGACAGTGGCGTAGGGGACGAAGACGAGACACATATAGATCTTCAGTTAACAAAGGACCAGCAGGAATTTATCTATAAAAATCTTCACGATGAACATAGCAATCTTAAGCCAGTTTTTGAGAGGAATGCAGAAGGAAAAATCATTGTGAGTTTATCAGTTCTTATTTCCTCTTTACCTTCACCTCTGAGGAATAGATGTCTCTTTTTTTTTGTTCATTGAAAACCTGTTCTTTTCTGCATCTATAAATTAATATTGTTTAACTCATAGTCGTTTTGCTCCTGGTGGTGTTAAATGGTTTTGTTTCCGGAGGACTAACACTTTGCTCATACTAAAGAGTCCATCTCGTGAGTACTTGACTAATGTAAGTAACTTATCCTTGTAGAATCTAGTATATATCATCATTTACTCGTTCGTCCGCTCATACTTCATTCTGTGTTTTACTAAACGTGCAAACAGACAGATTCCTGACATATTCTGCATAAAATTGAACATGTTAACGATAAAAAAGCTACAAAGAGATTAAGACGGAGTGTATACCTTTTGAAGGTTTAATCCAATCACATGTAAGATATTCTAAACTTGACATTAGTTCAAAAGTGTCCAGATTTTAATTCGTGTTCTGCCAATCCTTATTGCATATCTGCCTTATAACTCACATGTCAAAATTATATTGAACCGGAATAGATAGAAAGTTTTTTAAATTTTATTTTACGCTGAATGATGGTGAAGTCTTAATTAAATTACGCGGTAAAATCCCCATACAGGTCTATAGACGTACTGGCGAAAAGTTGGATACACTGATAGTAAATATTGGGGGTAATTTATCTCTTTTGATGTAAAATACATATCACATATCATTTATTATTTATGGCTCCCATTAGCTAGAAAAATACAGATTATAAATACAGACAAACGGACGCAAACATGTACGCATATGTGTGCTGAGCAGTGCTGAGTGATCGTATGTTTTAAATGTTTCTTTCATGGAAGACATTTATTTATTATACACGATGCACTATCTCCGACATGACTAGGAAAGTTAATTTGTTTTAATCTTCAGATAAAACGATATAAATAAATTATAAATGCCAATCATTTTTTGCTCTCAGATATTCAATAATTCCTTGCGACAATTTGAAAGTTCAATTCCCTTCTTACATCTCTACATTTAGGATACCATTCATTTTTGTTTACTTCCTGGTATACCGACATGGGGATAAAATAAATTAATTATTTGATCCAAATTACAGTGGGTACATGATGCACTTAAACAAAGTCGGTTTTACTGCATAAGCAAGGTCGGCGAAGAGATAAATTGTTTCAGCTCATTTTACCTTTTACTTTCATGCGATTTAACCTGTTCAAACAATTCAAACGTATTCAGATCTTATTTCGGAAGCCTGAATAAAGAAGTATCTCCCGGTTGATTTTAAAATTGTTTGCTATCGGTAATATTCAAATAAAGACTGGGCTCTGCCATTTTTATTTTCTCAATCTTTTTTTACAGAGAAAATCCGATGGAACCGTTGTGTTTGATCCAAATTATGGTAAAGTAAGGATACGGAAGCAAATAGGGAACATATTTAGCATTCCCCGACTCAAGAGGAACAAAAACGGACGGCTTATTGGAGTAAGTGGTAATTCTTCGTTAATGTCACTTTCTTTTCGTGCCACACATACGTACATACAAGATATTATCTTCCTTGAGATCTCTTATAAAAGCAGAGGTTGAAAGAAATAGTTTGTGAAACCTGGTATTCAGCAATGGAAAATGCAAGAACCAGATCTAACCTGATGTGAAAGGTACAATTACGACGCGGATGAAGTAATGCATATATTCCTCACTACCTTCACGAGTAAAAAGAAAACTATTAGAGCTACTGTCAAGAAAGTACAGTTTTGTTCATTCTCTTAGTCGTTTTTCTCTGCAAACCCCCATTGCTCTCCCGAAGATAGACTTAAAAATTTTAATTTTCATCTTAAAGTGTTCATTTTGATCAAAATTGTAAATTTTACCTACTTGTCTTAAGTCATTATTTGGATTATCATATAGTAAAACGTTTATGGCTTTAGCCAGGGTGTGAAATCTTTGTTGAAAAAACCCACACGTCAGATGTTTTCACGCTAGGGTTATCACGATGATCCATTTGGAACGACCAAGCAGAAAGAGGTGGAGCCAGAGATAGCAGCGATGGATGACAGTATTGACAATAACAGTATCAGCGGCAAACATTCCTCGTCTTCAGGACGAACTTCCAATGCACGATCTGCTTGCAACCCCAACAAGGACGACACGGTAGGTTCCTCAAATAAAGTTACAGAATTGTTTTTTCTTTGTTTTGTTTTTCTCGAAAATCTTGACACGTCAATCAATTAAATGTTGAAATTTAAGTTCTATTTTTTTTTAAAGATAATGTCAATATGAAAAACAATTACGACATTGCAATGATTATGCAATATTACTAGTTTTTGACCAAGTCACCTTGTTACGCCTGAGTTACAGTCTCATTGACAGGTTTCTGATTTCGAAGTATTGATTTAGAAGTGCTGATGGCTTTAAGGTTCATATACTTTCTGCTTATCTCTTTAAAACTATACCATCTCTTTAATCCATCTTAGTGCACTTTTGTATAAGACAGATATAGACAAACTGTGAGATGTATTCTCTGAAACCACATCATTAGTTGCATGTAAAGCCAGAAAGGCACACCTGTTGAAGGAGGTAAAATGGGTTATTAAGAGAAAGAAGTATTTTATTTCATGTTCTTTGTACATCGACAGACAGTAATAGGAATATGTTTTCAGGTTTTAGATATGAAACATATAATTTGTTTTCCGCTAGTTGTACGGACCATACAATTATTATATCTTTAGTATCATCACAGAAGGAATGCAGTAGAGTTTAGACTTTTTCTGATCAGAGTTTTATTGCTATAATATATTGGCTGTTCACGTCTATGATCAATCTTGGTCCATTTATATACCTCAGACTGAAGGTCTTCGAGTAAGTTTAATACTAAAGTCCACTGTCATACTTGAAGCACATTGCACAGTGAAAATAAAAAATGGAATAAATGCACCTTGCACATGATGCTTAGGCATACCTGCATCATAATATATGCCCTTATTTTATAAATTTGTTAAAATAACAATCATATTAACCGTATGTTGTTATATTTTCGCAGATAAGAACAAAAACAGTTGTTTTTGACGTTCGCGATGAAGTGGAGGTTATGCCTATGGACAATTCAGAATTATCTGAATTGAGGAGGGAGGTATTTAAGTTTTATGAATACCTGACTACAATAAACAATAATCCATTGAATCAAACCATTCGTGTAAATGATCATTCGCGCATAGACGATTTCCAGTACACATTTCATACGCAGTTACATTTTTATTTTGATACCTAATAATATTTAATATGATGGAGGTATCTTTAGATTATCTAAATATATATCGCCAATTTTAGATTATTTTTAAATGTTTAGGAAAATGCTTCTGCATGAATTTGGTTTTGATTTTGCGGATATTTATCGAAGATATCTTTGGGTATATACATATGCTACTATGAAGAAACTTAAAAGCAGGTTTAAAATACAGTGCAACCTAACTCATATCAAACTGTTTGCAAGTTAAAAGAGATAAAGAAGTTAAACAGTTGGATACAATGAAGGAAAAATCAGATTTTGGATTAATATGAGAGGTTGTTGCTTAATAAAAGTGACCATTGTAGGAGACTGGATTGCAGGTACTAGAGATGAACATAATGGATAAGAAACCCATATGACCGGTAACTAGTTATATAAGAGTCGGGGCTAAAATGTTCTATGCAAGATATATTTTTGAATCCTTCATTGCTGAAAGTTTGCTGCATCAGCATCTTTGTATCTAAGAAAATGATTTGATCAATGTTACAATTGGATTGCAGGGTCGGAGAGACATAACATCGGCCATTAGGAAGAAGTTGCGAGACAGGTTATTTAGAAGACGTAACAAAAGAGGAGAGGCCACCCCTAACGATTTACCCGTTAGTGGGAAGATGAAGCAAGCCTGGGTTCAATCGGATTCCATCTCGGTATGGAGCCGAATTCAATGTTTTTATAACATATGTAAAGATACCATAACTCCCGTAAAACAGAACTATCTGATTCATAAACTTAAAAATGCGAGCATTTAGATTGCTTACTGAGAAATGCGGAAGAAAACAATAGCATCAAACCTCCATCAAGAGGTCATTACTAATACCAAATGAAAGACCTATGTTGGATGCCTTACAATGCAGAAATATCCATAAATCTCAAGCAAGGAAGCAGATACTGGTCGACCCAGCTACTCTGCTTAATGCCTGATTAGCATTTTGAGGTTTGACTCAGGATTGCAAGACAATTGTCAAGCGTAGGATCCTGTCGGTAAATCTTGCTATTGAAAACCAGAATGTTTATTAAAGATTAGGTTGTATCATTTGATAGCATATAAGCAAGCTGCTAATGTTAACATTTCAGGCGCAAGAGAAGACCGAGGTCGGTGAGGGACGTGGAATTGGTGGGGAACATGTCCAGCTGAAACCACTAGTCAGAATGCAGATAAAGCACGGTCCTCATTGGTCATCCGGCACTCCGCTCAGGTCCTCAGTAGGACATGGTGCCGTTCCTTATCACAGATCAGTAGGCGGTGGTTCTATTGATCCGAAACATCAGAGAACATTCCAACAGGGGCTGGAAACTGACAAAAAAGTCCTGTATAGTCTAAATGAACAAAATATGGACGTGAATAAGCACAATATGCGTACGTAATCCATTGGAGGTGATATTCCTTTCGACATTTATTTTGTTCATATCTTTCCTTCAATCGCTCTGTAAAAATAAAATAAATATTCTTTCTTTTATAAGACAATCCATTGTCTACACAAAAACAATTCCACGTATAGCAGTTTACAGGTTCGATGGCTCATCTTTTCTGAGCGCGTCTGATCTTTTGGAACCAAATGAACGTCCTTTTGACGTAGTGTCCATACTATCTGACGATCAAATGAATAGGCTGTTTTTATTGGTATTGAACATGTTTCAATAGCTATATAAATTTGCGCTTCACAGGAACTGGACATCATGCAAACAATGATAGCCATGATCGTGCTGCTGGTGAAAAGAAAGATGAAGATTATGATGAGGTATGTCATACTAATGTATTAATTGGAAAAGAGACCAGAGCCAACCCGTGTATGCGCTAAATTTTATCCACTTGATTATTGCAAGAATTAAATGAAGTTATCATACAGCATGTGAGGTCCTAGTAATGCTATCGTTTTGTATCATAACGAAAATATACAGAAAAGTTATAAAGTTTCGTGTACGAAAACAAAATCATGTTTTTTCTACATTATGCTACAAGACAAACGAATCTGATGACACTTTGCAACATATGACCCTTCGAAGATCTATCATAAGTGTACGTAATCACTTACATTTGTTGGTGACAAAATGGAATATGTTAAATCGGGATGGAAATGTTCAACATAAACGTGGAAATGATGGAAGCCAAACCAAAATTTTGCAAATGGCAATTATAGGGATCATACGAGTTTTGTTTTATGCTGCAACACTGGGAAAGAGTCTCAGTAAGAAGACGAAGCTTGAGAATTCAGATTTTTTCACAGTGTTGAGGATAATGTTTGAACTTAGCAACGCTACATTATCATTAACCTACAATCAATCCCCACCCTCAGTTCCACTTTCTGAGAGCAACTTTCGTTACAAAATAGCATATGTCTAACAACTTGGAACAAACATGATCATGAATGGAATATCTTCGAGTGACTGATAAAGTATAGTGAAATGACAAGTCATTGATTCACATACACTGGTTGATCAAAGCGAAGCCTCATTCATATGAAGTTTCTTTATTTTTATTTGTTATATTATTGAAGGATAATTTCCGTTTAGAACTGGTACCCTCAACACGAATGTATATATATATATATATATATATATATATATATATATATATATATATATATATATATATATATATGCATGTTTTTATGTCTATATGAGAAAAGATTATCTATCGCTGTATGTTTACAGGTTAGTCAAACTCGTAACATGGGATCTGGTAACAGCCTACTGGAAGATAAAGAACGACACAAGGATATACTGGGTCCGATGGTCAGAAGGACAGGTCTCAACTCCACTCGCCTGAATAATGATTATAGGCTCAGAATGTTGCTAGAGGAGTTATTCAGAGACAAGAAATATTTAGACCGTTTCATAGAAACAACCGGTAAATAAAGATTAATTCTTTTCATGTTACAAGTTCAAACCAATGCACTGTCCGGATTTAAGTGTCCTTAGCACTTGAAATCAACGGTTTGTGCTACTCCATTCTTTCATGGTTTTTCTTTGGCACTGTTGCGTGTAAATAAGTGGTTATGCCGATTAACAAGTCCGCATACATTACATGTAAAGGCGCTATATTTGGCAAGTAAGCGCATGCGATGATAAAACTGTCAGTCTTTTTTTCCGTGCCTTTGACCCAAACACCTTTAACGGTACGAGCCGAAAATCAAGTCATATATATGTATATCAACGTGTGGGACAGTGCAGGAAATATGTTATGTATCATATTTAATGTCGATGTAAATTTAATAATTTCTCTCAACAGCGACATTGGTCCTATCAAAATCGTTTTTAATAGTCCTGTAGTATATCCGCATACATTGGCAGAAAATATATTCATGGCTTGAAAACATGCTTCAGGACGTAGTGTGTAGTTGGATCTGTTAGACAGTTTAGTTTGAATTTTTTCCTTGAAAAGAGAAGTTTTTGTATGGTGGAAATAATAACTAAACTGTAGGTGTTACCGGAAATAAATTCTTTAGGGAAGCTCACAAAGACACCATGATGCCGTAAATAAGACAAAAGTATTGAAAATACAGATTCTGACCCTCTTGCAGAAAAAAAGATATAAAAAAACTGTTTGAAAATTGAATGTATAGATATTTTCATTATCCATTCAGAATAGGTTTTTCGTTTTAAAATGCATTAAAGACACTCTTCATATTTATTGTTGAGATTCCCAGGCTAATAATAACATGGGTGGGGTAATTTAGCTCTAAAATGGAAAATCTAATCCATTACAAGAAATAAGATAAGACTTTATTGATTGCTACCAAAGAATATTTTATAACAGTTATGTAATATATCAAGAAGGGTCTCTATTGTCCAAAACTAACAAAAACAATTAACCTCGCCATTAGCGATCTCAAGAAACCATAACTTGATCTTTAACTATACCATGGAAGAAGGCAGATGATAATTAATCATGTTATATGAATATCATCTATTTTTAAATTCTTTTAATGCTGCTATAATTAAAATATCTTACGGTTCGCAAGTTATTAGATCATACGGATGCTCTCCATAGCATTTATTTTCGTACTAAATGTCTGTACTTATGAAATTCGGTCTATAATTTTCGTTATCAATCAGATTTTGTATATCGTGATTGAAGTATACTAAACGTGTGTACGATCAATCAAACTCAAATTTATTTATTTCGTCTTAAACTTACCGATATTTTCATATTTTTAATGATATTTACGTACGAAAACAAAAATCAGATCAATACACGTATGCGTTCAACTCTACCATCTGCCCATAAATATACATTTTGACAATATAATAGAGACATCATTCTATATCTTTTGCTTTATTTTACAACCACAAGCGTATATGCTATGTAATTTTCATTAAATCAAAAGTTTAAGTGTTGAGATTTATACCATAGGTCTATATAGGGCAGTGTCAGCGACAATTTTACAATATTACCTTTCTCAAATAAAAATATATTTGTATGTATTCTTTAAGCTTTTGAGTATACCACCTCAGCATTTTACAGTTCTCCATTGTGAATAAGATAAGCAACCATCCATCTTCTGAGACATAAATTTATCGTAGAAAATGTATGATAATGATAAAGTTCAGGAACGATTAATGTCGTTGTAAAACAAGAGTTCCTCCTTATGATCCATACTAAATGGTAAAATATCCCATCTACTATTTTGTCTGAAAATGTCAGTTTTGATAAAACATTTTTTTTTACAATGTTCTGTCTATTCTATTGTATGCAGATCCTAATAGCGACGTCTTAGTGCTGACCAAGAGTATAGCAGAGTATGGGCGAGAATTCCTATTGGAACGGGCCGAATTCTGGGAGGAGAGAGAACCTATTCCACCCAGACCACCACCGACCCAATATGGCTTCAGCATGTCACGTGCACATACATCACTTCAAGAGGATATAAACTCCACATCTACAGTCACCCCCGATCTAAGGCCACACACTATGCCCACTAATCTACCGGGTTACGTTAGCGATGAGGAACAATCAAGCAAAGCGAATATTCAAGATACAGAATATGTTGGAAAAAATGAAAAAGAGAGTTATGTATGATGTACTTTATATTCGAATGATAATGTAAGCTGGACTTAAGTACGGAACCAGCAATTATGAATCAATGATAATTCTATGATTAATTTGAAACAGAACGCACATGGAATGACAAAAAATGGTTTGCACTCACGTTTATCGTAAATGCAATTTTTTTTACAAACTAACCTTTAAATTTTGTTGCAAGGGCGGATCCGGGAAAGGTGGGGGGCGAATCAGTCGTTCCTCCCACCTCCTGCTTCCCCACTCCTCTAAACATTAGCGTGAAACAACCGGAACGTTTCCTATAGTAAGTTTTCCTTACAGTTAGATGGTTAAAATTATGTCACGGGAACGCTTAAAATGCAGGAGTTTCCGGAGGCACCACCACTGCCCCACCTGAGTTTCCGTCCCATAGTTCCCTCGCCTACTTATTTATGACCTCCCTTACACCCCTTCCAACGATATTTCTGGATCCGCCACTGTATAGTTCAATTAGACGTTGCCCACCTTGAGTGGACAAATATACTGGATTAACTCCAATATTTGCCTTTCGGTTTCTTCCATCCTTTCCTACTTTCTTTCGTTCTTTACAAAAGTGCAGATATTTGTTGTGGCTTTCATCTTTAAGTAACATTTAATTTCAAACCGATTGATGAAGCAGGAACTAAAATACTAGCACATACTAGTATGAAAAAACTATATTATAATCTTGAGAGGAATGTGTTGACATGTTCTCCGGTAGCATGATGGCTGGTGATTCTCACCCACCAACCTCTGCTATTAAAGATTTAAACCACTTACTTTCAGCTGCTGGAGGCTACTTTATGACGAGGGTTATACTCTCAAAGATATGAAACTATGTCAGTAGAAAGTGACTGATAATCATCTACCATCTTACTACTACCTAATAATGCATCTTTGGCTATTGTAAAACGCAGTCTGATAAAAAAATGGAGACTAAAATAGAATTGTTGCAAAAGTTTGAAGAGAATAGATGTGATTGTATGATCCAGACAAATATGTTACATACGCGCTATACATAAAGCTGATAGGCAAAGGACGATAATATACTTTCTCCTAGAGATTACAGAAGAGATAAGTTTAAATATATTCAATAATTAGAAAATACCAAACTATATTTAAACGAATCTAACATATCGACAAAAGGTTTTGCTACTCCTCAAAATAATTCATTGATCAATAGATTTATACAGGACATCATACCTAGTTTTCAAACAAAATGAGCAACAATATGAGTTCATGTGAAATAATATTAAGATTCATCAGAACATAATATTTTATGACACAGACTGACGAAAATTAAGATGATTACAACAGAAGAACACATGAAGAGAGAAAAATATGTACTTGCCAAGAAGAAAGAGAATTAGGAGGTTGTATAAATGCTGATTTGGTGATAGAACATTTGAAATCAGGCGTTGAAACGTATGACAAACAGAGAGAGAACACAAAGAAAGACACCCGCAACGAAACATATGGAACTTAAAATGTTAATCTGCAAGAACTGTTGGAAAGTGATGGATGTAAACAAGCGCAGATAGTTGGAGATTTAACAAATCTCACTTGTCGCTTTAAAGAGAACATTGAACAAATAAATATAAAAGTTGAAGCAATGTTACCATTAGGTGAAATGCTAAAACAACTGTTTACAGAGAGAGGTGTAATAAGTGCCGCGAATATTACATCTATAGATATGATTGTAGTAACTCTTGCTCGATACATGGCAGATTTGGTAAAAGGTTTAACAGACAGTGGTGGAATAACAAGTGCTGGAAGAAGAATGGTGGTCAAAAGGGTAGCACAGATGGAAGAAAAATGGTGGTCAAAACGGTAGCACAGAGTCATTTGTGGACAATGTCGAACATGGGGTGAAAAATAATGCCTACAATGTATTCGAGCTATCCAAAAAGGCAATAGCAGCATTATCTGGTATCAGTGGCAGTACACAAGGCTAGCTTTGGAAAACAACTGGACAGATTATTATCTTCTTGGCTGATCATGTCATTTTGCTTGTTTAGCATTAGTTGGCTTGTTATCTGCAGTTTTGATCAGAGGCGTAGACACGGCTTGAAAAATGGTAGAAAATTAATAGCCTCTTCCAAAAAGGTATTTAAACCAGCTCCAACAATAATAATCATGATTATAAACAAGATTTTCACCGTTTTTGTCCAATTTGTCTATATAGTTCATACCCACGTGCTCTTTTATTTTCATTGTCTATGTTTTGACGAACTGTTAAAGACTTCTTATCAGCTGCCGAAATCATATTCTTTGCCACTTCAGCGTCGGTTTTCATAGCAGTGTATAATCATAGTTGAAAGCAATATGATAATTGTTTCATTTGTTTGCTGTAGGGAACAATACCACTCGTTTTCATCACCATATCAGCTTGTGATTAAAATATTCCATCACCATTCACAGCATAGCCTAGCTTAGCTTTTGAATCAGAAATATATTACTGAAAAGTTTGGTACTGACACCAGTTTGTCATCTAGATGATGTACGACTATAAGCGATGCTGTTCTAATAGATAATCTTATAATCTTGAAAGTGTATACGATCTCTCTCTCTCTCTCTCTCTCAATTCTAAGCATTGCCTTTATCATGGGTGCAAATACTAATCGATTGTTTTATGAACTATGCTATGGATCTATAATGGGATCTGTTTATATAGTCAATTTAAGTTAATCTCACTCAATGTTAGGAATGTGTTTAAGGTATGGTATGGTTGGTAGCATGTCTCAATATGTAAGACAATGGAATATATAGCATTTCTTTGTCCAGGCAATGTAGATTTAGTATTTAATATGTTTCTGTACATCGACATGAGACTATTGCTCTTACTGCTATAAAAGATAGATGCACGATTAGTCACCTTGAAAAGTGTATATAGTCACTCTCTATTCCACGTTTTTTTGGTGCGTGCACATATACAAAACAATCATACACGTATGAATTGTTTATTTAAACCTACATGTTCAGTGTTTGTTCAGTGTTTAACTAGATGACGTAAATATAATGATCACTCTATCAAACTTCTCTCTCGGATACAGCAATAGGAGTGTGGAAGTTCACTGGCTTCAACCAAGTACTAAATTCAACATAGTGTACATTGCTTTTTAATACTAAGAAACTCTGTCATAACCAGATTTTTTTAAAATGGCTAAATGACTAAGCATTTTATTTTTACATACCTAGTGTCTCACTATAGTCAGCGCCCTCAACTTACAGGGCAAAAAAGTGCAAAATATAGGAAGCTGACACTCTAATATTCTCGGTAATATATGACTGTATGACCATTTATTGCTCAACACACAGCTCACACATCTATTACGAGGAATGCAGAATCTTAGCCAAGTTGTAGAAAATTAAATTTTCTACTCGTATTCCACACTTTACCTCTGCATCTCAATGGGTTTTGAAGCTATGCCAATTTCCAGTCTAGTTTATTCACGACTCCTTATAATAGACTTTTGAGCTTTAAGTTGAACAGTGAATTTTTATACAGTCGTATTTACCTAAAACAAATAGTGTCAGCTTACTATTTTCTATTAGTTATAAACATCAGACATATCAGTGCTATCTTCAAAGATCTGGTGTATTGCAGAGGTTGTTTTCTATACATACATTTTTCAAATATATCTTCCATGACTTATACGACAGTGATATTTCCCGGAGTCAAATTCATTTGCGTGCGTTGCCAATTAAGAGCATTTATGTTTTATTCTTTTTTTGTGTGTGTTTGTTATCGACAAGTCGTTTTCGATCAACGCGTCTGATCACACTGTCTTTGAACTATTCATGTACAAACAAATGTATAATGCTTATATAATGTGTAGAATGTAACAATGATGAATTAATTTGTTTAGCATTATTATAGCCAAAATAAAACCGTAACTAGTTAAAATGGTAAATATAAATATGAAGGTATCGATCAGGATTACTCTGGACATCTCGATCATTATACTTGTACAAATCTATACAGAAAAAAGTTGAAACCATTGTTTGTGATAGGTGGGGTGGAAAACTGGTGTCCTCCATAACTTTATTATTTCATCTGACTGCTCTTCATAGTATTATGTTACTATTGGTAATTTTTTCTCTCTAAAATTCAATAAGTGTTTGTTGATCAAAAACCTCTGATTGCCTATTTGACTCATTCAATTCCGCTGATGATATTGCCATGGACCTTACGTGGAAATTTTCATTTTTTTCTTTTATTTGAATCTCGCAAATCAAAGCTGCGAAATCGTGATTGGAAATTGACATAGCTTCAATACTCACTGAGATGTAGAGGTCAAATTGGGACACAAATAGAAAATTAAATTTTCTACAACTTTGGTACGATATCTAGTCTAGTTATGTTCATTCCTTATAACAGATTTGTCCGCTTTCTTGTTTGCACTGAATCAGTACCCCTGAACGCTTAGTCACATCGGCATTTTACAATTTGGTTATGAGAGAGTTTTGGGTATTAAAACAATGTCCACAATGTTGAATTTAGGACTTTGCTGGTGCCAGTGTCATTCCACTCTTGCCTTGTCACGAACGTTGCCATAATGAATAAACCTGAACCCGAGGACTTTTAAAGTTGTGCACCGTACCTGTTATTGTTTGTGTTACTTAAAACAATTACTCACAGAAGCGTGTATCTGCAAAGATCTGATGTATTACAAAGGTTTTTGTTTGTAATATACTGGTTTATTTATTCTGTTAATTTGTGTGCTTTTGTTTCTCAATATGATATGCAGTTAGGTTCCTCACTGGTACATTATTATATAGACAGGTTTTTTACTTTCCTCAGTCAGTTCATCTGTATATGTTTGTGTTATATAGACAGGTTTTTTACTTTCCCCAGTCAGTTCATCTGTATATGTTTGTGTTATATAGACAGTTTTTTTCTTACTTTCCTCAGTCAGTTCATCTGTATATGTTTGTGTTATATAGACAGGTTTTTTACTTTCCTCAGTCAGTTCATCTGTATATGTTTGTGTTATGTAGACAGTTTTTTTTACTTTATTCAGTCAGTAAATCTGTATATGTTTGTGTTATATAGACAGGATTTTTACTTTCCTCAGTCAGTTCATCTGTATATGTTTGTGTACAACATGGTTGTTTAGCTTGCCGTGCATTCATATGCTTGATATTTATATACGCGGTTGTTTTCATGAATTAGCCTCCTTTTCGGTACAATCTTGCATTCACCTGCATCTTCCGCATGAGTTATTATGCATGGATGGAATATGGATATATTTTATTCAATTTGTATATATCTCCTCGTGTACTTAAATATTAAGTTTTGCCTTTCACTATCCCTTTCTTCTTATCTCTAGCTTTTATGATGTTGCTTTAGCTCTGACTCTTTCATGGCCGTATAAGAAAGAAATAGTGTAAAAACAAATGTATCCGAACACAATCAGGATATCAGGATAGGTACTTTCAATGTAAAAGGTCTGGGTCAAACTAAGAAGAGACGTAAAATCTTGAAGTGGTTTCGTAAAAAAAAAAGAAAAAAAGAAAAAAAGAAAAATAGATATATGCTTTTTGCAAGAAACTCAGAGGAGATCATTTATGCAAAGATGATTTTGAACAAGGAACAAGGTTTTTGTACCAAAATCTGTACAAAAAAGGTTAACGTCTCGAACTAATAATGATTTCTTCCCAATTAGTTTGGAACGTATATTGTCTAAGGAAGAAAAACAAGTTTGTAAATATTGATTATTGATCGACGACTGTACAACAGTATCAAAACGTATCCAAAACAATAAAAGTATAGGGCCTGATGGTGTAAATTCCAAGTTTTAAAGCATATTTTGGCAATATTTGAAGGAATCTTGTTCTGAAGCATTCAGGTGTAGTTTGCAGAAAAGCTGTCTTCCTGGTTTACAAAATGTTGGTAAAATAGCATTATTCCTAATGGGAGAAAGACTTTACTGATCTTTCTAATGTGAGGAATATGAACAAATATATAGGCCAAAACAGCAGATGTCTGTTGGATATTATTGAACAAGCAAAATATTCCAATTCCCCGGTCTTCCTTTCTTTGCCCATTTAAAAAAAAAAATTCCTTTTTGTTTGAAACGTTAGATTTTTAAAATGTTGGCCCAGATCTAATAAACTGGATCAGTCGTGTTTTACACTAATGCCATAATCTGCATATCAAACAATGTTTTTTATCTGAACGTTTCCCTTAGAACGAGGCGTAAGACAAGACTGCCTATTAACTCACTTATTTAGACTGGCAATAGAACTCCTATCTTTCGCCGTTAGAAAACATGCTGATCTCAAAGGATGTAACCTTTATGAAAATGAAGCGAAACAAACATTATTTGATGATGATGCTACTATAATTCTTCATGGTTCAGAAATAGCTTTACTGCAATTGTCACACTGTCTGATGAGTTTATACATATTTCAGGTCTTTCGTTAAATTTAAAATAAAATGTGCTGTGCTTAGAATAGGGGCACTCAGACAAATGTCACTCTGTTATACCATGCTAGTAAACCAATCAACTGGACTTCTGAAAGTGCTTAAACATTACGAATTACGTTTCACGGCAACATATAGCTCCCATATGAATCAAACCTGAACGCTAAGCTGAAAAGACTTTTATATATGTTTTGAAAAATGGAAGCTATGGAAGCTTTCATTCATTGGAAGAATAGTAGTACTTACAAATTTCGTAATCCCAAAACTAATATTCCATTTGAAAGAACTAAACTAAAAATCCTCCAGTTTGTAAGGATTGAGGGGCAAGACAAATCATTGTGAACTGGTATAATGCAGGCAGGTTGAACATATATAAATATATTTCTCGAAACATTAAAATCACGCTGGGTACAAAGGCTTTTTTTACTCAAGATTATTACACAGTTTGGAAAGGATCTACATTACAAACAATAAAGAAAGCTGGAGGGATATATTCTTTAAAGGAAATTTATGACGCATACAAATCAGGAATTAAAAGTGAACATATTTTATAAACAAATACTGGAAGTATGATGCTTATTTAATTACTCAGATAATATTACAGTGATCTACTAGCATACTTATTTAATTACTCAGATAATATTACAGTGATCTACTAGCATACTTATTTAATTACTCAGATAATATTACAGTGATCTACTAGTATACTCTTTGAAATAATGAAAATATACCAATATAATGTTAACCTTAGCATATTTCAAATGGATAGGAATTGGTATTAAATTTATTGCTGATATTTATTGTTTTAAAGAAAAAAGATATTTCGATTTTAAATAAATATGTCATCGTTACTCCATCAATGTATCCGACTTTCTAAAGTACTACACACTAGTGTCCTCAATTTCGAAGATCTAGCTCTACACCCTAATGAAAGCCTTGAGTATATCCTTTACAAATTGTACTTAATACATCAAGTTATGAAAAGTATAAGAGGATGTAATTTGGATGTAGATATAAAGTTGACCAATTCTAATAAATAATACCGTATCATCAAACTCTGAAAAATATGCTTCAAAGTTAGGACTTTAATTGGAAAAAAATACACGAGAACCCATCGAATGCATAATAGATACAAACTTGAGAACGTTTCAGTATACAATTTCTTATGCGCGTTATAGGCCCAATACATTTTTATTTAAACGTAAACTCAGTGGTTCTTGGATGTGTGATTTATGTAAAAATGAATGAAAAAGTATGTTTAATTTCTTTTGGGATTGTATACATGCACAATTTTTGTATGAAAAACTAAATAATTATCTCGGTGAAAAACAGGTAGACTTCATCATGAATACACATAATGTATTTTGTGAGTTTGTGGGAGTAATAAGGAGTTAATAAAGTGCATAATAATATCTGTTGAACAATATATTTAAGCATGCAAAGTGGTGAAAATGATCCCATCTATATAATCCTTATCTGATTGCTATGAAAATTTTAAAAACAACAGGTTTAAAATAAAACACGCAGAGTAAAGTCGAAACGTAGTGGGCCTCGAGGATTGTCCTTGTACATCTCATATAGATATAAATATTCAATATTCATTCCTCTTTCGTAATCGTTCCTCACTATATACGCATCTCATACGGACATCTCTGTCACACACACTAGTTTGAAACATGCCATATGATAACCTGTTGTTTGCGTTAACCTTTGTGAAAAAAGTTTCATATAGGGCCTCTGTTGTGTGTTTTTGTATCTTCCACTCTGGAAAATAAAGAAATAAAGATATTGCTGAAATCTTATCGTGATATATTTTTGAGGCATCGCCTTTGCTAACTTGAAATTAATTCTTCAAATAACTTTTTAACAGTGTTTTGAACAGTGGAAATATATTGAGTAATAGAAGTTTATTTTGAAACTGAGCACCTAATATATATATATATATATATATATATATATATATATATATATATATATATATATATATATATATATATATATAAGACGTGATATTTTGATTCAGTCTCGCTATTTCGTCTGCTGTCAGACCTGTGCAGTTTTGCAGAAAGAAAAAAGTCAATCCTTTTTTTCATCACTTCTTACCAGTGATTTAAATTTGTCAGCCGACAATTGTTTCCAGTATTCAAAAGTGCCTGCTTAAAAGTTGTAATGACGTTTGTAATCCTTTAGTCCATCATCAGTTGTAGGCTCTCTGAAATTCTGATGCACCGTTTTATGTTCTTCAGGTTCGTTATGAATCAAATATATTTTTGTCCATTCATTTATATCCAGTCATGATTTGGTGGAACAATAAAGATATTACCGATTATGCTACATTTTTCAGATCTATGTTATTGTTAGTTGCATTTAAGGCTTCTTCATCAGGTAAAGGTAGCAATAAGATGGATGTTGATTTACAGTCACTTTACACTGAGATGCTTTCCTATTTTCTAGTGCATAGAGCTCGCTATAAAGTACTCTACCCTCCCCCAGTAGCGGAAAGTGGTTGGATGTAAATATTCCATTGCTAAAACTCGGAGGGGATATCAGATATTTTACTACTTTCTCTTTCTCCGTCTTCACCTCTAATGGACTCCAATAATTAAAAATAGAAGTATGAGGCAAAGCATATAACTTAAACATGACAGTATGGACTGGTGATTGTCTCTGAGCTAAGATCATTAATAATCGAGTTTTCGTAGTTAACTGTTTTGAGATTCCCCTCTTTCACTCATGTCAACTTACTCTAAGCCATTTTCCATTGCTCTAGCTCCGTTGTATCTGTTGTACTTACTGTCTGCTATGTTTTCTTTCTCCGTCTTCTTAATTGATCTATTTCCATCAGTATAAACCGGTTTTTCCACAAGACACATTTCTACTCCTGGGATATAGGTCTTCGTCACATGAATGTTTATATAGAGTCATCTTCCTCAACGGTAACAGCCGTAGTTGTTGGAATATGTATACAGATTTATAGAAACTGAAAATTTTACTTCCATTTTCTATGTAAGCCCAAATATTACATTAACTTTATGTGTCGGAAAGATATTTTTTTACAAGGACAACAATTTCCAACAGTTTCATATATATTGTTTTCATAATATATAATAGTGCTCCTTTAAGAACGCGCCATTATGACCAGCGAGGTGCAAGGTTTATATATTTTTTATTACAAATAGAGAGGGGTAACGAACATGAAAAGAAAGAAATGAAGAGGGCAATTGACAAAATGCGACTTACCCTTTCTTTGAAATTTCATGATGGATATACGAACAGTGAAGAATTGTTTGGCTAATTTGACTTCCGATGAATCATTGTGACAATTAGAGCTGTAAGAAGAAGGCTGGCTGCACATGGCTGAGCGATACAAGAGGTTATTACAACAGGCACTCTATCTTGTGTGTGCGTGTGTGTGTGTGTGTGTGTGTGTGTGTGAGAGAGAGAGAGAGAGAGAGAGAGTCTAGTATTCCAATTTCACACATCAGATAAAACAGTATCAGTTCTCCTTTTTTTCTAAATTCCCCTTCTTTTATATACTCCAAGTAATTTCCTTTTCTTCTTTTATAATGTTCCTTTTCAAATTATCAATTAATTGAATGCAGCCAATAAATAAACAAGATTAAATGACTTTTTGTT
Source organism: Margaritifera margaritifera (assembly GCA_029931535.1). Lineage (NCBI taxonomy): Eukaryota > Metazoa > Mollusca > Bivalvia > Unionida > Margaritiferidae > Margaritifera > Margaritifera margaritifera. Next base: position 4,489,596 of record JAQPZY010001627.1, on the reverse strand, counting down.
AATAAATTCAACTTTTTAAAAGTATTATTACATGATGCTTTCCTGACAATATTATGTTGTCGTCATGTTCCTGATCGTTCTAAGTCTTATTACAATTGCATGTGTACTACTGTGCAATCTTAATTGACGAATTTCCAAGCTTCACCCACCGCAGAATGGTATCAAATGAAATAATTCACTCTCATGCCGTGAGGAGTGATTCAACATTAGCAACGAGCCCAAACAGGTAATGCCCGCCTAGCTAGCCGACGACGGTGATTTGTGAACAACCCAGACAGCACATCCACGTTATGCCAACATTGTACCAACGTTGTCTCCAACGTCGATACAACGGGGCTAAATGACATTGGCCCAACATCACTTTGCTCATTGGCCCTCTGACCAAACGGTGAGCACTGTTGAACCAAAGTCGGCGGAACGTCAAAATTTTATGATGGTTCGTTTAGCCCACTTTGCTCTGAAGCTTTGGCCCAACAGAGGACCAGTGTGCAAAATGTCGTTGCGCCAACGTCATTTAGCCAGGTTGGGCCGACGCTGGAGACAAGTTGGTATCCATTGGGCCAACTTTGGCCCAACAGAGGGTCAATGACGCAAATGACGTTGAATCGATGTGTGTAATGTTTTAAATAAAGATTCAATCCCGGCTGATTTAATCATCAAAGAAACAACAATTAAGTATACAAAATAATCTGTGGTCTACTTATAAAATATTATATCAACGATCAAACATAACTATCCCGGCCATGCCATGCCATGCCATGCTTGAGTAAAACCATGCCGTCTGGTTTCCACGAACATTTTTATAATTTCTGTACCGAATATGATTCTCAAATATATGTAAATAAATAAATACTAAATTTTATATATATCAAATCTACTTACACGACACAATATGCAAAATATTCCAATAACCGTAAATTAAAATTTGAAGGAAAAAAAAAACAAAAAAACATCGCGTGAGTACTCTGCTTCGCGTACTGGTTCTAAAGATATAGTTTCAAGGGCCGTCACGTGATTTATTTTGTAGGTAGAAAATATTAAATTTGGAAGAACTTGACGCAACATTGGGCCAACGTATATATGCAAACGTCGGGATTACAACCACAGAACAACGCTGACCCAAGTAGTGTTCTTCAACGTCGGCAATTGAAGAATGGTCTGACGTTGTCCTAACGTCATATACCCAACACCAACCATGCTGTTATCTGCCAACGCTGGCCCAACGTATGTGTGCTATATGTGTATACATTTTCATTGCTGTGCGAAATTGTTATTTGATCTGGGACGTAAGTTTACGTTCTATCAATACGGAACCTTTTTGAGAGGTTAGCTGTAGTAGTCCTGAACCAATGTGGAAAAACGTATTTGGACAAAGATTAGCTAGACACCTTGGGGCATGGAACTATGATTGATCAGAGGCGTTCGGTAGGCAGTAAGTGATCAGGATGAGGAGATATAGTCTATGACAGTGGGAAGATCTTAGCGAGGGACCTAATGTTAAGAAAACGATGGATATATGCTGCAGATATCTTATATGATTTTACAATTCTCTTCTGACCAATATATTTTGTCCTACAGATAAATACATTGACCGTTTAACATCACTGCATTATGTGCAATGGAGAATGTGTATACAGCGTTGACCTGCTGCCCGATCCATACAATCTAAAAAGAAATAAGTGACTAAGTATCTAAATGACAGAATAAATAAATAACTCACGATTAGAAATGTGAATAAATCGTGAATCTTCTGAGACTAAAGTAGTATGAACATTTGTGCCCAAAATTATCTTTTAGTAAAACATTGCATAGTTCCGATGAACAATTTGATTACAAAATAAGTCTCATTCGTTTAAAGTTCTTAAAGTGGGAATCGAGACCATACCATTTGTTTATTCCTTGTGTCCAGTATTCATCAATGCCTTATAAACTGACTGGGGAGCCGAGGTAGCTCAGTTGGTAGAGTGTCCGAATCGTAATACAAGGGTGAAAGGTTCGAGACCCACGCAGGCCTACGCACTTAACTTCCATTTTCTCGGCATGATAGCGTATGGCGTGTTTAAAGTGCCGTTAAATCCCAATCTAACTTGACTGATATTTGAAATTTCACCTCCTAGGCATCACTCATTCTTTCGATTGCCATGATCCTACTGTATATTTCCAAAGCACAAATAGCCTGTCACGTTTGGAAAAGAGAAAGCCGAACGCGCTTTATCACATGATGAGAGAGAGAGAGAGAGAGAGAGAGAGAGAGAGAGAGAGAGAGAGAGAGAGAGAGAGAGAGAGAGAGAGAGAGAGAGAGAGATAGAGACTCTAAACGGTAATCTCTCGAAAATCCAAAAACATAACCGCTTTAAAATACGTAATTTCCCCGATAGACTCGAGATTTCCAATAACCACTGGTAAAGATATTTCCCCTGTCTTATATTATATCAGGGACACTATATATAGCACACCTGTATATTAGTCTCAGATAACACACCTGTATGTTAGTCTCAGGCTATATGTATGTCTGATTGCAATTATTCCGGATTATTTCGGCTAGCAAGAGTAAACGTGTGTGTGTGTGTGTGTGTGTGTGTGTGTGTGTGTGTGTGTGTGTGTGTGTGAGAGAGAGAGAGAGAGATTATATTGGATTCGTTAGCTCTACTTCTTTCAAAAGGACTACATAAACCAGCTTTATTAGAGACTAGATGTTTTCAACTATGTATATGCATACAGAACGAAAATATCTGGCATATGATATAAAATTATTCAGATAGTAATCTAAATAATTATTCATGTAGGGAAGTTTGGTGTTAATTCACCTGCGACTAATCATCAATATCTAAAGGTGAAAAAGAAAAAAAATATATCAGTTCAATTGATTGATAAATGTATGTTATGAATATGAGGTGAAATCAACGGTCTCAAGTATCTGTTCTACACGTCATCAAATTCTTTTGCATTCTTCACCTCAGCTAGAAGACGACCCGTCGCTAAGTCCCCAGTGTGTAAATGGGTAATGTTTGTTCTCGAATAAAACATACAACTTTATTTACAAATATGAAAGAATTTCATAAAAGGATACCATTTATTTCAGTATTCACGTTTCTATTCTTTCACAGCAGAGTTCGATATGGAAGATTGGTTATAAAAGAATATGTTTACTACATAGAGAAGTATAAACAAAGAACAATAAAAGGTTCGTTTACTGACCGTACAATGGAAAAGAAATTTTCTTTTAGATAAACGCACTACAATGTATGATGAAAAATCAAAAAGACCTACATTGCACAGTTTAATATGAAACTGACAGCTAAATCGTATTAATTTTTTGTATCGATAAATGGGAACTGAGGATACCTGTACCTACGTATTATTATGTTGGAAGGAATTCAAAATGGGATCAAATTTTGACGTTCCTTTTATGGGTATTATATAGACGATTCTGTTTAAACAATATTTATTCAATAATAATCTTTCACATATAATTCAGACCAATGCAATATCTGGCGATCTAGTAGAAAGCTGAAAGTTTATTCAAAGCTGTCTTCCTTACTGCAGAGAAATTCTAGCAATCAATATTTGTCTACTGACTTTAAGTGGATAGTTTACTAAGATATATAAGTATGTACATAATCAATTATATTATATGCAATAATTGCAGTGAGCTATATAATAAGAATAGATATGTATTTATGAAGAGTTGCATTGGCAAAAATATCCTTGTATTAATTGATAAGAACATGGAATTGCCAAATAATAATGTTTTAATTGTAAGTCGATATGAAAATGTGAACATAATACAATGACTTAGACTTGAAATGTACATCTGTTTCGATATGCCCATATTTACAGTACCTGTACGTAGAAGAGTTAATTGTGAGGCACAAACCAATATAATGAGAAAGTGAAACAGAGAATGCCTTTCTTCCTACAAGTGTATAAACATTCAAAAGTTGGCTGCATTAGTCGCATCTTGCGACATGCAGGAGGTTGCATTGGGCCTATTTTGCATCCCAGGGCAAAAGGTTGGCTGCTTTAATCGCATCTTCTGACATGCAAGAGGGTGCATCTCCGAGCTCGCAGGGAATCAAAATATGTTGAATGAAACCCTTTACAAACACTATATTTATGAATAAAGACAAATAATGCCTAAGACTTGTTAAATAAGAAAAGTGCACTGGCACATTACTCTTTTATGTCCAAAGTGATTAATCGATGGAAGTACCTTAGTAAAATTTGAAGAAAAAAAAAAAAAAAAAAAAAAAAAAAAAAAAATCGCGGCTGTCCTATGGAGTAAGAATCATTTCACAATGGTAAAAAGTTACTCATTTGCAACAGGTGTCTGTAATAGTAGAGTGAATATTGAATGATATGTGAACATTCACGAGAAACGTAATTTTCGTGCGATTTAGGTTACAATGAAGATATTCGGATAACCACGTGGAGAGACAAGATGATATTTGATCAATTTCTTTGTACTATAATTGTTTCTAATACCAGTAAGTATGAGCTTTCATATACATTTTCTTATTTTTTCCTATTTAAAGATTTATTTAAGGAATCTTCTCGCAACAAATATTCACAGACAAAACTCACAATTTTAATGAAATAAAACATCAATTTGGGGCAATAGTGATGACCCCTGTCACATTACGGTGCAAAGGTTAGGGAGCCTTGGATTTATCACTTACAAACGGAACCATTACATCAGGTTGATAAAATTGCACTTAAAAGTTCATGCATTTCAATAAGAATACACAGGTTATCTACTCTTTGTGTATACAAATTAATTCTCTCTTTAATCAACGACGTGCTCGCCACTGAGCACAATTATTTATCCGTTTGCTAATTTTTTAAACAAATTTGTCTCATTACAATTGATATGGCTCTATAAATACCTGTCTGTATGCATGCATGTATATTTATGTCTATGTCAGAGAGAGAGAGAGAGAGAGAGAGAGAGAGAGAGAGAGAGAACTTGTTAACACTAGTCTGACATGCATCTGGGGTACATGGTTAAACAAAACATTTTGCATGGTTTGTTTTGAACATATTTTATTGCCGGAAAAATAATAATAAAAAGCAAATGAATAGGAAACACATTGGCCAACTTACTGATGCGCTCTATTTGGTTCCGCATTTTTGACATGGTTAAACATTTAAAGAAAAAGGTATTCACCCCTGGTTTGGTTTGGTTTGGTTTTATAGACTTAACGTCATTTTTCAGCACATGATATGCTATACATAGTGGCCAGTATATCTGGTGGAGGAAGAACCCGGGAAAATCCCGGGAAGAACCACCGACCCACGGGAAGCTACTGGCAAGCTTTCTCACATAACCACATTGGCCGAACCCAAGACTCGACCCCACGCGGACAGAGGTGAGATGGCAGTGATCGGTAAAGGCGAATGCCTTAGGCCACTCGGCCACTCAGGTAATCCTTGCTATAAAAAAGAAATGTTTATATCCTAGGGGAGGTTTAAGAACCTACAATTTTCTTTATTTTGATATCGGAATGATGGTGGAGGTTGATCGGAGCTCTGCATGGCTAGTGTCATTTTCTGAACTTCTGAGGAAAATAGCATAAAAAAAGAGGGAGTAATTTGTATTTTTAGTCATTCGAGATTTTAGAATTTCATAAGTGCACTTCTAGAAACTAGTATTGCATACACTCTGAACATTCATTTCTCAATTTCAAGGACAGGCAAAGTTAGTGTACTTTGTGCTATTTCAAGGACAGGCACAGTTAGTGTACTTTGTGTTATTTCAAGGACAGGCACAGTTAGTGTACTTTGTGCTATTTCAAGGACAGGCACAGTTAGTGTTCTTCGTGCTATTTGAAGGACAGGCACAATTAGTGTACTTCGTGCTATTTCAAGGACAGGCAAAGTTAGTGCACTTTGTTCTATTTCAAGGACAGGCAAATTTAGTGTATTTTGTGCTATTTCAAGGACAGGCACAATTAGTGTACTTTGTGTTATTTCAAGGACAGGCACAGTTAGTGTACTGTGTGTTATTTCAAGGACAGGCACAGTTAGTGTACTGTGTGCTATTTCAAGTACATTTCCCAGCACACAGAAGCAGTCAGTTTCATCAGCTGTATGCTTCAGACAGCACGTGGTTTTTCTAATAATGATAAAAAAATAAATATCAATCCAAGTAGATGAAAGACATGTAAGTGTATTTTTACTTTCTGTGCATTGTGAGAATTGTAGAGTAAGCAACTTTACCCTGTACCTTTCCTACTGTCAGCGGTGCTAAAAACTCCAATGTTTTCCCACTGTTTAAGTCACTGCTAAAAAGCTAATCTTAAAACTCCAGTGCTTTCCCACCGTTTAAGTCACTGCTATAAGCTAATCTTAAAACTCCAGTGTTTTCCCACTGTTTAAGGTACTGCTAAAAAGCTAATCTTAAAACTCCAGTGTTTTCCCACTGTTTAAGTCACTGCTATAAAGCTAATCTCAAACTCCAGTGTTTTCCCACTGTTTAAGCAACTGCTATAAGCTAATCTTAGAACGCCAGTGTTTTCCCACTGTTTAAGTCAATGCTATAAGCTAATCTTAAAACTCCAGTGTTTTCCCACTGTTTAAGTATCCGCTAAAAAGCTAATCTCAAACCTCCAGTGTTTTCCCACTGTTTAAGTCACTGCTAAAAAGCTAATCTTAAAACTCCAGTTTTTACCCACTGCTTAAGTCACTGCTAAAAAGATAAACTGAAAACTCCAGTGTTTACCCACTGTTTAAATCACTGCTAAACTCCAGTGTTTTCCCACTGTTTTAGTCACTGCTATAAAGCTAATATTAGAACTCCAGTGTTTTCCCACTGCTTAAGTCACTGCTATAAAGCTAATCTCAAACTCCAGTGTTTTCCCACTGTTTAAGTCATTGCTAAACTCCAGTGTTTTCCGAATGTTTAAGTCACTGCTAAACTCCAGTGTTTTCCCACTGTTTAAGGTACTGCTAAAAAGCTAATCTTAAAACTCCAGTGTTTTCCCACTGTTCAAGTCGCTGCTATAAAGCTAATCGTAACATTTCAGTGTTTTCGCACTGTTTAAGTCGCTACTATAAAGCTAATCTCAAAACTCCAGTGTTTTCCCACTGTTTAAGTCACTGCTAAAAAGCTAATCTCAAACTCTAGTGTTTTTCCACTGTTTAAGTCGCTGCTATAAAGCTAATCTTAAAACTCCAGTGTTTTCTCACTGTTTAAATCACTGCTTAAAAGTTCAACTCAAAACTCCAAGTGTTTTCCCACTGTTTAAATCACTGCTAAACTCCAGTGTTCTCCCACTGTTTAAGTCACTGCTAAACTCCAGTGTTTTCCCACTGTTTAAGTCACTGCTACAAAGCTAATCTTAGAACTCCAGTGTTTTCCTACTGTTTAAGTCACTGCTATAAAGCTAATCTCAAACTCCAGTGTTTTCCCACTGTTTAAATCTCTGCTAAAAAGCTAATCTCAAAACTCCAGTGCTTTCCCACTGTTTAAGTCACTGCTAAAAAGCTAATCTCAAACTCTAGTGTTTTCCCACTGTTTAAGTCGCTGCTATAAAGCTAATCTAAAAAACTTCAGTTTTTACCCACTGTGTAAGTCACTGCTAAAAAGCTAAACGCAAAACTCCAGTGTTTTCCCACTGTTTAAATCACTGCTAAACTCCAGTGTTCTCCCACTGTTTAAGTCACTGCTAAACTCCAGTGTTTTCCCACTGTTTAAGTCACTGCTACAAAGCTAATCTTAGAACTCCAGTGTTTTCCCACTGTTTAAGTCACTGCTATAAAGCTAATATCAAACTCCAGTGTTTTCCCACTCTTTAAGTCTCTGCTAAAAAGCTAATCTCAAACCTCCAGTGTTTGGCCACTGTTTAAGTCACTGCTTAAAAGCTAATCATAAAACTCCAGTGTTTTCCCACTGTTTAAGTCACTGCTAAAAAGCTAAACTCAAAACTCCAGTGTTTTGCCACTGTTTAAGTCACTGCTATAAAGCTAATCTCAAACCTCCAGTGTTTTCCCACTGTTTAAGTCACTGCTAAAAAGCTAATCTTAAAACTCCAGTGTTTTCCCACTGTTTAAGTCACTGCTAAAAAGCTAATCTCACACTCTAGTGTTTTTCCACTGTTTAAGTCACTTCTATAAGCTAATCTTAGAACGCCAGTGTTTTCCCACTGTTTAAGTCACTGCTAAACTCCAGTGTTTTCCCACTGTTTTAGTCACTGCTATAAGCTAATCTTAGAACTCCAGTGTTTTCCTACTGTTTAAGTCGTTGCTATAAAGCTAATCTCAAACTCCAGTGTTTTCCCACTGTTTTTAAGTCATTGCTAAACTCCAGTGTTTTCCCAATGTTTATGTCACTGCTAAACTCCAGTGTTTTCCCACTGTTTAAGGTACTGCTAAAAAGCTAATCTTAAAACTCCAGTGTTTTCCCACTGTTTAAGTCGCTGCTATAAATCTAATCTCAAACTCTAGTGTTTTCCCACTGTTTAAGTCGCTGCTATAAAGCTAATCTTAAGACTCCAGTGTTTTCCCACTGTTTAAGTCACTGCTAAAAAGCTAAACTCAAAACTCCAAGTGTTTTCCCACTGTTTAAATCACTGCTAAACTCCAGTGTTCTCCCACTGTTTAAGTCACTGCTAAACTCCAGTGTTTTCCCACTTTTTAAGTCACTGCTACAAAGCTAATCTTAGAACTCCAGTGTTTTCTCACTGTTTAAGTCACTGCTATAAAGCTAATCTCAAACTCCAGTGTTTTCCCACTGATTAAGTCACTGCTATAAAGCTAATCTTAAAACTCCAGTGTTTTCCCACTGTTTAAGTCATTGCTAAACTCCAGTGTTTTCCCACTGTTTAAGTCACTGCTAAACGCCAGTGTTTTCACACTGTTTAAGTCACTGCTAAAAAGCTAATCTTAAAACTCCAGTGTTTTCCCACTGTTAAAGTCACTGTTAAAAAATCTAATCTCAAACTCCAGTGTTTCCCCACTGTTTAAGTCACTGCTAAAAAGCTAATCTTAAAACTCCAGTGTTTACCCACTGTTTAAGTCACTGCTAAAAAGCTAAACTCAAAACTCCAGTGTTTACCCACTGTTTAAATCACTGCTAAATCCAGTGTTTTCCCACTGTTTAAGTCGTTGCTATAAAGCTAATCTCAAACTCCAGTGTTTTCCCACTGTTTTTAAGTCATTGCTAAACTCCAGTGTTTTCCCAATGTTTATGTCACTGCTAAACTCCAGTGTTTTCCCACTGTTTAAGGTACTGCTAAAAAGCTAATCTTAAAACTCCAGTGTTTTCCCACTGTTTAAGTCGCTGCTATAAAGCTAATCTTAAAAATCCAGTGTTTTCCCACTGTTTAAGTCGCTGCTATAAGCTAATCTCAAAACTCTAGTGTTTTCCCACTGTTTAAGTCACTGCTAAAAAGCTAATCTCAAACTCTAGTGTTTTCCCACTGTTTAAGTCGCTGCTATAAAGCTAATCTTAAGACTCCAGTGTTTTCCCACTGTTTAAGTCACTGCTAAAAAGCTAAACTCAAAACGCCAGTGTTTTCCCACTGTTTAAATCACTGCTAAACTCCAGTGTTCTCCCACTGTTTAAGTCACTGCTAAACTCCAGTGTTTTCCCACTTTTTAAGTCACTGCTACAAAGCTAATCTTAGAACTCCAGTGTTTTCTCACTGTTTAAGTCACTGCTATAAAGCTAATCTCAAACTCCAGTGTTTTCCCACTGATTAAGTCACTGCTATAAAGCTAATCTTAAAACTCCAGTGTTTTCCCACTGTTTAAGTCATTGCTAAACTCCAGTGTTTTCCCACTGTTTAAGTCACTGCTAAACGCCAGTGTTTTCACACTGTTTAAGTCACTGTTAAAAAGCTAATCTCAAACTCCAGTGTTTCCCCACTGTTTAAGTCACTACTAAAAAGCTAATCTCAAACTCCAGTGTTTTCCCACTGTTTAAGTCGCTGCTATAAAGCTAATCTTAAAACTCCAGTGTTTTCCCACTGTTTAAGTCGCTGCTATAAAGCTAATCCCAAAACTCCATTGTTTTCCCACTGTTTAAGTCACTGCTAAAAAGCTAATCTAAAACTCCAGTGTTTTCCCACTGTTTAAGTCACTGCTAAAAAGCTAATATCAAAACTCCAGTTTTTTCCCACTGTTTAAATCACTGCTAAACGCCAGTGTTTTCCCACTGTTTAAGTCACTGCTAAAAAGCTAATCTTAAAACTCCAGTGTTTTCCCACTGTTTAAGTCACTGTTAAAAAGCTAATCTCAAACTCCAGTGTTTCCCCACTGTTTAAGTCACTACTAAAAAGCTAATCTCAAACTCCAGTGTTTTCCCACTGTTTAAGTCGCTGCTATAAGCTAATCTTAAAACTCCAGTGTTTTCCCACTGTTTAAGTCGCTGCTATAAAGCTAATCCCAAAACTCCATTGTTTTCCCACTGTTTAAGTCACTGCTAAAAAGCTAATCTAAAACTCCAGTGTTTTCCCACTGTTTAAGTCACTGCTAAAAAGCTAATATCAAAACTCCAGTGTTTTCCCACTGTTTAAATCACTGCTATACTCCAGTGTTTTCCCACTGTTTAAGTCAATGCTAAACTCCAGTGTTTTCCCACTGTTTAAGTCACTGCTAAACTCCAGTGTTTTCCCACTGTTTAAGTCACTGCTAAACTCCAGTGTTTTCCCACTGTTTAAGTCACTGCTGAACTCCAGTGTTTTCCCACTGTTTAAGTCACTGCTAATAAGCTAATGGAGCTATTACTGTTTTTGAAAACAAGGCTACGACGCAGTTGAATCAAATATGGCGAGTTATTAACAATGTATAACAGATTCAAATGTTAATTTAGACTGTCAGGTTGGTGGTGATGATATCTTTCTATTACTGATTAACGTCGTTATGAAAATAGGTTGTATCGTTGGATACACAACAACTTTCAGATGTTCAGTGACTCGTTCAAACTTGGGTTTAAGCCTTACCATCAATACCAAATTAGCGAACAAACATCACTACAAAGGTTCATAAAGAACATTTGGCAATAAGGCAGACTTATTTTTATAATTTATCAATTGTATACGTCTACAAGAGATGGTAACATTAGTTTCAGAAAATAGGCCTAGGTGCGCTCGGTTATCCTCGTACCCCGACAGGAGATGGTAATGATAATTGTGGGAAGTAGTACACGGTGTGCTCATGCTCTCACATCTAAAATATTCGTTGTTGAATATTTCAGATTTTGGAACAAATAAGCAACATAGTGTACTTGATTGCTAAACTAAGACATTGTGAAGTCTCTCAAACCACGACCTTCGTCAACAACACAGTGCAGGTGATGACATGGATGCCTTACGGTAACCTGGTTTGGTATAAAAAGAAAGACTTACAACATGAGTTAGCTTGCTATTAGACGATAAATAAAGTGGCTGTGGCGGGATAATGATGGTGATGATTTTGGTGACGAGTAGTTGGATATGAGATTGTAGGTCAAAAGTTAAGGTCATTACTTAAATATAAAACTAGTTTGTATTATCCATAGCGCACTTAAATTGACTCTCTCCCTGTCTACTTCTCTCTCTCTCTCTCTCTCTCTCTCTCTCTCTCTGGAACACGAAACTCAAGCTCTGATCCAGATCAATCTTTGCTGGTGGGGCTCAAGGATACCTCAGATAACTAGACATTAAAAATTGCCAATTAGTACACTGCCTCGCAATATTTTACATATCTAACGACATCTACTTCATAATAAATTTAGAAACAATACTCATTTTTTTCTCTTATTATCAGAACTTGTACCATTTAATGCAGTGAGTACTTTTATTTTATTTCATAAGTAATATTGTTGTGCCCAAATGCCAGAAGGTAAGGCTTTAATATAATGTAAATTCCCTTGATTATACCTTTTAATATCTCTCTTTATAAATGTTCTTGTAGTTGGCTGATTTTTAGCCGCACTCTGAGCACATTATGGGCTAAAATTGTGCAGAGGAAATGGAAGCTAAGTGCCTTTCCTATCGACACACCGAGGCAGCCGACCAGGCTGGCCTAGGCAGGTATTGAACCCGGGATCCTTGGATTAGGAGTCCGACGCTCTAGCTACTGGGCTACCTCGACTCCCTCTTTTGAAATGTTATTCGCATTAGTTAACTCAGAATATTTTTCATGTATACAATACATATCTTGAAAATATTACCAATAGTATTGTATCTGAACCTGCATGAAGAACAGATCTAGTCAACATTTATTCTCCTCTCACCACCACTTCAGCTTTCTGGATTGGACCTATCCCAATATATGCCAGTGTCGACTCTCATCGATTAAAAATGATTTTAAAACAAAACTTATCACATTCTATATTTCTTAACTTCCAATTCTGATCGCTAATGAACAGGCAACTTAATAAGTAGGCATGACAGAGGGAATTGTTCCCATAAGGATGAAATGTCACACCTACCATATATTAATTAAGTGTTGAAAGATTTTAACTGCTTTTCTGAACGATTAAATGCACGCTTTATATCAAAAATAGGAGCTGGTGTCAGTTGAAATGAGATTTATTGTGACACGATGACAAGTGTGCATTACAATGCAGTTTTACAGGATCCTAAACTGAACTCATTGGCTGTTTCGTAGCTACGGATTACTTAGATCGAAATGATTGACTTTTCATTATGATATTTGCACTTGCAAAACTTATCCGCTTTTTGATCAAACTATCTTTTGTATATCGGCAAGCCTATATGATACAAAATATGCTTTTGTTCTTTTCTTATCAATTAGTTTTTTTATAATCTATTATATAATAGTGTGCAGATGAGTACAGTAAGATAAATCAAAATATGGCCGTACTTGCCTATCAAGGTTCTACTGTGAACATAGAACGGCCCAAATGTATGTTATGACTTTTGTCCCTCTCAAGCATGGATATGTAATCAAATAATGATCAATGTGTGCACATGAATGGTTATAAATACAGTCATTTATTAATGATCTCTTGTAGAAAAGAGTTGATTACAACGAAAGATTATTCTCTACATATCTAAACGTGAGACATATTTTGTGAGAGACATTTGTAGTTGAAAGAAGTTTTGTACCACACAAAATGTTGTTCATAATTTAGCTTTTGATGATTATTCAAAACCTGATTTAAATAAAAGACTATGTAATAGAAAGACTGGATCAATATCTGACGAAGTTTATCTAGCCCAAGTAATTTACACACTAGAAACATGATACACCACACGATGTTCGAAATAAATGCACTATTATTGAAGAGTTTGTTCGTTACATTGGGCACAATTCATATATACAGCCAACAAAATGAAAGTGTTTGAATTAGAGAAATTAATCCTTAAACATTAAAACGTTCGTGATCGGTTTCCATATTTTGTCAGAGACGAATTCCACCTAGCAATCAACAATGTAAATCATATTTTGAGGAGTGTCTTTATATTTTATCTCATTTTAAGGAAGCAAGATGCGGACATGTTTAACAAGTCAATTGTTATTTTAGGTTCAAGATGGAAGACTACTCAAATTATTTACATACACAAATTGTTCAGAAGGAGATAATCTGAAGCTGATCAAAATGAAAAAAATGGTGGTCAACGACATAATTTTCTCGATATGGGCAGCATTGTAATATGACCCTCTCAGTTGGGCCATACATGAGATCCAATTGGATTTTGCCCTGCATGAGAAGTTTTTACATTTTATTAATTTCTTACATCAAGATTTTTCGAATACTCAGCAGATATATCTTTACCGATATCAGTTTTGGAAAAACGAAATATTTTTCATCTGTCACCTGTCTGCAACAAACATATAACAATATTTGTATGCAGAATGTAAATAAGAATATACTGAACGTGACGTTTGAACCAAGACGCTACTCGGAATATTATCTTAATTTCGTTCGCTATTGGTGATTCGAGCAGACATTTTATTTGGATAAAGTTTTAGTTTCATAAACAAATTAACAAGTTGTATAAATCTGATTACGGTAAGACTGCATTTTTGTGTCTTTAAACGAAATGTTGATCTAAAATCCACGTTCACCTGAGACCATTTTACGGCATGCCGCACAATGATTTTTATGACTTAAAGTCACGTGTAATGATGCAGATATTGAGTTTAATAATTTGTTTCTCAGTGTAATGATTATCTTTTAATAAATTAAAGGTTGAACAATATTTTTGTTCATTTTTTTTCAATGGCGCAGAAGATGCCGTAAACTTCTCAGACATTTTATAATTATACTTCTGCTTTATAGCAGTCATTCAAGGGAGAACGTACCGTTTACACTGATTAAACTCGAAATAATACAGTTCAATAATACAGTTCTCCCTATTTATATTTTCATATTTGTTAAGTTTATCGAAAGTATCCTCTTTACAAAAATGTAAATTGTTACCCAAATAAATATCACCGTTCGATGTCATAGGCGTGACAAAAGTGTAGAGGGCATATCTGCTACAAACATGATGTACAATGTGGAACAAGCCATACCTAAAGGAATTTATGAGATGAAAAAACAAATATTAGTCTTGAAAAGTTCTTATCTCACAACTTCAAAGCATGTCAAGTTCAATGGTGCTGAACATAATAGCTAATTACAAACCAGATTATTTTTTTCACGTTTCTTCCTTGTAATCATAAATAAATACCTGTATTTTATTTCTTCTATACTGCAACTTTAAATTATCGATAATGAGTCAATTTTGGTAATTTTCCAATAGTTTAGCTATTGAAAACTGCCGAGTGCCTTTCGGCTTGAACAATTCATTGCGGAGGTTATGGTACCAATTGAAAGATTTGTTACCTTCAAAACATTTTTGTTTTGAATTTATGTATGATTGTGTGTACGTTTTGAAAACTTAAATATCACATAAATCAGTGTATATTTTTATATTTAGGTGACCATATTGAAAAGAACATATAAATGATGATTGGGATTCAATGAATAAGCAGCACCATGCTAAAAGTTATGAAATTCGATTAATTACCGTATAATTCGAGTCCAAATCCAAACAACATAGACCCTGATCTGCCGTCGCATAATGCCCCTTGAAGAGAAGTGTCTATGTTGTTTGTTCTACTGATTACTCCTTACAAACTGTATAGACCCAGTTTGCAGTTGGTGTAGGATTCTACGCGAGTATATACGGTAATAGGATTAAAGACAGCTATAGATCTTACACGAGTGCTCACTTCAAATGAAATTTATGAAACTCGCCAAATAATTCCTATCTTACAGGAGCCTTGGTGAGCAAACGATTAAAATTATTCGAGGAGTTTCATTAATTTCATTTCATATGAGCACAAATGTAAGATTCTATTAATATCATGACGAAAAACACAGATTTTTTTAAAAAGCCAAACTTTGAAATAAACTCGGATGCCTCGGTCCTTACACT
Organism: Margaritifera margaritifera; assembly: GCA_029931535.1. NCBI lineage: Eukaryota > Metazoa > Mollusca > Bivalvia > Unionida > Margaritiferidae > Margaritifera > Margaritifera margaritifera. Next base: position 4,474,219 of record JAQPZY010001627.1, on the reverse strand, counting down.
TTTACTTTGCATGACGTTATGACGTCATTTGTGAAGGCATATATATATATATATATATATATATATATATATATATATATATATATATATATTATGGCAATATTAGCGTAAATAACAGAGTAGTCATTACACTTGACATGATTAGATACAAGAAAGGTGTTATTTTAAATTCACTTGTTACCTCCAATCATTAATTTAAAAATGCGATTAGCCAAAATTTTTCGGTGAAACTGTCCTTGTTGGGAACATTAATGACAGATTTGTTTGCTCAAAATGTAAACATGACCTTGTTTGGTTTTATTCTTCCAAACTGTAACGTTAAGATTAAAAGATGCTACAACTCCCCAAGTTTTAGACCATTTGACTCTATTATAATCATTCTAATTATAATGTAATTAAATTTATCAGGACCATCATATCACTTTATGCAAGATTCGCTGGCAAGGCAATGACTTATTCATTTTGTCGGAGTTTTAAGGCAACCATGGGTTGTTACTTAATTACCAGCATATAATTAACTCTTTAATTAATGCCGAAGTCACATATTATACCATTAAACACAACTTCATATAGACATTTTTCTAGGTATTTTATTTATCTTTTGTCCTATATTTTTTACAAAGAAGCTATGCTGAAACAAAATTATTGTTATGGACTATAGCAGATTTGCACATTTAAATAGGCAATAGACAATCAGACATATACCTCACTAGTTTATCCAGTTTTTGGTATGACTTGTTGTTGATGCTGTTGTTGTTGTTTTATTAAACTCGCACGTAGGTATGCACCTTTTAAAAAGATAGAAATTTCAATACCTAGGATCGTATTTGTTGAATTGATAATACTCATCAAGAAATCCAATAGCCTCTTTCGTATCTGAATGCATAAAGAAATATCCAACATGTCTTTGCATTCATATTTCTTTTCAAATATGCCATTTATGATTAACACCATTCTTCAAAAAAATGTCTTTAAGTATATTTTGAATGTGTAGATAAAATCCTGAACTGACATTCCTAACATCAATAACAATTGCGATCAGAATCAAGCATAGCTTTCTCACTTTTAAAATATTGCCAATTCACAATCATCAAATGTTCTATTTTATTATAATGAAAATTATGAGAAACGAAAATCTGGTTAATCTCTTTGGAATTTAAAATAATGTATCTTCATGATTAATATTTGATTGTTTCAGCAATCATCAGTTGAAATATATAGACATTATCTTTCGGCATAAAATGTGTGTTAATTAAGGATGGTTTTCCGCGTATCTTTCCCATGGTAACACCAGGTGATGTAATCTTACAGCTTAAAGGGTCCTTCTCTATCAAGTTCCTATGGTAACACCTTGTGATGTTTGGTTTGGTGCTTTACGGCACAGCAACACAATTAGGTTATTTAGTGCCGAGGCAATTGGAGTAAAGTGCCTTGCCCAAGGACACACGACGGAAGGTGACCTAGGCTGTTCATGTGGTAGGATTCGAACCCGCAACCTTTCGGTCGTGAGGCCGGCACGCTAACCAAGTTTCTCTATCAAGTTCCTATGGTAACACCGGATGATGTAATCTTACAGCTTAAAGGGTCCTTCTCTATCAAGTTTGAGTGAATAGTGTTATCTTATTACGGACGTTGAATGTTACGAACGTTAATGTATTTTGTTAAAGGACTGTTTACGTCATTTTATGAATTTTGACAATAGCAAATTCTATGAAAGACGTCTTAGCCTTCAGTGCATCTCATAAAGTTATAAACTGTGTATTAATTACACAGTTGTAAATTGTATCATAACACAGACTTGGTATTGAGATGAGGAACAAATCCATTCGTTCTGACCGAAAAAGGAACCTTGGTTCGTCTCGATTTTAGATGAATATAAATGTTGATGCATGAACAGGATCTATATACAACCTTGAGAACAAACGAGTCGAGCATTTACCGGTATAATGCACGCGATCTGTACATTATCAACACTACCAGGTAAGGGAATGTACATAATGATTATGTTATCATGTACATCTGCGGTTCAATATCCATAAAAATTAAGTCTCCTCCAGGTAATTACATCCCTTCATATGCTTCTGATTACAGGTAAACTCTGATATAATTTTTTGTTTCAAGGATACACATTTGGTTTGTTTCTTTCAGATTGTGACTGGAGTAACCACTCACGCACCAACATTTTACATTCGTTCTAAGTCGTGACAAAAGTAGGTTAAGCTTTCTTATCTTCTTAACACTAGAACTTTCAAACAATTGAATTTACAACTGTGTAACTAAAAAAATTCTCAAAACTTTTAAAGATATATTGCAAGATAAGTCGTTTCCCTATCATAGTTGGTATATCGAAATTCAATAGAAATACGTAAACAGTTCTTTTTATCTACAAGGTCGTACAGATTCAAAAACAACGTTCATAAATATAAATTGAACTTTTTCTTGTAGACTCGTACAGGTACTCTGCATTAAAACCACCAAAATGACGTTTATTTTAAAAATAAATACTTATATGTAACAAACAAAATAAATATTATGATTTCGATCCTTATCATCTATATCAAAGGGAGAGTTAGTGTTGAATTCAATTTCATCGATTAAAAATAAGAAAGAAGAACTTGTTTCAGTTCGTTATAACGTAATAAACATGTTTTGCAGTTATACAGGTTATGGTATAATACAAATATTACAGTCGTCAATGAAACTCAGAGACATCGATAAATTTTACTTTTCTGCATTATTTGTTATACGTGGCCAGTTTCGTTCATGGTCAGGCTTTTGTGACATAATTTCAAAAGAGAAAAATATTTACAGATTTTGACTGGTGTAGAATGTCAAAAAATATTTCAAGTACAAGATACCACACATACCAAGCGACATGCTAATTTTATAAAATGTCATACTCAGAGACCAATACAAAATAATAATGATGCCATCCAAACTTTTGCGTTCCGTTTAAGGAAGCGGGCTTAACAGAATACTATTAACATTAACAGGCATGTGTGTAAATATTTATCTGTAGTATCGGTGCGACATGTAAAAAAATAAAAAACAAAAATAAACAAATAAAAAACAAACATAAAGCATATAGATACAAAAGCATCAATGAAATAAGAGAAAAATATCATCATCAATGAATAACTGTAACATCAAAGTAACTACGCACTGATGGAAGTGTAAAGATGATTGACTAGCAATTTTATAACAACCGTTAACAACGTAAATGCAAATCAAATCATGCACTCTGAATATGTGCATGTGCGGGTCTTTCTGTGTTAAATAGATTCTATACGTGCACTCCTAGCACACCTTGTTTTTCTTCTATGGTCTAAAGAGTTAATAACGCACTGGGACGAATTGAATGTGATATAAAGAACAAGTAAAACGACCAATAGGTCCCGACATACACATTTTCACACGATAAGTACAAAGAGTAATGTTTGCGTTTATCGAGTAAGAGTTATTCCTCCTCTCCTATTGTTGAAATGTTCGGATATTCTCTCTATCAAATCCTCGGGGAAGAGCTATAAATTAGATCATTAATTCAACAATATAGGTCGTAAAGAATATTTTTGAAAGGTTTGGCTTAGTTTGGTTTTGTGGGTTTAATGCCATTTTTCAGCACATGATAGGCTGTACATGGAGGTCAGTATATGTGGTGGAGACAGAACGCGGGAAGATCACGGGAAGAACCATCGACCCACTGAAAGCTACTGGCATTTTTTCTCACATATCCACGTTGGTCGAGGCGAGACGCGAACTCACACGGACAGAGGTGAGATGTGTGAGTGATCTGAAAAGCACCTTAGACCACTCGGCCACCTTCTGCAAGGAAATAAAATGCTTTCACGTCTGTAACATTATCTACATGTGTGCTTGTGAGATATCATGAAGCGTTTTTAGCAACATACATTTTACAGTAAAATGTATTTTATTATTTTTTTTATTGTATAATACATTTTATAATGAAATATTGAAACGTATCGGTGGGAGAAAATTGATATAGACACAGTAGCGATACCACTTTTATCAACACAGTTGCAATATCACTTTTGGAACTACTTTCTTTTCCCATTTATGAAACATATTTGCCATTATGGATTATGTTATTTAAACGTGTATTTCCATATTTAGGATTATTTAATTGTTCTTCTTTTTCTTCTCTCTCTTTCGCTCTCACCCTCGCTTCCCCTCACTCTCTACATCAGGATGAACGGATCTTAAAATATCAAGACTGTAGTATATAATTATGTAATCAATGAAGAGATGCCATAAGAAAATGGATAACAACGATATTCAAGGTCACCCATACAGCACCTGTTACACTATAAGACAAACGGTACACGTTTTTTAGCCCCCCCCCCCATTTTTGATTAAATATAGCAATACAATTGTTTATGTAGCGATTTTAACTCTCATCACAATCATAATCATGTCTGAAAACGATGGAGAAATCGTGGATAGATGACTGTTGATTGCAAAGCGAAATTAAGTGACAATCAAAATTTGGGTGGAACGTGTGTTACCTAATTAAACAGCCAGCTTGCCAAGGCCGCACAATTCATGTATGAATGCAGAAATTTTAAAAAAAAATCATTATAGGTAAACTCATACACATTAAAATCTTTTATTTAAAGACGTTACAAACTGAAGTCTGTCGGATACGAACGCTCTGTGATGGTTCTATAGTACACCAACCCCAACAATGTTCACGGTATCAATTCGCGCAAGAAATGTGTTAACAAAAATAAAAATCTCTTCATTTTCGTATGAAAACAGTCATTTACATGACACAATACACACGTTGAAGCATTATATGTAGAAACTAAATTTGTAAACAGCCATTGTCTTAAATTATAGTAAAATTTCGAAATTTCTTTTCATCGACGTAGTAATGTAGCTGTTAATAGCATTGGCATCGAATGTATAAAAAAAAAAAACTATGACAATCGACGTCTTTGCCTTACAAATATATAATAAAATAAAATCTTCGGTGTTTTTTGAGCGGATATAAGGAAATATTTTACTCGTAATATGGAAACAGTTTGCATTGTCACTTATGACTTTACCACTCGTAAAGTGGTAACATTTTGCATTGTCACTTATGGCTTCACCACTCGTAAAGTGATAACATTTTGCATTGTCACTTATGGTTTCACCACTCATGACGATACACTGATTATACCTCAGTCGTAAAATATTTGCTTATATCTATTTATCCACAATATTTTTGTTTAAGAAAGTTGAATGTAAATAAGAATAAAAGTAATAAGGTATAATACCTTTTTCTTGATAACTTGTCTGCATATAATCCAGCACAAAATTTAAACTAGTTCTTCTTTCCCATTTTGCAAATTATATGTTTTAAATACCTTATCCTAAGACGGACACACAGACAGACTGAACGACATATAGAAAATCATACCGAGATATAGACATATAGATAGATAGATGGATAGACATATACTTTGTAGAGACATAAATATTTGCACAAGTTGTCAAGGTAATTGTATTGTATAATGTGCGAGACCTTTTTGTGCAATCTGCCATGTAGAAAAGCTAAAGGCCGCCAGTATTTACCTGATCAAGAAAGATTTACTTTTGTTTTGCTTTGCACACATTGAGAAAACATTTTTCACTGACAGCTGCCTCTGTGTACTGTTTTTATGGTTTGATTTGCATTACATGTAATTTAGAGTGAAAATTGAAACTCACTTTAGTTTATTGATAACGTATGCTCAGAAGCCAGTCGACTATATAACTTAACAAAAACTTCATATAATTCCTAATATAAACAAAGTGTATCTATCCATAGTCGAATTTTAACGCACTTTAAATGCAACTAAGGATCCTGATATTCATATCCAGTAAATTCTGGGCGTTTGTCTGGAGTCAACACCTTTAAGAACAAAATATATTCTCGAGCCTTCATGCCAGTAGAATATTCCAATGCCAAACCCATTAATTTAATCAGCACTCTGAAATTGCTTCCTTCTGTTTTTTGTTTTGAATTTCATCATCAATAGTTTTCCATGGAGTACACATGTTGAACATACTATACCAAGATGGGCAAGGGGGAGGGAGTGTCAAAACTTTTGGACCACAAAGTAAGGTCAATTCTTTTTTTTATCTCGATGTTCATAAATTTCCTGCTTATTTGTATTCTGATATTGAGCAACTAAGTACCCATTATGATTTAGTTTTTCTTATGGGATTCTACAAAAACAAAAAAGCTGTTTGTTTGGTCTCGGATAATTTACCACCTTGGGGCTTGAAACTCAGAGTCTCAGAAACCATATCAGGCACATTAGTTGTCTCAGCGATACTTCTGGAGGAACCATTCATGTTATTTTTTAAATTTACCTTTTTGTTAATTATGCATATTCCTAGTGTTTGTGCTATTTAGAGATACATCGCAAGGGTAGCGTTCCAAGACTCTTTAATCCAACCAAAATTACATATCACTTCAAATCTTGATACCATTCTAATAACTTCGGAACACACCTTATTTGTCTTCAGTTCTGTTTAAAAAACAAGTTCCAGAAAGATATTGTTTACTTTGACAGATATATCTATTTTAATAGATTACAACACGAGGCAAAGGGATTAATGCGAAGGTGCATTGTTGTATCTGCTAATAGATTATAGCAGTGTACAGGTACATGCATCTTTTAATTCTGGTATTATAATGTTTTCCTCCTGATACTATGCTATTACAGTAAATATGTGTTTCTCAGTAGTACAAAATATCTCATGCGTAAATTCTTCTTTTATACCAAATTGTTAGCGCAGCAATTAGTGCAAATAAAGGTGCTGTTTCTGAACTGAAAACCCATGTTCAATCTTGAAAATACTATCTTCTCTGATTTATCTCCAAATATGACTACATTTGAAGCTCTTAGGGCTGAAATGGTTTGTGTTTTTTGTTGTTGCTATCATTGCTCTGGCTCCTTGAAATAATACTGCTAAATCATAATATATTGTTACCCTTATTATCCATATGTTTGCCAGATACGATCAATCACGTACTGCACACAAAAATACATTTACTCGAACATGATATATTCCCCCACAAAACTCTCATTTAATTTAAAGTGGTAAGATGACTCAGAACCTAATTATGTTAGTGGGAGGCGCAAAACCGGAATAAATACACTGGATTTCACATTTGCTCAACCTAGAAGAGAAAAAGTAACCTCCGCCCCAAAATCATTCCCCAAGAAACATGGACAGAAATGTCATTGAGTACTCTAGTGGCAAAATCAAACATAAGCAATCTAAGCGCAATCCGTTTGTGTTATGCAACTTTCCTTCCAAGTAGAAGATAAAACATATCCATCATTCTAAACTTATAGTCAAAAAGTACATGAATTACGTTTGTATATTAGTACCCAACTTGTTGTTAGTGTCTAAGTACAATAGGGATCAAATCCTGAGTTTAAAACTATAGCAAATTTGAAAATGTGCTTCTCATTTATGTGATTCTCGTTTTATTACTGAACATTGAAGAAGACAAACATGGTTTACCTTTATTCGAGAAGTATATCCTAAAGAGTGATAATTCATGTTATGACTTTGGTCAGCTCTTCTCATATTCTCAAGGGCACTGTGAGGTCAATCAAGTGAAAGTGACTCAAACATATGTTTTTAAAAGACACATATTAAATTAGGTTGCATAGTGTTCTACATTTATCCACCAATAGTAATTCATTCAATCCAAAATAAGATCTGAACACTAGTCGTAAGAATCAGTAATAATAATAATAATAATAATAATAATAATAAAGACATCATATTATGTAACTTATTTGGTGTCGATTAAGTATTCTCTGAAATTGTTAATGCTTATTGTTTTCTTTACTAAAGATTGTGTTATTTAAATGTCATATTACGTCACAAATATTATAGATTATAATCGATTCATCTCAGCTACCCTGCAATATCTACTTGCGGTTGAACTTCTCCCAGACAATGTTAAATATCGTGTTTTACGGCAGAGCAACACAAGTAGGTTATTTAGTAGCGAACAAACAAGCGTCAACTTGCATGCAATAATACTCGTGTCTCACATATATGCGTACTCTTTTTCTAAACTCACTGATACACTTACAGAATCGTAACCTAATGGAATAAACTGCGAAATTAAATAGATTCAACTGCCCGACCAGAGCCAGTAAAAATGTGTTATCATAGGCTCTCAACGCTTGTGAGTAATAGTTGCCTGATAGTTACTTTTATAATTAGAATGTTGGCATCCCTTCTGGGTTATAAAAACTCTGATGGCTTCATTTAACAAACAGAGATTCAAAGATACGACGACTCATGAGGTGTAATGCAGTGTAAAAACGAGCTTCTCTATATTGCACATATTCTCTTCACTTAAATTAATATTTCCTAGCCAGTAAAAAATGTAGGTTTTTCAGGAATATGTTCTAAGCTGTTTTGTTGCCATACGAACCTAACTTACCAGTCATAATGCGCCCAGTACACGAGAACGAGTATTCTCTTATTCTTTACCCCAGTCCATAACCACAAGCTGGGTCATCCAGTATCATACCAAAACTACCAGATTTTGTAGTATTGATGATACAAAGAGCAAGTCTAATGCCAGGGTCTTCAGTGTTTGACTATGGACTATGTTTTGACAAGACAAGAATAAAATACCCAAGCATCACATCTCCAAACGTAAAAGCCGAGGACGCTTACTCTGAGCATGAACCATGCTACTGATTTTATGCGGCATATACATTTGATTCATACAGGAAATGTCACAACAAAAAGACATACCTTTATTATATGCCAAACTAATTAGCTATCTGTTGAATTAAGTTTTTGGTCATCACGAGTAATCCCATTGGAGTTTACAATCTAGATCCATTTTCTTCACACGCTTCTGTAGAAGAAGCAATAATTCACGAAATTTTCGATTGGACTTAAAATTGGTTGATTTAGAGGGTTTGTGAGAATTATCTATTTGCTGATGGGTTGTTTAAAACATTTTTGGCTTTTGCTTAGTGCCAACCTTTCAGTAGCAAAGCATTACTATTAATAGTCGTACACTTCTTTGTTAGACTCTAAGAAGGTCCCATAGCACATCTTAAGGGGCAGCATTCTTGTTTTTGAACTGCAAAAAAAGTTAGCACTCAAAATTGCTGACTTTCTTCCTCAGTCAAAGAGTACATGTGCTTTATAATACATAACTGAAAAGATTTTCGGTCCATTAAACAAGGAACTCCCTCTTTTGAAACATCCTAAAATATGCAGGATAATTTACTCTACATGATGCATATGTGGTCAAATATAGAACCTCCTATCCCAATATGGTTTACATAGTCTTACACAGGATTGAAATAAATGATGGAACAATGAGTTGCCATATATTCTCTCTCTCTCTCTCTCTCTCTCTCTCTCTCTCTCTCTCTCTCGTCGTGAAACTCGTAAGTGTCACAAAAGATCGCTTTGCCTAAATTCAAAGATTTACTTTTCCGTTCAACTCATTCTCAAAGTTGGATAACATGATGTCGAAACCGATTTCGTTGGCAATATCAAGCACTGCAGACATAATTGCCACCCTATCTTTATTACATAATTTTTCACTACTTATTCAGAGAATCTATAATTATCTTACTCCGAGCTCTGTACATACAATGAAAAAAGAACCTTGATATATGCATAAAGGTATATTTTTACATATACTGAGTGATAATCTCGATTCGAAAATGGAACCCTAGCTTTTATGGTGATGGATATAGTTTTATAAGAATTAGATAACATTTTCTAAGGGTGTATTTACACATAATATAAAAGAAAATCCCATAAGACGCAAAGACGAATATTTAATTGGAATTAATCTTTGATATAAGTTATTGTTGACTCTCTCTTCCTTACAAATATTTATCCTTTCTTATGTTAAGCAAAACTATTTTGTTTCACATTCCGATGCAGCTAGCATTGTAGCCATACAAACTGGTTAGTGCTCATAAGTATAGTTTTCGCCTTTATTACATTCGATGGCTCAAACATGTCAATTCCGTTTTCTCAGAATCTTGCTTAAATGTATACAGATGATGACGTCGGAAAGAAGGTCAAGTCAGTCGTAATATTTGTTTTTACAAACCAAGGAGCAAGTTAATATCTGCATTCACTTTTTACATAAAACTGCAAATGGTATTATTAGCATACCTATTTTTAATGTTAATGAAAAGGTTCAACGTTAAATGTACAATTATTCTTATAGATGCCTTCATATTCTACTCCCATAATGAAAGACATCTAACCTGTATACAAATGGTTGCTAATACTAAATAATGCCAGTTATAACGTTACAACGTCAACACCACCCACCCCTTCTAACGTGTTATATATATATATATATATATATATATATATATATATATATATATATATATATATATATATATATATCTGTCTCTGTCTGTTCGTCTGTCTGTCTGTCTCTCTATATATATTGGGTAGATTTTCTGAAGCAAAATATGTCACTTACATGAGTATAATTGGTCGGCTGTCTGGATAAAGTAGTAAAATTATAACAGTAAATATACATTTTGTGCATTTAATGAACTACTGGAGCATAACATCAATTGACTGTGGGCAATGAATGGCTTTTATTTGATAAACGACCGGCTTTTAAATGTGCAAATGAATAGCGGTGTGTCCTTGTACTACTGTTTGGCATTCACTACTGGTATAATCCACTTCTTGCATATAGTAGTGATTTAACAATATGGCCTCTTTGGGTACATTTGGCAGACTTCTAAAATGGCTAGCTTTCTTGGACGCTATTTGAATCCATGAAAATGATGATTTAAAAGTACGTTTATCATTTTCAAAGTCATGTATGAAGAAATCATGTATGTGTTGTAGGAAATATCAAGAATGTCCAAACTTCTTTCAAGTATATTTTCACAGGATGACACACCTATACCGGATGATCAAGAACAGGTAAGTTCCTGCTGATTTTCTGATCACAAACATTGTATATACAAAAAGCAGGTGCTTAAAAAATAACTAACGAATGTGGCCTTTCTGCTATCGATATTTAGTAATTGTGTTTTAAAATGCTCTACATATGGAGTTGTCTCTGACTAATGAGAACACAGTTGCGATTTTAAGACTTTTTATGGGCATTGGGGTCTAATCGTCGTTTTTCTTTAAGTAATATTTTACAGAAATATTAATTCAAGCAATTTTTGCAAGAGCGTCAATACGAATCCCTCGCTACAACACACCCACCCACCGAGCAGGTGATTGTATACACTGGAGCTTCTTGTCAAACTATGTGACCTTTCCAATGAGTCAATCTATTTTCAATGTACTTTCGAATTAATACCTATTCTAAGAATTATCAGTTTATATGTGGACAGGAAATGATATTTAAGAAAAGGCAAATTTTTTCTCTTGCTCGAATATCATAAATAATTACTCTATCTATACTTATATATCTTTTCCTGGCACTTCCAAGCTTAGAACATGTACAAATAGTCATTTTAATTAAAATGACTGTAGGCATGTCATGCATTCATGAATGTACAGCCGAAAGAACCCGAGTGGCAATCGAATAAAAACATTATACACAACTTTACTCTTATCCGATTAAGCACCTTCACCCTTATAAATCATGTGGATGAGATGATTGATTAATGTAGAGTTGTGATTTGCTTTTCACTTGATACACATCGAGACGAATAAATGCATGTAAGTTATGTGAGAAGTAAGATGTGAGGATTTATTCTATTTTATTTATTAATCTCTATATTGTCCAAGTTGACTGATTCATGATATCCTACATGCCACTGGACAGTTTGTATGTAAGAGTTGCGAATTGAATGACGTTTAGCTGATTTTCTCTCCGACAGATGTTTTGTCACTTATAATTGGTTCTGTCGGCGTTGTCTTACCTTTTTCCGGATTTGCTTGACGTTTAATGTTTTTGCTTGTGTATATAGGTTGATCAGCTAGAGAAGAAAACGAATACAAGTAGTATAAGTCAGCAGGAACTTTACTATGATTTGGATAGAGAAGATCGAGATGAAAGGAAAATATTTCGTATCAACGATACTTTGGAAAATAATGTAAATAATAGAGTTAATGGAAATATACATAACACTCATGCCCTACATGAATCTGAATTTGAAAAAGTGAAAGAGAGAGATCGATCATCGAGCAGGGTTAGTCAAGTAATTGTAGCAAAAGATGCGGACAGTGGAAGTAGAGCAAGTATTCAAAGTCAAACTGGGAAAATAATTCCAAAAGATGAAAATGGAAAAGGCTCAGAAACTGATTCAGAAAAGGTTCGTGTAAATGCTGATGAAATCAGTCATAATGGTTTTGTAAATCAAAAGAGCAATCAAGCAGATTTTATTGACGCTGGTAGGAAAGGAAATGACCATGAAGACTACGAGAAAGCAAGAAATACATTTGATGAACACAAAGAAAACGAACAGGCAGGAACAACTTTCAAAATTAAGGGACAACAATCTATCGAACTTGAATACCAAAATAGTCGCAAAACAGAGATGTCTTTTAGAGAGAGTGACCTAAGTGGAGAACCCACAGGAGGTCAAATCGAAGAGGAAGTTCAACATAAGAAAGATACGGATGGGAAACGGGAGGATAATATTGATATGGGTCGAATGCGAGACAATTTGCCTCACATAAGTTCCGATTGGAGGGAACATGCAAAAGAAAATGACTTAGATATAGAAAGAAACGATGATAATGACTTGAATATGATTAATACAGCTGAAAAGGAAGGGAAGGAGGGTCTCGAAGGATCACAGCGAAGTATGAAAGAAGATAAAACAATAAACCAGAGAAAAATTAAAAGTGGTAATGATTCGGAAAGGAATATTGCAACTGATATGCGAATAGGAAATAAAGACGCCGTGAAACCAGATACACCTTCAGATGATTTAAATCGACAAGGAGAAATAGAAGTTGATTCGGGAAGTGAAAGAGGTATTATTGGTACTTTTACCAGGGAAAATGCTAATTATTTCACTGCCAATATCCCAGATCTTACTTTCAATACTAAAAGTGAAATTTTAGGTGAAGACAACCTTGAAGGAATAAACGAAGCAGAGAGTGAAAGAACATTCGGTATCGCTGAAGATCAACAAAGGAAAGAAAGTAAAATTAACGATAGTAAAGATCCTAACTCCGGTGACGATGGTTTTCGAGGGATGGAAACCAAAACCATACACACGTCTGTTTCGAACACTGATGAAAACGTGCAGGATAATCACGGAGACCAAGACTTAAGAAAGACACGTAATGATGGTGAAAACGATGGTTCAAATATGGAACCTTCTCCGATGGATAAAGAAATAATTCAAGGTGGTGCAATTACCCAGGTTGTAAATTCGATCCGAAGCGAATACAAGAAAGAAAATAACTTTGTAGAAGATGATGAAGGTAAAGCATCAAGCTCTAGTGATGCTTCTGGATATTCATGGGGAAAAAAAGAATCTAGGCGGGATGAAAAAGATAACATTTCCGATTCACACGACACAAAAGTGGAACAAATAGATAAAGAAAACGCAAAAAGTGATGACATTGGTAAATATGGGGTGAAGTATTCAAGGCTTAATGAAGAAGCCAAAGAGAAAGATGGAGAGGATAATGTTTTACCTACTCACGTGAGCTTATTACCTATAAAATATAGAATTGTTCCTTAAATGCTTTAACACGTTTCTCGAATCATCTAGACCTTCTTTCTTGTGGACATAAGCTAGCCCTAATGTTTATAATTTTTGTGTTAAATTCAAAACTAAACAAATTGGTAATGTTTTCATTTATTTTTTATTTGCAGCATTATGTTTCAAAACACTAGAAACAGCAATATCTTCTTCGCTGGAAAGTCAAATAGCATTACGAATAGATGAGGTTGCCTAAACTCTTGAGTACCTAGCTATGCCGATGTTGGGAGTGGGGGCTTTAGGGCTAAGTTCAAATGCACGGACATTTTCAGCAGAGATGCCAGATGTATTTAACTAGTTACAGTGTTTAAAGTGTGCTTGCATTATGTTCACTATCGCTATTATTTAAAATTTCATAACTTTTTCTAATACATATACGTTATTAAAAAACGGAATAAACTGATTCACTGACTTTCACTCGCGATAGAAGATAAAAGCTGGCGATCCATATGTTGAAAATGTAAAGCAGTAAAAGAAAAATCTAAAACAGAGATCCAGTTAGAATACGTTTCCATTCCACAAGAATAATCATAATTGGCATATTAACAGCAGATCCGCTTGAACATTGTTTTATTTACAATATTTAGATTTGCTAGCACTTTTTAAAAAGCCACGCATTGCAGTGTTACCTATCTAGTTCAACGCTCATAATATATACCGACTGTCCTAAGTAAAGTAGAATACGCGCATGAGATCATTAGATCACCCTACGTGCTCTGGCGGGCAATTGCCCCCGGGAGCTAGGCGAGAAGGGCGGGGCGCAGTCGAAAGCTTCCTTTTTTTAGATAGCTGTAACCGGGGCGTAGATGTGGTTGGAGAGTTGGAGGTTGGCAACTGACAGACAAACTGTTCTCTGTGGCAAAGTAGGGGCGGCCACTAAAGATCAATGCCTCCTGGCACCTCGAACCCACGCGCCGCCACTGCCTACGTGTAACCTAACTATTGAAAAGCACTAAAGAAAACAATAATGGCCATTTAGGCATTTGAGGAGAATTAATATTGCCTTATATAGAGGGTTTACTACGATGCCGGGAAATTGAAATGACTGTTTTTTTGAGACAAGAAATCCATTTTTTCATGAAAAGTCTATAAAGCGAAGAACAGTGTTTATACGGTGAGAAAGTTTTCTTTACCATAATGTTTTATAAGTTTTGATAGACGTGTATCTTTGTTTCATTTCTTAATGTACAGTTTCTAAATTTCATGTGTTATCTCAATGACAACTGCACAGAGAAAATTGACATTTTTATAAGACAATTTGATGAACACTAAAGTTAACTTCTTAAAAAGATAAGATGAAGATAACAACTTAGTCTGCACAACAATGCGTTTCAATTAATTTCTTTCCTAATTTGCTTAGATTATTTAACGGCATCCTTAAACTGAATAATTCTACCATATGCGTTTTCTTATTTCTGAATAACAATTTTTGTATAATATATCTAATACTCCAGGTCGAAACTGATGACTCAAGGGAACACGATGAAGAAAAAGACGGAGAAGCAGAGGCGAAAGAGGGAGATGAACATGCAAATCAGGTAAAATTGCTTATTACATAAAAGGTGATCAGAAAGTCATACTAGTTTTATTAAAATCTCGCATAAGCGCTACTACTAAAAGGGCGTGGATATTATTTAAAAGTACTATCTAGAAAAGTACATTGAGCTAAAGATACCACCGTTTCGCTGCAACATTTCTGTTCTGACAGAAAAATAGATTTCCATCTAAATCATGTTATTATTCATTTCTAACCGGTTCCACACGGACACCGACCGCTAACTTGCCTCTCTTCTTTAAGCTGTTTTTAGATAATATAAAACAGTAAAAAATATAATGTGATCACATTTAGTTAAGACTGTATCCACTGAACATTGATAACAGCATGCGTTACTACAATTGACCATTTTTCGTTTTCTGGTTTTTTGTTGCACATTTTTGCATTTGCTTTTACAGCAAAGTATTGTTTTGTCCTTGGTTTGAATAAATAGGCCACACTTCTTAAAAGAATTGGTGAAATAGTATTAATTTTATTTTATTAATAAAAATAAGATGGAGAAAGTCCAGAAATTAAATTTATGCCTGTCTCAAACAGCGTAAAGATATTTCGCTTATTTGAAAATAGCCTATTAGCCAGATACTTCAATCACAAAAAGTACTTTCATTGTACAATTTTGATTAGACTGTTAATTTGAACATAATTGGTACTGTAATAAACCGCAGTAACACAAAGATGCTCACTATTTAAAGACTAGATATAAAAAATAGGAAACTACTTATTCAATAAAAGCAACGAACAGAATCATGATTAAATAACACATCTTCTGTATTTCCTCGTGGATAACGTGCAACACAGTGCCTACAGCGAATACCCAATTTTGTTGTGATGCACTGGCAGATCAGTGTTTACGAATCTTTGACAGACTTATGAGATAAATAGAACTTTGTTAACCCGTATCTGCCAATGCATTATGTGACGGCAGATCTTGGCCTACGCTGTTCATGGTAATGCAATATTTTTAATACAGGAAGGACAAGGAGGGAGCGATGGGATAGCTAGTGACTCGGATGAAGAAAATCCTATTCCAGAGCAGAGGAGATTGAAGATGATAGTAAAGAAAGATAGACCAACATATCGTTTATTGGTGTGCATCAGCAATGTACAACACTAGTTTGGTTTGGTTTGGTTGGGCTAAGCCCACATTAAGTTATTTAGCCTAATAGTCGCTTATGTTAAACATATCAGGTATACTTAGATCTATTGTGGAGGACAAACTGAAGGCAGCTTTGATTTTACTCGTTGATTTGAATAGGAATTCATCTGTTTTTTAAAGTTTAATTTGCTTCTTAGTAAAATGTAAAATCAGCGTCAAATATGTATAGAAGAAAGCTATCACGGGAGACGAAGGATACATGAAGGTAGCTTCGATCGTCTTTGTTTTTTGAAATTTGAATTTAGTTGTTCTTAAAGTTGAAAGCAATTGTAAGAAATAATACAATCAGCGTCAAATATGTATAAATGAAGATGCTCATAGTAATTACATATGATGCATTGGCGCTATTTTGTTTTCTAGAGTTAGCGAAAGTATGCATACAATTATTGTAGGGAAATAATTTATATTTCATGAAATATGCATTCTGCCAAAGGGAACAAAATTCGCAACATACACAATATTGATAGACTATTTGAATATTGTTCTTCCTAGAAAACCTTTGGATGACTTTGAAGAACATTCAATTATTCTATATAATGCTAATATTTGTAAATTTCTTGCAATTAAAACCAACAGTCGGAAAACTACCTCAAAGTATTCTGACATCCTCTAATGAACAGAGCAAAACCAAATGTGTTTCCAGACCAAATCATGAAATATGATACATTTATATTTTAGTTCATTTGTTTAAGTACGAATAAAAAAAATATAAAGCACACTTTATATGGAAAATTATTTCACAAAAATAGTACCACCTTCTTCAGTAAGAGGAAATTAGATGGCATATATTCTGCATCCCATTACAAGAAAAACAAAATGAAGCCAAACTGATACAAACATGAATATACATGAGTACTTTTTAGGGTAGCTTTCAATTAGGGGAAGTGAATGATGGCTGGCCAAGTAATGACTTGTCCTTTCCTTAATCTTTCAATGTCTGTATGTTTAGGAATATGTAATGGAACTAAATTGTTGTATACTGTACATGTGGGTCACTTTCTCTAACCAAGTACCTTTCTTCAAATAATGCAGCCAAAGGGACCTCTTACGACAACATTGATGTCAAGAAAAGAAGAAGAGAGAAAACGACAAGGCAAAGGATACGATAAGATCAGAAAGGGCGGAAAAACGAAATTGAAATACAGAATAGGCAGATGTGAAAACAACAGAGGCAGCGAAAGTGGGTGTTGTCATTATGAAGAAGAAGGTTGCAGAATAGGTGGCGCCCTGATAGCCCCATTCACAAAACAGTACAAACACAAGAAACATATAGAGCATGTATTGGAAGAGGAAAATTATTGGTCGGACGAAGAACCTAAGAATAAAGCGAATTATTTTGTATGTATTATATACATATATTGCATTACATCAAAACACTTCAGTGCATTTTTATCCAGGGCCTTTTCCACTGCTTCTATTTAGCTATTGCCAGCTAGCATCGAGTTAGAGAACTTTCGTCACAATCTTTTGCTTACATGAGACCATTTGCTCGTGATCATATTTTTTAGAACTTTGATCAGGATCGTTCGTGTTTCAGACATGCCAGATTTTGAATTATACTATTGTAGTTCCTACGAGTTGCCTCTGTGTTTAATGGGTGTTTGCAATGGTCTATGTAAATATTTGTTCAGACCATGGTAGATTTACCAATTCCACAACTGAGCCTTTTTAATGACTTTCGCTAATTAATATTTTTACGAGAGCCAGCTCATTATTATTATTATTATTATTATTATTAGTAGTAGTAGTAGTAGTAATAATAATAATAATAGTAGTAGTTGCAGTATTTGCATTTGCTTTTGTTATTTTTGCTTTGGTACCATTTGCTATATCCATGTTTCACTCTTAATATTCAATACAATTGTAAGTACATCAGACTCTATGATTTGACGCTGTTGTCATATCTTTGCATTTTATACACGAAACTTTTTAAAAGGAAAAATGTATACTGATTATTCAGCATCGTACAAAATGTAACCATTAACATTACCAATAGTGGGATACTCCAGTGAAGTAATATAGTATGTTGGGAGTTCAAATGGAACTAAAAATATTGACGTTGACCATTTGTATATCTTCAAGCACCAACACATAATAAACATATAATCCAAAACACATGCAGACTTGTGTTAAAGATTGTCAACCAGATATCCTATATTAATTGTTAACGAAGACCACATTATCAGCATTATGGGTCTCAGTTATTTCATTACCAGACTCAGGATTCAGTTATCAGCAATTATCTATGCTTTATCACTTCCACGAAGAGGAGCGAATATTCAGTAAAATAAGACGGCGAATGTTTTTATCGGCGTGTCTTATTTCCCCCAGTTAATTATTTTAAGCATCTATATTGTTCTATATAAAGCCCTTGGCAATACTCAATCATGAAATTGTCTTATATGTTTAATGAAATATCAGGAAGGTCTGGTATGGAACAAAAATATACACAATTAAAAAAAAAAACATAGGTCAACTCTACTTGCTGCTTGCTCAAAATGATGACTTTTTAAGTTTGAACATCAACTACAATTAGCAGTATCATGCACACAACTACAATTTAAAAAATGTACAATATCGCTTTCTTAGAAAGACAATTGCACGTTGCAGCCATCATCTGCGAGCGGCCTTCGGGTTGATAAAGAGGTGGGTTTATGGCCCTATTCCATAGATAAGAAAACGGAGAGCGACGCCCAGGGCGATTCACATATTAACCACAGTGACGCAATAAATAGACATGAGGCACATGATACCCTCAGCATTGCCCCATTGGAGGAAAAGGAGAGGCACTCTGATTCTGACATTGGTGACACGGTGAAAGGAACAGAGAGACATGGTACCTCCCATAGTAAAGATATGATTAAAGCGAAATGGAACAATAATGAATCTGAAATACATGACGGTAGTGGGAAGGGCATGGTCCCATTATATGAAGAGCTACAAGGTTTCCATGATGACCTGGACGTTATGGATAGTAGGTCAGAGTTTGACAGGAATGAAGAAGGAAAAATAATCGTGAGTATATCAGTCAGGTATTCATTGTTACCGGCATCTCTGAAAGTTGCATGATCCTGATATTTTAATTTTTCTTCGTGGCATCCTTTCTTTCTATCATAATACAAAAATTGCTGACATTATTTAACTCAATGTTGTTCTTGCCCTCGTGGCATCATACCGTTTCGCTTACGAAAAACTCACGATTTGCTCCATGTTGCCTGTTGAGCTTGTAAAATATTGATTAATATAAGTAATTTATCCGTGTACAAGCCACGATATCTGAACATTTATTTGTTCAAGCGCTCATAAACCAATCAATTCTGAGTTTTAGTAAACATGCAATTTCACACTTTCTTGGCATATTGTGAATAAGATCGAGCATGGTAACAATCGGAAGCCCATTAAAAGTTTAAGACTGAAGGTTTATTCGAATAAAAAATGAGATATTTCAATCTTTGTACAAGTTTAAAGCAGTGCACATTTATTTCTCATGCGACGGACGGTGAAGTCCACATATAAAACATGCAGTATAATCCCCACACCGTTCAATGGAGGCATATAAAAAACTGGATTTGTTCATTGGACATGTCGTTTATACATACATGCATTCATACACACAGATACACATACATACAGATATATATGAGATGTATGCATGCGTAAGTCGTGTTGAGTGGTCGTATGCTGAGAAAACATGTTAAAACCTTTGTATTTAGATAAACAAAATTTAAGACTAATTTTCATTTATTTTTTAACATAATTATAGAGAGAAGAAACCAATGAAATATTTAATCCAAATGGCAGTAGGTACACTTTATTTTTCCAGTGCGAACTGTCAACAGGATGCAATGACAAAATCGATATTATAAAAAGAATCATCCACGAGGTAACTTCTTTAAGCTCGTCGTATACTTTAATATTCTTGAACTTTAACCTGTTCAAGCCTCTGAAATGTATTAAGCTTTATAAAATATGAATGAAAAATATTTCTATGTTGACGGGAAAGAAATTCTTTCTGTGATTTTTCTAACTAAAGACAGGACTCTTCGTTTTTTTCAATCTTTGTTACAGAGAAAATCCAATGGAGCCATTGTGTTTGATCCATGCACAGGCAAAATAGGGATACGGAGGCAGAGAGGTCGCTTATTCAGCATTCCCCGACTTAAAAGGAACAAACAGGGACGGCCTATAGGAGTAAGTATTCACTGGGCATCAATGAATCTTTCCCTTTCTGCTACACCTTTTACTTATAAATTGTAACGTATATTTACTAGTGTCATGCAAAGTCCGACAAACACCAAGTTCATATCAAGGTCATTGCATTAATACAAGGTATTATCTGCTTCGATATCTCTTACAGCAGCGTCGGCTGCAAAAATACCCCTGCGAAGAGTGGTGTTCCAGTGATAGGAAATGTTAGAGCAAAGCTTAAACATACGTAAACCGTCAAAAAGTACGCTAATAAAGTAATGCTTTTAACTCCATTACTTTCTTCTGTGAAAAAGACTATGATTAAGACATTGTTCAAAAATGCTAAGTTTTATCCGTTTTGTGAGCCTATTTGTTCTACCAATCCACATTGATTAACGAAATATGGATTCAGTTTGGAGCGTTTGTTTTTATTAAAATTTTTGTGCGCATTTTATGGGCTAAGGTAATCGCGTGGATTTTTGTTGCAAAATAGTTATAGCTTTGGCCAGGGTGTGATATAAGTGCCAATAGAAATAAATATGAACTGTATTTGTAATGCTAGGGTTATCACGACGATACATATGGACCCGCTAAGCAGGAAGAAAAGGAGGCAGAGATAGCAGCGATGGATGGAAGTATTGACAATAACAATATTAGCGGCAAACGGACCACCACTTCAATGCGATATTCAAGAGGACGATCTGCTCTCGACCTCAAGAAGGAGGACACAGTAGGTTCCTTGAATGAAAATGCAGAAGATTGCCATTAAAGAGCAAAATATGAATTTTTCTGTTGTTTTGCAAAAGTGTCTTTTTAAAAGCATATTGGTGAATCAGTAGTTAAATGTTGCAGTTTTTAGTCCTAATTAAGTTAAAGTCATTGTCATTCGTAAACGTTATGTTCAAATGAATACATTGTATGGTCCTTAAAACAGAGAGCAATGCTACGATTAATACAATTATGGACTTGACTGACCTAACTCATTAAACTTTTTCAACAATTTTACTATGCATATAGTGATTGATTGTATTTGTGAGGTTTTTGATAATAAAAAATGTTACATAAACAACATCTGAGTAATTGTTATATTGTTCTTTACATGGTCCTATATGATGAGGAACAAAAAACGTATTTTTTCTCCATAAGAATGTATATTATATGCCAGGAATAAGTTATAAATAAGTTAATTCCCACTCCCCCATCACTGGCACAGTTGGAGTATCTGGGACAATAGAATTAAAACATTTACGTCACTGCATTTATAATGTACTATGATTATGACCGAAAATCACCGTTTACATTTGGGCTATAGTCTCAATGATCAGTTTGTGATTTCGAAGTATAAATGTAGAATTGTCTTGACTGCTCATATCCTTTCTGCTTATTTCTTTAAAACCGAACCACATGGCTCTCGAGCGCCTGCTTAGTGCATCTTTCTATAAGAAATATATATGTGGGGTGTATTCTCTGTAGCCACTTCATTGCTTGCAAGTAAAACCACAAAAGTTAAATCGTTTGAAGGAGTTCAATTTTGTTATTGAGAGAGAGAGAGAGAGAGAGAGAGAGAGAGAGAGAGAGAGAGAGAGAGAGAGAGAGAGAGAGAGAGAGATGTGGTTCCTATCACGCGTTTTGCATGTCGGTAGACAATATTAGGAAGTACTGATCAGGGTTCTAGTTTTGGAAAAAATGGACTTCTTACAAATCGTACACACAATACAATCATTACACTCTTAATGATGTCTTAGAAAAACGAGTAGACTTTAGATATTTTTTAACGATTTATATTGTAATAATATTATTATTTCGCTGTCTACTTGAATTATCAACTCTGCGTAACACTTTGCTGATTTAGGAACTCCAGTAGAAAATTCTTAGAATCCATGTAAGACTAAAGTCTAATGCCATCCATGACCGTTAGGCATCTATCGACACAATGAGATTTTTTTGTATTAAATTCATTTACTAAAATTACTATATTATGTTGTTTTTTTCACGCAGATAACGGCAAAAACGGTTGTTTTTGACGTTCCGGATGAAGTGGAGGCCATGTCAATAGACAATTCAGAATTATCCGAATTGAGGATGCGGGTAAATAACAATTGCATGGATACTTGTCAGAAATCTTTAAAAAAATAATCCTTTGAACGACACCACTGATTTCCACGAGCATTCACCCATGGAAAATTTAAATGCACACATTTCATGGACAGTGAAAATTTTAGTTTGGTATTCAATTACTATTTAACATCATGGGGGATATTTTTATAATATGTATGTATATATTATGTATTTTAGAACTTTTTTATAGCTTAGACTATGCATTTATCTTGAATTGGTTCTGATTTACAATATAGTCATCAAAGCTCTTTTTGGTGATGGTCCATTTATTATAAATAAGAACTTGATGTGGTAAATTAGGTACAATATACATTACAACTTCACTTTTTCACGAGATGAATACATGTTTGTTGTATAAGGGCAGTGGAAAGGTTAAATAAGTGCATGAAATTAAAACAACTCACGTCCTGGCTGGATAGGAGAGGTTGTAGTTGAATGGAGGTGACCATTTTGGGAGGCTGCATTGTAGACATAAGAACGGAATCTAACGGATACTAAAGTTACGTTTTTAACATTTATTTAGTTATCTAAAATATCATAGTTAACTCTGAATAATGAATAGTAGATGTCATATGCAGGAAATATTATCTTATCCTCTGTAGCTAAATAATTTAACCTCCACATATCCAGGGGAATGCTTCATAGTTGTTGCAATTGCATTGCAGGGTCGTAGAGACATAACATCGGCCATGAGGAGAAAGTTGCGAGACAGGTTATTTACAAAACTCAAGGAAAGAAGAGGGGCTGCGCCAAACAATTTACCGATGGCTTGTGATACGAAACAAGTCTGGGTACAATCGGATCCCAATAATACGGTATGGAGCCCAATTCCAAGTTTGCGTAACACATTAAAAGATACCATAGCTCATAAAGATCCCTTATTAAAAAAGCAAAACACATTAGAATCCTAGCATTTATATTGCTTACTGAGGATAGTTTATAAGAATGAAATCTCATTAAAACTCCAGCAGCAAGCATTACTTTTACGAAAAGAAAGAAATATATTTAGTTACTTACAATGGAGAAATATCCAGAAATTTCAAACAGGAAACCAGAGATAAGTCTACCTAGCAATATACTGCATGCGCAGTTAGCAATGTGACATTACAGGCTCTATATTTCAAGAGGAATTCAAACCTAGGTTCCTCGCAGTAACTACTATTGTTTAAACCTAGTATGTATATTAGAGGATATTATGTACCAGCACACAAGCGATCGCAAACGACTAATGCTAACATTTCAGGTGCAAGTTAAGATGGAGACGGATGAAAGATGCGGGGTTGGCGGAGGAAGTTTCTTGCTGACTTCATCGTTCAGAGTGTGCGGACAGCAGAGCTCCTCAGGAACACATGCCACAGGTCCTTATCACAGATCATTCTTGGATCCGACACAACATAAGATGTTTCAACAGGGGCTGGAAACTGACAGAAAAGTTCTGCATATTCTAAATGAACAGACTATGCGCATGCATGAGCACAAAATGAGTAAGTAAACCATCAATGTCATATGACTTCCAGTCTATATAATGTTTAATTTTCCCTTCAAACACTTGGTGGAAACAAAAGACATTCT
The DNA here is from genome assembly GCA_029931535.1 of Margaritifera margaritifera. Taxonomy (NCBI): domain Eukaryota; kingdom Metazoa; phylum Mollusca; class Bivalvia; order Unionida; family Margaritiferidae; genus Margaritifera; species Margaritifera margaritifera. Next base: position 4,449,915 of record JAQPZY010001627.1, on the reverse strand, counting down.
CTGCATTTAATACACAAAATCATAATATATATATCAAAAAAGTTAGCAGTGTTAGAATTTACATAATTAGTTGGTCACCTTGACTGGTAGCTTCCAGTCTTTTGGAACATATTCGACGTCTTTTTGACATGGTTAAAGGGCCGTTTTCACTGATATTGGACATGTTTCAAACTTCATTCACGTTTTTCATATCACAGGAACTGGAGATGATACTTATTATGATAGGCATGACCACGCTGCCAGTGAAATGGAAGACGAAGACTTTGATGAGGTATGTCATTAAGCGTCATTAATTGCAAAATGCCATAGCGTATGCATACATGTCCTATATTTTCCCACAAGAAGTTACAACAATTTAAGAGCAAGTGTTAGTAATTCTACAATTTTGTAAAACTTAAAAAATCTTACATTAATATTCTTTATTCCATCGCAATAGAGCAGTGTAGAAAAGGTCACGTTTTAATCACGAATATAAAGTCTATACCATCTTTTTCATTATGCTACACGATGTAAGTTTCATGACACGACGCAGAATGCACCCCCCCCCCCAACACACACACACACATCTTCAAAGACTTATTATAAATAAAAGGAAGCACTCAAATAGAAATATCTCGAAAAAAATATCGATTCACATACACTGAAAAACTGAAAGAAAGCATCTTTCATTGAGTTTTATTTTAATTATATCCGCACTTTCGAAGATGTATTGTCATTGGTCATATCCATCCGTCAGTCAGTTTATCCGTACGTTTATGCGAATGTCTGTCCGTCACTTAGATTACCTTGTAACAAGAACTACATCTACAGCGTTTGAAGTAGTGTGCTCATATTGGCATGATTTTTTACGCAGAATCTGGATGCAGTCCCCATTGAAGGAAGGACTGGGGAACAAATATAATATTTTAATAGGTAATATGGATTTTTCCTTTTAACCTGAGCTCCATTTCATCGACTATGGGAGAGCGATCATATTTGATATGTTGTCTTACAAGGATGAAAAATGACAGCGATTGTATTGGAGCCTGGATGCAGGCCCCTGGTAGGTGATAGAGGGTCAAATCATATTATCAAAGGTAATATGGAATATTCCTTGTATTGTATACCTCATTTACACCGATTGACGGAGGTTATTGCATTTTGGTACGATGTTTGACACAAGAAAAGTAGATGACAACGTTTCGAGTCCTAAATGCATACCCCGACCTGGGGTGGGTGGGAGCGGAAGAGGGGAGGCATTGGTATAAATATATATTTGCGATGGCTTCCATCTCCTTTCTGTTTTATATGTGAGCCCTCTTTAATGGAAGCTATTTTCCATTTAGAACTGGTATCCGCAACACCTACCTACAGACACCTACCGTAGAAGCAGCACGTACCTGAGTGATGACGGGCGACTGATTGTTCGCGAGAAAGGTTGCCCGAACTTAAAGGTATGTATGTATATATGTATATTTGCTTGTTTGTAGTTTGTGTATATGTATGTATATGTATGTGTGCATGATTGCTCATTCTTGTAACAATTCGCTTAAGTATCTAAAATTTGAATTTTAATAATTTTCCCCAGCCCAGTACAGCATTTACTTGGAGCCAACCGACCGGAGGAAAAGGAGTTTCAAAGCAAAACCCATCGCCCGTCTCTGCACGCTTACAGAATGATCACAGCCGTGTCATGGAATCTGATAACAGTCTACTGCAAGATAGAGAAGGAGACAAGTATATACAGAATCTAACTGCCAGGAGTACAGACCTCAACTCCACTAGCCTCAATCCTGATTATAGGCTCAGATTTTTGCTGGAGGAGTTGTTTAGAGACAAGAAATACTTTGACCATTTGATAGGAACAACAGGTAAATATGTATCCGTGTTTTCCGTGTAACATATTCTAATCCATGCACTGTCCAGATTCAAATTTCATGTTATCAGTATGATATGCTAAGCTAAAATGGATTCTCTCTTAGATTATCTTCTTCACTGTAATGTCTCAGTCGATCGCTATGCAGATTGACTAGTTCACTTTTAATCAAAATGAAGACGTCACATTTGGTGAGCAAACGTTTTCAATTATAAAAATGTCTGCATTCATACTTGTGCACCTCTCTTTCCACACTTCTGCATTTAACACCTTAAATGGTGCGAGCCAAGATCCAGAACCCTATGTCACAAAAGTATCTAATCACAAAATTTGAACTCCGACTCACAACTTAAAAATTATACACCATATTTGGAGTGTTTTGACATTGGTGACAATTTGTAGCTATATTGTGTGGACAATAAAAATTTGATTCTCATATTTTGATTATTGTTTATTCTTAGTAAACGTGCAGAGTTAAGACTTATTGCTCAATATGTTTCGTGAGTACAGGACCAGTAATATCGATGTGTCTAAACAAGTGGGAAGGTATAGCCACATGCTAGGTAACATCTCAAATGTCTACAGTTAAATTGTTTTCGACTGCAATTTAAATTCATTGAATATTGAGATACATTAAAAGCAAACCTAATCTTGACTAAAAACCCTGCGTCAAATGTGCATTTTTAACAATAATTCAAATTTTTACATCATTCTAAATCTTTTCGTTTACTCCACAGTCACAAATTTTTATGCAATTTTAATTGCATGAAATCAATAATTAAAGAGTGCAGAGTTTCAGCACATGTGTATATCGGGCAGAGGAGAGAAACTTTAGCAAAATGATATTTAAACATATAAATATAAATAATTCCAATTGTTATGAATTTTCTGTGTTTTCTGCAATGTGATTGGATATAAACGGTCACGTGATACTGATGGGGAATTTTGTACACATCGGTAAATTCTGATGACTACTTTCGGTTCACATTCAGTTTGCAGTGCACTTTAGGTGAAGCTTTGTCGGATACCAACTCCTTACACGATAATAATAACAACAACAAGCCCCCCCCCCCCAAACTGATTTCCGTTCAAAATTTGCAAACACAGGTTAAAATCGCTGATTAGAAATTCAAGCAATGTAATCGCACAGTCCTTCCTGCACTCCAACAGTCTCCCCTTTAGCCAAACAAAGCATATTGCAGGCTTTATGAGCCACTCTACATTAATACATTTTTGTATTTTGCTTTGACAATATGTTCCACCAGCTGTTATTTAAGGTCATGGTCGTACGATGTGAGAACAGGGGATCTCAATAAAAATGTACACGATTTTGGTTTTGAAATATCGAAATGCGTAGAAAGCAATGCCAACGAATGCTAAAACAACAAGTGCCAGACGCAAGCTTAATGTTGAAAAAAAAGCAATAGCCTGGTTAAAACAAAAATAATACCCCGAGTGACAAAAATTCCTCAGATCACTGCTATGACCCGCTCTGACAGTCTATCCTATAACACTGTGTAAGAGACGACGACCATTGGCTAGCTAAGATGGGGCTAGGTATTCTGGCGCAGTGTGAAGAGGATAATGAAAGAAAACTACGACCTAAAATCGAATGCTTTGCTGACAGAGAGGAGGAAATTGGAATTATAATTATTAAGTGATCATGGTTGTGTATTTATCGAAGTGTAAATTGTGATCTAATTACACACAAGTTGACATAAAGTACTTCGGATTTTATTTACTTGTGAGTGATTAGGCAAAAATTAAATCCTATAATCCGTTTTTCAATTATCACGCATATCATAATAACTGCTGTATATGTCTTCATTGTTAATCATTTGAGCAGCATATCTATTGCCTGAAATATAAAGATATTAACATATTTTACTTATATATTTACTTAGATAATTTTAATAAGATTTATGCATCAGGAGCTATTAAAAACATTTTGTCCCAACTATGATCCACAAATAAGTTGATAATGTATATTTGTATATAAATATTAATCTAGAAAAAACAGACTTTTTACAGTTTCCCATTTATTTTCATTCATATAGAATCCAAAAGTGATACGTTGATGCGGACAAAGGGTATAGCAGAGCACGGTCGGGAGTTTCTGTTAGAGCGAGCCGATTTCTGGGAGAATAGAGGACCTCTTCCACCCAGACCAGCACAGACTCATTATGGCTTCCGCAAGTCGCGTGCACAGACATCATTTCGGGAGGACATAATCTCCACATCCACCTTCACCCCTGATCTAAGGCCACACACTATGCCTACTACTTTAACGGGCTCTGTTAACAATGCGAGACAATCAAGGAAAGATAATCGTCACGAAACAGGAAAAAATGAAAATGAGAGTTATGTGTTGATGTAGTTTATATTTGAATAAGAGTGAAAGTTAGAATTAAATCTACAACCATTGCTTTTGAGTAAGTGATATCTCCAGGAGCAGTTAGGAATTATGTCAAAATTGTTATGTTCCTAATCTTATTTCAAATGTATTTTACAAAATATATGACCCTTAAATTGTTATCATCTAATCATGTGCACAGTTCGATGAAAGTACAGCATTTTTGTTTATAGTGTAATGAAAGATAACGAGCAAAATTTCAAGATTTGCTAAAGCATTTGTTTCTTCTCCTTTTTAAACTTTTCCTTCTTTCTTTCTTTCTTTTCAACGTAAAAGGTGCAGCTATTTGTTGTGATTTTCATCTGTTATTAACATTTATATTCATCCTGAACGATGAGGCATATACAGAACTACACACCGGACTGAAAAAATATATCGTATTGCTGAGTGGAATGTGTTGAGAGGTATCTTTTTCAATCTTTACTAGATCCGTCTCCAATGGCGCATGTTTGATTATTCTTATGTATATAGTGTATGTATGGAATATGGGTTAGAAAAGGACAATGATCAGACAAAGTACATAATATAGATATGAGTCAACGGAATGAATTAAAGGAATAAAACAAAGCGAATTGTGATAACCGGTCAAATTTACGTTCTGTCAAGGCACGAGGTTCATCCACATAAACTAGATTGCATTGCCACGGTCTGAAATAGAAATATTTATTCATTTCGTAGATTTTGTATCTTCCAAACATGCATTTAAGTCAGATTACCTTTGCGTATACATTCTTGTATAAAAATAAAAAATAAATATTCATATATTAGAAGGATGTGTTGAAATATTTTCTTTCTCAATCAGACGCTCCACCGTTGTCCAAAAGCGTATGCTTATATGCCGAGGCTTAAAAACAGAAACATGGGTTTAAAAGTACAACTTTGAGAGAAAAACAGATATATGATTTAAGAGTATGGATTATGAAATAATGCAAAGCAAAAACTTTGATAAACTTCGCCGATTCAGATCCTGTTATTGGCATGTGAATCACCCACATTTTAAAGTAGACAATATCTGAAACGGTATTTATTTTTTCAATTTGTAACATTCGGATGTGAAGATACATTTTTAGACGAATGTGATGACAAATTTTCTTTCCTCCGCAAACTTTCCATCCGTCTTTTAAGGCTTATGGTTATACAGTGTACGTGTGGAAATGCCAGTAGAAACATGGGTTTAAAAGTTCAATCTTGAGAGAAAAAGAGAGATATGATTTAAGAGGATATGGATTGATGAAACATTATAAAGTAAAATTTAATGATTGTGGCGAAGTAAGTAATGCTATAGTACACTGTTAATCCATATACCAATTCAACAATATATGACACTGTATTACAGATACATATAGTATTTTTGTAATTTTGTGTCATCCATGCATGCACTTAAGATTACCTTTGCAATGATGGAGTAAATTGATCAGTATACTCAAAAAAAGCGGGGAAATTAGTGTCCTTCTGTTTCATGCCACCACTCCCCTACCACCCAAATGTTATAAAATGTATTATTAATATAGAAATTAATTCTCATCTTACCTTCCATTTACTTTTTTATAATAAAAAAGAAAGAAAAGGGAGATTACATGCACCTTTTTTTTTAACCTGGCCTTACTGATATTGTGTGTATCAAAGCGAGTGCATGTATTATGATATCTTAAATGCATACGTACAAAAAATTAGAATTATGATTAGAGTGCAGGAGTATAGCTTATCCGGGTGGGAAGGTATTAGTGAGGGACCTAATTTAAAAAACAACAGCGATGGGTATATGCTGCAGATATTTAATATAATTTTACAGTTTCCTTTTGACCCAGAAAATGGTCCTTTGTGCTAGGGATAAATACATTAAAGGTTACATTTTAAGATGACCGTATCATGCAAGTCAGATCGAACTTTGAGTTTATCAACGATAAGGAGCTACTAGAATGTGACAGATGTGGAAGAAAATGCTCATTTCAGCATGAAAGAGCTACAACATGCACCGCATGCGAATTTATGTTATCACAAAATCAGAAAGAAAAGGGTACATCCCGAAAAATCACCAGTAACAACAACATAATACACAAGAAAAACGTGTTAAGGCGTCTACGAGGTAGATACTGCCCTAGCAGGGTAATAAATGACCTTACTGCAGAAATAAAAAGAGACGACATTTAAAAATATGAAATTGATTCCAACTATATCTCGAAAAGGCTGATAAGCAGATACAGTGTCTATGAGATTTTGAGAAAAAAATAAAAGAAAAAAAAAGCTAATGAAAATCACAGGAATGTTGATTTAGTCATGCGGCATTAAATTTTGTTCTATTTTTTACAAAGAAGGTATAGAAATCATGCCAAGTACACCATTAACTATACATTTTGTGCTGCAAATATTCTTTGCCACGTACAATTTTAGCATGTCTAGAAAACCTTCTGTTACAAAGAATTACCACAATCTTTTCCAAAAGTCAGTTGTTTTGACAATAAATGTACAACACATGAATAAGTAAACTTAAGTACAAATTTCACAGTGTGTAGTTACACACATTTTGAAGATGTAACTTTCTCAGAACTTTAAAGTCACGATGAGTATAAATTTAAATTAAATTGCAAAATGATGCAATAAGCTTTGGATGCTGTGGACGACGTTCAATCGTGTCAGTGACAATGTGCAACAAGGGGGCGAAGCTCAGACACTGTGTACGGTACAATCAGTTGTAAAATGTTACAAATGCAACAGAGGAAAACCGATAGATGAAATTGAAAGGTGAAATATAAAATGTCAGAGATGCAGAGTTTGTAAAATCAAGGCTATTTACATAGTATTACAGTGAATAAAATTCAAATATTAGAAATAAATCAACAAAACATTATGTCAATGTGAAAAAAGTCTAAATAGAAGCTCAATGTTTTTGCACGAAAAGCTAATTTTATATTAGCTTTAAACTTAAAATAATCGACTTCAGATTTAAAAATAAAATTAAAAACTAACAAGTACGGCATCTAATCATAGGCCTGCAACTGGGTGTACCTCTCCATTTGACACGGGCATAGGTAAGGTATTTAATGAGGCAAATTTAAGACAATGAAAATCAATTTTTCACACACAAAACATTCCACATCTTTGATAACTACACTTTAAAATTTAATAGTGAAGATTTTAGTAACAGATACAAGCACAGTGCTTCATGAAATTTTGGCAGAATCAGTTAATCTGGTGAGTGTGGATGGCTACAAGTGGTTGTAGTATTTGCTACTGGCATGTAAGATACAAAATGTTCCAGACTTAGATAAATCTGTTTATAGCATTCATTTCCAGATTAGGAAATTACTGATTGAGCTTGCAATACTTCTGCCTGGTTAATGAGAGATTGAATCAAACCAACAATTACATAAATCTGAAATAATTTAACATAGTATGTAACACTTTTAACAATCCAGCTGATCCTGAATGGAGATACATTAAAGGAAAGAACAAAAATGTCATAGATGATGAGGTATTATAGGAGTAGTAACGTGAGGGTAAGTAGGGACAAGGGGACATCCTATGTTAAACAGGGTCAAACATTTATAGGGATAAGGGGAAACTAACACGGAGAGGGCACTTGGTGAACAATGGGAAAATAACATGGAGAGGGCACTTGGGGGACAAAAGTGTTTATCGGGACAGAAGTGTTTATAGGGCAGAAGTGTTTATAGGGTCAAAAGGGTTTATAGGGACAGAATAGACACATATACAAACACAAACAAATAAACCAACAAACAAAATAGAAACACCATTGGCAAATTTTGATTGTTTCTTTTCTAAGAGATGTGGGTGGCCCTGCAAAGGGCCGTTGGAGTTTTGTTAACCAAGTTAACACATATCACACCTCTTCACCGGTCTTCTTCTCCTCAAACTTCTACGCACTTTAGGTCCGTAGATGAGCACCCGCTTCAGACACCAATGTATCTCCACATAAATCCGTCTCTTCCAAAGAGCCGTCGCCGTAATCTTCGTGACAGCCCATGATGCTTTGACATACACGATGTAGTCCGGTTTGAAGAGCATGCCCGATACGATACTTGAAGATTCTACGGAAGTATGTATCTTGTCTTGAGAACAGGTGAAACTGTGTCACAAACACCCTGGTATGTATAGCCAAAGAATGGTTTACCAATCCAAACGAGCGTTACAAAATGAAGGGTCTCTCTTCCAATCAGAATAGAGTGGGGGGGGGGGTGACGTCACCTTCAGTATATAGGCGTCACAGCGTTCGTACGATTTTACCTTTTGCGACATAAGTATGGCTGATACAACGAAGACGACGTATTGGGGTGAGCCTGCGACGGAAATCTCGCATGTTCGAAGTGATAGTACGACAAATGCAGTGGTCAACATTCAACCAGAAGATTTTAATTGGGATTTTGTGGATTTTCTGTCGTTGCAAGAATTTTTGCCTGAAACAACCGCCGTAGTACCACCTTCATTACCCGTGATGGATGATTTTAGAAACAGACAGGAAGAAGAATTGGAAAATAATTTGCAGAGTCAGAGAGAAGCAGAAAAAGCATTTTTTCAGCAAGAAGAGGAAAGACGAAAGCTAGAAGAAGTAGAGAAGCAGAAATCGTTGAAGTGTGAAGAACAGAAGGAAGCGAGTGCTGACAATATTACGGTGAGTCTGCTACAAGATACTTTAGCAGAGTTAAAGAATCTGAGAAACATGTATCAGACTTCTTTAACTCAACCCAAGAGAAAGAGACCATCACGGGCTAAACATTCTAAACCCATTACATAATCCACGCTCACTACTACTACTGCTATTGAGATGCTACCACCACCATTGACTACTACTAGTACCACCACTACCAAAGCAGCAGCAGGAGGAGTAGGACTTGGCCGTTGAAAGTTATTGATGCAGTTAAAGTTCATCATGTCCAGTCCATGAATTTGTTTTAAAAAACAAACAAACACACCAACGGTACTTTTCAATACCACCCATATTTCTTAGAAAAGAAATCAAATTGCCAAATTAAGTAAAACTTTAAATCCCATCATTGGATTGTGTATCAGTGCGTGCGTGCGTCCATACTATAAAACAAAATCAAAACCTAAAGACACTTACTTTTTTTCCTTTTTGGTATATTCTCTTTTTTTAAATCACAATAAACATTTCATAACACATCACTTAAGTTCATTTTTTTTTCTTTCACTGTCTGTCTCTCTTCTTGGATTTCTTCACAGACATCATGGTTTCTTCTTCTTCACTGTCTTCGAGTCGTCTTGCCTTCTTACATTTCTTGACGACGGAGATGGGTTCTTCTTCTTCCTCTGGTGCTGAAGAGCCCAATGCATCCTACCGCTTATCCAGGTTCTCTTGTTTCTTAGGACACTCTGAAGACCAATGTCCTTTTTCTTGACAATGATAACAGGTATCTTTCCCTTTGTCTCACTTTTCTTTCCTTGATTTTGACGTTGTGGACATTCTGGAGCCCAATGTCCTTTCTCTTGGGAGATATAGCAAGTATCTTGACTTTTATTTCTTTGAAACTTTCGATAGACTTTCGGAAAACGTTTGCGGAAAAGTGAGAGCTGTTGTAACTCTTCAGTAGATATGTTTGGCATCTTCATAGTTTGAAAGTTGAATAACGAATAGTTACTATGAGGGTAAGAAGCTCTCTCTCTCTCTATGTATAGGGAGAGAACGTGTGTAAAACTCGATCAAATCAAAGTTGGACATCAAGATGAAACGATTACGCCATTTCAGTGAGAAACCAGAAGAAACTAAGAGGCCACGACGGCTGAAGTGCTAGTCCAAGTCCATGCCAGCGATTTCAAAGAGGACATGAGTGAACCTTAAACCATACCTTCCACAAGACCAAGAGAGCCTAGAACCCCTAATAAAGATCACATTCGAGAGACGCAAAAAGGTTATTTCCAGAAAATTTAGAACCACGGTTTACACTTACACGGTCCGCTTTAAAGACTTCAAGTCTGAAGTGCCCCATGAGAAAGCCGCAGGTTTCATTACCGATTTGTGGGATTCTTTGTTAGAAACACTGAAACGGCAATGCGGAGCCAAAGAGGAAGATCGGTTGAGACTTTCCATTCATCACGATAGTTTGACGGCTTCTGTCTGGATCGAGTTCAGTACCTCGGCAGAATTAACACCGTCGAAAGTCATGAACATAATTGAACATGTTCAACAATCCAATGACGAGTTTACCATAACCGATGAAAAAGCCACACTTCACATGACCCAGGTTTCACCTCCTAGAGGTAGCGGACGAAGCAGGAAAGTGTTATTGGTGGATGACATTCGCAGTACCAAGCACAGTATTGTCCAAATCGACAAATCCCATCGTCGTGGGGAAAACGTACGCCGACAAGAACGAGACTGCAGAATGGAAAAGAGCATGGGAGAGCATTCGAATGTCGGACAGAGCCAAACAACGAAAAGAAGCAGAACTCCTGTTACAACAAGCAGGCATATCGAAAGAGACCGTGTGTGGCATTCCTGAAATGCAACAACTTCAAGACGTCTTGGCTCCTCGGTATATGTTGAAAGTACATCCTCAAGAGGTTCGCGGAGCTCTGGTGTTTCGAGGATCCAATTTCCCCGAGGGAAAATACATTCACGTGTATCATCATCAAGAACATTTCGATGCCATCACTAGTATCACAGGATTTCTTGGATACTCTTACTACTGCGAGAAATGTGACCAAGGATTTAACAGTCGGGAATACATTCATTGCTCAACGTATCAACGAACCTTCGTCAGTCCCTCTTGTTACGAACAACATCGCATGAGACAAGTTCACCAGCAGAAAAGTGCTTGTGACTGATTGAGATTGTGCTCCAAGTGTGGTCTACTTATTCGAACCAATAACTCCAAGGCACACGTTTGTGCCGGAAAGAAAAGATGTCGTATTTGTGACCAAATAGTATACCTTCAACATCAATGTTACATTCAAAAATATGACAACAAACTGGAGAAAGAATTAAAGGGTGATCAGCACAAGAAGAAGAACAAGACAGAAGTGGATTTTATCTTTTTTTGACTTTGAATGTATACAAGAGAAGGGTATTCACATCCCTAATTTCTGCGTTGCTCATCGGGCTTGTGAGAAGTGCAAAGAAAAACCTATCTATTTTCACTGTCCCCATTGTAGTAAGATTCCAGGAGAACGTGAAATAATCTTTCGTGGCCCCAACACTCTTGCCGATTTTGCCCACTGGATTTTAGATGCTATCGACGACACTTGGAGCGAAGAGGCCATTCAACGTTACGGGGACTGTCATCGATATGCTACCGTCATGGCTCACAATTTCTCGGGACACAATGGACAGTTTCTGTTAAAATATTATTCAGAACAAGGTACCGAATGCTCCCAAGTCACCATGAACAGAGCCAAACTCATCTACATGAAAGTGGAACAAGTACAATTCAAAGATTCATTGAGTTATTTGACCATGCCTTTGAGTCGAATGCTTAAAACATTTGGAATGACAGAAATGGCCAAAGGGTATTTTCCTAACTTTTTTAATACCGAAGCCAATCAGCACGTTGTGCTCCCGCATTTGCCTGACGTTCACTATTACGACTCCGACGGGATGCACACCGAACACCGAGAAGACTTCCACGCTTGGTGCCACGCTCACGCTTCAGACCCGTTTGACTTTCAAGAAGAAATGCTGAAGTATTGCCGATCCGATGTGGACATTTTACGCCGTTGCTGTGGAAAGTTTCGACAATTATTTCTAGATCACGAAGAAATCGATCCTTGGAAGGAAGCGTGTACCTTAGCCAAATCGTGTGGATTAGTGTACAGAAAAAAAGTTCATGCCCGAGAACCAACTAGGCATCATAGACCCTAACACTTATCTCTCGGTCAGTTGTCGATACTCTGCCAAAGCTTCGCGTTGCTTGCATTACTTGTGTGAAAAGGAAGATAAATGGATATAACATACGAGAAACGGGGGAGAACAGAAAATTGGAAGTCTTTCTGTGGATAGCTGGGATTTAGAAAACCCTAAGACGGTGTACGAATTTCACGTATGCTTGTTTCACGGATGCCCTACCTGTTTTCCTCAACGAAACCTACAAAATCCTTTTTCAGAGTTCACCATGGAAGAGTTGTACGAACAGACATACCAACGGCTCCTGAAGTTAGAAAGTCCAGGATACCAAGTGGTTGAAATGTGGGAGCACGAGTACGATCGACGTTTCAAAACCGATCCAGAAATTAAACGCATTGCCGAAAGTTACGACGTGGTAGACATCGAATCTTTGGACCCACGCCACAGTTTGTTTGGAGGAAGAACCAATGCCACACGCTTGCTGTACGACGTAGATGAATCTCGAGGAAAAGAAATCAAATACATCGACGTGTGTTCGTTGTATCCTTGGGTGTGCAAATATAATCGATTCCCTACTGGACATCTCGAAATCCTGACATTACACATCGACGTGGAACACATTCGTCAATCCGAAGGATTGATCAAATGCAAAGTCCTACCCCGACCAATTTGTACCATCCTGTCTTACCCCATCACTGCCATGGAAAACTGATGTTTCCTTTATGCCCTACGTGTGCTGAAACATGTAATCAAGATTAGCATTGTCACCACACGGAGGAAAAGCGCGCTTTGACAGAAACGTGGGTCAGCGTCGAACTGTTTCGGGCTCTGGATCGAGGATACTGCTTGTTGAAAGTATACGAGATTTGGTACTTTCCTACAACACAACAATACAAAAAGGCCGACACCTCGAATCCAGGCATTTTCTCAAGCTACGTCAACGAATTTCTCAAACTGAAACAAGAAGCCAGTGGCTATCCCTCTTGGTGTCGGACGCCAGAAGACCAAGTCCAATTCAAAGAACTGTACCGTTCTGTAGAAGGTATCACTTTGGAAGACGTAAGGAAGAACAAAGGAAGATCGTTTGCCAAAGTCATGTTGAATTGTTTGTGGGGAAAATTAGCACAACGTCTGATCTTGCCCAAGACGGAATACTTGGCAGATACCAGTCGCTACTTTCAACTGGTGGATGACAAAGGAAAACTCATGAAACGCGAGGAAATCTTGATGAATTACGAAGAAGAGCCAAAGTTTGTTCACCCCGACCACTTTAGCAATGTGGTCATTGCAACCTACGTGACAGCCAATGCTTGCTTACAATTGTACCATGAGACTTTGCAAGTGTTGGGAGATCGAGTCCTGTACTTTGACACCGAAAGTTGTATGTACATCCATCGCTCTGGTAGCCAACACCCCATAATCGAAGGAGATCGTTTAGGGGCATGAACGGACGAGCACCCCCAAGAGACGATCCTCAGTTTTGCCAGCGGTGACCCTAAAATTACGCTTACCGATACCGAGACCAACAAGACCAAGTCCATACCAAAATCAGAGTCAAAGGATTGACACTGAATTATCGAGCCAGTCAAGTAGTGAACTTTGAAGTCTTGAAAAATGATTTACAGTCTTGACAAGCTCAAGACTTTCCAGTGAAAACTTTAGAACCCCACACAATCATGCGTTTGCCAAACCACCAAATCGTCAGTCGCCCTTTAGAAAAAGTATATCCAATTGTCTACCAGAAACGAGTGCGACTTCCAGACCACACCACTTTGCCGTACGGACACGCCGATCTTCAGTATAAAAAAGTGACAACTTCCAAGACCAACAATTCATTGTGACTACAAACGTTGACCGAGCAAAAAGAAGAAGAAGATAAATAACAATTCCACACATTCACCAAGTGAGGAACTCACTGTGAGCTTCAAGTTCAATGGGGAGACCAGTACACAGACACAGACACCGATACTGACGAACTCGACACAGACACCGATACTGACGAACTCGACACAGTCACCGAGTGAGGGATCTACTGTGGACTCCAAGTTCAATCACGACATCGAGTGCGATGCAGTGCCTTTGATGAGACTGATGCCGTACGCTTTGACATCCGCGATGCAGCACGACCTTGTCGCTCCTCTGGAACCATCGAAAGCGATGCCGTTAGTGTGCCTTACCGCCCCACTTGCGAAAGCGATGCAGACGACCCCCATTCTTCTTTATTGGTCAATGTGATGCTAAGTGTGTACATACCTGTAGATGCCATCCATACACTAGCAAAGAATTCACATTGCCTGTGGCTTTGCCTGGCTATTGTGACTTTGAAAGTCGATACAAGACGTTCATAGATAAATGGCCTAAATATCTGCAAGGACCTACTTCTAAAGCTTTAGCCAGAGCTGGATTTATCGACTTGGGAGAAGGCGACAATGTTCAGTGTTTCAGTTGCGGTGTGACACTTCATGAATGGGAGTATAAAGACTCAGCTTCCTTGGAACATGCCAGATGGTCTTCGCGCTGTCAGTACCTGCCTTTGGTTTGTCCAAAGAAGTAATATGTCGGATACGTTACAAGAGCACATTCATTGTTACGACATAGACGTTTTAACCATTGGTATCTGAATGGTATACAAGTACTGATTAGTTTCAAAGTATTCAAATGGTCACACATTCATGAAGGACTAGATCACACCTTTAAGAGTTTGGATGACACAGCTTACAATGTGACACTGTTACACAGAATTTGATGGAATGAAGTTCTGGAAAAAGTTACAAACTTAGAGGAATACAAAACACTTTTAAACGAAGTGTCACCTCATGACGAAACGCCTTCACGCCGTCTGTGGTTTAGAAAAGTAATCACCGAAAGTCTTGGATATCCTTTACCATCCCATTCCATTTGGCAATTGTGCGACTATTTCATCAAAAAGAAAGACGTGCCTGTGAATGACTAGTTTATAGGAGCACATTCAGAATCTGCCTTTGGAGCTGCGAGAACGCATTTACGGGGAGTTTGTCAAGATACAAGTGAAACGCAAACTCAAAGTCAGATCTCGATTTTTAAACTATTGTTATTTCCACAGTATAAGAAGACTGATTCTTAGGAGAAACTATCAAAAACGCCTTGGGATAGACTATCACCAAAGATACAAACCTTGTGAACCTGGATATAAAAGCTGACCATGCCAGGACTGTTGTCTTCACTCTTGGAACGAATTCCGTGGAAGGAAGTCAATGATAGTATTTAAACCTTAGAGGATTACAAATCACTGATACACGAACTGTTTCCATTGAATTTTGGACGATATGTGGTGTGTGTGTTAGTGACTACTTTTCTTGGATTTCGTTTCACAGGAAATTTGTTGTGGACTATTTTTGATGAACAGTATTCGTTGTGGACTATTTATGAACGGTACGTGAAACAAGGACTTGGCCATTCACACTTTATCGGTACACGAAAGTCAAATTTTGCTCAAAGTGTTGAGAATCGTGATGAAAACAAGTTGTGTACCTCCGCGAGAAGACGACATTTGTCAAACTGTATCTACACTTCATACTTGCCAAGAAGTGTGTATCGCTAGTTGGTTAGACAAACAACTTAACGATTGGAAAGATGTACGTGACTGGAAAAGTGTTTGGTTTCGGCTACAAGAAGTGACACACTAAGCCAAGGACCTTGCGTGTCACTAATCCTCCAAGACAAAAAAAAAAAAAAAAAGAATAAGTGAACGTAGAACCCAAGTCAAAAGTGAGAGTGTTTGCTTGATGTGTTTTTTTCGTGTTTCAAGACATGTAAATATATTTTGTTGTGGTGACACTTTTTGAAAAAAACATTAAACGTGTATGAAATGTATAAATTGTCTTGTGTATTTCATGTTCCTCCCAAAATTCTCCATAACTCAGTCATGGCTGCATCTTCCACTTTCTCCTCTGCCTTCTCTTCTGTTGTCAAATTGATTGACGAAAAGTTAGATCGTCAAAGTTGGGAAGCTTTGAATCTGCGCCATCCTTTTAACATGTTGATTGCTGGCACCAGTGGTTCAGGCAAAACCGAATTTGTCAAACGTTTGATCGAACACAAATCTCATTTGTTTGATCGTCCTCCTGAACGTATCGTGTGGTGTTACATAGAGTGGCAATCGTCTTACACCTTACTTCAAGAAAGTCAAGGAGAAGCCATTTCGTTTGTCGAAGGCATTCCTCGCCAAGACGATGGCATCGTGTTTGACTAGAGTCAAACACATCTGGTCATCTTCGATGACATGTTCGGATAAGACATAGAAGAAATTAAATTTTGGTTTACACGAAAAAGACATAATCTTAATGCCAGTATCATTTACATTACTCAAAATTTATTTCAACAAAGTAAAGCCCATCGTACCATCAGTATGAATGCTCATTACATGGTGTTGTTTAGAAGTCACAGAGACAAATGTCAAGTGCAAACAGTTATGCACTCCTTGGCTGAATTATGCGTACGAAGATGCCACTCAAACGCCTCATGCTTATTTATTCATCGATTTAAAACCCACCACTCCCGATTATTTGAGATTTCGTACCCAATTGTTTCACCATTGGTGTGAAGAAGGAGGACCTGTCATTTACAAATCCCCTTCGGCAACTCTCTGCAAGAAACAAACTATCAAAACATCCACAACGTCATTTCTTTCCCACAGTCTTCAAGATGGCTTCCTTTCAATCTCACAAGCTTGCCAAATTGATTTGTGACCTGTATGGCATCAAAAAAATGCCCAAGTCCGTACCCATTTGTTAGAAGCTAGTCTCAAAGAAGTTTTACGATGGTTTACTTTGACAGAACGTCAATTACTTCGAGGCATCATTCACATACCCCATCAAACTCAACGCTTTTATGAAAAACATAAAAGTGCGTTGTAACAACTGGCAGATCCCAGAATCGATCCACACATTAAAAAACAAATCATTTTGACACCTGGTGGTAGTGGTTCTTTAGGAGGTGTCATGATTCGTTCTCTTTTGAAATGGGATACTAATGTTCAAGCCAAAACTAAGAAGAAGACAAAAACCAAATCCCCTCAAAGTCGGGCACAACAACACACCGCGACACATAAGAAAAAGAAAAGCCCTAAGAAGAAAAGGCACAAGAAGAAAAGCCCTAAGAAGAAAAGTACTTCCAACAAAACACCAACAACATCTGCTGCCAGAAAGAGACGTACTGCTGCTAGGACGCGCACGTACTCCCGAAAAACAACGAGAAGCAGTGACGGTGTCGCTCTCTCCTACCACTTCTTCTTCTCCCTTCGTGATGATGCCTGTCAAACCTTATTTAAGACCCGTGTTTCATAATTTAATGCAAAAATGGAAACCTATTTCGAAAGTCACTTCTTCTCCGGGGCATCTACTTCGGCTGCTCTGGCCACTGCGGTTGCCGCTAAAAAAGACAGAACAGGCGTGTTACAAAGTTTACTGCATTTATCCAAACAAGAACTGACACGATTTAGTCCATTGAAAACATCTCATCGTCGAGTGATGCCTGTCATAAAGTTGATACGCCGTGGTGACCATCAGTGGAGACGTGTTCCAGTATAAAAAAGAAGTATGGCATCAGAATGACCTCAGTTCTATTTTTTGCTCCTGACACCAAAGATGGTCCCAAAAAGTGCACATCACCACCTTTGTCGTCCCAAGAAAGGCAAAACTGAAAAAAGACTCCCACCTCGTCTCGTCAAACATTGCGATGTGTTGTCCGTCCTGACTAAATCCCATCCTCCTATGCGAAAACAACTCATTCAAACAGTCCTTAAAGAAATCATCGATACCGTGTGTGAATGTTGTTTGAATGTGTTCAAAGGAACGGTACCTTTGTCCAAGATACAGACACAAAAATTAGGAAAACATTGGAACGTTCTTCGCCCAATGGTTAAAAAGAAAATACCTCTCAGTCAAAAGAAAAAAATGCTGGTGCAGCGAGGAGAATTTCTACCCATGCTGATAGGACCTTTGTTAAAAATAGCGGCTCCTTTGTTAGGATTGATTGCTGGACCTCTTGCAGGAGGAGTCATGAGATAAAGACGAAAAAAAAGAAGATAAAAAGGACACCCTTCTCTGGAAAAACAACACACTTGTACCTTTGGAACTCCATCGTTAGTACGAACAAAAGAGTACCTCATTTACCTTCCAATCCTAATCTCAACGAGATGTCACAGTTACAACAAGAATTACAATCGTTAATGGATCGAACTGATTTGTCAGAAGCAGAAAAATCGCAACGGTACGGTCAACTATTGCAGCGTCTTCAACTCTTTCACCCGAAAGCTTTAGATGAAACAGCTAAACCCATTCTAAGATTTCAAGGCCATAATGGAAAGCGAACCTAAAACCACCAAGACAGACACCGCCACGGGGATGACAGAAGAAGACGACACACGAGAAGTATTTCAAACTTAGTCTGCTCCAATACCTAGTGAGATTGCAGCTTCCTTGTTGACACCCTCCCCTACGCCTTAACGAGAAGAAATGAAAGATTGGGTTAAAAAGATGATGTCCACCCCTTCTTCAGCAGAAGAAAAAAAGAAAGAAGGGAAGACAGAAGTGAAAAAGGACATCAAGAAAAAAGCCACCACTTCACAATCGACTCCTGTGGCTAGTTGGACGCTTCAAGCTTCGTCCAAACCTTCCCTACCCAACGACTCCAAAGGTAGTATCGAACAGTGAGTGACTTATTGAGCAGTAAAAACATGGAGACACTTTTAGCCAGCATTTACTACAATCCTGCATATGATGCTGGTTACGGAGGAGTTCAAAAATTGTATCTGGCAGCTAAAACAAATTGAAAAGTGTATGTTTGCCAGAAGTACGACGATGGTTACAAGATAAATCGACGTACACGTTACACAAACCCATTCGACGAAACTTGTCCAGAAGTCAAAACAAAGTGGCTGGCATCGATCATCAATGGCAAGCAGATTTAGCTGATGTTTCTCATTTGGCAGAGTACAATCGTGGTTACAAATATTTGTGTCATTGGCGTGTTTTCAAAATCCGCTTGGGTCGTTCCTTTGACTTCTAAAAGCAGTGCCGAGTTAGTTAGTACGCACTTTAAAACTGGTGTTGAAACAACGTGGTCGTCACCCTTTACGATGCCAAACAGACAAAGGTTCCGAATTTCTGAACCAAGCTTTTCAAGAAGAATTAAAACAACGGCACATTCATTTTTTTACCACTGAAAATCCTGAAACTAAAGCCAGTGTCGTAGAACGTTTTCAAAGAACTTTGAAAGAACGCATGTGGAAATATTTTACACATCAACACACTCTCAAGTACATCGTCGTGTTACCACGTTAATGCTTGCAATTCATTGTACCATCGTAGCATCGGATGTGCCCCCGAAGATGTCACCCCTGAAAACGAAGTGAGGGTGCTTGATCGATTGTTTGGTACACCTAAGATTCGACAGAAGAAAGCAGTGGTGCTCAAGACGGGAGATTGGGTTCGCATTGGAAAAACCAAACGCACATTTGACAAAGGTTATTTACCTAACTGGACTACCAAATTGTTTCGTGTCATTGGACAAGTTCGTGGACGTGATCCTTCTGTCTATAAATTGGAAGACATGCACGGAGAAGTGTTAAAAGAAACTTTGTACTTGCCTGAGTTACAACGAGTGACCAAAAAAGAAGACGACTTGTACGAAATCGAAAGCATTCTCGAACGAAGAACACGTAAAGTAGGTAAACGTCGAGTGGAAGAAGTCAAAGTGCGTTGTAAGGGATATCCTCCTAGTTTTGATTCTTGGATTGCCGCTTCCCAAGTCGTCGACTATAAAAAAGAATAAGTAACCAACATGCCGTTCAACACAGCAGCTATCTCTTCTTCACAGAGTTCCTCTCTTCAAGAATTACAAAAACAATCTTTGTGAGTGTGGTGCGGAGAACGTGTGCCTAAAAATCAAATCGTCTTTTTCTGTGGCGTATTGTGTCATCGGAGCAGCGATTGCCAATTTGAGTTTGCAACAATGTGACAAACAATTGTGAACCATTTTACTCAGCAGTTGCATCGGTTATCTTCTACCGAGTCCTTCCTTGAATTATAGGACGGACAGTAACAACAACAACAACAACCACAACGGTGCAGCCAACGCCAGTCATCCTTCTTCCAGTCACAACAATAACAGTAGCCCTCTTTTGGAACATTTTGAACATCATTCTCCTTTGACAACGAACACAAGAATCCTCGAACTATGAATAACCAATTTTATTTAACTTTACCCAGTGACAGTTCTACGGATGTGTTTCCCAACAATACCTTATGTTGTTTCACGGTCAAATTACCGCAGTCCATAGAATTGGATCACGAAGCTTATTGGGAAGTGGCTTTGGTAGAAATCATTCATCCTATGCAAGCATTCAATATCAACGAATGCCAAAACACTTTCATCGTGGATATACTGAACGAGCAAGTGCAAGAAATCTTGGACAAAAATGATCCCTACATTTACGAATCCAAAAAATCATACCACACTAATCCTGCTTCCTTGACTCGCTATACCATGAGAATTCCTGTGGGGTATTATTTTAATGCTCAACATTTGGTGGACAGCATTGCGGCTATCTTTCAGGACCAATTAGGCAAAGCCTTGGACAAAGCCAAGAAATCTGTCCTGATCGAGTACCATACAATTGGTCATCGTCTTAAAATGCATTTTTTGACGCCAGAATATTATCAATCACTTTTTGTCCTGGGTTGTTTGATATTTTGGGTGGATACACACAACTAGCTCCCACGAAAGACGTTTACAGCAACGATTGATTTTACAAGTATTTTCGTTACCCTGTCGAATTGAACGATGGACTGAATTTATTGTTTGTGTACTTCGATGTGGTGGAGTATACCGTGGTGGGAAACACAGCCGTTCCATTACTGAGAGTCATTTCTTTCAAAGCGGATTCTGCCGTCGCAGCGTTTTTAGGAAGGTGGAAACACGTATCACGTTCACCGTGAATTTGTACATCCTAATTTACTTCCTGTCAGTAAATCGTATTTTGACAGTGTCAACCTAAGTATAAAAGGAGATCTTGGACAAAATATTATATTCACTAACGGAAAAGTCACGGTGAAACTACATTTTCGAAAAAGGTTCTCCTGTGAATTGTAACACAATATGTATCCTGTGTACCGAGGAGTTGCTCAACAACAAAGACATGGTTTAGGAGATATGTTAAAATCCGCTTTTCGTACTGTAGCCCCCATCTTGAAACCCATGGTGACTCGAGGATTGCATGCCTTAAAAAAAGATGCCGCTTTGGCGCAAGGAAAATAATTTCTTGAAATCGTCCTCATCGACAAACAAAATCCTAAAGAAGCCTTTATGAGAGCAGGAAAGAATGTGCTGCTGCAAACTGGAAAAGATCTGTTGGGTCGCCAAAAGACCCCTATAAATTCGCTTCACACTTCAAGCCCTGGCATTACTTCTTCCTCAACGCCACAGCAAGGACAAGGCAGAAAGAGACGTCGAAACCCCATTCAGAGCTTTTAAACACGGTGTTCAGAAAAATAATAAAAAAGAAGAACTGTCAGAGAATTAGATGTGTTTGATTACTAACTAAGAGAAAAAAAATGATGCACCGAGATTCTTGCGAATGTATCAAGTCAGAACTGGATCTGTTTGCCATGCCACCTACCATGATGACGATGCAAGAATCTCAATGGGTAGAATTTCATCCTGTATCGTCTTTGACGACCTCAGCCCCTATCGAATTTGAAATCAAAGGACAAACCGAAGATTACATCGATCTGAATAGCAGTCACTTGTACCTAAAACTCAAAGTACTCAAAACGGACAATACCAATCATGGGTCCGATGACAGAGTAGCTCCCGTCAATAATTTCATGCATTCGTTGTTCAGCGAAGTGGATTTGTACTTGAATAACAAATTGGTCAGCAGCAGCATGGATACTTACCATTACCGTGCTGACTTGGAAAATCTCTTGACGTACGTAAAAGAAGCCAAGAACACCCATCTGGATGCTTCCATGGCATGGAAACCTGACACCTTGGAAAAGTTTAACGACACAGCGTTGACTGCAGATGACGATTCTCACATTGTGGTATTTAACGACTGTCGAAAGAAAATCAGACAAGGACGCACTTTAGAACTGATGGATCGTTTGCATTTGGACATGCGGTTGCAAGACAAAGATTTGTTGAACGGAGATCCAGTACACCTGAGACTGAATTGCAGTAGTACCGTCTTCCATTTGATGGCTAATGCAAACGAGTACAAAACCATCATCGAAGAAGCCAGACTTTGAGAGCCGTGTAGAAGGGTTACCTAAAGTAACCAACGACATCAGTCAAACTTTGAGCAGAACCACCGCCAAGTATCCTGTGCGACGAGTGGAAGTGAAATTGTTTACCATTGCCTCTGGACTCCGATCCAATTTCGACTTTCAATACTTCAATGTCTCCAAGATAGAAGTCACTCGAGATAGTCAGACGTTGTGTACCAGACCTTTTCAACCTAACTTAGCCCAGAAAAATTACTTGAGATCTTACTTGACTCTGTTTAAAGCCAAAGGACAGTTAGGCACCAAAAACAGCCATGGTATTTCGTACGAGGATTATGCAGGGGGATATCCTTTGTGGGGTTTTGATTTCCACCCTATAAAATCAGGCCAACTTTGTGTGGAACTTCAGTTTACCACAGCTCTAGTCAACAATGTGAACGTCATCTTGTATGCAGAATTTGACAATACACTGGAAATCAACAGTTTGAGAGAAGTGATTCTAGACTATTAGAAAAGATGCAACACGAAGAGCCTATGGAGATAGAAGATGAGGGATTTTGTGATCTAGAAGAACCACATCAGTCACAAACCACAAGTGAAGAAGAAGAGAAAAGTAGTCGGAACAGTAGTGTTACAAAGTTTACTTGATTTATCCAATGTACGCTGTCAAGATAGCCAAAACAAGAACAACATTTAGTCTCCTGTTTTGCTCCGGAATTGGCTGCAAGAATTACAGATCTGGCTAGAGAACATTGTTATGGATGTCAAATCAATCATCCGAGTCAGAAACAAAACGACAAATGTTTGATGATGAGTGCAGAAAAAAAATGGAAGAGTATATCTGGATGAGGCATGGTCTCTGATCTCAGAAGAGAAGGTGTTGAGAAAGTGGTATAAAGACTTGCAGGATCCTTCCTTACCTCCACTAACTTCTCTGGAGAACCAACGCATCGAAGCTCTCTTGGAACAAAGTACGGATACTACCCGTTCATCGACTGACTTGACAGATATATTCAAGCAAAATGTCAGTTATGAATTGATGACTTATCGTTACCTGTGAAAAAAGAAATGGATACCTGGGAACTTCATTACCTGTTGACTCGCAGTTCGTACACCGCTTCTTGGAATCCTGTTGTGTGTGCTAAAGATGAACTTCCACATCGCAAACCTAAAGGCGTTCAAGCCTATGTCATCACTACTGACGACAGTCATCGACCAGGAACCCATTGGGTGGCAGTGTACTTTCCCAACGATCACAGTGTGGAGTATTTTGATTCTTATGGATTACCTCCTTTGGAAGACGACATCATTGACTTAATGAGAAGAAATGCTGCCTCCACTCGATTCAATAATGTGAAATCACAAGGATCAGATTCCATTCTGTGTGGACAATATTGATTGTATTTTCTTCATCAAAGCAGTCTTGGATTTTCCATAGAACATTTAGTGACGTGTTACGATAGGGAGTACGCTAGAAACGATGCTAAAGTAGAAAGATGGTTTTCTGAAAATTATGGTTATCTCTTGTCTTTAGCTCAGAAACGTAGTGTGCATCGAGGGCCAAATGATTTAGAACATTGGAAGTCGAGTTTGACTTCACATCGTTGTCAACCCTGTTAATACGTTCATGTTTAAAAAAATGTTTGTTTTTATTTTGTATTAGAGAAGCTTCTTCTTGTTTATTAAAACAATGTAAATTTGCGAAAAAATGGTGTTGTGTTGTTTATGGATTGAAAACAAATGGAATGTATATGCTCTTTTACCCCCTCTCAATCAATCTGAGGTACCTACTCTTTCTCATTTCTCTCTATCGATCTGGGTCATGTTTTCCATCGCGTCCGAGGTTCCAGCATATAAAGAGGTGCGTTTGCCAGTCGGGTCACTCTCGTTGACTTGTCAACACCTCAGTATGACTGAGAAGATTACTGAATGAAGCAATGGTGAATATGCATCGGGTTAGACATAACCTGATTCAGAAGAACCCAGAGATCTTCATGCAAATGGTCTAAGATATGGTGGAAGAAAGTCCTGCGAGAAGAGATAATCAGAGAAAGAGCGGAATGGGAGGAGAGACAAAGGCAGCAGCAACAACAACAACAACTCTTGCAGCAGCTGCAACAACAAGAAGGAGAAGTGTCCTGTAAGATGGACTGTGAGGAGTTTGCCTTCTCCTTCACAAGGAAGCGTCCTTGTGCTGCGGTGAGACCTGTGGTGAAACGTGGCCGTCCTCCCAGAAGTTAAAAATTCTCACCAAACACCCCCAAAGGTCCTTTTCAGGGCCACACACATCTCTTAGAAAAGATTACTCCACGCTTGCCTAAAAAAGTTGTGTGTTTGTATCTTGAGTGTATGTTTGTGTCTGTCTTTGTCTTTTTTCCCAAACCAAATAATCCCCTTTTCCTTGTGTGCTTGTAGAGTATGTTTGCATAGAGTGTGTCTATAAACACTCCCTTACCCTTCCTAGTTTTCTTTTAGGAAGTTCGCACTTGGTGTTTGTGTTTTTTCTGTATGTGTGGGTTGTATTTCTGGTGTGAGGGATGTTTTCCTTCACGTCCGTGCTTTAAGTATATAAAGCGGTGTGTTCACCAGTCGGGCCACCCTCGTTGCCTTGTCAACAAAGAGGATGAGTAGTAGTAGGATCCAGAAACTGATGGAACTAAAGGTACACCTGGAGCGTGTTCGTCGCCTCCTGGACAAAATGATCATGGAGAAATTGGAGGAAGAAGCAGCTCTAGAGAACCAGAAGAAGAAGGAAGAAGAGGAGAAGAAGAAGATAGTGCTGCCTCATCTCATGATGAGACCAATCTATGATGTGAAACCTATCGTGAGGACACCGTCGCCGCAACCACAGCAACAGCAGAGACCATAGTCACAACCACAGCAACCTCCACAACAGCATCCACAATCACAGAGGGTATATAGGAGGAGAAGGCAGACATTCATTATCCCTGTCACTGAAGATTGGTACAGTGAAGCCACCCAGCTCCCTTTTGTCTTTCCCATCTCCACCAATTCCTGGCGTTGAGATCGATGGCGTGGAAGATGTGCGTCTTGTAGTGCCAGACCTGGGATGTGCGGGCATCTCTAGGTGTACCAAAACCAAAACGGCCCTTTTCAGAGCCACCCCAATTGCTAAGAAAAGAAATCTTATTTGCCTAAACAAATTTGTGTTTATATCTTGAGTGTATGTTTGTGTCTGTCTTTTTAAAAACAAAAAAATCCCTTTTCCTTCTAAATAATTTGTATGTACGGTGTATGTTTGTATAGAGTGTGTTTTGTGTATGTCTTTAAATAAAATCCCTTTCCCTTCTAAAAAATGTGTGTTTGCTTTATGTTTGTATAGAGTGTATCTATCAACGCTCTCTTATTCTTGTGTAAAAGTTTGTATAAAAAGTGTTTCTTTTAGGTCCGCGCACTTGGCGTATTTTATTTGTCATTATATTTTGTATTTTCTTTGGGAGGAATGTTTTCCTTCACGTCCGTGCTTCCAGCATATAAAGCGACGCATTCGCCATTGGCGCCATTCATCGTCAACTAAAAAGAAGACAAGAATAACAACAGTGGAAAATTTGTAGGTAGCCTGGGATGTGATGGTGGGGTAGAGTCCCTGTTAGAAAAGACAGAATACTATTGGAGTTACCCAGTCACCTAGACTATGTGACAAGGCAAGTGTCAGCCCTGAAAACAATCAGGAGCCTTGTCCATGAAGTCATGGATGAGGAAGCGATGAAATTGAAGGCAACCTATGGAGTTAAACCCTGTCTAGTAGGGTTATTAAAGGAATCGCTAGATTGGATGGTAGGGTTGAAGTATTTTCTCCAACAGATAGAGGCCTGTATATATTGGTATCACCCACCCCTCAGTAGTGTGAGAAAGGAAGCAGCTGCCTTGAACATAGCTCAGAACTTTGTCAGGAAAGTGATGGAAGAAGAAGTGGTCGAAATAAAGTCTACCTGGGCTAAGGAAAGAATGGTGAAGGAGAAGGAGAAGGAACAACAAGACTTCGATCACCTTAACGAGAACTGGATGAAGATCCAACAAAAGTTCAGGAGATTGGGTCATCCAGTCTGGATCCCTGATCCACCTAAGAAGAAGAAGTTTCACCTCCTAGGCTTCCTGAAGAAATGGTGGTCAGGGAGGTAACGTAAAAACAAACGGCCCTTTTTAGGGCCACCCACATCTCTTAAAACAAACAATCAAAACTTGTCCATGGTGTTTCTATGTTTGTTTGTGTTTGTCTATGTGTCTGTTCTGTACGTACACACCCTTTCGACCCTATAAACACTTCTGCCCTATACACACTTCTGTCCCCATAAAAACTTCTGTCCCCCAAGTGCCCTCTTCATGTTTATTTTCCCTTGTCCCTATTAATGTTTGACCCTGTTTAACATAGGGTGTCCCCTTGTCCCTATTAACCCCAACGTTACGTCTTATAGGAAAAATATACATATTGATCTGATTTTGAAAAATAAATTGGATAAGGAAAACAAAATTCGTGGATTTGGTTGGTGGCATTCACGATACATCAATTTTAATGAGAAAATGTATGCAGATGAAACAAAAGTTTGGACTTTTTGTATTTTACAAAACGCAACAGATTCACAGATAAAGGTATTGAAAGTTCAAAACAAAGCATCAAACCATATGTGATTTTTATTTCAGTATCAGAAACTGGTAAAACGTTAATGTAGGTATGAAATTTTATCACAGCAAAGTTAGAGTTCAGAAAAAGACATATAACTAAATTTCCGAACTATATAAAAGATTAAAACGCGATATTGGTCTAGGCTGTTGGCGTTAAGGGTATCTTTCTGTTACCGAATCACATGGCTATGAAAATGGGTAGTATCGTTGGATATACCAACATTTTACAAAAATCCAGCGACTCTTTGAATTGGGACTGAACTGAAGGCTGATAAGAAATCTGTTACAATACGACAATACATTATATAGGAAAAAAAATAAGACAAAGTGAGTAAAGATTATGCAGAGAATAAGAATTGTGATGACTCTAGATGTCAGGATGGTCCAGCCTGTGCACAGCACATCTGTTAATGCGATCTTTCCTTCTGCACACGTGCAGAATGCGACCATATACTCAAACGATCAGATGACACATGGCTATTTAAAAAGTAACAATAAAACAGTATTGCCAAAGAAATTAACGAACAATTATCATTGTTAATATACTGGTTGCTAGAGCTGTTAGATTTAACGTTTTTAAATAATGCACGAACCTCTAACTCACCTACGCTGGTCTTTATTCGAAGAAAGACATCAACTACGTTGACTAGCTTAGCAAATTTTGCTAGATGATTTGTTAGACCCCCGATTAAACATGCAAATAACAAACCCATTAATTGTAGAGCAAATACATTGTTATTTTCAGCTAGGAGAAAACCCCTGTCAAGAAGTTTTCAAAAGCCAGCTTATCATACTACCACTAGTTACTGGCAATGCCACTGCTGCTTGTTTGGCTAAATCAAATAATAATTGCAAATTTCTATTAGGCCCTTTAAACTTGTGTCAATGACATAATCATCTTTGCCTCCTGACGAACGAGCACCTCCAACACCAATAACTCCTACTGAACATTTCACACAATTTGCTGGAGACAATGCAATAGTTTGTATTATCAAACCAATTTCAGTAGCTACAACAGCTATTGTTACACTCCTGATTAAAGAGTTATTTCAGCCTGTCATCTAATGGTATTTTTTCTTTAACTTTTGAATTTATTTTTTCATAACCTTTTTTTCTTACATATCTCTCCATGTGTGTTAGATATCCAACAAATTATGCTTTTTCTACCTTCAATACTTTCACAGTGTTCTTGCAAAACAGCTTTTGGGTTGGATTTCTTTCTGGACTGATTTTTTAAAAAAAAGGTTTCTATTAGTTTGTCGTACATTTCAACATCAGATATTTCATTGAGCCTATGTTCGATTTAACAACCTTTACTGCATTTACAAAGCCCTTTAATCTTTTTTTTTAATCTTTTGTAGCGAATACTCTTTTCACTGCAGTTGGAATAGTTCCACCTCGAATCTGTCAGGAGTAATTATATATTAAACTGTATACATAGTTTGTATTAGCTGCCTGATATTAACTGTTAGATCTAATGGTTTTTAGGTTGCGTTTCTTGTTAGGTAGAAAAACATAACTTTCATTTGGTGTGTATGATGTTTCTATACTTAACTTTTGTCTATGATTGTAATTTGTATAGTTATTTGAAAATACATACTTACTTTTTGAACAGTTGTTTACATAGTATTTTCATAGGCATTTCGCAATAAGACTTTTGTGACATATGTCAGGTAGGCCATTATTTTTTTCACTAGAAATACTCATATTCTGATGTGACATAGGTCATGCAGGCATGTGTATTAATATACAGATTTTGGTAAATAAATTTATTCCTGTTCCAGGATCCGGGTTCTAAAAGATCAGTCTGTAAGGAATCTATTTTAGTTGTGTTGTTGAAATCAAATATAATTTTAGAGGAATTATTTTTTTACACTATTCATGGCAACACTTAAGTGCTTACTGACTTTTGGATTAATACATGATTCTGGGATTTATGTGAACTCATCCAAATACATTCTGGATTACATCTTTGTGATACATCAGGACATTCAAGGCTATTGGAATTCATTCGGAACATTCTATTATTTTGGACATGTGATTAGGACATTTATGATTATTTGGAATTTAACTCACAAATTGTAATTGTCGTTTGAATTTTCACTTTAGTCGTCTGGAAATAAATTGCTTGTTGATTTTACTTACATCGTTGGTTTCACTTTCTTTCTGTTACATATGTTTAAGACCTAGAGTCGTAACACATTTGCAGGTTTCACATGTCATTGTATTACTTTGCCAACATTTTTATAAGCCTCCTTTATTTACTTTCTTCACAAAAAGCACCTTGTTTTTGTGTTGAGCTGATTGCTGAAAACTCCTTTCCACCTTTCTGAATAATAAGGAAATTTTCTGGTAAAGACCTGCATTTGGATACAATATAAATGTCACAAATTTTGCCTTTCAATGCAGTTTTAGCATATTTGTTTTTAATTCAGCAATCACATTGTAATTGTGATCAATACTAAAATATTTTGTATTATTTCATAAGCATTTAAGTCTGTAACTCTAGATATGTGAGGATCACAATGAAGCCTTCTGCAGATAGGTTAGGTTTATCTAAATATGATTGAATATTTTGTACTGATTGGATGTTTTCAAGGCCAACTCTAGTGAAAACATATTTGTTCAAAATCTTCAATAGGCTTGGCGACTAAATTCAGCATTTTGAATCGCTAAGCCATAATGAATTCTTTCTTAGATTATCTTTTCCAATCTTGCATATCAATCGATTGTTATGCAAATGAAATATTCCACTTTCATTCATTGTGAAGAAGTTACATTTGTAAAGTAAACGTTTGCAATTATAAAACTGCCTGGTTCCCTTTCTGTACCTCTCCAGCTAACACGTTTAACAGTGCAAGCCAAATGTCCAGTCAAGTGTATTTTTAAGCGTATGGGAAGATGTGGGCACGTGCTATAAAGTATCTTACATTTCCACGTGCAAATTGAATCATTGCTCTCGACTTCGATATTTCAACAGTTTAAACTATTGGAATATCCTGAGAAATCTCTACATACGTTTGCTTGTCTAAAATGTATTTTAAAGACTAACATAGATAATTTTAAGTAATATTTAGGCTTCAGGAACTATTGCTGTCGCTGAAAAACATATATCCTGAATATGATACATAAAATAGATAATTGATACTCTATTTGTATGTAATGCCACTCTTGAGTAAACATAATATTTTCAGTTTTCCGTTTATTCTATTTTATATAAAATTTAAAAGCGATGCCTTAATGGTCACCAAGGGTGTATTGGAACAGAGGCAAGAGTTCCTGTTGGAGCGAGGCGATTTCTGGGAGGAGAGAGGACTCTTTATACCCTGACTGCACTGACCAATATGGCTTCCGCAATTCACGTGCACAGACGTATTTTCATTAAGACATAAACTCCACATCCATCACCACCCTTGATGTAAGACCTCACAATATGTCCGCTCATCTACCTGGCATCGTTAACAATGAGAAACAATCAAACAAAGTCAGAATTCAAGGAACAGAATATGTTGTACTTGCATATACAACCAGCAACCCTGTGCACGAACTTTCATTCTGTCTCTCTTTTAAACTGACAATTCCTAATATGTATTATCTAAACCTATCCACCCTTGCTTGATTGACGTCGTCGATCATCTTCCAGCTCCATTCAAGGGTCACACAGATATCATGATCTGCTGTTTTCAAACTAACAGGGAAAAGTCGCTCTTTTTGTGAAAAGGGAACTCAAGCTGAATACGGTTTGTAAGAAACAATTCACACCAATTATATTACAAAACTTTTTTTCTTCAGAGAACTACATGCTAAATAAGTATAAAAACGTACATATATGAATAATTCCTGTTTTTGTACCTGCAACATTTGCACAACACTACATGTATATTTTGGGTAAGTGAAGTGTCTGCACCTGCATTATCTGGAAATTTTAAATTTGTTACACGTGCAGGAAAGATGTCTAATTTTTGCTGGCAATTCCATGTCTTGCTGACGTAAATATGTATTTTGACAGAACCCGGATAGTCATCAGATCTGTGTAGACGTATTAAATTTGAGATTTCACACAGGAGGGACACATTTTCAGGATTGGCACTAATGTTTGCTTCTCATCCTTCTTTCTGTCTTGCTTACTTCTTTCTCTTTTTAGTAGACCAATTCGGAATGTATGTATGTATGTATGTATGTATGTATGTATGTATGTATGTATGTATGTATGTATGTATGTATGTATGTATGTATGTATGTATGTATGTATGTACGTACGTACGTATGTATGTATGTATGTATGTATGTATGTATGTATGTATGTATGTATGTATGTATGTATGTATGTATGTATGTATGTATGTATGTATGTACTACATTTTTTAACGGCAATTCATAACAATAATGGCTATAATGTGCCAATTAAAATTAAAGTTAGAATTGAGCAACAACTTTAGGAATATAAACTCTCCAAATAAATCTAAACATAAAATAGCAGAAGATAAAATGCAAAAGAGGTTAAAATTCGGTAAAATATGTATAAACTTAATTATAAAGGTAAAATATATAAGACCAATTCAGATGTCAATTAACCCAAGATAGCAATTTCATGTTTGAGCGCTAGATCCCCTCACTCGATGGCCCTCAGTTTTCCTTTCATTGGGTGTGATACAATTATCGGTAATATTTAAGCCATTTTTTCCCTAAATGTTCGATTTTGTTTTATACATGATCGACCTGAATTGGCTGGTTTGGCACCAGGTATACATAAAGTTTTCAGCTGTTTTAATAAATTTTGCTAATATTTTAAAGTATGTAATATTTGTAGTGCCTATTACAAGTATCCATGTTTTTAATTCAATCATTATGAGAAACATTGAGAAACAGTTTTGTCATAATGCTAATGATGATAATAAATTATGAGCTTTTAGCCATTGTGTTACCAGAACATGCTTGGACATAATTCCATCTTTGTATAAAACGTTTAATTTTACTTTGGCTATCTATCGTCACGCATTACATCAAATATGCAATAATTAGTAACCAAGTGTGATCATTTAGTCTCAATTTGTATTCTTTATTATAGGAATTATTATCTGAAATCGGTAAGTTATACATCTCCAAGAGTACTACTATTTGAGTGATGTTGGAATATATACGGCGCCATGTACATAATGTAATTAGAATTTATATTTACTTGTAGTGAAGAGTGATGTAAATTCTTACAAACAGTTTACTGTTTTCTGTGACTCTCTTACATGCAATGTAATTATCAGGTGTGAGACATTTGCGCAATTTGTAAATCTACCAATCGAATACCAAATGTCTCTGATGAGATTCGAGTATC
The DNA here is from genome assembly GCA_029931535.1 of Margaritifera margaritifera. Lineage (NCBI taxonomy): Eukaryota > Metazoa > Mollusca > Bivalvia > Unionida > Margaritiferidae > Margaritifera > Margaritifera margaritifera. The sequence goes on along the minus strand of JAQPZY010001627.1, from coordinate 4,417,593 downwards.
TCTGGTTTAGCGCATTGATATTATAATATAAAGCCATACAAATCCAGCGACTAAGCGCTAGAATTTAATGTGATTGGCGTAGATATTTTCCCTATAAGATCGTCAGGTAATGTAAATGCCTTTGAAAAAAAAGCAAAATAAGTAAGAACCTAAGTATATTTACGTAACATGAAAGCCCTTCATGAACTTGGTTTACTCTTATATTCCAATAACCACACTGTTGTTAAGCCTGCAATAATGCTGTACGCGATCTGAATTTATTATCCACGGTGATGTGATTGCAATTAACTTATGCATCCATAAATATTAATGATCTATTTCATCTCTCAATCATTTCACATATCAGAACTAAATTGAAGGGCTCTAGTCTCAATTAGGGCTCATGAACTTCCTTGACCTTTACTTTTTAACCGCTACACCGTTAAGTCTGCTATGATGTTACAGTACTGAGACTGCCATTTAGTTGGCAACTTCTGGATCAATACGTTCATGGTCAATTGAGACGCTGTCATATTTCTGCACTATATTATAGGATTCTGGTCTGATGAACGCTGCTCAGTATTAATGTGTCCCACAGCAAAGATGGTCAGGATTACCTAAAACAGAGCGGAAGGTGCTATCCCTGGATTCTACAGGAGAATGCTTGATAACATTAACATAATTTTTAAATAGGAAAAAATAATATTATCGTACAGCTTAGAGAATTTTAATTCGTACTCTACGGAGATTCGAACCCGGATCCGCGGGTTACGACATCCATCGCCTTGCATATAAGAACCAACCCTTATACCATCTCGACACATCACCAAAAAAAAAAAATGATGTTACAAAGTCGGTTGTATAGGCATTCGAGCCTAGTCCATCTGGATTCCTACTACAGAAATCAAGGTATATAAAAGTTATAGATGGTATAGGGATTGGTTCTTACAGGCAAGGCGATGGGTGCCGTAACCCGCGGATCCGGGTTCGAATCTCTGTAGAGTACGAATTCAAATTCTGTAAATTATATGATCTTTTATATATATATATATATATGTGTGTGTGTGTGTGTGTGTGTCTGTGTGAGTGTGTGTTTAAAAATAGAGTCTGGGTAGATGCAAGGTACGTAAAGGAAAATAATTCCATATAAATATGGAGACAATTGTTGTATAATTGTACAATTATTTTTTGATCAAACAAAACATCAGCAAAAGAAAAATGATTTATTTCATTTAATGGAATATTGCATTAAATATTCGTCAGTTACTGCAAGATTTGGCAATCGAGGCACTCCACCCCACTCCTGAATATTTGAGGCATGATATCATACATTAGACTTTAAATTGCATCACACTTATTGAATTATTTATCGGCTAAGACGAATATAAAATTATTACTTTTCAAAAAAGCATTCCAACCAGGTACATAAAAATTTCAAACTCTGTCTCAGTTGGGATATGTTGATAAAGTCAATTATATCGATGCTAAAATATGCCCACAATATGAGAAATACATTTTTTGCAAGATAGTAATGAAAATGATAAAAAGAACATCTATAAACATTAATGACACAAACTTAAAAATATTGGTTAATGTATAGCAATTCATCATGAGAGATTTATATACAACTATGAAAGAACAAAGTACACAAAAGACGGTTGTTTTGTAATTTAAACACCGAATGAGATTTAGTATATGCAATGTAACCGCCATTACAAAATTGAATACATTTAAAAGGTACCATAATTTATTTGTTTGTGTGTAAATACCCTTGAATTTTAAATTTTAGAACAATTGCTTAACTCTGATAAAAATAATCCATAGTTCGCGTCATGATGATGAACAATGCTCATTTCATATTTCGAATTCATCTACAGTTTACTTTGCAAGTATTAAAAAAAAACATATACAAATCAACTGTTTATCTATAAGTAAAGGTTAAAATTATGACAATTCTATCTAGTGTATCCAATTTCATTATTTACATTATTGGCAATTCTATCTAATGTATCCAATTTCATTATTTGCAACGTCTCTCTGGTTTATATTGACCACTGATACCGGCTGATTCTAATGATTGTGAAATGTAATGAGTCAGTGTTATCGTTTATTTAGCCAATGAAACAGAAAATATCATGCTAGAAGGTGGATACAAAATATACCATTTTGTTACTTTTGCAATTGTACCAGTATAAACAATCCTAAGATATTGATTCTCCTCACTCGCAACTATTGTGTCTACCCGTTATAGAAAATGCAACGCATTTGACATATCCAGGCCTTATGGACTATCTTGCCCTTTATGATCGTTGGGTAACATATATTAGGTCATACAAATTATCTTTGCAGACCGTCTTTAATTTTCAATCCAAGCTTACAGTGTTGAATCGGCAATGAAGAAAGGTCGATAGTGTAGACTGGTATCCATTTAACTTTCCAAACGATTGCTAAATACTACATCGATTCACGAACCAGCCTATGTTTCCGCGATACAATTCTTAACACGCGAACAAAGTTCTCTTGAAAATTCTCACACTAACAAGAAGGACTTTGTTCGCGAAGGTCGTTTTGGGGCTAAGAAACTAAACCACCTCTGAAATGGGAGTGAATACAGTAAAAATAGCGAAACATGCCGAACGTAAGGCGCCATGTTTGTTGTTTTGAGATAATTATAGGCTTTATGACGATTTTCAACGCGAACATTAAAAGTATCTGAGGACGTGTTCTTATGTTTGAGCGAAAATCCCAAAACAGGTCTCCCCCAAAGTGCATCTTTTTAAAATTTTGATATGAGATTTACCGATCATTGATCAATTACAAATAGCGTTATTTGGATGACATGTCAAATTAGTATCATGTTTACACTCATATGAAGGATTGCAGAGTACTGCTACTATTTTATTTCCTCCCTTAACTCTCACTAGGGTTATTTTCATTACGGGCAACAATTAAACAATTTAAAATGCGTATATCAAAGCGCAAACAACAGTTATATTATACATACAATTTCATAAATAAAGTCTTTGCCATCTCTCTCTTAATCATACTAGACATGATAGAATTCGTATCCTAGATATGATAAAAAGTACCTATCAGTTACATTTTTCTGCTTAAATGAGTCATGGTATTTGCAATACATGATATGACAAAACGAACCTTTAATTCTCCTGCAATACAACTTTTTCTCACAGAAAAACCCAGCATGCAAGCTAACGTGAGCGGAGATGTTTGCAATACATGGAAATTTATATTATTCTTATATCTTTATTGCAAGCTTTCTGTTTTACAGCGACAAACAAGCATGCAGAAACGTGTAAACACTATTTCTTCTTCTCTTTCCCCTTCTTTGATTTCTTCTTCTTCCCCTTGTTCTTTCCAGTCTCACCTTCCTGTTTCGACTCGGCCTCTTTAACTGCAGTAATTTTCTTCTGTTTTCCTTTACCCTTGCCCTTCTTTTTGGCAGGTTCTGTGTCTGGAAGGACTGACAATTCATTTGTCTCTACATCCACTAGGCTCAGAACAGTACCGCTCCTAAATGGCTCATTTTCAATCAAAGTTGGCTCATTCGCATGTCCATTCATCATCGTACCGTTCCTCATTGGCTCATCTTTAATCAAAGTTGGCTCCTTCACATGTCCATTCATCATCGTACCGTTCCTCATTGGCTCATCTTTAATCAAAGTTGGCTCCTTCGCATGTCCATTCATCATTAACGTATCTTTCTTACTTTTCTCTTTCTCAGCGTCGTCACCCTTTTCAACCGTTCCTTTATTTTCATCAAAAACTACAGTCTTTTCTGTATCCTCCAGTTTGCTATCCTTAGCGATGTCAATTTGTGTAGGCTTCTCTGTAATCTCTGGTTCCATGACTTGATCATCTTTCTCGTCATCCGTCACTGGGTTGGTAGCATTCTTCTTTTTTTTTGATTTTGCCTTTGCCTTTCCCTTTCCCTTGCCTTTTCCTTTCTTTTTCTGTTTGATATTTTCTCCAGTTTCTTTGACCACTATTAAAGTCGCTTCTTTCCCATCTTTAGCTTTGTTATTCGAGTTCTCCAAATTATCATTAATATCTTTGCTTTTCTTTGATCCTTTGCTCCTTGGACTTTTGTTCTTGCCTTTATCTTTCTTTGTCGGTTCGGGATCAGCTGGAGCTTGCGCATTTGGATCTACCACTGCAGTTTCTTCTGCCACTGTGTAAATGATTCAGAGAAGGTGTGAAAAAGACGAAATAATATAGAAAGCTGCAATAAATTATTAAAAACTGAGCTTTTCCGAAACAAGATCAGAAATATCAACTCAGTGAAATGACACATTTAGGTGTGTAGTAGGCCTGTGCATACCTCGGTATCTCTAAAGATTTTTCAAACCGATCAAATTGTATCTTAGTTGACTCTGTCATTTGTTGAGTTGCGACATAATACTGCATTTGAAAAAAAAGTTAATACTAGATGATATGTAACTGTACTCAATATGTTAAAGTTACAAAATATACATGATTTATCCAATTACATTATTTTATGTGGAAAAGTCATCACCACTGAGTTGATCCTAGTACTGGAGTACGAGCTCTGTGTTTATAATAAAAATACGATTTGAAATTTTCGTATAATTCCGTAAAGTGATGAAATACATTTTGTCAATCCTTAAAAAATGTTATCTTTCTTTTTTTTTTTAGCAAGCAGTGCGCCTGCATTCTATTCGATTGGTTTTATAAATTATTTAAACCAATTAAGTTCAGTATTGATATATTATACTTATTTTTTTAATGATAAGAATAGAAGTCACATATTTTGGATATTCATTTCTTATGAATACTACTCAGATCGTCAGATGTGTAATATGTACACTTCACCTTATATATATAATCCGTAATTTCGTGCACTGTAAATGCTAAATCAGCCTTCAGAAAGATTTTCTTTTCAAATATGCAGATTTGCAAGCATGATATAAATTTATTTCATCGAGTAATGGTTATTTAAAACTGGATCGTGTGCTATAACACCTCATAGATGCCTAGAAAGAGACCAGGCTTCGTATCTCTAAAATGCCAAGTTCGGTTGTTTCTTGCATAATGTATGATGATTGGTGGCCACCTGTTCGGGATCGGTAGCTCTCCTCCAGCATACTATGATTGGTGGTGACCCGTTCAGGAGGGATAACTCTCCTCCAGCATACAACTTAAACTCAAAGGCCGTTTAACTTAAACATTTTTGCCTTGTAAGGTATTTACATTTTAGGAATTCATTATATACTGTCGGACTTTAGAAATGCAACATGTGTTGAACACCCGAAACTCGGCTCAAGGAGAGGACATTGAATGTTCCCATGCTGTAATTAATATCGATGTTTCTCACAGGACACATTATACGGTAATCAAACAACAGCCTGTCTATCAAATATCTTCAGAAAATATCAATGTAACTAAATCTTCATAAAGGAAACTTTTCTTCTCAATGTGTGATAAACCCAGGGGAAAGCTCGCTTAAATTAATTGTTGCGTTTTTAAGTTTTGTCAGTATAATATTGACATGGAAAGGTAATATAAGCTGATCAAAACTTGTTAAGAATACAAATGTAATCGACATAATAGTAGTATGAATATTTGTAACTACCTGTTTCAATGGGCGTTTTGTAAGCTTTACCCTTTCGGACCTTGAGGAAGTAAAATACAAGAAGGACCGCTAGTCCGCCCAGAACAACAACCGCTGCTATGACCCCACCAACTATGGCTCCAACATTAACATTATTCGCCGAGGAAGACTGAGTTGACCCTAGGTAAAATTAAAAAGATAATACTATGGCAAGTGTTTTAAAAGTTTTACTTACAGGGCAATAATAATGTCTATAATGACACTTTGCTATTATCTACATGTACCTCGTAAATGTGAAGCCCACAAAGACCAGGAATCACATGAAATCTTCTGTAGCGTCATTGGCCCAAGGAGATTCTACGACGATAGATATATAGCTAACATACAGTATGATACCAAATCTCTTGACAAAACTATGTTATATTATTAAAAACTTTTAAAGATTACAGTTACATAAATAAAGAGTACCATTAATTGCACGATTCGTGTGTGCACGCGTAGATGCACATGTACACAACTGAGTAATATAACAAGCAATGAAACTCGAAAAAAATATATAATTCAACCAATACATGTAGTCTAACTTGTACAAATGGAATGTATTAGTTTCCTGCCAAACAGTACATACAATTCCTGTAATTCCTGTTATATATATATATATATATATATATATATATATATATATATATATATATATATATATATATATATATATATATATATGTGTGTGTGTGTGTGTGTGTGTGTATGTGTGTGCATTTGATGTAAGTTAAAAGTGATGCTATACAAATGAATTTCTTTGTAAAAGCTTGAAAAACAGTACACCTTTACACCTTTTAAAACAACTGTGCGCATGTATGCTTAATAGTGATAACCCATTCTAACAGTATTCAGTGTTCACCTAAAAACTGAAAAAGGTCCTATATTTCTATTTACAGCCATTGAGCTGGTTTCAGTACGTCGTAAAAATAAGTAGCTTTACTTACCTCCACAGGTATCTGAAAAATACAAGAGGCATTGCATGAAACAATCAAAGTATGTGATATAAATTCATTCAAGTTAAACATACATATAGGTATTCTGTCCTGGTTTTGCTTAAAATCAAAGATACTGCAACAAGTATTAAACAAAATTAAATGTTTAACCGATAGATAAAGATAAAAATATAAAGCTTTATGGCTTTATTATTGGCTACGATAACAAAAGTTGGCACAGAGAAAACTTAGACTCCACACCCCCGCCTACCCCCCCCCTCCCCTCCCGGGCAGGTAAAAAAAAATTTCAAACTTATAATGCATCATGATATTGAGATAACATATATTTCACTGACCCAGACACGTTATGTTCACATTGTGTACTAGTTTTATAACAATTATTTAAATGTAGGAAGTCGAGTCAAACATAATGATAATTTTGAGAAATTTTCGAATTACTGCTCTTAATATATTTCACGGAAAATCACATCCGATACAAAGTCGGAATTCCGATCAAATCGTTTCTGTATCAAATGAATCTCCAGGATCTGGAAACATCCTCAAAGTGTACAAACAGTTATAGGTGAAAAACTATGGCGTTTTTCATGCACCGGGAGATGAATGAATAGAGTCTTCTGCAAAAAAAATGCAACAAAGCGAGATTTTCTTCATAAGTTAAGCATAAAAAATTGTAAGCATCTCATACCCCTTATGTATATTAGGTCAGTTAAGATGACAGCATATCCCTGTAAGTTAAACAAGCCGACCCAAACTGTACACTCCGAAAAAGTAAGATATTCAGATCCAATGTAACAATCCAGGATGACTTTTTTCTGACATCTCTCCCCTCTTCCACGGACGATTTTGTCATATTTAAATTTTCTGATCTGAAAACCAATCCTGAAGGATAAGTTCTCCACACGGTAGCCTAGAAAAAATCCCCACTAACACCATCTCCAATTTAAATACATTTAAAGACGTAATTTAAAGACATATTTAAATACATTTAAAGATTTCAGTATGAATTTTGTTGGTGGCATGCCGAGATACTACTTTGAATCCTAGCCCCAAATTGCTTAACAATTATCAGTCCTTAAACAAGATCTACTGAAAATGGCGCTGGGCACAAGCAAAACTATCGAGATGAACACATGCGCAATACAACATTCATAAACTATATTTCAAAAGTTCAAATCCAAAATCGAAAAGATTAAGTGGGTTGTGGCGGGTAAATAGCTGATCTTTATATCATTTATATAAAATAAATCGGCATACAGTGTCGAAGCTGAGGTAGTTAGGATGTGCATGAAGGGCATATTTAAAAAAATGCAAAGATAGGACCCAAGAACATACATCCCATGTAAAGTTTGGCAACAAGCTGCACTCAGATTATTATTTGAGATCTCTTAGCGCCCCTGGCAACCATATGGAAAAAATACAATATAATAAACAGTGTACATTGTCCGACGCGTAAATATGTTTGGCGGTACATAAAAAGTTAGTAAAAATGTATAATTTAGCCTTTACGTTTGCTTGTTATACAAGTTAACTCTGAGAAATATTCCATTGCAAATACCGTGCATACACATTTAAGCCATTGTTAAGCAGTATGAAAAAAAAAAAAAAAAAAAAAAATTACATGAAACATGATCCGATGTATATTTTGCTCTTTAAAAAATATTGGGGTGGAATGAGATGAGTGTATATGGTGATTAAAAGCTTTATTCTGTCAGTGCAGCCGCTCCCCCCCCCCCTCCGCCCACACTTCTGAAGTTATATTGTTTTCTAAGCTCCAGGTGGATACTTTAGATGGAGGAAGACTTTCAGCTGTGACACCGGCTTCTGATGATCAATTGTTGTACGATATGCTACCAAGTATCAGTCTCGTCTTATTTAAATCAATCGAAAAAATATATAATGAAAGGATATCAATATTAACAAATGGAAAAAATTGGAAGGCATATCCATAGAAACGTGGTATGCACATTTAATTCATATCAAACAATAACATATTATTTAAGAAAATGTTAAGCTATATGATCGACATGGTACATCTAAGTCTCAAAAGTTAACATTTAATAGGGCATAGGATTTGTATTTAGGTAGGTAAATTGTTATAAAACTACACACAGTTTTAGTCCTGAAGCTGAAAAGTTACCTTATGATCGATAGTATCAAAATTATTTTTCGAGTTTTCAGCTGCTCTGAATGGAAGGTCGCTTCAAAATTGCCAGACGTAAATAACTTTCCTCTAAACTTCATTCTCATAAAAATACCGAGTGCAGAAAGAATAAGCATCACCATACAGGAAATGGTACCGATGGTCTGTGCAAAGTGATATTTACAATAATTGCTGGAAAAAGATAACAATCACGCGAAATACAAATTTCTTACAATAAGGACTCAGAGTCAGGTACACCCCAGCGTTATCGTTTACTAGATTGATTGAGTTCCATTTCAATGGGTATGAAGTGGCCGTCTGCTGTGAGGTACAGTTTCCAGGAGCAATGGAAGCCGAAGCATGGTTTCCAACCTTCAAAAAATTAGAAATATATCAATTAATATTCCAATACATTTGCGATTGTAACCTGCTTTTGGATGGCTGAACGTCACGTTTGCCAAAATTTTCCGTCATAACTCTCCCTATGCCGTGGTGTTACAGACAATGACATTTCGTCCAACTTTCAAAACAATTTTCCAAAGTGTGTTAGAAAAACTGTGTCACAGCTGAAAGAACATTTGCGACAGAGTAACCACCAGTATACGTTAGCCATCTGAAAATACTGTACAGTCTTCCCCTTATTGGTTCGATGGTGTTAATGTGTACAGAAAGATTTATTTCGTACATCGCGATTAAAAACTGCAACAAATTTCAGCTCTTTTCTATGTAATATTAATTATAAGGCATACGTCTAAACTTATTTTCATGGTCCACTAGAGAGAGAGAGAGAGAGAGAGAGAGAGAATACTCACTATGCAAGAGAAACGGTACGTTGCCAGTTTATCGTTTGTACTACTGACAAGAGATGAGTCATTGTTGTATACTACGCCATAAGTATCACCAATATTGGCTACACACCAAACGACGCCCCCAGCTGCAGCGAGAAAGAAAATAATTAAAAATATAATATTGGCTCGTTTTATCCAGAAGTGGGATATAATATAATTGGTTTATCAGTTGCATATTGTCTTCATCTGGTTACTCAGTAATTACAAGTACAATATTGTAGACACCAACCACAAGTTTCACCATAAAATATTTATATCCAAGAAAATCACAATGCAAATTAAATAAATAGCCTGTAGTTATTAACACAGTTGAGCACATCATTTGATTGCTGGGCATAATTGTAAGTTGCATCACGGTGCCCAGATGGGATACGAAGGAAGTTATAGGATTCACTGATCGTTGAATCCGTAGGGGTCGCTATATACGTTATTGACCATATATTATTTTTGTCCTCGAAACTCGATTTATTGTTTCCTTTGTCGCTTGTTTGCGTACGTTCCACTTTCAATGCCTAAAGTATAAGTTTGGTTGGTGGATATGTCAAGCGCGAGTTGTTGCTCTTGGAGTGAAGCATTCATCAAACCTGGCATGTTGGATGACATGAACCAGTATTTTCAGAATGATGTTTAACTAGCTACACTTAGGAGCGTCCTTAATGATACAATTTCTCAATCGATCGTGAAAGGATTTCAATTGTCTTTTCTCCCATGTATTATAGTGAAGCTGAAATCAGTTTGTTTCTTTGACCGAAAGCTTAGACAAAATTGATTCAAAGGTCATGAAGATCGATTTTAGTCATTCAAATATATTTCACGCACGGCATTGTTTCTTCAAGTGATTTTTGAAAATGACACAGCAACTGAAACTCCATTCAAGCCATCCTCCTTTAAATAATAACATTTCTAAACTTACCATCAAAGCTAAATTCCCTCCTAGCAAAAGGAAAAACAAAAACAAAAAACAAATGTAAATTGAGTTAAAGTCTTGACATTATTCTCTATTGTATCGCATTGTATTGTATTGCATTACAATGCACTATCTTGTACTGTAATGTACTGTTCTGTGCTATACTGTACTGTATTGATTTTCAGTACGTGTAAACAGCTTGCAAAAAGGTCAGTGTTACATACACAGCTGTACATAGCTCAGCCTTAATTAACTCATGGGTTGACAAAACCAATTGTAGATCACGTGCTCTTGCAGTCCTGGTTCCAATAAACTACAATTTGTGCTTAATCTGAAAACTGTTCAAACTCAAAGAGTGTATTAGTCTAAATCGAAAACCAAAACAATCATCTGAACATGGTGCATGTTTACAATTATTGAAAGGTGAATCTTCTTTTAAAAACCTTTACGTCACAGAGGGTCACAATATTCTTTATAGTTCGCAACACAGGGGATTGCCAGTTACATAGCAAACGAAACTGGACGATCTGAGTGGATTTTGGCGGTAAGACAATCATTTAACATAGCAAGGAGCAACAAAGAATATGCTTGTTATATAAGTGTATTATTGTCTTTGGAGGAAATGCAGCTTTATATCAACCATGTTCTTGATATGCACTTAAACCAGCCTTGTCTACTATTCTGAGTAAAATTCAACCCATATGGTATCATGTAAGTAATCGAATAAACAAAATGTCACAAATTAAAATCTAAAAGATATTGCATAAAAGTGTTGAAAGCACACATTTTCTAAAGAACAAATTACTTTCCTCATAAACCAATAGCATAGAGTAAGTACTACTGTCAGGAACACGCTGTATATACATGTACAGTAACCAAACAAGATATTACTTCGTTTAAACAAAATGTTAAGATATAATTTCGAAGTATCTTGCTTAAACATTATATTGTTTCCTTAAACATGATATTATCAGGTTTACACAAAATTTATATTGCTCAAACAAGCTAATATTGTGTTTACACAAGAATTTACTTTGCTTAAAATAAGATATGAAAGTTGTGTCGCTCTATCCACACATCAGTGCATATCTGAGTATAGCCGACAAGAATGACTTATCCGTTTGACCTTTCATTAGAATAAACATTAGGGCTTAATCCACTGGAGAAAAAGTTATAGTGGTAATCATCCGTTGTGCATTCTGGATGCGGAGGAGATAGTTCCTCAAGATCATGTAAGCAAAATGAATACATACCAGTTCCTATTCTTTGAGTTGACTGGATGCACGTATATATGACACTGAAAGGTCAAACGGGAAGGTCATTGTTGCCAAGCTAAATCTTTGCTTGCGATTTGCGTTAATCTACGTTTTTATCTTGCTTACATCGACCACGCAGAATATAGTCACATGAAACGTATGAGAATGATTAGTGTGTTTAACCTGAATATGCGATCTGTTGTGAACAAGTGGTGTAGTTAAAGGTGATCGTGGTTTTGTCTGTGCAGCCGTCCCAGGTGTCCTTAGAACTGTTACAGAGGGCAGCCGATGCGTCCTTGGGGTAGTAAACGTAGTCATATTTACCAATTATACCTGAGGGACATGTCACCTTTGCGTTCGACGCATTTCCTGAAAAAAGTCAAAATAACAAAAAACTCTAGTTGGAAACGTTCCAAATAAATATTGTCGGCATTAGTAGATTTTTTTCACTCATTTTAGAGTCTAGCTTAGTCAGTAGTTGCATCTGTTACATGATATTATGTGAAGAAATCAAAACATTTGATTATGACAGATGTAACTGTTTGGTCATCCATATTGTATATTTTGCATCCGGTTGTATTCTTTGCATCAACTAATATTTTCTCAACGGAGACATCTTTATGTATGCAAATGAAATCTTACAATCGACATTAATATTAACTGCATGGTATTAGCTTTATCTCTGTGGAAGACTGAAATTTTCATGCAACAGCCAACTGATCCCTAAATGAACACCAGATTGTACAGATGTGCGTCTCTCTCACTCTCTCTCTCTCTCTCTTACCTGACTTTACCATTACGTGGAATTCAGCTGTTGGTATGCTTACTGTGAAGTTACAAATTTCGGACGAACTTGTTATACTGCTTAAACTGTTGACATGTACCCTCTCATAACCGAATGTCGGTTGAACCTCTGGAACAGATAAAGGGGTGCTTACTAATTGCCGATATAACGACAAATTTACACTAGTTCGCAATCAATGTAGCAAAAAAACATCTACTTATAGAAAATACAATGGACTTCTAAGTCCTCCGATACAAGAAAACTCATTCCTAGATTGAACTGCGAGCATCACCAACAAAATATAACATTTTTACACTTTCCCTTTTCAGACTTTACCTAATATAAAGGTTATGCATATGAGCAAAATGGACACATGATATTCATTACAAATAAATCCACAGGTAAAATCACTTGCGATTGTTTGATTAATTTTGTATGGTGCATTTCAAACGAATTTTCAAATTTAAAAGAAAGTTTACCTGGTTAGATTCTTTAAAAGTGAAATCTAAGCTACCCGTTTTAATATTTATATCCTACACTCAAGGTAGACACTGTTTCCTTTGTCATGAACTTTAAGACCCTATTGGTATGAAGTACTTTATCGCTGTACACAATACACCTGGGGTATTAAGCATGGCGTTGCTATTCCATACAGAGTTTTCGAAATGTTTGAAAGGCCTCAGTACTATTCCATCATTTAACTATATGGCGACATTACGTCATATGGGAGAAATATATTTCAGACGTAATTTTGTATAAAGTTTTAAAACATTTATATTCAGAATAATATTTTATTTGTCTTATTGCATATCCAAATTATAATAATATTTCAAGTAATGAGCAAAAAAGTCGATATAATCAAGCATTTTACGCAGCAGTTGAAGAACAAAAGACAAATAGTAGACTTATCAGCATGACCTTGGATAACACCATTTAGGCTCCGCTCCGAGTTTCGCACAGGATTCACAATTTCAAGAAAAGGTATTCCCTTAATGTTTCCCACTGGTAATCCTTGTCATACAAAGGAAACGTGTACCTCCCAGAGGAGAGTTTAAGAATGAACAATATCCTTTGCTTTTATATCTGAATAATTGGTGTTCATTTGGATTTGAGAGTGCACACCTAGGCCTTACTGCATCTAATAGAAGATTGCTAGCTCTCACTGGCCATTTTCACTATACTTCAGAGGTAAACTATTAAAAAGAGTCTATAATTTTGTTCATTTTTTATTTGTTTTTAAATTTCATAAGTACACTTTCAAAAATAGTAATGCCTACACTGTAAACACTCGTCGCTGTATTCCAATCACAGGCAAAGTTAGTGGATTCCGTGCTATTTCAAGTGAACTTCCACAGCACACAGAAGCAGCCATTTTCTTCACCTTGAGCATATGGTTTTCCCAATAGTGATCAAAACTAAATGCCAATCCAAGTATGTAAAAGAATGTAAGTGTATGTTAACTTTCTCTACATTGTGAGAGTTATATTTACTGGTACGCGGCTCACTGCTACGCTGGTTTGTTCGCTACACCAACAACCTTCAAGGCCCAGTGCAGTGACTGCTTACATTAGAGGTTATTTCAGCCATTCAACTGCATTGAATCATATGTGAGGGTGCATCTACTATTTTAGACACAACATCAAAATTATTCTTAACCTTACGTGGTGTTAACATTGTTCAAAGCTATCTCAATCACGACATTTACCCTGGACGTCGTATTTCTTTCTTTCTTTGTTTATTTTGAACTGAACTCTCGCGTGACTTCTCGTTGACCATTTTTATTAACCCCTACTGGTTGTTTGCTTAGCGTGTTAGCAAACGAAACAAACGGCCGCGTACCAGTTTAGAGAGTTATAGAACAACTAACTTTGCACTGTGCCTTCCCCATTTTCAACGGTTCTCCAAAAACACAAGAGCGGAAGCTTACATATCTGAAAAAGTCTGGGCCTAATTTTGGTATGTACTAAGGAACAGACATAATTAAATATGTAAATAGTTTTACTCAATATTACATAAATTATATTTACAAAGAACCTTGCTGTAGTAAATGTGTAGAAGTTCAATTTCACCTGGCAGTTTGGTACGAACCAAAGTTGTTGTGTATACACATTAGGAATAACCCATATGGTACGGGTGCTCAGTAAGGTTACACAATTACTTGGTCCGGACATTTGTTTTATGTATTATCAGGCCCCTTATTTTTGTGATCGGACCATATCTGAATAGTGAACGATCGCGTAAAGAAGACGATCGGCTTGTGATGGTTTTCTCGTGTTGTAGTTTCGCTTGTTCCTTACTATTGAAACTAATATTGGCTGTAAGTACTTGAAAGATTCGGTTTAAATGAAGTATAGTAAGAGCTCCGTGAAACAAAAATCAATGTTTTTGATGCACAATGAGAAAAGGGTCCCTAGGCTTCATTGGATTGGCGGACACAAAAACACGTTTGCCTTCTAGATCTTGAACCTATTCTGATTACTTCCATTGTTCAAAGCGTTAAATCAAAATCATTATGTACAGCGCAGTTAAAATCAAACTATTTAAATATTACTTTAACCTAAGTTTATAGCAAAAAACAAAAAAACAAAACAAAAAAAAAAAAAAACACGGCAAAAGAAAAAAATTGACATACTTTAGTGACAAGCAGCAGTTAAATAATTAAGTGCACTTTTTTTCAAACACGAATTCATGAAAAAACAGAAGGACAGAAGACATATATAAAGTTGACACACATGTAACAACTAGGAGCACCTGCAGTAATAGTAAATAAAAACTTACCGTGTCTTTGGTAGTAATAGTATGAAACCGATGTTATCTGGACCAAATCTAGGCAGAGGTATATTGAGAATTGGAATGTGAATGAACCGATCATAAGTGGTATGGTTGATTGGCTTCTGAAATAAAAGGTAATCATCCCCAATGAAGAATGTATAAATCAAGTACACCTGTCTGTCTGTCTGTCTCTCCTCAGTTTTAAGAAGATATCAGTTTTGAAGATGTATAAGTGTTCTCTACGAGAAATAAAAACCTATATAAAAATATGCCAGTGATGTCATTAGCATTCCGGTTGTATCTTCGTTTATAATTTTCAATGAAATGAGTTGTTTCTAAATTCACAAGCTCAAACAAACGGTTGTAAAGACGTTTGCTATAAAATGTAGGTATGAGGAACAAATAAAAAATGTGATATCTGTAAACTAATACACAATCTACTTTGTAACAATAACACAACAGCACATATAAAAATTCGAACATTTAAAATGCCTCACTCCGTGTGTGTCGTACAGCGATCTGATTAAAATCGACTATTAAAAGTAGATCTGCTGGCTAGCGATACATTGTCATGTTCTATTGACCGTTTGATTCACGAATTAAATCACATCTCACATATTTTGAAAATGAAAATGATCATTTGGAACATGTCGTAACTAACGATAACTCTCCCTAACCCTTACAAAACCCGCAATAAATTTAAATTGAAGAAAAAAAAGTGAATCTCCCAGAAATTCAAATTTAACTACGTCTGTTAAATTGTGTGTACAACTGATTCCCATGTATAAAAAGGCCTGTACATTTTTTTTTTACAGCTTAACTTTGCAACACTTTATATGATAGGCTACGTAAAATAAGTGGTAAGGGAATTCAAAATTTCAACATAAGTAAAAAAGTAACGTGCTTTGGATGGAAATAAACGCAAATGGTTTGTTAAAGTTTAGATTTATTGATACAAAAAGAACTAGTAATATAGTCAGTGTCTATTAATAAGTCTTTGCTGTCATATCTCGTTCGACAAACAAAGGTACAAGAATGTGTGAAAGTAACAAATATTTCAGTTGGTTTTGAAAAAACAAAGATTGTTCAGTTGAGAATATTTATTCGTGTTTTTCTTCAAAATGTCAACTACATGTACTTTGAATTATAAAGACATGGACATTACTCTGTTCCTCTGAAAAGGCATAATAAACATAAATATATTGGCAATTTTAAAAGGAATATAAACAAAAGTAATTGATTCGTTACATTCCAAAAAGTCATGTGATTTCATTTATTATCCTGTCATAGCTATTTGTAGTTGGCTTTGTAATTGTAATCAAATTTTCCTAAGTAATTCTAATTAAATTTATTTAATTTGAAAGTAATTGTTCCCAGGTCTGTTGCTTACTTCGTTTGCATTAGTTACAATTGCCATTATCAGACACATAACAAAATAATATTAACTAGTAGCAACAGTTGCCATACTTCAGATGTGATGCCTAGGTTAATAATATTCACGAAATTAAGCAGAAATAAAAATAATAAAAAATTACCCCCAAATAAATACATTAAAACTAGTGACAATGAATGAAAATGAGTATGAAAAATATTCTTAAATTGGTATTACTAATTGAAATATACTTTAAATAGTGGAAAATTACAAAAAGTTTATCGGCAAGTGAAAACTTGACCCTTGTTGAGCCCGTGGGAGCGTGTACACGTGATTGACCAGATTCTTTCTTGGAGCGAAAATAGAAAGTATATAAGAGAGCAAAATGATTACATGCAATCAACCTTAACGTTTTTGAAAATCATGTTATTTCATCTGCCTTGCAGTAAAACGTAAAACAAAAAGAAATATTGAAATTGCCCAAAAGTAAAACAGCAGTTGTACTGCTAACTATGTCAACTGTTTCGCGATAAATCATAGATGATTTCAAAAACAAACTCTAATAGCAGAGCGGTGGCCCATTGTGGCCCCCGCAATGAACTGTTATGGGTGCGTGTCAGAACTCCGCTATGTCGGATATCTTGATTTTAATCAGATTGTGTTGTACACTGTGGTTACTGGTGCATAACGTTCCATAGTGTCTACATTTTGTTCGTTTCTGGGTCGTACCTACTACATAAGAAAGATAAAAACTGAAGTTACTTTATTTTCTTCCCTACGTGCCTTTCATCAGGTTTCTTTGCAAAATGCCACGGTTGAAACGATGCATCAGGGGAGATCAGAGAAAGGGAAACGACAATTGCCAGTAGATAAGTACTTTGGCAGCACTGAATGAGCTTGTATTTGTCGAGATCATGCATTATTTCCAGTTATTATTTTTAGGCACAAATTTAAACCAATGCGAGGAGGGAATCCCATTCAGTGTTGCTAACGCACATACCTGTATAAACTTCCGTTCCCATTTGATAAATTCTCCAACACTGAGCCAAAAATTTGGATCTGCCCTTAAATCAGGCGGCCTACCATAATGGCTGCCAATGACGGCACTACCCTTATAACACTACTTAAAAACTGGAGGCCCATCTGCCCTTGGGCGTATTGCCAGATGGGCAAGTCCGACACTGTCTCCGACAAAGCATAATGTTTATCATGACATTTTACCATAAAATCAACTAAAATTGCCTAACGAACGGAACGACTCATTAAACTGAAGTATACTGGTTAGATTTATCCAAGAGTAGATGTGAAAGACACATACTGTAAGAGATAATGATTTTGCAGTGTGACTCTATCATAGAGAAGCAACGATGGCGACTGTCCGCATTTGCATCAACTGCTTAGAAGGGACGATCCAGGAGTGAGGCAATTTGAGACACTATCTAACGTTAAACTCCCGTTCTCCTTGCTCGACACACGATGTTTTACCCACGTAACATCGGAAAGTTACCGATAAAAACATGTCTTTTGTATCTGTATGCTGAGTTTGATGAAAAATGATCAATGCAAATATGGGCTATGGTCATCAACATTATACAGTCAAACCTGTCCACAGTAGCAACATCAGTGGAAGTAGTAAAAGTGGCTTTCGAAAACCAGTTACTGTGTAAACAGAGGACTTTGAAAATAGATTTGACAGTTTAATCAAAAGTACATTTTGGGGGACGTACTGATGACATTAGACGACCAATGTCTCTTTTTTGCTAATATTGAAGATGGTGCACATATGACTTTTATATCAAAGAACAGTTGATTGGACACTAAACTTATTCACTTACTTCATTACGAGGAGTGAAGATGAGCTGTTATCCACACAATCCCACGTGCTGTGCGTGACGCCAAACAGTGTCATTGTCAATGACAAAGTAGAGCTAGTAAAAGTCAACGTCCCGCGTGTGTTATCCACCCACGTTGTGCTTGCAAAGGCCGAAGGCCATTTAGATGCGGCAACTAATAATTGACAAGGAATGATGTTCATAATTTTTATAAATTCTATAGAGTCTATGATTAAAAATAATCTACATGTGTCAGATTCATATATCAACACTAAAACTTGGCAAATAAAACCTGACCTTATGATTAGAAATTATTAATATTATATTTGTCAACTTGATTAATCAGTAAAGTGGCAATCAACCAATTTGCGTGCCTTTATAGGCTATACATTCGTCCTTAAAAATCGTACAGGTGGCATGGAGACTGCTGAATCTATTCGTCGGATGGCTTTTACCTATTGAATATTTGAGTGACAGGTAAAAACGCTCGGTCACTTTGTTCTGGCTATATTGCTAATTAATACTGAATGAATGATCTTTATTTGCATTCAGCCGATTGGCCATCATCAAGTATATATACATATACATTAAAGTTTAACACATAAATTGATGGTGGCACGTTTGACACATACAGTTCAAGATACATACTTACGTATACAGACACACATCCATATACACATTCATACACGCAGATATACATTTACACATTTAATATGCATATAGATACACCCATATAGGCGCACAGACACAAATATACAAACAAACACATATACCCCATATATACACACACACATATACATATATATATATATATATATATATATATATATATATATATATATAAATATATATATATATATATACATACATATACATAGACTTATACACTTACAGATACATACGTACATATACATATATATATATATATATATATATATATATATATATATATATATATATAGACACACACGCGCAATAAACATTCATACCTTCATGTATATATATATATGTATACATGGAGTATGATACAACATAAGTATACAACACGTTAATGTGTGACCTATAAAATACACCAGAATATGTTTATTCAACCACATGCGTTGGCTTAAATACAAACTCTTTCGGGAGAACACACAAATTGTCATCAACATATAAGCAGTATTCAAAATGCTTTTCTTAGTAATATCACAAAAACGCTATACATGAAATATGATAGATAGCAATGCATGTATTAAACAAATAAATAGAAATGAGATAAAAGCAACAGTGAAGGTAAGAACAAAATAATAATAATAATAATAATAATACTCATAGTCATAAGAATCAATAACAAATTAATCAAATCATGTAATGTTATATAATTTTAAGTAGCAACATTTATATAATGTTTAATGGATATAATTTCCCAGATGTTTTACCTCGGCAGATTTTGTGGAATTTAGTAATTAAATAAATACTATAAAAAAGCACAAAATAAAAAACCCTGAACTACATTCGTCATTGCTTTCTTTGCCAAATTTTCAATAGCCAGACAATCTCATACTAAATGGTGAATATAAGACAGAGTTTAAGCTGGGACTGCATATTGATATATCAAGCACCTCACTGAATGTAGCTAGGATGTCTAATATTTTTGAGAGCAGAAAAATACCCATATTTTTCAGTGATTATAGATTGATTAATTATATGCTAAAAATTATAAGATTCCCGGAGAAAATCAATTTCATTTTAATGTGTATATAAATTATTATTATACATGGCAACCCAAGGGCCTCTGGAACTGGAAAGGTAAGTACCCAATGTATCGACAACAGAACACACAATGGTCCCCAAAATCCTTATTGAACATTTCTAATATTCATCGCATGCGCCGAGGGAACGGGGTGAATAATGTCAACGTGTACCACAATAGATCTACTCACTAAATAAGTCATGTTTAGCTTTGCTGTTAGTTGGAAACACTTATAGTCATGTTTTTGTTTCGAACTAAGGCCCATCAAAGGATTACAAATATAATGATTTAGAATATTTGAGAAACTGAACACTACATGTACAACAATATCAACAACCTATTCTAGAATAAAACAATCCATAACTTAGCATACATTTGTAAATATTCGAATTATCTGCTTCTAACTCACCTGTTTCTTTTGTGCAAAGTAATACAATCCAAACCACTGGAGAAAGAGCTAAATATCCATTGCAAATAGTCATTTCGAGAAAATTGATTTTAAATCAAAGTATAAGTACACATCAAATCTTTCCAAAAGTCAAAAGACTATCATCCACCTGTTAGGAAACAAGACGAGAATATGTTTTGAATGCACCATAGAAACTAGATATATTGTCTTATTCACCGATACACTTACACGCTGGTTGAGTCGTGGTTGTTTTAGAATAGAGGAGACAAAAGGCTTGTCGGTGCCTTAGTCATTCACCATTTCATATGCTAATTTCACCGGTAAAAGGATATGCAGGCTACATCATAACTTTGTTGGAACTCTTTGAAAAGTAAAAACAAGTAGCATTCTCTTACCTGTGATCGGAAACCGTTCGGGTCTTTCCGCCAATTATCGAAAAAACTCAACAAGCCCACACAAATTGGCAATATTACAGAGGCCCTCATATGATACATATGTACATTGTTTATTATCTTAACGTTTGAGCTTATCTGTATACGACCTTTTATTTAACTGATGCATTTAATTCCATCAAGTTATTATGCTACTTTTATTGCGGTGATATTTAAGGTTGCCTATTTCAGCATTTTGTCTGATTACTCCATTTTCTGATGACTGCTTCCATTTTTCTAAAGATCATAAATACTTTTACAGAACGCTGCATGGCCATTTTGTCTGATTACTCCATTTTCTGTTGACTGCTTCCATTTTTCTAAAGATCATAAATACTTATACAGAACGCTGCATGGCCATTTTGTCTGATTACTCCTTTTTCTGATGACTGCTTCCATTTTTCTAAAGATCATACATACTTACACGGAACGCTGTATGGTCATTCAGAACTTACATGAATGCACAACAACCTCTCGACTGTTTCCTCCACAATCGAGAAATCGTAGTAATGTAAAGTTAAACTAAATATAGTAGAATGAATAATAGGGAAAATAACGATGAGCCAGGTGAAATTAGTGCACCAAGAAATCAATGTCTTCGTGGGGTACACACATTACGTTAAAAAATACTTATACTAGTACTTTTATTCACGTTTCAGATGTTACATCCACACATATAACAATTTTAGCTCGAATCCTAACAATCATTATATCATAGAATATCGTACGGGGACTCTTTTAGTGCAGATACAAAATTGTTAGTGTCCGATATATTTCGACAACATAATTCTCAAGAGTGTTATTTACAATAGACATGCCTCAATATGCTTATTTTTGCATGAATCTTTTAGAACCTAAATACACATTTGTTATAATAAGCTAACCACTTTTACAAAAAGAAAAAGAAAGTACTTGAATTTAGGAATTTTAGTATTTGGTAAGTCTGCAAGACTAAAATGACGTCATACATTATATATTGTTAATGATGTAAATGAGTGTGCTTTTTACTTGATATTAATTTTAATTGTATATCCACTGCATTGTACAATATATGAATTAATAGCTTGTACTTTACTTTTAAAAATGTGAAAAGTATAATGACATAATTTATATTGAATCGATTTTCTGGATGATTTACGGGTGTTTCTTGTTTTAATATTACCATCTTCAAACCATGTATTTAACTTTGTTTGCTAACAAGAACTTTAAAATACTGAAGTTTTTCAGGTACCAATGTCTGGATCTATCCAGTTGAATAGTTTTATACCTGTTTTAGAATTTATGAAATCAAATAGCAACTGCAGAGCTAAGATAGGCAATGTTTCAACTGTTACTTCGCAGCCTATCAATACAACATTGATGCCACACCTGGTAATCTTCTCACCCATAAAACCCAGTTATGCCGTTTAATGGGTGAGATGAATTTCCGGGTATGAAGTGTAGGATCAAAATTTTGCGCCAGGAATGGTACGTCGTGTTTTATTTTACACTTTTTAAAACACGAATGTAGTTCCCCGTAATATGTTTCCCACTTAACCAAGGTCTAATTTTTTGTTAGAGAGCTCGAGATTATTGTTTTCTTCTGCAGTCCGAACTGTGAAAAGTTTGCTTCAACCATCACTTAGCTGTCTTCAAGCTTAAATTTGGATGACATAAGGGGATTTCTGTATGTCCGGATGAAATTTTGCGCTGTATTTGGATACAAGGAAACACGCCAATGCATTAATCCTTGGATATAAGATTAAACTGAAGAAATCGGAGAAAATGTAAGACATTACGAATGGCAGGACTATCCGAGCAAGTACCAGATCTAGTGAGCGTTAAACTCGTTCCACGCCTGCGAAAAATGAGCGATATGTGGTTCACAGCCGAAACCTCCAGCTATACACAAAGCTCGGAATGTGTGTAACCAAGGTTCAGAGAACATTGGAGTTTGGCCAAAGCCCGTGGATATCCCCATACATACAGCTCAGCACTGATCTCATGACCAAGGCGACATCAGAGTTTCAAAAAGATTTCTTTAAGCTGACAAACACCTCAGTACATTCCAAAAAGCCAATTTGAAGTTAAACCGTCCAATCTATACGGGGCTGGCAATTTTGGACCTCAACAAGCTCCCCGTGAACAACTTTTACTACAACAGAATCAAGGCCCAGTATGGAGACAAAATGCGTCCCTGCTATACACGGACACTGACAGCCTGCTGCTGCAGATCGAGACTGTCGATATCTATCACAACATGTCTAAATATGACAGACTATACGACACGAGCGAATATCCACGTGAGCACCCGCTCTACAGAACTGCCAACAGGAAGGTTGTAGGTAAGTTTACAGATTGTGCCCGCCAGCCAATGGCCGAGTTCTTTGACCTCCGCCCCAAGATGTACAGCATTTTGCTTGCAAAGGAAGGAGATATCCGCAAGGTCAAAGACCTTTCGCGGACGTTAGTTAAAGCTGACCTCCAGCACCGCCTCTACCTGAAATGCCTCAAGGAAAGAAAAGAGTTTCACCACACTATGACCGCCATCCGCAGCGACCAACACAAAATGGAGGTCTAGCGCATAAACAAGACGAGCCTGAGGCCGCTGGACATAAACAAATGGATAGCTCCTCACGGCATCACAAGTCTGGCATATGTCCACTACCTCAATGGCGTTAGACGAATCAGGCACAATCTGTAATTCCTCGCGAACGATGTTTCTGCTTGGAGCATCACTAGAAGAAATATGGTATATTGGTGGCTGGCTTTGGATGTCAAATCTGTCGGCCAGGGTGAACACCTTGAGCGAACACACAGAGTCGGTGGCACGGCGTTGACAGCCTTCCAGCTCTCCCGGTGCATATAGGTACAGAACCATGGTATTTGAAGCCAGACGCTGCTCAGCCGGCGCTTGTATTGCGGTTGCAATCGTAGCCCGCATAGACGTAGCATGAAGTTTTTGCCTGTAAGCCGCGTTTCCACACTGTTTCAGGCCGCCACAACTTCAAACATCCGCCGAACCCACTCATTGCCACGCTTTGCAGTTTTGCTCTCGGGTGAAAACCAGCTTCTCGGCCAGAGTACAGTTGAACCTCTCCACAATGTCCGACGCACGACCGAGGCCGGCATAGCCCCGCCTTAAGCACGTTGTGATTTGCCAAGAGTTCAGACACAGAACCTATAAACTCCCGGCAGGGGTCAATCTGCTGTAGCTTGGGCCACTTTAGCGGCCCCCGCTTGTAAATAAGTGTCAAATCGGCAGCGACATTAGGAGCCTCCTATGTGGTCCAGGGCTCAACCTCCATATAACGGCTAGAGACATCAACCACTGTTAGCGCGTAATTGTATGTGTATCTCCCGACCTTGTCTTGCAGCAGAAATAAGAGATCTGCCTGGTGCACCTCGTTAGGGATTGAATCACCAAATTGAGGCCTGGGGATTTTGCTCTGTGCCGGCAGGTAAATCTATCACATGGCCTACTTCTTGAGCCATTCCAATGCAACATCTTATGAGACTTTAGCGGCTTATGCCAGCTTTTTCGTAGCTGCCACACCCTGCCAGTAACTTCGTGATCTGTATTATATCGCCGCAAGCTTAGTATACATGCGTTCTATGGCCTAACAAGCTAAAAAGTTTGCTGAGCTTTATTGTTTTTGAAGCTCCAACTTGGCAGGGAAGAATTGCCTCTGCTCACATCCAGTAACCGGTGGGAGAGTCCGCTATGTACCTCGCGACAGAAACAAGTTTTCCAATGGCATCGTGGACATGAGGGGAATAAGGCAGAAGGCATTAGCGTATGCCTGCAGCGCGAGCAGCAAACTGCCGCATCGATGATGGGATTTCACGCAAGACCTCAATAAGAAAGCTGGCCCTGTCCTCCTGGTCAGCGATAAGGCTAGGAATTTTGTCACGTTTCACGGCGTATGCCACAGTATGAATCGCTCTCCATAACTCTACCTCCATCGCTATACTAGCAGCCGGCATAAAAATGCCTGCTCTTACCGTGCTAAGACTAGAAATATGTAAAAAGTATTTGTAAGTCACATACCTGATGGCAGTGAGGCCTGTAACAATAACATAATTTCATATTTTGCTGCTCGGGGCCTGGGCTCGTACAAATCAGAAAGTTTTGGCTCAGGTCCAAGGTCTTTTTCCTCCCTCTGTTATTTGGCGAGAATGGCAGTTTCATAAACGGTTTGTAAATCCTGTATTCTTCCTGCTCCTGCTGTTGTTTTTATTGTATAGATTGAGAACCTCGCTGCGCCTACATTGGTACTCAGCCTGCGCAGCTTGGAGCAGTTCTAATGCCTTATCGTGGCGGATGCGTTTTTCATCGGCCCATTTTTGGTCTATCTGAGAGAAGAGGTAGTTCGGTCCAGTGAATGCGATGGCGGTACCAAGTGCCCCGCCGACTATGAGAGCAACCTTGGCCATTAGGCAGCTGTTGTAAAAGCAGGAATGATGCCTTGTTTAATTAGCATGTAGTATATCCAAAGGCTTAGGGCTGTGATGGTAACGGTCGTTGCTGCGTCTTCGAAGTCTAGACGATGAAGGTCGACTGGTTTTATTTTTAACAAGCGTTTGGCAATCATCGAATACCCGATTTCAAGTCCGCCGAGTACTGCTCCATGGTAAATTAAGTTTCCGAGGTCTTTGCCGTAAAGTGGTGTACACATCTTGCACACCGCTATTCCACATAAAAAGGGTTTGGGCTTGTGTCTCATAGAGGCTTCTGGCACCTGTGGCGTTTGACGTTCAAACAGGCCCGCTGCTTTTTGCTGCCGCTCTAGGGGCTGTGCGCCGCGTAATAATGTGCATGCGAGGCCAGCCGCCAAAGCTAGACCGATCCAGGGAACATAAGATGGCATCGCGTTATCTTGTACTCGTGCAGTTATCGCTGCCTGTCCTGGAGCGGTGTGAGTGTCGGCATTTTTTTCAGTCTGGCGTTGTTTGGTCATAACATTCAGTTTTGTACCGGAGGCAACTCTACCTATGTTTTAACCTTAGTGACCTGCATTACTTCCTGCTTAGCTTTCCGCGGTTGTGCAGGTAACGCTTCCGACTTTGGTTCCGACATCGGTGCTTCCGCGTTCAGCGAAGGTACTTGTGCTGGTTCCGAAGTCGCACTCATCATCCTTTTAAAAATATATTTGTTGAGACTGTTGTTTTTAACATGCCGGTCGGTTATCATGGCAGCTGCAAATAGCGCTAGTACTGGACCGTACATGAAATAGAGGTGGCTGCTAATGCTCGTCAAAGAGGCCTGGATGAGCGGATCATCTTTTTAATCGCTTGAAAGGCTTGCTGTTCTCGGCATTTCCGCTGTTTCCATCGTTCCCGCTGTTCCAGCTGTGTCACTAAGAGCTTCTGCCATGGCTCTTATGAAATTTTGGATATGGTTTACTGATCACCTTACTCTAAGTTGTATGTAGCCTAATGCCGCAAGTGTTATGGTGTGACTGGCAGCGCATGAACAAATTGTAATATAAAGCCACCCCATCACATGCCAGCGCCACCGCTAGCTCTCGAGAAAGTCGGAAAGACGGAAGGTCGCAAAGGTGGAAACAAATTGGTAGGACACTTGTGGGTCTGTGTAAAAACGTTCCTTTTTAAGAAACTCGCAGGCATCCACTCAACTCGAGGCCTCAAATGAGTCTTTGTCTTTGCAATAGAGGGCTATCCACGCGGTCTACTCGCGGAAATCGCGGGCAACGGCATTATTTTTTTGTGTTATGACCCATATGCTGATGCCAGCATAGCGGTTAATATAGGCGAACTTAGTAAAGTCAGTTTCATTATGCAGAACACCAGAAAAAAAGGCGCAATCGTCAAGTAGAAAATGCAGGTTGTTTCAGGCGTTTCACCAAACATTTTAGCGAGCGCACAGAGCAGAGCATCGAGATTATAAACCCAATGGTTTACCAAAAATACTTCCGCGTACGTTTGGTTGCGGACCCATCGCTGTAGGTTAGGAAAAAAAAACAAAAAAAAAAAACAAAACACGCAAGCTCTGTTACCACATGGCTGACACAAACTTGCCATTTTTTCATCTTGAGCTGCGCGTCCATCATGATGCATATGTACGCGTTCAACACGCCGGCCGCCTGGGTTGTTTTTTCGATTTGCAACGTTACGCTTACGCGAGCGTTTTCGATACGCCTTTTTGTTCCGTGGAGAACGTGGTCTTCCGTAGACCTCATGTCGATGGCAAGGGCAATCTTGTTTCGGTAAAATTCAACAATGTCTATCGACGGCGCGCCGCGTCCTTGATAGATTCCCTTGCCATTATTTGTTGGGTATCGCACCAGCCCATGGGGATATATCTGGTTTGGGACACCTTTGATGTCACCGACACTTTGTTGATAAGGGGGTGTAAAAATGCTCAGAATCGAGTGCGAATCAGCGCCTTGCTTGGCGTCATCGAAGAATATGACTATTGCCTTCATACTTTTCGTGGGAGTGTTGAGATTGATATTACACACACTATCGCTCTTGTTTAGTACCGTCCTGCGGTGGCGCAGCACTCTGGTGTACAATATAGCCAGATTTCCCTTGTTCTGATTTCTGATCATGCGTGCGTGATCTGCGTGTGTCGCGACGTTGAATTCGAACGAGATACCGTTGATGGTGTAGCTCACCGTCTTGCTAGTGCTGCAAATCACCCCGCCGTACTCGTTAAACGCCAGCCCAAAGGTGAGGTGGTCTGAAAGGCCTGACTGGTAGAATGGCATTTGATCATTTAGCACCTCTTAGTCGAATGGAACGAAGAAGCGGCTCCCAAACGAGGCAGCGATAGACGAGTCAGGCTGGGTGGCGGCAGCGGCATTGCCAGCACTAAAACGTATAGCGGTAGTGTTCGCGTTCTGTATCCCCTGGTAGTCCGCGTTTGTTCTCTCTTTTCAGTCAGCCAAAGATCTTGTAAGCAACCAAATGTCTGCGTCGTCAATGCTGGCAAACTCATTGCCCTCGAGCTTGACACTTATGTTCTAAACGATGGCGGGCCCAGGTTTTTCAGGACTATACGGTTGACTCCAGCCTCAGCTTCTGTGCCGCTGCTCAATGTAATTGTGAAAGCCAGACTGGTGATGCCAGGCACAATAACCTCGTTGCTGCCAAGATTTGGAAATCTTACAGTAAGCATCTGGTTTTGCTTTATGTTACTTGGATTGTGGGTCACAACAATGGTACTCCGGTCTCTTTTGTACCAAGCGCGCTGCGGATGGAGCTGAAGGGGTCTGCGTTTGTTTCCACATTGAGACATTTTGCTGTTCAGCTTCGGTGCTATTGAAGTTCACATAACCTCACTTCAATAAGCGCGCTTAGTTGCTGCTTTTAAACAACAAAATCATGGAGGAGGCTTTGACTTCAAAATGATTGGCCGGAAAGATCCCTAGGCGCCAACGACTGACTGGGAAGATTCCAATGAGCCGGATGAAGTTACTTCGTTTACCGACTATACGGACTATTTTGGTATAGATGCTATTATTGAAAGTCGGCTGCAAGAACTCCAAAAAGGAGGTTTAACGACAGGTTTAAATTATTTCCACAACTTGAAGGTTGTTGTCCCTTACGGCCTAAAAAGAATTCCCGTATATTCAGACTATCAGGTGAAATACGGCTTATTAATGGTCAAGACGGATCGATATTACATATATTTTGAGCGTAAGGTCGCAGGGAAAGATATGCCGTACGCCATTTCCTATATATAATATCGCAATAACGTTTACATATATGAATATCTACCCGGAATTATCTGTCAATCGTGTGTCGTTTTTTCTTAGGGCCGCTGACAATGTTATTGGCTAGCTGGTCGAAACCTCGTGGTGCTTGTCATGACAATAGCTGTCGCGTTTTTCGCCGTTCTCAGCCAACAGCTGCGCAAGCCTGGCGGGAGCGCCTATCGCGCGAACATAAGAACTAAAAGTCCCACCGCAATGCCAGTCACAAACAATGCCGTTTTATTGGTTTCGTAATTTTCAGCTTCCGTTTTGGGCGTGCTTTCCTCTGTTTCACGCATGCTATCGTCGCCGTTAGCAATAAGCTCTCCAACAGGTGAAGCTTTAGCCAGCTGGCTGCTTATCGCGAAGCGAGAAGGGTCAATGCCGACCTCTTCATGCTTCATTTGCCGCGGATGTTGGTGTGATGGCGTTGCTGTGACAAGCTTGGGTGGTTGGGTCCCTATCCTTTCGGAACTAATATTGATATTTGTGTCCCCTACCATGTTTCTGCTTGCTACAATAAGAGCGTTGTTATACCTTTCGTAGGTGACAATTTTTAGCTCCATCTTGCTTGGTAATGATTTTCCCCAACAACATAATTTAGCTTACTTGTAGCTTTGTCTATCAACGACTGGTACTTAGCTCAAAAGCAGGAGGTGTCTATATATTTTAGCCCTAACGTATCGTCCACGTTTGCCAAAAGCTTGTAATTCCCTGTGATTTTGTTAGGCATAAAATACACAAAAGCGTTTTTTGTTTCTTTATCCTCGTCTTGCGCGAAATAGGCAACGTGCTACTTTCCGCCTGCAGTGTTCACAAACATATAGTACTCTGGATCAAATACAGTGGGATCTGGATCATGAGTATGAAGGCCTTCCCATATCCACGGGTCTGATAAATGAACTCGCCCTCCTGGAACCAAACTGATATACAACACACATAAACCTTTGCTATCACCACGGTTGTATCCCCAATCTGTGTTTTTATTCAGTCAAACGCGTGCCACATTGTTTGGTTCGGAAAGGGGTATTCCATCTGAATAAGATTTTAGGCAGGGTTTCAGACAGAAGGTGGTCGCAAACGCTAACCCAGCAGTCGATAGTCGCGCACCAAACGGCAAAATTCAATTGAATCTGCCCAAACCTCATGTTAGACTCTGGATTTCCATCATTCCAGCGCTTATACATCTCGTTTGTTTCAACACCTCCGACCTTTTTACTCTCAGGCTCCTTTTGCCGTTAACCTGCATTTTGGGTTCGAAGACCGAGAGAAAATAACGTGAGAGGAAACAACCGTAGCATCTAATCCACCGGCATTCGTTAACATCCCACGGCTTTATGTCCACCTCGATCAGACAAACACAATTGGGAGTATTCTTGATGGGAAATATAGTACCCTGCTGCAAGTTATTCATGTGGGTGTCTCGTATGGAAATCCACATTGGCACCGATCACGTGAAGGTGGCGTCCATGAGCTTACGATACGTTTTTTAAGTGAGAACAAAAAACATCAACAACAAAAAATCAAACAACGACTACAACACACCAGTTAATATGCTGAAGTGCACTATTACTCTTGTAACTAAAC
Organism: Margaritifera margaritifera; assembly: GCA_029931535.1. Classification (NCBI taxonomy): domain Eukaryota; kingdom Metazoa; phylum Mollusca; class Bivalvia; order Unionida; family Margaritiferidae; genus Margaritifera; species Margaritifera margaritifera. Next base: position 4,387,259 of record JAQPZY010001627.1, on the reverse strand, counting down.
GGAAGTAGGCGTTCAGCCGGCACACTTTGAGTCTATGTAGTCCCTTCCTCTTTATTGGCGGCGCTGCGGAGCTTGCCGCTGCTTCCGGTTCATTGCTTCCAGTTAGCGCAGACACCTGCTCTGCAGGCGAAACGCCGCCGTACATAACAAAGACTGACCTCAAAAAGTATGTGACACGGTACGAGTTGGCGGCACCAGAGCATGCGCGTCTCGCAAATTCCGCTCCTCCTTCTTTGGAAAAGGAGAATGTTGTGTACTTAACGGCCGACAGAATCACGCTAGTTGGTGGGGTTACAACAATAAATGCGTCCGGTTTGTATCGTTGGGATCCAACACAAGACTTTCAAAATGTTGGTGGTTTCACACTCAGCAACGACAACAACACTATATACGTCCTTGTCGCCGGTTTTCACTTCATTAACCTACATGGGAGTTGTGTTGACGGATCGTGGGTCTCTATTGGAATCCATGTAAACGGAGCCTTAATGGCACATAATGTTAGTACTGCCGTTCCAGCGAATGCCTCACACGAAAGCCTTGCAACTAGCTTTGAGTCTATGTTTGCCACCCAAGTCACCATTAAGTGCGAGTGTCTCAACGCCAACACACAACCGACGTGATTCTAAACCACTTTAACTATTTTTAGCCTGATCTTTGCCACGAATATGCCAAGTAATTAGAAATCGCTATAAAGGTAAAATAAGGTTATGGGTGAGCAGCCAGACATAAATGAGGAACACAAATTATGGTGCCGCCTGGCGATCCCGCTTTAGCTGACGACGGCGGAGTTTTGGAGGGGCTCGCAAAACTTTCCCAGGCTGATATCGACAGGAAACTCAAACCCCTCGTGGAAGAGTATCTGAGCCAACATGTGGTTGAAACGCCCAGTTCACATTAAAATAGAACGAGGATGAAAAACATATAGACTTTGAGGACTGAGGCCACCTTGAACAAACTCCTAAGCCAACCCGCAGTCACCTAAGGGTAATGGAGCTGCCGGAACAAAACCCCAAAGTACTGAGTGTAATCGTGGGAGCCGCGATTGCTACTACAGTGCCGTAGTGGTATTTGGCGGAAAGTCTTTAATAAAAACCTCGTAAGCAATAACCTTTCCTTCGGGGTCTGTAACTCCATCTATCACTCGGCTCACCAGACTAAAAAACCGTGTGATCTTCGAAAAAGATATGGTCTGTCGCATTACGGTGATCGGTCAAAAAACACAAAATTACAACTCCTGCGAACAGTTGTGACTCTTGGCGAACGTGTTGGTGGGCGTGTTGAAGACCGTGCCATTTCCGGATCTAATGAAATGCGACTAAGTAATGTGGATGTAGTTGATAAAAGGCATTTAATACCGACTCACCCTCGTGGGCCACCAGCACCTGGAGTGGTTGCGGCTTGAGCAAGACAGTACTTTAAAGGTTCCCTAATAGTTTGGTGGCCCCAGTCCCCTTGAGGGTTGATGGTAAATCTCTTATTGGTGGTAGATTTAGTGGTGGTGGTAAAACCCTAACAGTTTTAATTTACATCTACTCCAATTGAAGTTACATGCCATACTGTAGTCTTCCCAACCATAACCGATTGATCCTTACATAAACAGTCCTGTCACTGGCGTAATTCCTTCTATCCAGATACAGTATAAACTTACATCCTGACATGCAGATGTCCCCAAATGTTATCTAAATTAAAGCTTGAAGGCATTTACATGAACGATTGACGTAAACTTTTCACAGCTCGAATCGCAGAAGAAAGCCCAAATCTCGAGATCTCTAACAAATCAGATATTGGTTTTAGTCTGGTTCTAACGGAAACATATATTAAGGGAAATTTCATGACCCGACTTTTCAAAAAGCGCTTTTATATGTGAAGAAAGTGTAAAATAAAACAACATAACATATCTAACAAAACATTTTGATCCTCAACTTCATACCCGAAAATTCTTCTCATCCATTAAATGGCATAGACGGGTCTTCTGCATGCAAAGATTACCAGGAGTGTATCCGAATCGTGCTAATATCAAATGAGGCACATCGATATTTTTTGACAATTCAAATGACTTCAGCCAATCAGTTTGAAAAACTGATGACAAGATGATAACTGTTCTCTCTACCTGAACTAGACGAATCGGACATTTGATGTTTGCAGTCAAATTGGAGGCTAAGCTGTGGATTGGTACTTTACCCAATATCTGACTTTTACGGTCTGTGTAAAGAAAATATATTCCGGGTTATGACACCAATAAACTTAAAATAAATTACCAAATATATAAATAAATAAAAAAAAAATAAAAAATTAATAAATAAATAAATACAAAAGAACGAAAGAAATAGTGTAGTGAATATTGTAAAGGCTTTACAGTAATCACATATTAACATCTAGTCGCATGTTCGGCTTCTGCTTTTGCCTGGTTAGTTAGCTGGAACGGAGTCAACATCGCTAAAGAATTTGTTTAAGGTGGCAGCATCGTGTTCTTGTTGGGCTGAAGCTCAATCATCGATTGACGTTTCTAAAAGCTGCCGTATTGATGTAATATCCATGACAAACTTCTTCTTCAGTGCTGGCTGGCCTTCTGCTTTTTATTCTCCTGCAGCGGCCTGCAGTACAGTCTTTACAGAGTCTCTCCCCGGATGTTTGGCAGCATTGGTGTATTGTAATTATCTGAAATACCTTAATAACAGACTAATCGATGTGGATAAATGATCTTCAGACTTATTTGTATATATTAGAAAATTGTTTTAGTATTGTACTTGTGACCTTCCAAATGAGAATTATTAAGAATTTCTATTCAACAGCAGAAATAATGACAGACTCATATTTTGTCCAAGGTAACAACAAACCTAACTTTTATCAATGATTACAGAGACGTCTAAATCTTCAAATCGCCTTTCCTCAGGTGGGCTCATAATTTCTAAAGCGTAACATGATCAGAAATAGGAAGAATTTATATCCTATCCCAATTACAATACCCCCTCCTTCGAAAAAGCACTATTCCCCGAGGGCAGCATTAGCTGGACACACTGGATAGAAAATGAGAGACCTAACGTCTCGAATCGTCAGTGGAATAGGTCACCTCTCCAGTATTTGATTGGCCCCAAAACACAAAGTAAAAAAAGAGATTGACCCGGAAGGCAATGAGGTGCAAAGCACACTTGACACTTCCATTAAAGAAATATATAGAATCGCTGATTGGATTTTAAAGGCGACATTTCGAGGAGCAAAAAGTGATTTTATATTGTATTTTCATTCACTGCCGCGAAATATGAATCATCAGAAACACAAACTTTGAGTCACGGACAAAAATAAATGATTTGGCAGCTGTAAAATGATGCTGTTTAAAAAGCGTATGAAGTATAAAGTAATCATGAAAACAACAGTCAATTTAAATCGATCTAAACCAGTAAGAGTCGTAATCAAGGGAGAATAATGCAAGACTTTCTTAACGAAAATTAAAGATTATATTACTGCACGTTAATAACTAATACCTGCTAAATGTTTTATGAAAAAATCGTTGTTACCAGCCAATTATTAAGAAATATATTCAAGCATTACATTTTCAGGAAGACATGTTGAGACGTTTAGTGAAAGTAGGGTCTGCGTCTGAAATATATTTCTAATCTGTGATTGAAACAATGTTTGAAATACTATGTACACTATGAATATTTGAAAGTATAGACTATTTGACATAGATTGGAATGAATGAGTTGAAAATATTAAAGCTCGTATCAATGTAAGAAATAACTTTTTTCTATGCCCTTGAATCAATTATAAATACTCCCATCAAAGATAAACAGAGACGTTGAAAATATAATTTAATTAGATATAATCATTAATTTGATGGCTATCCGGAAATAATATGGGACATTGGAAAATGTAAAATGAACTTGACACATCTGTTAATTTCTATGAAAGATTGAACGGAGGAGTCCGCAGATTTCAGAGAATCGATATAAAACGGTTGGAGTAAAGAAAAATACATGTTTACATGCCAGTTATATTACAATTTGTTGACCCTAATTACGCTCGTTGAGTTGAAAATACCTGGCTTGAAGCGGACCTGGTTACACGCGTAAAAGGTATCGCTATATTGAAATAAAAAATGTATCCAAATTGGGATGATCACAGATAAACAGCTATGATAAAAGAAATATCTGTTCTGAGGTTTGACATTTTCGACACATTTGATAAGTATGAAGACGCAAAAGAGTATGTAGATACATCGATAGTTATAATTCCTGAAGAAAATAGAGTTGTAAAATGCAAAAAGGCCCAAACATTAGTTTATTGTTCGATGTGTTATATATTATGTCTGGAAAGTCAACATAGCACAACACATTTCATTAGCATTTGGCCGAGACTGTCTTGACAAGAATTACGAACTCACACAATTCTTTAACATTATCAATAGAAAAGAGTAGAATTGATTTGTCCATGCAAGATGACAGAGACAGTATATTATGGCATATATCGGTGCGTCTGGTCTGGTAAAGTGTGGAGAATATACTAAAGGTTGGGTCTTAAGGCATCAAATTCTAAAATCCACCATTATAAACAGTTGAAATATCTTCTGATAACTAGAAATCACCAAATAAATGAGTTCATTACACTCTTTTGAATTCCAGAGTGTGCATATTAATGTTAATGCAGCTAATATAAATGCAGTTTTGTATTTCCGTAAATGAACCGTGGATCTCAAATCTTCTGATATTTCAATGTAGGTGCACACATGTTCAGATCATTCCTCAGATCCATTTAGTGAGAGATTAGAAGTACCATTTTAAACCTATTGGGGACATCTTATATCCCAAACTACAACTGAATAGAAATGTGAGGCAAAACTTGTGACATTTTTTATTTTAAGTTTAAATATTTAAATATATTTCAAATTGAATGAAATAGACCTCTATGATTGAAATAATTATTTCTGGAGAAATGTTTTCTAACTAGGTTAAAAGTTTTTATGAGTATGATAAATGATTTTGTTTGTATTTGGACCATAATTTGTCACCTATGGCATCACATGACTCTCCATGTTGACCACTGACTTGAAAAATAAATTGGACTCTGGATTAATCCACACCACAGAAAATGCAACCAAATTTGAAAGCTATCCTTTAGTGTTACTGCAGACGCAGAAACAAAAGAGAAAATATTTCAAATAGGTGCAACGTTATTGTCACCTCGTCACTGTATCACTACATTACTTGAGAAAATTCGCTTCTTATTGGATCAAATTCTAGTCCCTAAGAAAATCATTAATACACTTTCTCTGATTTTTCCTGGAGATTAGCTAGCAGTGATGAATGGTACTCACATTCAATAAAAAGGAGCATCGAAGCCTGAACAGGAAATAACATGTTTACTTAATTCATCCTCTTGAATTGTTACATAGGATTACAAAGCAAATCTGTGTGATTAGGTCGGTTCACGAAAGGTAATATGGAGAAACATTTCCAGTAATTTCATTTTAACTATTTCTAGAAAATACAGCATAGCTTATGCTGATGTTTGGCTAAGTTGTGTCTGAATTAGTGCCAAGATAGCCTTGGTACATCCAAAATCAGGTATTCGCAATAAAGTACAATTGAATAAAATTTGTGTTTACAAATGAAATGAAATAACTATGTATTTGTGAGCATATTTTCTCTGTAGCTCAACATATCCAAAAACCTTCATTTTTTTTAGGTATCGTAAGATAAATTTCACTCTGAACCAAACCAAACTAGAGCATATGCACCCAAACTTTTTGCAGTGAATGAAAATGTATTAAATATGTGTCATTTCTTCAAGGTATCCATACATTAATTGAGTCAATAAGATGTTTTTGCATCTTATTGAAGTCCTTATGAAAATCATAAAAATGTTTTTCGACTAATTTTATACTGCTGCCAATATCCTTAAATTTGGTTCCAATACATCTACATATAATAGTAATCAGTCTACGTGGTGGGATATTAAGTATGAGACTACAAAAACTGAGAAATTTAGACTTTTACGCAACTTAAGAATGACCAGTGCACTAAAAGATCTTGAGTGACACAAAGATACTAGAAATAAGTTTCAATATTTTTTGTCAATGGAGAAAGAGGAGTATCAGGAAAAATAGTAGCGGTTCCTTGTCCCTGCCAGAAATGATCCCACATAATTTTGGTGAACACTAAAATCATATTGAAACAGGGTTTATTGGGGTAAATCTCAGTTATAAGGGTCAACATGGTTCCATTATTTAAAAAAAATGTGCTGAAGGCAGGAGATAACCTTAAGAAATACTCTGATGTTGCATCTGAATCAGAATTAAACCAGCTTAATACTGGTGATCTGAATTTAGCAATATCTGATGATGCAGTATCTAACAGTATTTCAAGTCTAAAATATGGAAAAGCCCGAGGTCCATATGGGATTGGTGTTACATTTTATGAGTGTACTAGTAGTATACTTACACCCATATTGGCCAAATTAGTGATCAAAGTTTTCCATACTAGTAGGTTTCCGTTATCATGGGGAGAACGTATTGCTTTTCCTATACATAAGAAAGATTATATGGGAGATCCAGATACTTTTAGAGGAATATCTTTAATACATGTTATGTGCAAAATATTTACTTCTATTCTCAGCAAACGTTGGAGTAAATGGTATGAAAATACTTATTTAATTGATGAGTCTTAAGCTGGCTTAAGACGAGAATACTCTACTGTTGACAACATATTCACCCTTTAATTTGTTATACAAAAGTACTTGTCCAAAGGAGGCTGAAGATTTTATTGTTATTTTTCTAAAGCTTTTGATAAGATTCAACATACCATTTTATTTCAGAATATCAAGCATAAAGGTGTTGATGAAAATTGTTTAAGGATTTTGAAATCTATGTATATGAATCTTTGCTCCTGTGTAGGAACAGGTGAAGGTTTGAAAGAATATTTTAAATGTTTAAATAATTGCAAGGCAAGGCTGTACTCTTATTCATTTATTGTTTTCACTATTCATAAATGATTTGACACATCTGTTAAACTAAAATTATAGTAGAAGTGTTTATATATCAGAAAATGTCCCTGAACTGTTTGCCTTACTCTTTGCAGATGATGTTAGAAATTGTATTGATATTGCGATAGGTGTACTGCAGCAAATTCGTACCATTTAACTTTTTGTAGACATTGGCACCATGATAGGACCAATTTTGTTATGGTCGTGCAGATCCTAAATCCTAATTCTTTTCGACTAATATCTTAAGCATATTGTGTGTCATCTCCTGTTTTTTGTTTAACTTTATCAGCTCAAGCTTATTAGAAAATAAATCTATCAATTTTAGAATGTATGTGTATCCATTGTTATCTTTGTCGTATGCTTGCATATCGGCTATATCTGCATGTCACTGATCATCCACATGAGTAACATAAACCCCTGTGAACTGCAATCTTTTTATATCTTGCTTGAGTAATATGTAAGTAGAAAGTTCAGTTAAACATTCTTTATTTACCTTCTTTCTGTATTTTTGTGTGTGTTTTCAATAATTATTAGTTACTTGCACAAGCAACTAGACTGTTAGGTTTAAAGTAAATATGTCTTAAGTGTTGTAATTTGTCGGCCATTTAAAACGGTATAATAGCATGGAGAGAATACTGTACGCGTGAAAATGTATCCTTAGGTGTTATTAACAATAAAACAAGACTACCGTGTGTAAGAGGTACTTTCATTTTCAACCATTTTAAACGTTTCATCATTCCTTTCAAAGTGAAGTGAGTTTAGAGTGAAGTAAAATTCTGTAATTCCTATAGTTGAATCTAAAACATTTACTTCATATACTTAATCACCATGTGCTGTTTAAAATTGAACTATCTCTTTTTTCGTGGAATTATTGTGGATAGACCTCATAAAGTTTGCAAGTTATTCTGGTTGAGTTGTATTGTATATTTAACTGTATATAAATACGTATGTTTGCTTACATCGAATGCAAAAGTTATTACTTTTTCATACTGAAATGTTTGAGTCTTCTTGAACTATTAATGCATTTGTCAGTGTGTACGACATTTTAATGCTACTTATATAAATGCTATCATTATTAAATTTAATATGAAAATATCTGTCTTTTTAAACATCTCAGAATATCACTTGTGACGCTAGATATCAACAAATTCACATTTTTTCCCATATGACGTTAACCACGCTTTTATCCCATATAGCCTTGAGAATAAAAAGATAATATCTATTGATCCCACCATTGTTGTCTTAATATTGAGGTCATAAACTATTTCTGTCACTGCTCTCAAATCTGTTGAAACCAATACAATATAACTCTGTGTCTCAGTCATTATTTAAAATATGAAAAATCAAATTATGTGCTCTCTTGCTATGCGGTCACGCATCGCTCACGGCGCAACATATATGCTAATTAAATCTTTTATGTTAACATAATACGACCACGCTCTGTAAACGCTAATAAATAGTACATTTTGAAATGTTAATATTGTTGTTTCCCTATACGAGATGACTAAAATGAATTAATACACAAATAGCCACCATTCTGGGTGCGCTAGAAATATCATGCTCTATACTACAGTACTTCGTGGACTTTATATTGTTGAATATGAAAAACCCCACTCAAATTGTGTACTGAAATGTTTAGAATCTTGAGTTTAATTCCATTTGTACACGGCAAAAATACTATATAGAATAAAATAAAATACAAACATACATATTTCCCGAAAAAGACTAAATTATCTCTATACGATTATTTCTTTGAAGGTTTAGCTCTCTTCGGAATGCACTGTTGACGGAAAATACTGTTTTGATTTAATAAGTTCCAGTTCTCAACCTCGAGGTCAAAGTTGCGGTCATGTCCGTGGAGTCTATAATTGAAGGAAGTTTAAGTTCCATTTAAATGCTATTGTTTGAAAACTTGTCATAATGTCAACATCATGACGATAATCAAACAACTCGAAGCAAACAGTGAGCTCTTAAAGGAGCAAAACAAGAGACTCAGCTATGATGGAGAAGACCACTAGCACCAAAGGCAAGATAAGAGGCGATCTTACAGTGCTGTAATTGTAAGGATTGGGGTTATTATCAATATGAGTGTCCCAATCCTTTCAACAAAGATAACGGTCGATGGACGATAAGTGGCCAGCGTAAAGGAGGCCCTAGAAATACAAACAGAACAAAACTGTTAGAGAACCCGAAGACTGTATGTTAAGTGAACGAAAAACGCGGAATATACAGGCATAAAAATGTTGAGACACATTTGTTATCCACATTTGAAATTTTCACGCATGAAACACATACATGTAAACCGCATGAGACACATGCGTGTAAACCATATGCTACGCATATGTAACGTGCTCATTGCAGGCTCATGTATGAACCGCCTATAACACGTTAACTTCATAAGATCAATGGTTTATGGTTTAAATATATTTATTTCCATATTTACAGCACATAGGATCGGGCTACAAGTTCATTCAATTTAGCAACAGCCCTCCCCCAAATACACAGGTAGATACATGAAAAGTGGCAAGGACTAACAGTACGTGTATATGCTTATGGATTGGTTTGGTTGTGTGGGTTTTAACGCCATTTGTTCAGCACAATGTAGGCTATACATGGCGGCCAGTATATTTGGTGAAGGAAGAACCTGGGAAGACCCCAGGAAGAACCACCGATCCACGGGAAGCTTCTGGCAAGCTTTCTCACATACCCACGTTGGTCGAGCCGAGACTCGAAGCCACGCAGATATAGGCGAGATGTGATTGATCTATAAAGACGAGTGCCTTAGACCACTCGGCCACTATACACTTATGCGTGGATCAGAAACACAGTGCAGTAATACAAATGAATAATGAAAAATTCATCATAAAAGAATAGGGAAAGAGTGGAATTAAATGAAAAAGAAATTTAAAAAAAATAAAAAATTAAGAAAAGTAAATACAAAAAAGTGTAAATCAATTAATTTAAAGAAGAGAAAGGACTAGGGAGGGGGAGAGAAACGATAAAGGGATTTCGTGACAGGTTTTGGAGAGATATCATGCCAATAGGTATTTTGACTTGGACGATTATTGAAATATTTTAGTATTTGAACATAAGTCTGGATGATTTCAAGAAGCTGGTGTTTAGATCATTTGATAGCTCAGCTGATCGAATCAGCAAGTCATTAATAAAAATAGGGATGAATAATTGGTTTAAGCAATGCATTAGTCTCAGTCTTGGTACTGTATATTTATTACAATTAAAAATATAATGGTAGGCAGTCTCATCGTCCTCTCTACATGTGCACAATGGGCTATCAGTAAGAAAATTTAAAAAAATAAATCATTGTTTAAATCACAGCAGTTGTTTCTTTTCCTAGTATAAATAATTTATAATTTCCTGTTACCAGTATAATAATATAGCGGAATATAATTAGATGTAGGTAAACTTTAGGTGTGGGTTAATTTTATATTTAAATGTTAGATAATATCGTTGGTATTAGACGAGGAGTAAGCTAGTTAACAATCATCAGTAAAAAGTCTTGTGACACTTATCAAGTTATCTGAAATGTCATTTATATATACAAGAAATAATAATAGACTAGAACAGATCCCTGGGGGAGTCCAGCAAACACGTTTGTTTGTTGATTCAGAGGTATTACAAATACTTTATGAACTCGGCCAGAAAGATACTTGCTTAGCCGACTAATTAAATGAGAGTCTATTCCGTATGTTTTTAATTTAAAGAGCAAACTTTTATGTTAGACGCGATCAAAAGCCTTTGAAACATCACACAATACTATACATACGTCCTGGTGTTTGTCTAAAGCAGTGTATATACTATGGTAGATATCTATTAAATGAAATATGGTGGAGTTTTGAGGGAGAAAACCAGACTGATATTTATAAAGGAGATTATTTTAATTCAAATAGTTGTAAATAAATGTAACTATAACTCTTTCCATTATTTTCCCGACACAGCTTAACAAAGAAATAGGTCGGGAGTTTGACGGATCATTGGGATTCCCTGCTTTATAAACTGGCATTACAATAGTTATTTTCCAAATATTTGGAAACATTTGTTCTCTTATGGATGTATTGAGTAGGATGCACAGAGGTTTGTCAATGGCTGGGGAGGCACCTTTTAAAATTCGATGACTAATCTTATCAAGTCCACAAGCCTTTTGACTGGGTATACTTTTTATTATATCTACAATGTGTTGTTATATAATCGTTATGACTGATAATTTTTCATTCGTCTTGTAATAGATTTGAGGTAGTTCAACGTTGGTATCATCAACTTTTGATACTGTAGTGAAAATAGTGTTTAATTCGAAGCATTCTGCTTTGTTTAAATCAGTAAATGCTCTTACTGCAGTTCCATCATCTGTTGTGTACTCGAGTGTGGTATTATATTTATCTTGTTTTGTTTAATTAAATGTCTAATTAGATGCCAATATTCCTTGGAATTGTATCCCATGTTTTCAATGTTATCGTATTTTGAGAAAAAAAATATTGTGCAAATTTTGTTCTGGTTGTTTACCTTATTTCTAAATTGCGACCATAGGCGGAGATTATTATTCGTTGCTGCTTTCCTCTTTATACGATCTCGCTTTCTTCTGGTTCTGCGCAATTTACTGTCATATCAAATAGTATCGTTAGGACGTATTGTTAGGAGTTTTGAAGGCACATATCTATTAATAAAATCTGTAAACAAGGAGGTAAATTTAACTGCAGCTTCATCAATGTTATAACAACTTTGAAATACACTTTCCCAGTTTTATTTAAGATAATATCATTTAATTTTTAAAATCAGCTTTGTTATAGGACCAGACTTCTCTTTTGTAGCTTCAACAAAATTCAAATACACTTTTAGTAATCAAACAAGTAGCTCTATGGTCACTTATAGATGGTTCAACAGGAATTACACCTGAGCGCCACACGTCAACTGTTCTAGATACTATATTAGGGTCATGTAAAGTAGAAGAGATGTCAGTGATCCTCGTAGGATCAGTTATTGTATTTTCTAAACTATTGAATGTCATTATATCATTGAGATTTCTCAGAATTAGCGTTGAGTCAGTCCTTATTTAGTTCCATGTAAAATAATGTCTTTAGAGACAATGAGTGCACGCTCAATGATAATTTTTTAAGGAATCCCAGAAACTCACTGCTGCTGATGGAGGTCTATAAACTACACATATCAAATAATTACAACGCTGTGCAAAAAGTTCTATCCATAAACCTTCATTAGTTTTATCTAAGTGTTCCAACCGTGTTCTAACCATGAACTTGATGCTACATAGACAATAACACCACCACCGCTATTGGACCTATCGTTTCTGACTGGTTTATGAAATCCTTCAATGATGAAATCATCATCTTGTACACTATCATAAAGATTGGTTTCAGTTATTGCAATTATATCAAAATCATCAAGATGGGTTGATATGTAGTCTAATATATGACGAACATCTCCATCTACGAACGACATTGTGTTGTCTGCTAGAGAAGAGTTATTACATGAGTTAGATAACGACGACGACGATGATGGTGATAATGCAACTTGCTGTGTCACAAGACCTGGATTTAGTTCTACATCCTATGAAAGTATACTTAAGAGTAAAATCGACATTACAAACATGACTATTGATAATACCAATGGACTAAAAAACGCATATCAACACAACGTAGAAATTACATTTTTGGTGGTATGATTTGAGGGCTTAAGATTTTCTACCTCATGTGAATATGCATTATCAAAATGTGTACACAAGAGTCTAATTGTCTTTATATGTTGTGACTTTAGATCTATAACCAGTAGAAGATTCGCACTGAGGAATAGTATGATGCTTATCCTATGAAAAATAATTATTCTAACCATTAGGCAATAGATATAGCATATCAAAGGGATGGGATATGAAAGAACGACCCTTGAACCCAAGCATCCAATAAGTAGCTTGTCTAGGACTTGATATCGGTCTTATTGAACCTGCAATGTGTTTTATTATAAAGAAGATTCTACTACAGAAAATTTAATTGGAAACATAACTTAAAAGAAAACAAAATGATAAATAGAAAGCAAGTAAAGAAATTATTGTAAAAACATCACTGATTTAAGCATTGTATGTACAAGGGGTTACGGTTGGGAGATTTGTGGTGGAGACAAACAATTTATATATAAAGAGTAACAGAATTAGAGGTATATTCATGAGGTAGTAATAAGTATACTAGAGTGCATATATTATTTATACTTATGAAACATTTATAAGATGAGAAAACTTCCAAGGGAAACTATCAAGGTAAAGTCACTAAATTAGGTTAGATCCAGTATTTACGTCCAGGGTCAGGCTCAGTGTTTGCATTATATACTGTTTATTTTTCGGCTCTTCTATGTGCAGTCTCTTCATCCTCTGCAGCATGTATTTCTGCAGTCAAGTCATCTAAATTTTGTAAGTTAGTGGCCTCTGAGATTTCTTTCATAGTAATGACTTTCTAGGACTACCTTCCGTATGTTGCATGTATATCTTTCCATCAAAGGTCCCGTAGGTTTCAATCGTTTAGGCCTTTTTCAATTTCCTAAGTATTATCACCAGGTTGGAACGGTATTTAATCAGATCCTCTACCAAAATTAGCTTGTCAGGTTCGCCCTTTAGAGTTTTCCTAGCACAAATAATCTTCGATCTCGCCTTGTATGATAAGCACCGAATGATCAGCTGGGTCTTCCCTTTCTGATTTACTTTGACAACAATGTGAGTACGGTCAAGTGTCTTTAGGCCCGACGTCCACATGCAGCTTATCTTGAAATACACGAAGAACGATATTCTCAGCGCTGTCCTTCTTAGGGTCATTTAGCAAACATAAACAATACCATCTTAAATACTGTTGAAGTTCATCGCACCGGAGTGTTAGACTATCAATATGCTCCTTCATTTCTGCAATATTAGTAGATGTTTTATCAAGTTATTTCTTGAAGGTCTGGAAGGCATTACAGTTATGCTCATAGATCTGTGACTTAATGTACTTTCCCATAACTTCATGAACAATTTGTTCATACACAGGTCGCATTATCTGCACCATGGCAGGAATGAACTGTGAAATGAAATCTTGACTGCTGAGAAAACTATGAATACTATTTCTAACACCAACTTATACACTCTGAGGAACAGATTAGTGTTATGAAGTTGATATGGTTGATCACTCGTAGACTGTTTCTTCAACTTCAAGATTGATCTCCATACTTGCATTGAATTCAGTATAATCAGAGGGACTTTTACTCCTAAGATCCATGTGAACCGCATCAGAAATATGCGTAAAGTACTCATTGAAGGCTCATGTACGATGAGCTCAGAAAGGAATTATTCTTTTAAGTAAAGTTAGTTATTTCTGCATTTGTTGGCCAGTGTCATGTATTTATAAACAATCTATACCAGGAATTGTAAGTTTGAAATTTTTGTACTTGTTAAAGGCGCTAATGCGGTAGATTTGACAGATGACATTTGATACTTTTCAGATTTATTTAACTTATAAATTCTTAGTTCTGTCTTCTTCAATAGCTTTTCCCATTTAGTATCTTCTGGTCCTTTGAATCCATCAAAAGATTCTTTAAATAATTTTCAAAAGTCAATTTCGACTGTATTACCACAGTTACAAATCTTTTGACTTTCTGCAAAAGCTCTCTGAGAAAGATCAATGCATGTAAACATAGTACTTTCATAAGTATTATACTGTAGAAAAAATTATATTTCGGTACTTTAAGGTTTATACGAAACTGTAAAAATTACATTTATATAAATAAATGACATTCATTTCCAATACTTGTAATACAAAAGTATTTTGTTTTAATTGAAACACGTATTTTTGATGAAAAAAAAATGAATGAAAATACTTCCATTAGAAACACAGAAAATTAAATGATCAGTCCCTAAAGCTGCACAATCTTGAAAATACTTTGACCTTGGGCAGCGTCACAGTTTGACCAGACAACAATCACTAAATATTGACATTCTCTATCTCTTAACTTCTCACTGGTCTAACGCATAAAGATGTGTTGAAAAGGAGAATTTCTTCACATTAAAATGACGCCTAGATTACTGCAAAATGTTACTGAAAACGGGAATGATAGTGTGAAATCGAATTTCTCGAGTTACAAATGTTGTATCTTATTATATATTTATCTAAAGGGACTGTATTAGAAGGGTTTTATATTCGTAGTATTAACTGCAAACATAAAATTCTTATGGTTTGGAACCCTTTTAGTACCAATCATGTCTAGGGTACCTGTGGTTTTTGAGTAAGAGCGAAATGTACTGTGTCGAGTAAACTGATGACAGGGACGAGTATCTGTTCAACATACTCGTCCAAGAAACGAGTGCTTGGAAAATGTTCCCTGAGCTCTGGTTATTAAACTGTGCAATCGGTATAATACTATATAATTATGGACATTTGTGAAATTAAATTCATTGTTTTATTTAGCTTTGAAATATAATATTGATTGACTGATTTTTGATTGACAGCTCATGAAAAGAATATATTGAAGAAAACCCCTTAATTGTTGTATTACTTTCATAACGAGATCTTAAACTATCCCCATGCAAGTAGAATACTTTGTTTCACGGAGCTAAACTCACTGCGAGGAAACCAATACGTTGCGATACTGTGCGAGTGCGTGTGACCTGTTCAGCCAATCAGAATTAAAAATAATTATTATGAAAGTAATAAGGACAGATATGGCGATTTCATTTTTATCGACTTCTCATTACATCTTTATTCTTTATTGAATCAAGGCTAACAACGAAGAGTAGATAAATGATAAAAACTGAGCGGGAAAACCAAAAAATGAAAAAATCGTTATGGTCACACAATACAAGAAAACTTCTGTACTATGTTAACACAGCTTTCCCTTGTAATCTTTCATGCAGTTCCAGTTATATGGCATACACGAAAAACAAGAGACGCCCTTTATGTTGAACCCGATTTGTATTTAGCTACAAAGTAAACTTCTTTAACATTTAACTTAATCTAAAGAACTTTTACATTGAGTTTAATGTATCGTGTGAACAGACAGATAGGTATACACGAAGACGGACATCAAAGTGATAGCTGTGTTGAGCTTCTGCAAAGGAGGGCTAAACAATAACTTTTGTTAATGCTATCACTTAGTCGTTTTTAATATGATACATGTTCTAAGGGTTATTCATTGTCATTTCAAAAATTCATTAGAAGCTCATATTCAATATCTGTCACTCTAATACAATCAAAGTTGCAATATATGTGCCTACTGGGTCGAATATGTGTACTCGACAACAAAACGGAGTTACTCTGACCTACTTTACACGGTCTGTGTGAAAGTACAAACAACTTAAGGAATCATGCAAAATAGCTGCCAACCACTAGTCATCAATATATGTGAATTATATTGGTTTAATATTGTTTTATGTATAGTGCAGCCTCCAATATCAATAACCTCCATCAAGCAACAACCTCTCATATCCAGCCAGGATCTGATTTTCCAGTCTCCCCATTTCATCAACATATTCAACTTCTCTTTAAAATCCACCTCCCCTATCTTACCAATTCTATTTTTATTTTGGGATGCTGTCTGATAGGTTGTGGTGTATTCTTTTGTTAAAAAAGCCATTAATCATAAGGTGCGCATTTAATTTCAAAACATGATTCCTCGTGTATATTATTTATTGTGCCACACTTTAGAATTTATCCATGTATTAAGGCTTTTATCATTTATACCTTTAGATTTTATTATAAATATATTTTACAGAAAATTAAAATCTTTACCCTTTTATATTTTCTATTTTAGTACTTTATGCTTTCATTTTTTTAAATGGGTTTATCTTCCTAATTTTTCTTTTGCAATTCTTCATTTTTACAACTTTGCTTTAAATGGCACCATATAACCATTATTTGTGCTGATGTGTCGTTAAACTCTAATACAAACGTACATGCTCTTAAAGCCATATAAATGGATCAAGCTGCCTCTTCAAATTTTATAAAAGAAGAAGGTACAAATCAATTTTTGGAAAGGAACTAAAGAGATCCCTCACTATACGCCCCCTCGGTCTACTGCCACTGCTATGACGAGGATATTGTCATGGATTCAATTCAATTAGTTACATTTTGTTTTATCATTGCTTCGTAATCCTTCGTAATCCTTTAAAGTAATGAGAACCAGCTCTATGTGGTGACTGATTGATAAATTCAAATAATTTTCATATTGTGTATGGAAACAAAATGTAAGGTAAGATAGTAATCTGTATGATATTTACGACAAATGTTTCTGTCAAAAAGCTAATTGCATGGATATTTCTGAGGCGGACGTCCTGGCATCTTAGTGAAGGCCTGAGGCCTTAGATTGGAGCCATATGAATCGGTATATAGAAGTACGTGTGGGACATGTCAAAACTGATTATCTCAGGTCTCAATTGCCGTTGGATTTCGTAACCATAAATGTTCTAGAGTAGAAGCCCTGTTTATGCGGAGTTTGTTACTATCTACACCGCCCTTTACAAGAAGAAAAACTAGATTCTTTTGTGTAAAAACATCCCCCTTCATAGGATCGCTTGGGAGTTCTTTCAGGAAGGTAGGACGAAGAAGGTGGAGAGTTCGGATAACGAAATCCGAAGACCATCTGACACGGTTTGCATCGCCTATCGTTTTGCGAGAATGGTTGGTCTAAATCTGACTAAAAGGGAGTAGTCTGGCGTCTCAGGTGGGTCGTCAGAGGACGTGGGTGACTGTGAATCACTGACCGCATTATGGAATGCCGGTCCGGCGCGGACAAAGGGGAACGTACATAGCTCGTTTGTACGGCTGGACCGGTTGGTCGGCAGTCGGAACGGCGTACCAAATACGGTACATGCCTTGCGATCGGGCCGGATGGTCGGTACTGAACGTCCGTCGGTACCGTATTGGTCAAATTGCAAATCTTAACGTCCGGGTTGTTTTCTTAATATTTTCGTGCACGGACGGGGTAAAATATTGCAAGCCCTCATGCATCATGGGCGTGTTCATATTTGTTTGTGAGCCATCACGCCTCATTGGCGGGGTCCTAGGTCTATAACCAGTGGGATTACAATATATAAACGCCATTTCTACTCGTTGACATATTGACAACAAAGAATTTTGAGTCATATTGATCACATGCAATTTCAAGGTTTGATTGGAATCTGAGCTTTCTACTGTATTCACGGATACGGTATGTTCTGGCGCTGTTTCTGCGTCTGCATGGGGGTACAGAGAGAATCTCGACAACACCCATGAGCCTACTGAACGATTCTAATGTATTCACGGATACAGTCTATTCCGGAGCTATTTTGCGTCTTCATGGAAGATGGAGAGTGCATCTCGACAGCACCCATGAGACTAATCTACTGTATTCACGTATACAGTATGTTGTGGCGCTATTCTGCGTCTTCATGAGGGGTGGGGGTGGAATGGGCATCTCAATATCACCCATGAGACTAATCAACGAAACAGAATTGAGGCGTAGTTAAACGTGCACGTTTTTGCGGCCCTTGAGCTGCTTTTTCAAAACGCCGGACCAAGTATTGATGTACCAAAGTGCACACACATTACATGTGTTTACAAACGAGCAATTGTATCCGTAGACAAGTCTAGTGTTCATCCTCCACGACCTTAAATCGTTTACACTTCCCGCACTTGGTTTTCATATTTGTAATGAAGAAGAGGAACAAACAAGTGCATACAACACACACACACACACACACAAATATATATATATATATATATATATATATATATATATAATAATAATAATAATAATAATAATAATAATAATAATAATGAAAACAGAGTTATCGAAACGACTTAGAAGTGTAATAGTTGACAAGAACAGCGCCCGAAAATTTCTCCGGTGAAATTGAATATTACCAATCAAATTCACATGTGAAAATAACGTTCGGTACGATAATTGCAAAAATATTAATAAATTCACCGGATTTAACAAAAATGTTGCATGCACCATATAAAAGAACATTTTGACTTTCTGTACCACTGAAAAAGAAATGTGGTGATTAAATTTAAGTTAGACAATTTTTAGAATTTAACAGGATTGTCTGGAGGACATCTTAGCATATGGCAGAGAAAGTAAAAACTGGCACATATGGGTATAACGGTGGCCACCTAGCGGGTAGATAGGGGAGTGGACCCGTAAGAGTTGCTTCCCTTTTTCTATGTAATATATAGACAGAAAAACGTTTTTTGTATTTCCGGGAAGAATGGATTCGGTGGTAGAAAGTTATATTAATGTAATGTGATCAGGTAATGTATTTGACGGGGAAAATCACAGTTTTGCACCGTTAACAGCCAGCTCATCAGTACTTCCAGTGATAAGACTGAAACCCATTAGCAAGCTGAGTTCACGATTGCTTGCAACGGCGTCAAAAGGTGGCATGTTTTTGTCAATCTGACATTAGGCCTGATTGAGTCCTTGGATTGGATTTTTCCGTTAGCATAAATGCGACATCAGCATTATTTAATGTAATTTAAGGATGCAGTGACTGTGGATACCGTTTGTTTGTAGGTCTGTGGGTGTCCAGCGTATAATTTCGGCTGCAGACACCAACGTCCAGGTAGAGGGGGCTGTTATCAAACGAGGATGGATACCGAACGTTGGATATGGGAGGCTCTCTATAGAATCGTTACAGGAGTCTCTCTCTATATTTCGAATTGAAACAAAAATCCTCGCTGCATGAGCAGTTGTTAAAGTGACAGACAAAACGGCGCCAAGATAGTTATTGAACCGAAACAAAGATGAAGTAAATTAATGTTCATTCTGGTCTTTGATGCGCTCATGACAGTGCAGCATTATCAAGGCAAGATAGCTAGTGTTCCACGAAGTGTTCGAACGGCACTCTACCATAAAACACACTTTGTTTAGAACTATTTCTTCATCTCTTCTCTTATTTTAACATAACTGTATCATACTTTGACTCTCACTATTTTGTCTTTTCTCTTCTACTTGTGCTGGTATGCGCAACTGCACACATTGATTTATAGAGGGTCTTACAGTATCGATCGATATACACATGGATATTAAATTAGTTACACTGAATTCTTCAAGCTCATTCAGAACTTAAATGTAGGCGAGACTAGCCCTGGACTTTGTCTGCCAAAATCAATATATATTTTTTTTTAAAACGTTATAATGAAAATAGAATGATTAATAAATACAATAATGATGACCAGCAGGAACTTAGTCTATTACGAAATGATGTCAGCGTGGGGTAAGCATATATCTACATTGGAAAACATATATATTCATCTGCATCCTTCCACCTGTTGTCGTATTCATCGCAAAACATCATATGTATTTGAGTACTACTATTTCGTTCACATCACAGATGTTTCTTCTTCGGATACACGTTTCAGATCGGAGTGCTAACAAACACTTTATCGTAGAAAATTGAAACGAAGTAACTTTTAACAGTAAAGACAAAATTTAAGAGTTCAAATTATTTGCACAAAATATCAATATGAATATTCCTGTAGACATAATTTAGACCAGAAGATCAAATTAACCAAATAAACTTGGTAATTTGACAGTAAGTGTGTACTTGATTGAGTTGACGTTTTACATTTCCTATCCCGTTGATTTTTGTTTAACCTTCTACAAATAATAATTTTAGATTTATTTCCTCACATTGAAGTCTAATTCAGCCATTGCCATCATCTATGCTGTTGAATAGGTTTGCACTTATTTGAGAAATAATCGTAATTTATGGTGAGATCACATGACTATGACAAACGGCAAAATGTGCAGGTAATGCTCTAGTGTGTTGTTCACTGTTTATAAGCCGAATCTTTCATCTGAGGCACGCAATTATCAGACGAGGCACACTGTAACTTTTAGAACGGCGACAAAGCCACCAATAACACTGCTGATAGGCTTTTTATTTATGTTGTCAGAGAATCTGCCACTTTGTAGCACTGAAATAACTTGAACTGCTTCATTTGAGAAGCTGATGACAATATAATGAATGTTCACTCTATGTAAAGTGATTTAGCAAGACATTTTGAAGAATATTTGATGATTGCATTAAAGTAAAAGCCCTTAACAAGGGTCCTTAACTGTATACTGGTTACTATAAACACGATCTGAACTCTTACCGTCTCAGTAAATTATATAAGATAACACACTTTAACAGTGAACAATAACATTTTGCATCTATCATACACATTAGACCTCTATAACAGATGTCAATAAATGTGCAAGAAATGATGGTACTGTGGGCCAGATGCCATAACTGCTACGAAATCATTAAATCAGGACATAAACAGGGTTATATTCTTAGAAAATTGCATTTAACCATTGAAATAAATAAATTAATAAATAAACAAACAAATAAATTGTAAGTGAGGACCAAGTGCGAATAAATCAAATTTATATATTCTTGGATAGTACCATCCTTACTCGCGTATAAACCGATACCAACTGCAAGCTGCATAGACCCAGATCTGAAGTCGCATTGATCTGGGTCTATGCAGTTTGTAAGGACTAATCAGTAGAACAAACAACATAGACCCTAATCTGCCGGCACATTATGCAATGGCAAATCAGGGTCTATGTTATTTGTAATTGGACCCGGTTTGTACGCAAGTACATAATGTAAGTTTTCTTCAAAGCGAGTGGAATGATTATTGTCAGATCTTTTAGAGTATTCGTCCGATTCCATTAAAATAATTTATTTACACAGAAAATTAAAGCACCTAATTAACAACTTCACGTGTTTCTCCGGGTCAGTGGAAAGAACTCGTTTGATGTTGTGTAGGAATATGTCTATGCCTGACGGACCTTGACCTAATCGTGCACCATATCGAAGTGTGTGTGTGTATGTGTGTGTTCAGCCAAATTCTAAGCAAAACACGCATGTAATTTTGTTTATTATCTTATTCATATTGTTACACACATTATGTTTTTAAATTAATGACTCTGACTTTTAAGATAAAGTATTGCTGTGCTATTTATTCACCGCAACCCAATTTCGGTGATATACGTTTCTGGATACAGCACCAAGGAAGTTGTTGAAATGACCGAATGTCCATGAAATGTACGCATATCACTACAATTACTAGGTGTATCATAAACCTTGCAGTTGGTTACCTCCCCTTGGTAGACGAACACCAATGCCACGATGCTGTAACTCTGGAGGAGAAAACGTATTCTTTAATATCTTTAGAACACTAAATTTATATAGTATATTACTAGACATTGGAAAAGAATGTGAAGACGCAGAAGAATTTTGTGAAAGAAAACTCATTGTATTCTTTACTTTCAGAGATGACCAAGGCCGATGCCGTTATCAGGTAGTATAGACATCACAGTACCAATGACTTAAAAACATTAAAGGACAAACACGACGATAATGATCAGTATAATGAATCCCATCCGCCTGACACAAAAACGTACACTCTCTGCTTATCCAATTCAAGCCTTATATAGAGGAGCTCACATGCTCAATGAACAGACGTCCTGCGTTCTTTATAGTGATATGTCTCTCATTTTAGTATAATCATGTACACCTGTTTGTCCCCTTACATCTGTCATATGACATACCTTAGGTATTCGTCTTGTTTCAGTGGTCAATCTCTTCGATATTGTTATATAAATCTCGCTTTATTTAATGCTATCAGCCACTCACACGTAAATATTCCTATCATCTAGACAAGAAACTCAACTTTCGTCTGTTAGTCTCTTGTTTACTGTGAAGAGCAAATAAATTTGAAAATCAATATGTATATCTGAGTTTAAGCATAGACCTAAGACGATATTTCACACCTAGTGGTAATATTTATGCCAAAGCAGATTTGACTAACTTCACAATGGGAAAAATTGAAAATGTAACGGCTTTCATCTATATTTTTTAAAAAATCCTGCCCTTAATATTATGTTCCTTGAACATCTCTAGTAGCCTAATGGTATTTTAATAATCTTTTAGGAAAGAAAGCGGACGCGGTTACAAAGATATTGGTGATTCTAGACGTTGAGATTTTTACCCAAACTCGTCTTGGACTGATAATGATCGATATGCATTAAGAAAGATTTTATGCCATTTAGAAAAGAATAATTCTTTATTGATTAAGTAAAAATTATTCTTAGCATTACAACTATGATAGCTTCTATTATTGATAAGATGATATGCTATTACCTTGAATTAGTCTTCTTTCTTGCCAAGACTTTGTTTATGTTAAAATGAATAGCTTCTCCGATATATCCCTTCCATCTCATCGATTTCAATTTATAATCATTATCACAAGTAAATTCTACATATATTGGAAAGAATATGGAAGTCTTGGGACTTAGTACTTTGTATTCATTATCATGCTGTAAATATGGTAGACAAAAACGTATTCTTTAATATCTTTAAAACACTAAATTTAGACAGTATTGTCTGCGATCTTGTACTTGACATTGGAAAAGAATGTGAAGATGCAGAAGAATTTTTTAAAAGAAAACTCATTGTATTCTTTACTTTCAGAGATGACCAAGGCCGATGCCGTTATCAGGTAGTATAGACATCACAGTACCAATGACTTAAAAACATTAAAGGACAAACACGACGTACACTCTCTGCTTCTCCAATTCAAACCTTGTATAGAGGAGCTATTATGCTCAATGAACAGACGTCCTGCGTTCTTATTAGTGATATGTCTCTCATTTTAGTATAATCATGTACACCTGTTTGTCCCCTTACATCTGTCATATGACATACCTTAGGTATTCGTCTTGTTTCAGTGGTCAATCTTTTCGATATTACTATATAAATCTTGCTTTATTTAATGCTATCAGCTACTTACACGTAAATATTCCTATCATCTAGACAAGAAAACTCAACTTTCGTCTGTTAGTCTCTTGTTTACTGTGAAGAGCAAAGAAATTTGAAAATCAATATGTATATCTGAGTTTAAGCATAAGCCTAAGACGATATTTCACACCTAGTGGTAATATTTATACCAAAGCAGATTTGACTAATTTCACAATAGGTAACAGCTTTCATCTATATTTCTTTTAAAAATCCTGCCCTAAATCTCATGTTCCTTGAACATCTCTTGTAGCCTAATGGTATTTGAGTGATCTTTTGGGAAAGAAAGAGGAGACGGTTGAGGATATTGGTGATTCTAGACGTTGAGATTTTTACCCGAACTCGTCTTGGACTGATAATGATCGATATGTATTAAGAAAGATTGTATGCCATTTAGAAAAGAATAATTCTTTATAGACTAAGTAAAAATTATTCTTATCATTACAATTATGAATGCTTCGATTATTGATGAGATGATATTTTATTACCTTGAATTAGTCTTCTTTCTTGCCAAGACTTTGTTTATGTTAAAATGCATAGCTTCTCCGTTATATCCATTCCATCTCATCGATTACAATTTATAATCATTATCACAAGCAAATTCTACATATATTGTAAAGATTATAGAAGTCTTGCAACTTAGTACACTGTGTCCATAAAAGGTTAATGAGAACGATACTTCAAACATTAGTTATGTTATTCCTTTTAATTCATTTGGGTGACTTGACTTTCTTCAATTGAATGGTTAAAGCCTGCCCATGGTAAGTTTCCATTTCCTCGGTGATACTGGTTAGTCTGATAGACATCAAAATAGTAACATGACTTTATTTGTATTTTTTGTTCACTCAAAGAAAAAACCAACTTTGATTTGAAAACTGTTTTTCCCAACAGAATTCTTACGAATGAAGACAAAATATAATCATATCCTTGTCACTTCTTGGACAGTTTCATTCATTCACTACATTTCTTAGAAGTTATGACAACTTACTTAAGGTCTACTTATGTACAACTTGTTTCCTTGGAAACCATTAAAAAATCTTTTCTGCTACATTTCCTAATGAACTATATCAGTTGTTTTAATAATTTATCATAAAAGTCTGTCAGAGGGTGAGACAGTCTCAATACCCAAATGCTTTGTTATTCTCATAGGCGACCACAAATAAAAAAAGAAAGGATATGTTTCGATAAGTATAAGTATAGGTTTATTCTCTATTTTAGCTTAGTGCATAGGAGATCTCCTTTTGCGAATGTTTATTTTATATTCAGTATCAACACTTGTCTATATATTGAGAAACCCCTCTCATGAGAGGGCATACCCAATGAGAGACTGCCAAAATAGTGTACTTTTACCAGTATATTCCCCTTATGAGAGACCGACACTTTTTTTATTGCAGGCGGCATGGCATCCGAGGTTCGACACCCTTACCCCAAGAGCGGTATAGCAATGCAGCAGCACCAGGAGCAACTTGTCCGCCGATGTAGCGCTTGATCGGCTTAGGCGGGGAGAGCGCACAGACAGGCCTTGCAGCAGACATTTGACAACTTGGGCGCCATTGGAATCGAGGAACCCGAAATCCCTTAGATCTCGAGAAGGTAGCGCCGCACCCTGCGCTTGTTGGCAGAAACCTAGACCTTGATTGGTATCGCCGTCTTAGTTACGCCAAGGAAGAGTTTAAAGTCGACGGCACTACGCGCATCTTTAGCACGTATTACATTGAAGAGGATGACCCGCCCTTACATGGCGACCTTGACATTATGCCGGGGTACCAAATCTGGGGCGATAGCCTGATCTTGAATATCCAAGAAAAAAAAAAAAAAAAAAAAAGCGACGCACACGCAGCCGCTTTTCTTGCAGCCCTTCCCGTCATTCAGACAGGAGCAACACATCACGTTTGTCGCTCAGGATAATGAGGATGAGTGGGCGGTAGTGGACAAGCATGACCCGGTAAAGACAGAACACTGCTAGGGCGAAAAAATGGTTGAGGTTTCGTGTTATACGAAATCTGGACTCCTTACTGGTATTGACAAGCCTTACTTTGAAAATGATTACCCAGTGGCAGCAGTGGTGTACAGCCTCCACCTCATTCGACAGCCTGACTCCGACAACCTGGCCCCTTTGAGGGATGGCGACTTGAACTGCGTAGTTCAGCGCCTGCATGACCACTTTAAAAAAATACTTCTAGAGGTCAAGGACTGACGGAGGCTCGCCGTCAAAAGATAGATCTATAAGAAAGGCAAGTTCACGAAACAGGTGCAACCATCTACGACTAGGAAGATCTTCAAGAAATTCGGAAGCGTGCAATTATCCTAAAGGACGTTGCCGGCGGTGACATTCACAACAGTATTGCTCAAGGGAAGCGGAAAAAGAACTTGTAGTGCACAACGGTCACACCTGGCCTCAAGACCTACACTTTTCTTTGCTCTGTGAGGGACGCAGAGTTGAGTACTACGAGGGCGACACACGTGACGCCATTCAGAGGATTACGGAAGGCGAACCAAAAGAAGTTTGGGTTCTTGGCGGCGGAGAGGACAAACAACGGGACCCCATGCTTGTGGAGGAGTTTATGCTTCAGAATACTGGAGAAGAACCTGCACATTATTGCGACTTACAGAAAGTACACAGACAACCCCAACGACTTGGTCACCAAAGTCTTTAGCGAGTCTTCCACCGCTGCTTGTGTCACCCGAGAGCGAGACCGCTGGAAGCCAACATCCACAGCTATGTTGGAGGACATCCAGTATACATGCGTCGAGTTTTGACATGGTCTCTGGAACAGCCCTGAGAGCTACAAGGTGCCTGAGACTGTTAGTCTTGACATGTCCACCTGCTACCCCAGCAGCATTATGAGTGTGTCCCATAAATTGAACGTTTGGCTACCCGTGCAACGGGATAATCTGGGCGATGTTTAACGGATCACTCACTCAACGGATTTGCATAGCTGCGCTCTTGTTCCTTTGTACACGACTGCCAAACAATTATTCCCGCCTGATTTGGCAGTCACTTTAGCAAGCCTAAAGAAAACGGGACTCCCCGCAGCGATCGCAGCTGGGCTCCCATCGCGCGGCTGCACTTTATGGTCGAGATGGGCGTGCTTATGCCTCTTGAGTTGACCGAGGCCATTATCTCCTACAAGAAACAGACCAAAGTCTGGCTGGCAGACGACAAGGGTCGCATTATCATTAGAAATTTACATCCGGTTGTGGAAATGGCTGCAAGCGCATGACGCGCCGGCTGGTTACCGACCGGGGCGAGTTGAAGTTTCTCCTTTACACCTGCCTCGAGATGAACTCGCTGGTTGGTTGTGACAAGGCGCCCCTCGGGAACGTCATTACGTAATTACATACTACGACAGCTTGGGGCCGCAGTACACACACCTCTGAGTTCAATGCTCGGCTACGTGGGCACTTACCTTATCAACATGCCGCGAAGCTTTCCTACTGAGGCCGTACGGGTTGCAATTGAATCTATTTACATCAATCCATATCACTTGGCCCCGACTAGATGGAGTTCAAGCCTATGCAAAAGAAAAGCCCATCCCATTTGCTACGAATGTACCGCCCTTATATGCAAGAGCAAATGTCATAGTCTGCTTGCTCCCGAACAGAGCAATACAACAACAGTTTGCTCCTGGGGGCAGTGTCGTGTTCAGAACGAAAAGATTCTGGCCCCTAATGACAGTGCATCGTACATGCCCTAGCCCGAATATTGGATATTGCTCCCCGCAGTTCCTGCAGTGCGAGACTCAACGGCTTCCAGAGTCAATGATCTGCTGGAGACAATCGCAATCGCAACGTTTTTGTTCTTACCACAAGCACTAGACTCGCACAAAAGATACGGTATCGGTACGGTGGCGATATCCGCGCAGAAACATACCACAGCTTTTCTCGCTGGAAAAGCCATACAGAATGCGTGCCATAACCTATGGGTCAGAAGTACATTCCGCGAGTTATTATTGGGGACGAGATTTGCACAGTCCCCGCCACATTCGCGAGACCCTTCTCAAGTGGAAAGTGCTGCGGAGCGTTCAAGTTGTCCGCTGCGGTGACCAAGGCCAACCACCGCCCATAGACAGAGATTTGACGTATTACTGGCTGCGCGATTATGTCGACCACTACCAAGAGGTCAAGGATTAGTACCGCGCCAAGAACGAGACCATTGAAAGCCCAAAAAGAGGATGCGCCTCAAATCTGTCAGTATCCAGAGCCATGAGATGCCCTTCCCGCTGGAGATCCTATCTGAAGCAATGGAAGTCCGCTGACACGCCCATGGTCTCTGGCACATCGATGCGTAATAGGGCCCACCAACTCTTTCCAGACACGCTGGTCCCTCTCTTGTACCACCCACAGCACAACCGGCACCAACATGTCTTTGTTGCCGTTCCAGGGACAAAGGAGCAGCGGGAGCTTATGTTACACGATATCGTAGAGGTGACCGTTGCAGCCGCTGAGCGCGCTGAATGCACTTAGTTCCGACAGAGCACATACTGGCGTTTTGGCTATGCAATTACTCTGCACAGATCAACGGGGCTTACAATAAAAAACCCGCGCAAGGCTTGGATTGTTTACGACTACCATCAATAGTCCAACCTCGCGTGTGGGATATATATCTCAACTCAAACGTGTCGCTGCATAACACGCCGAGGCGGCCGAGGTTAAGCGTTTGCACGAAAGCAAGAAATAAACAATACTATCCAAAACGAAGCTCATCGCATATTCCTACCAAATCCAAGCCCGTGCTGGCACTAGTTTCCACTGTGCCTTTGAAACAACAAGCACATTCAAGGTCGACGACCTGCTCCTCCTTAAGCAGCAGCAAAATAACTGCTGTGCCGCATGCAACATCGAAATGCTCTAGGACTAAGAGCCAAAACAAACGCAGCAGTTTAGTGTAGACCGCCTGAACAAAACCTAGTGACACTCAAAGAGCAATGATGGTGCGCCGCTTTGCCAGCGGGAAGCGGGCGAATGACATCACAAGAGCGAGCGCCATTTCAGCGAAAATCGCTGGACGATTCGGAACGACAGACGGCGGGATTCAACCTCAGTGACATGCATGTGGACTGAGGACCCGACCCGCTGGTAGTTGTGTGTCGGGGGGGGGGGCACAACCTGCAGCTCTTCACGCACATACGCGCGCTTAGACCCTGCATCGTCGGTGGAAAGCAGGTAATATAGTACGGACAAGCCTGTCTTAGCAACCGCACGCTCGAGCTTGTAGACCTTTACAGACCACACCGGGTCGGTGGCGCGGCGTTGCCCGCTTTCCAGTTCTCCCGGTGATTATAGATACCGCACGAAGGTATTTGAGGGAAGGCGTTACTCTACCAGACCGACCGGCCGCGTCTATGATATTTGCAGATGTAGCCCGCACTGCCGTTTGACAAATGGCATCAATAGGTCTCTTGCCTGTAAGTCGCGTTACCTCACCGCCAAACCCACTCAGTACTACGCGCACTTGTTGCTGCAGAAAGCAACATCTCTGGGCGTACTAGTATCCAAAGAGCCGCTCGGCCAAAGTGCGGTTGAACCGCTCCACAAATGCGCTGCGTTTGGTGGTTGCCGGCATCATCCTGTCTCACCTGCAAGGCCATGCTTAGCCAAGATTTGCAACTCCACACCGATAAACTCATTGCCGGAGTCAACCTCCAGCTAACTGCACTACTTTAGCGGTCTCCGCTTGTAGATACTTGCCAAAGCGTCGGCGTGTTTAGAAGTCTCATTTGTGGCCAAGGTCTAGGCCCCCTTGTAACGACGGCGACATCAACTACGGTCAGCGCATTCTTGTACGTGTATCGCCCAACCTTGTCGTGCGGCAGAAACAAGAGGTCGGCCTGGTGCACATCGTTAGGGGTTGAAACACTAAATCGCTGCCTGGGAATTTTTTGCGGTGATGACATATAAATCTGCCACATGGCCTGCTGTTGTAACTATGCCCTGGCAGCATTTGGTGAGACTTTGGTGGCTTCTGCCGCCTTCTTGAACGATGCCATTCCCTTCCAGTGACATTGCGGCCTGTAGTATATTGCCGCAAGCTTAGTATCCACTGTATTTTCTTGTTTTATCAAGTTTATCAGTTTTGCCGTGTTTTGTTGTTTCGACACCTCTTGAGCTACAAACGAACAGATGGCGCTTCATTTTGATATTGTTTACGTCAGAGATCAGGTTCACCGTCAGTTTTTTACCGGTCGTGATGTCGCGGCTGTGCGAGTACACTAGGTCGTATTCATAGCACGCGTCATCTATACGGTGTACTGTGGTCTCTCCAGACTTTGGTCGGCCGTCGACGTCTAGTTGAATGTCAAGATTTTCTCCTGATCCGTAATCGGTAGGCGTATTCACAAGATCTTCGATCTCATGGTCGACCCCAATTAGGTTCTACTCGCGAATATAACTTTTTCGCACAAGAATTTACAATTTCAAGAAAAGATATTCCCTGATTTTTCCCACTAGTTATGCTTGTTATGATAAAGGAAACGTAAATATCCTAGAGGAGATTGAAGGAACCTACAATTTTCTTTCTCTTTCGATCTGAATAATTGGGGTTGATTTCAGTTTGAGAGTGCACAGCTTGACCTTACTTTTGATGTGATCTTATAGAAGATTACTAGCTCTGCAAAACTTCAGGTGTAAATTATTTAGAAAAAGCCTGTAATATTGTTAATTGTTTTATATTTTTTTATTTATTTTAGAAGTGCTCTTTAATCCCTATCGTTTCAATTCATGATGAACTTCAACAGATTGTGAGTGTTAGCATCACCAAACGTCTAAGTTGGGGGTGGGGTGGGGTGGGGTGGGGGATGGTATTAACTTTTAAACATTTTGACAGGCAAGAAAGGTAAAACTCAGTCTCAAACACTGCCATAAAGCCGAAGCATTCCTCATTCACATACAGCGGAATGGTAGGACTATGGAATGTGACTTAGTACTGCTTGAGCTTAGTATCGCAAACACAATGGTCAAGTTTGAGTTTTACTGTTGTTTCTGTCAAAATGTTTACGAGTTGAAGTTCCCCACCCAAACCTTGAACAATAGTATATATTTCAATCAGATCTGATAAAATAGACTCTAAAATTTACCAGTTTATCATCATTCCACTAACTCTAACAATTCCTCTTCCAATTCTGTCTTCGTTTTTTCATAAGCGCATAAATTGTAACCCGAAAAAGCATATATCTACATAGGAAAACATATATATTCATATAAATCTTTGCAACTGTCACCCTATTCATCGCAAAGCATAATATTTTTTGGATACTAAATTTGCATTCGAATCACAAATGTTGCATCTATTGGTAAACAAATTGAGATCAGAGTGCTAACAAATACTTTATTGTTGAAAATTGAAAAAGAAGCTTTTTTGCAGTAACGAAGAATCTTAAAGAGTTCAAAATATTTGCATAATAAATCAATATGAATATTCCTGTACAAATAATTTAGATCAGAAGATCAAAATAACCAAATGAACATAATATTTTTGTTGTAAGTGTATATTTGAATGAGCTAATTTTTTTTCTTTATATCAAAATTTTTCATTTACTTTCCCACAACGTTTAAATAATGGAGTCTTCTTCCCGCAATTGTCGAGATCTATCCTCGTGAATAGTTTTGCACCTATTTGAAATATAGTCGTAATCTATGGCTAGATCAAATGACTCTGACAAGTGCGAAAGTAATCAAGTGTAGTGTTAACAGTTTATCAGCCAAACATTCAATTTGAGGCAAGCAATTATCACACGAGATCCATTGATCCTTTTAAAACAGCGACAAAGCCGCCGATGACACTGCTGATAAACGTTTCATTTGGGATATCAGATAAACTGCCACTTTGTAGTACTGAAATAACTTGAAATGTTTCATTTCAAAGCTGATGACAATATAATGAATGTTCACTCTATATAAAGTAATTCAGCAAGACATATTGGAGAATATTTGAAGATTGCGTCAAAGTAAAAGCTCATAATACGAGACTTTAGCTGTGTACTGGTTATTGTAATCACCATCTGAACTCTTACCGTCAAAGTAATTTAGATATGATAAAAAAAACTTAAACAGCGAACAATAACATTTTGCATCTAGCAAACGCATTAGCGCACTCTGAAGCATGTAAATCACAGTGAAAGATATGATTGTACTGTGGCCAGAGGCTTTGCCAAATATAACATTAATTAATTAATTAATTATTTAATTAATTCAGGAGAAAAAGACATAGTTCAAGTCTTAGAGAATCGTATTAAAAATTTGAAATAAATAAATCGTATGTGCATGAGAGTAAATCAAGTTTATAAATTCTAGGATAGTAAGTTTTCTCCAAAGTCAGTGTAGTGGGTATTCTCCAACTTGTAAAGTTAATTAACAACTTAACGTGTTTTCTCTGAATGAGATTAGAGAACTCGTAGGATGTTGCGTACAAATACGGTTAGGCCTGAGCATCTCCATATATTCTTACGCATTATCAACTCGTATTTTAGTTTTTATTCCCCGGACTTAAAACAAAACTTTTGTCTCTTTATCTTATTCATAAAATTACAAACATTATGTATTTAAATTAATGTTTCTAATTTACAATAAAGTGTTATTTAATCATCACATCTAGATTTCGGTGCTATGCGTTTCTAGATATAGCACCACTGAAGGTGTTGAAATGGCCGAATTTTCATGAAATTTACGCATTTCATTAAAATTACATCCGTGGTGTATCATACACCGTGCTGTTGATTATCTACCCTTGTAAATTTGGTGGCATAATGCCACTTGGAGAAAACCTATTCTTTAATAACTTTAGAACACTAAATACACCGAGTTGTTTGTTATCTACCCTTGACAATTTGCTGGTATACTGCCACTTGGAGAAAACCTATTCTTTAATACCTTTAGAACACTTAATTTAGATGGTATTTTCTGCGGTCTTTCTCGTACGTGACATTGGTTCCGAACGTGAAGATGTAGAAATTAAAGAAACCAAACTTCTTTAGATTTTTTACTTTCAGAGATGAAGTAGCAGACGGATGGCGTTATAAGGTAGCATAGCCATCACAGTATCGATGACTTTATAACGTAGTTAGTGTAAGCTGTAACATTTAATCTCCCGTCTTATTCCTTCGTGATGGATATTCAAGACACGGAAAGGGAACACAATTAGAATCTAGCTGAAATTGTCGTCCAGTGATCCGCAGAGACGAATTACTAAAGCTAAGATGAACTGGGTTACGAAAAGTAGTGTTACAGTTGCAATATAATATGGATGAGTATAAGATGTGAGGATGTGTATATCACATCTAGATTTCGGTGCTATGCATTTCTAGATATAGCACCAATGAAGGTGTTGCAATGGTCGAATTTTCATGAAATTTCAACTATATTGAGTTACATCCCTGTAAATCATTTAGGAGACCTCACTTTCTTGACTTGAATGGCTAAAGCCTCTACATACTAAAGCTCCATTTTATCAGTGATACTGATTAGTCTGATAGACATATCTAAACAGTAACACGATTTAGTTCGTACCTTTTCAATTCCAAAGAAATATTTAAGATTTAACTGAAAACGTTTCTTCCCAAATAAATTCTTAGCAATGAAGATAAAATCTTGTATATCATATCCTTCTCACTTATTGTCCAGTTTCATTTATTCACTACATTTCTTAAAAAGTGCTTGAATTTATTTCAGGTCTCCATAACAGCAGCTTGTTTC
Organism: Margaritifera margaritifera; assembly: GCA_029931535.1. Taxonomy (NCBI): domain Eukaryota; kingdom Metazoa; phylum Mollusca; class Bivalvia; order Unionida; family Margaritiferidae; genus Margaritifera; species Margaritifera margaritifera. The sequence continues at coordinate 4,353,778 of JAQPZY010001627.1, read as the reverse complement.
CGTGAAAACCATATAGATTTTTATTTCTGCCTCATTTATCAGTACACTGTATCAGTCGTGTTTATGCTTTATCACAACAGTCTATTTGAGCGTGATACAGTCTCAATATCAAACTTTTTGTTATTCACCTTGGTTTATATAGGTTTATTTTCTAATTTAGCTGAGTAATATGAAATCTTCATTTGCGAATGTTAATTTACTTTTCAGTATCATCTGCAATTGTCTCTCTATTGAGAGGCCCCTCTTAAGCTAGACCATCCACTGATGAGAATCCGCTTTGTACGACACCGAAATTGTCTACTGTTACCATTTCATTCCCCTTATGAGAGACCACCCTTCTATTCAAGGACACTTTTTCATTGCATATGGCACGGTCTCTTAACATAAGGGTTATTGTATATCAATGCCAAGGTATGGTACATTAACACAACGTAACAGTCCCAAAAAGTTATCATTTGAAAAATATGTACTAATGGAAAATTATTTTCTATTTTAATAACCGTCGTAACGACTGTTTGAGTTTCTATACATTCACTTAGACAACAATTGTTATATATATATATATATATATATATATATATATATATATATATATATATATATATATATATATATATATATATATAATCTTGCTTACATTTAAATATTCCAAACATAATACATTCTCTTTATGTATGTTTCTCAATGAACAAATTAGTTTTGATTTCTGAATGTGATATCAGTAAAAAAAAATTTTAAAAACCTGCCCTCTAAATATGAAAGATAAACCAGCGAGCTTCCAGCAGACCTTCGAACGAATGTTGATGAACTGGGGATGCCTTGCGAGTGACGACTATATTAAAGCAGGCGTACCACCGCTGATACTAGATATTGGACCGTGTGCAATTATACGCTGGATTCCCAAAAGATAGATATGAAACTTATAACGAGGCATACACACAGCATTGCGTGCACAAATATTTATAACCTAGAAGAAATGATTCCTTAAAAAATCAGCTTATGCAACATTTCTATTATCTGAAGCTGTAATTTGCGATTTAATAATACGTGGGAGTCAAAAGTGTATACATATGCAAAGCAGTAAAACTGTTAACATTTTATGACAGCGTGCCTATAAAATCAATACTTACATATCGTTCTTAGAAATGTTTCACAAGTCTTCGAAGCTAGATTAGAATCGAAATATTTAAGTGTACATATCGATTCTTAAAGGAACCTTTGGCACGTGCGCACGCATACACACATGAGAATTATCTTTCTCAGAGATTATTTCATATTGCTCCATTTTCCCGATGTCAGTGTTTTACAAGAGGTTTGTTAAAAGAAACTGTATTTTAATTTTTACAGTTACACATTCTTCTTATTTGTTTCGTGATACCTAATTACGGTTCGCATGTTTAAAGCGGTTGAAAATATGTTCACATATATTTTTTAATAAGTGGAGCAGATTGCAATGATCTGTGGGAAATATTTAGTTTGTCAACGAGGTCAAAAGTAGTTAAATTCTTTCTTACTGAAGTACAGCCAGAACTGAAGAGAGGCAGGTATTCCTTTCTGTGAAGTTAAATGGAAAGTATCAAATCTATTTAAGATGTGATCAAATTCTAACAACAAATAAGTTTCGTTCGGTTTTTATTTGCAAAACGTGTATTTTATTTTCTTTGCAGAGTTTATTTTTGTTCCAAGGCCATATGCAGCAAAGGGATAAAAAAACGTCTGAAATTTTCTTTTCAGACAGGTTGTTATTTTTTCGTTACGTCCGTAATTAACTTGTGAGAATTTTCAAATAAGGAATTTGCATTAGTTCCAAATATGAACTGAAGGTTTTTGCATAACTGACCGTCCAGTAGACTTTGGGCAACTTATATTATATTTTCTTTACCCAGTCAAATGTTTGTTCCTTTAATCACTTGCGTTCTGTCCTAGGTTTATATTGTTCATCTATCTCTACGGTCTAGATCTCAATCCAGTCTTTTAGTCAATACATTCGGTATTATGTTTGAATACTTGAAGCAGTCGGCTGACTCCAAGTCGTGGTAGCCTGCGGATGATGGTGCTAATCCTGATATTGCGGATGCTGTCAATAATTTCAGGAATTTAGGTATTACAGATTTAGTAGTTCTGTATTCCGGCTCCGATTCGCAACAACCAGTGGGGGTAGGCGCGTCTCCTGTGGAAGAAGGCTGCAGGAGTATAGGTGGTTGAGAAAACACGCCTCGATCTTTATCCAGCACCGAAATGGATAACAGTTTTTTGGGTCCAATAGATATATTTGTCTTTTCTCCAGTGGGACCTGATAAAATAAACGAAACAAATACGCAAGCGTCTTCGAAGTAATTATGACATTAGACAGTACTTATAAATTTTCTCAAATGTTATTATTGCTTGTTTTGCAGTTTTAAAAGTAGAACGAATGAGAATATTTAGTTCTTTGATTTATGATGGATTGCAATAAGTATACAATAAAAAGCAAGAATAGATGCAAAAAAGTGGTCGTAGGTATACGGTCATATGAAGATATGAGTATGGATGAGTTTCTTAAATCATGAATGTTATTCATCTCAACGACCGATAGGGATATCGAGGGAGCTTGTTTGTAAATCGTCCATCTAAATATTATTATTATTATTATTATTATTATTATTATTTATATTCGTCTACTGGACATGAACTATTAATGACATGACATGATGTGATCAGACAGAAGCGTTTCGTCATATGAAGAGATCAAAATTTCGAAGCTGATACTTACGTTTTATAAGATTTATTGCGGGGGGGGGGGGTTAGTACTACTGTAGTAATAAAGGACTTGTGTTTAAAATACATGTAAGTCAAAATGTTCCATGCTGTAATTAATATTATATATATTTTTCCAGGAGACATTATAAGTTAATTAAACTACAGACCAACTCTCAAATATCTTCAGAAAAATTCGATGTTACTAAGTATTCTGGAAGAAAACTTTGGTTGTTTCAACGCGTGATAAACCCATATCGACGTTCGCAACATTTGATTGCTAGGTTTATAAAGTTCGTCAGCATAATATTGACATGGAAATGTAGTCTATTTAAGCATCTAAAAACTTGTTTAAAATACAGCCTTCAATTGACATAATAAGATAATGAATATTTTGAAACTACCTTCTTCATTGTGCGTTTTGGAAGCCGTACTCTTCTGGAGCTTGAGGAGGTAAAATACAAGAAGGGCTGCTAGTCCTCCCATATCAACAACTGCTGCTATGACCCCGCCAACGATGGCACCAACATTGATATTATTCGCCGACGAAGAGTGAGATGGGACTAAAATAGTAAAAAGATAATACTATGGCAAATGCTTTAAAAGATTTACTTATATGGGCTATAATAACGGCTATAATGGCACATTGCTATTATCTCTATTTTCTACATGTGCCAAGCAAAATGTGAAGCCAACAAACATCAGGGATCACATGAAACCTTCTGTAACGTCTTTAGCCCAAGGAGATTTTCCAACGATAAATATGTAGCTAACATGCAGATTAACACCAAATCTGCTGTCAAAAATATCTTATATTATTAACAACTCTTAATATCACAGTTGAATAGATAAGGATTACCACTCATCGCAGTAGACTCACTTGTGTAATACCACAAGCAACGACACTCGCAAAAACTATATAATTCAATAATTCAACCAATACATGTAGTATCACTTGTACGAATGAAATGTATTCGTTCCCTACAAAACGCATTCCTACAATTTCTATTTATGATATTTAAGTTTTTAAAGCTTAAAAACGTACACCTTTACAGTATTAAAAACAAATGTACCAATGAATGCTTGATACTGATAACCTATTCTAACATCATTCAGAATTTTTGCAAAATCCACCTAACAATGTAAAAGGTGATGTATTGCTATTTGTTTCTATTTACAACTCTAGAGCAAGTTTCAGTACATGGTAAAAAGAAGTAGCTTTACTTACCACAGGTATCTGGAAAGAAACAAGAGGCGTTGCATGAAACAATCAAAGTATGCGATAGAAATTCAGTCAAGTTAAACATACATAAAAACAATCTGCCCTGCTTGTGCTTGAAGTTAGAGAAACTGGAACAAGCAATAAAGAACATTAAGTGTTTCACTGACAAACTAAAAGCCAAGCAATTTATTTTATTTAAAATCAGGATTCCACCGCCCCCCACTCAGGATCACATAAACGTTAAACTAATAATACATCATAATATTGAGATATAATATCATTCGCTGACCCAGACACGTTATGTTCACACTGTGAGCTGGTTTTAGAAAAAAAAATATTTGAACATCGGAAATCGAATCGTACATAACGCTAATTTGAGAAATTATCTAATTATATTCAAGATAGGTTACTTAAGATACAAAGTAGAAATTCCAATCAAATCGATCCGTTATCCTATCAATTGCCAGGATCTGGATACAGTGTCAAAGTTTACAAATAGTTAAAGGTGAAAAATTATTGCGCTTTTCATGCACTATGGGCCATTAAGGGAATGAATAAACATACTTTTCTGCATCAAAATGCAAAAAAAGGAACATTTTCCTCATAAAGTTAAGTATACAAAATTGTCATCAGCTCATACGCCTTTAAAATGTATTAGGTCAGTAAAGGTGTGTCAGTAAATCCCTGAAAGTTAGACAAGCTGTCCGAAACTGTATTCTCCAAAAAAGTAAGATACTCAGATCAAATGTAACAGTCCAGAATGGTCATTGTCTGACATATCTTTCCTCTCCCCCGGTGACTTTGTCCTAGTCTAAGTTTTATCATCGGAAATCCCGTCCTGACAGATGAGCTCTCCACTATGTTGCCTTGCAAGAATTCCCCCTCACAATTTAAATACCTTTAAACACATCAAACTAATATGAATTTTGTTGCTGAGTTACTACTTTGATTCCTCTTCTTAAATCGCTTAACAATACTCACTTCTTAAACAAGAGCTACGGAAAGTGGAATTGGTTGCGTGGAAATTATCGAGACGAACATTTACGCAATACAGCATTCATAATATTTCCAAAGCTTAAATCAAAATCGAAAAGAAAATGGCGGTGGTGGTGGCGAATAAATAGCTCATCTGTGTTTCATTTATATAAAATCCAACGACACACAGTAGCGCAGCTGGTGTACTAAGGATATGTATGCACGATATACAGTGGTGAAGCTGGGGTACTTAGGCTGTGTATGCACGACATGTTTAGAAAGATGTATAGATCGGATCCAGGAGCATGCATCTCATGTAGATTTTGGGTACAAGATGCAGCCACATTATATTTTTAGATCTCTTAGCGCCCCTGACATCTATATGGAAAAATGCAGTATAATAAACCATGTATATTGTACTATGTATAAATATGTTTGGATGTGCATTACAATAATATATATTAAAAAATGACGATGTCAGCTTGTTACGTTTGCTTGTTGTACAAGTTAACTCTTGGAATATTCCTTTACAACACCGTGCCTAAACATTGAAACTAGTGTAAAGCAGTATGAAAAACTTACATAAAAATGATCAGATGTATATTTGTATCTTTTCAAAGTTGGTGTGGGATTTGGGGATTAATGTAGGCTGGGGTTAAAGGCTTTTCATTCCAGTCCCCTCTCTTCACACACACACACACACACACACACACACACACACACACGGATGAACAAATTGGAAGCCATATCCATATAATGGTGGTGTGCATATTTCATTTATATAAAATAATGGCATATTTATTTTACGTGTTTTAAGCTATGTGATTGACACGGTGCATATAAGTCTAAAAGAGATTCATTTAAATTTATATTTAGGTCGGTAAATTGCTATAAAACTACAGACAGCTTTTGACCTGAGGCTGGAGGGTACATTATGATCTCGATAGTATCAAAATTATATTTCATCGGCGAGAGTGAGAACTGTGAGATCCAATTTCATATCGATGTAATGTCTGTCTTCTGTCATTATGTAGGTCTGGTTTTTTGACGTGAAGCACCAGTGTTTTTTGTTCCTTTATGAATGACACCATATTCTATAAAATGTAAGACTCGATCTTTTCAGTTGCTGTAATCAGCATTTTGAACATTTCACTAATTAATGTAAATATGTTGAAACGTTTGAGCAAAAGAAATTCCCATATTGCTTTCAGACAAATTTGACAGTCAATTAGGGACAGTTCCATTCATTTACGTCCAAAGATGGATGACTGTTATGAGTACAGTGTGCGAGTTTTCACCTTAGCTGAACGAAAGCTTCAATATGATCCGATGGAAAACTCGCCACTAAACTTCATTCTTTTAAAATTACTGAGTGCAGAAAGAATAAGCATCACCTTACGGGAAATGTAATGTGTACCAATGTTCTGTGGAAAGTGATATTTGCAATAATGCTGCAGAAAGACAGCAACCATGCAGAATACAAATTTCTTACAATAAGGACTCAGAGTCAGGTACACTCCAGCGTTTTCATTTACTAGATTGATCGAGTTCCATTTCAATGGGTATGAAGTGGCCGTCTGCTGTGAGGTGCAGTTTCCAGGGGCAATGGAAGCCGAAGCATGGTTTCCAACCTTCAAAAAATGTAAAATACATCAGTAAATATTCTAATACATTTACGATTGTAACCTGCTTTTGGACGGCTCAACGTCCAATTTTCAACTGTTCAGTAGTTTCATTTACTCTTTGTTACTAATTCAGTCATTAACTCTCGTTATGCTGTGGTGTTACAGACAATGGCATTCCGTCTAGCTTTCGACAAAATTTTGCATAGTGTGTTATAAAAAACAGCATTACAGCTAAAAGAACATTTGTGATAGTATAACAATCAGTATACGCCAGCCAATCTGAAAATACTATAGTTTTCCCCTTATTGCTAACATGATTCAAGAATTCAGATCTTCTCTGTGTCATAGTAATTATTAGGTATATGTCAAAAGTTATTTTAGTGGTCGTCTGGAGGAGAGAACGAGAGAGAGAGAGGGAGAGAACACTCACTATGCAAGAGAAGCGATACGTTGCCAGTTTATCGTTTGTACTACTGACAAGAAATGAGTCATTGTTGTATACTACGCCGTAAGTATCACCGATATTGGCTACACACCAAACCACGCCCCCAGCTGCAACGAGATTCACAGAAAAATTAAAAATACAATATACAAAATGAAACAAGAAATAAAAAGAAAACGAAGTAATCACGAGTTTAATCTCTTAAGCTTGTGTCACAACTATCATCGGTCTGACTGATTTGGCTGTTATTGATTTTTCATACTACAATAATGAACGCGGGTTTTATCGGGGGAGGGGACATACGACAGTTGGTGTGTCAGCTGCAGATTATCTGCAGCTGGTGGTTCAGCAAATATACAACAAGTTCAATATAGCAAATAGGTTATACACAACAATCACACACGTTTCGACATAAAGTATTTGCATTTAAGATAATCACAATATAAATTAAATAAATGGCCTTTAGTTATTGACACATTTGAACAATACATTTTACTGTTTGGCATATGTGTAAGTTGCATTGCCGTGTCGAGATTGGATATGAAGGAAATTAAAGCTTCACTGACCGTTGAATCCGTGGTGGTCGATATATACGTTATTCACCAAAGAGTATTATTACCCTACAAACTCGATATATTCAAATCTTTGTCACTTTCAGTGAACCTTGCTGTGGGTTCTTTTTTTGTTTTCTTTTGTTTTGTTGTCTTTTTTATTTAAGATACAGTGTACCTTCTACTTTCAATGCCTAAAGTATCATTTTGTTTGGCGGATATGTCAATGGCTAGTTTTTTCCTTGGAGGAAAGCATTCATCAAGCTTGGTCTATTGGAGGACATGAACCAGTATTTTTAGAATTATTCTTAACTAGCTACAATTAGGAGTGACAAATGTTAAAATTTCAAAAGCTGTCGTGAAAGGATTACAATTGTCTTCTCCTCCATGTATTATAGCGAGAATAAAATAAATTATTTTCCTTGACAGACAGCTGAGACAAAATTGATTCTAAGGATATGAAGTTCGATTCTAGTCAATTAAATATATTTAACATATGCCATTGTTTCTTCAAAGCATTGTTTAAAACAAATACAGCAGTTGAAACTGTATTCAAGTCACATCTTCCTTTATCACATTACCATAGATAAACTTGCCATTAAAGTTACATTCCCTCCTCGAAAAAGAAAAGATAGAAGCCCAGTGTAACATGAGTTAAAAGCATGACATTATTCTGCGTCTCTCCAATTGAATAATAATTAAATATATTTTATAAATATTTACAATGGAGTAAGAATTGTATTGTATTGTATTATTTTGTATTATATTGCACTGCACTGTTTTGTACTGTACTATACTATACTGTATTGTTTTGATTTCCAGTACGTGTAAACATTCTGCGAAAAGGTCTGTGTGGCGTATGCAACTGTACACATCCCACCCATAATTAACACATGTATTGAAAAAACCAAGTGTTGCTATCCTGGTGTCAATAATCGACAATTTGTGCCCTATCTGAAATCTGTTTTATATACAAAGGTGTATTAGTCTAAATCAACAACCAATACAATCATCTGAACACAGTGCATGTTTACAATCTGGGAATAGAGAGTCTCATTTTCAAACTTCCACGTCACAGAGAGTGACAGTAATCTTTTTAGTCCTCAGCACAGATGATTACCGGTTACTTAAACAGACTTAAGTGTACGATCTGGGTGGATTTGTGGTAAGACTATCATTTGACATAGTTTTGAGCTAAAACAAATACTCGTCATATTAGTTTGAAATTAGTTTTTGGAGCGAATGAAGCTTTATATCAACCCCCTTCTTGATACGCCCTTCAGCCTGTTCTTTACTACTGAGAGTAAAATTCAAATAATACCATGTGAGGTAAAAGATTGATCCCCCCAACCCCCCTCCAACAAAAACAAAACAAAAACATGAATAAATAAAAACATCACGAGTTAACAAACTGAAATACATTGCGTAGAAAAATGTTTTAAACACGATTGTATTAAAGTGCAATTTAATTTTCTCATAAACTCCTAGCAGAGTACGTAATACTATAAGATGCACAATGTATATAAATGCCCAGTGATTAATGCTTTATTGTGTCAGAGAGCAGAAAATGAAAGTACAAAACTAGTCCATGCACATTTTTCACAGTGACTTGATTGTGCCATTAAGCTATTAGTAATATTTTGCAAAAAAGTTAATATCTTGCAAACTAGTATTTTCTTTCAACATGCTTATATTTTGTTTCAATAAGATAATATCTTCTTTTCAACGAAATAAAATATTGCTGCACAAAATAATCAATGAAATAATATCTTCTTAAATGATCATAATCATGAAGAAATGAAGTGAAAAGATTCACTCGTCAGTTCCATGCTTAACACAAAAGAGAGAAGATTTGGGTGGTAAAAGAAATTAGAATTCCAATTGAGTACATAAGAAAGAACTATCTGATTAGCATTCATAAGTTCTCTACAATAAAAACTGAGGCAGTATATATGAATAATGACAGTCTTAACCAATATTACATATTATTGTAACTATATACTATAGAAAAAACCGCATTAAAAGCATCTGATTAAATATATGCCAGTACACATGTCAGTGTGGCATCAAAAATGTGTTATATATTGGATTCAGCTGCAAGTCGAACAGGACAATAACCCTTACAAAAATTACGGGAACACATTGATTGGTCAATATGCGTACTGTCAGACTATAACAATAATATGTACAAGTGTAAAAGCAATCCATAATAAAATACCAATAGACCAAATGCGTTGACAATATTGTGCGATGAACCTAAGTGCAAACGGACACGTGAAATCCAATAAAACTACTCATTGAGGTGTAAACAAGATGTCTTGTTAGAACAAGATTCTATATCGTTTAAACAAGTTATCCATTTGTCTAATCAATATATTATCGTAATTAAATGAGATAGTATATTGTTTAGATATTATCTTGTTTAATGAAGATATTATTTCGTTTAAACAAAATGTTATTTGGTTTGATAAAATTAATACGTTGTTAAAACAAGATATAATTTTGAAGTATCTTACTTAAACATATTTTTCGTTTAAGCATGATATTATCTGGTTTAAATGAGATCTATAGTGCTCAAACAAGATAGAATTTTGCTTGAACAAGAATTTATCTTCCTTAAACAAGGTATGAAAAGGTTCTTTTTTATATGCGAATTTCCGCTCGATTCATGATTTGATACGAAAATTATTCAGATAGGTCATGCTTGGAATCACTGTTTCAAAAATAAAATAAACATTTTTATTTTGGAACAAGGTAGAAGCACAATAAAATAATGCAATGTTTACAATTATTGGCTTCTTAAAATCTTATCAAGAACAGGCCCCGGTAAACTCCTCAACTTAAAGCATATATATTGCAAGAGTAACATGCCCTTAAGTTCAAGGTCTCCCCCCCCCTCCTCAATCTTCTTTAGTAGATATGACGGATTTATTGTGTTTGTGCCGGAGCTGTCAAACCTAAAGGAATTTGGAACAATGAGTGTTTGAGAAAATATCATCAAAGTTCGAACATGTTCACCCAAACTAAGCTTTTTTCCCCCTGCAATCCTGAAAAGTAACCAAATAATAAACAAATGTCTGAACGAACGGCAAATTATATGATGCATTGGTTATAAAACGATTACAATTTTATCAAATGAAAGGCAAACATAATTTGGGGGAAAAAAACATCCACCTTCTTACCCGAAAATGACGTATCCATGCCATAGCCATTCACTGTATGCACATGATTGTGCCAAAGTAATACACCTGGTAATTTTCACATAAGTGTACCAAGGGTATCTGATGGCCTAAACTTGATGAAATCACTTTGTGTTAAGATCTCTGGATCATAAATGGGTACCTTTAAAAATCTATTTAATGCCTGTTTGTTAATACCACGTAAGAAGTTGCGAATATTAAACCGTAAGGCACGTTAATACTCTAGAAAAAAGGAAATGAATAATTCGTACATTTAAATATATTGAGAACGCTTTAACGGTTAATAAAGAAAATTTTCATTGGTAACAATTAACACAATAGAGGTTTTATTATCAATTTGCTGGAGTGCAATAGAGGTTTTATTATTAATTTGTTGGAGTCCAATACAGGTTTTAGAGTACGTGGTCTCGAAAATACAGATTTCTCTTTATAGTCACGTGGTGTCAATCTCAGAATTTCATTTTGTATAAAATTGTAGATGCATAATAAAATAAGTTGTTCAATTTTAATATTACCTTTTTGACATTGGTCCGTAAAAACACTGGCTTGACAGTATATCCAATTATTTCGAATATCCGAAGGTCTTACTTCAGTCGTAACATCGCTTTCTTCTAATCTTGTTTAATATAAATTGTTTTCGAATATTTATATTAAAGATATATAGACCTTCTCTGGTATCAACACACCACATATTTCCTTCACGTTGATACCACCCAATAAGCCAAAGCTTCGTAACATGTATTGTATCATTTCTTGTATATAAAATTGTATTAATATCTCAACTTCGTGATTACAAAGACATAAATCTGTATTTGCTTAATAACGTATATGGGGCCGAGAGCATACACATTGCAGATTATTTGCTGATTCAGTATGAGAATATAGTTGTTAAAACATGATTGGTCTACAGAGGGGGGAGTATAGCCGACAATAATGACCTATCCGTTTGACTGTTGATTAGAATAAATATTAAGGCTTACTCCACTTGAGAAAAGTTATAGTGGTAATCATCCGTTGTGCATGCTGGATGCGGAGGAGATAGTTCCTCAAGATCATGTAAGCAAAATGAATGCATACCAGTTCCTACTCTTTGAGTGGACTAGATGCACGTATATATTCCACCGAAAGGTCAAACGGGAAGGTCATTCTTGCCAAGCTATATCTTTGCTTCCGTTTGCGTTAATCTACGTTTATATTTTATTTAAATCGCCACGCAGAATAATAAGGAAAATAGTTACATGAAACTTATGATAATGATTAGTGTGTTTAACCTGAATATGCGATCTGCTGTGTACAAGTGGTGTAGTTAAACGTGATCGTGGTTTTGTCTGTGCAGCCGTCCCATAAGTCTTTAGAACTGTTGCAGAGAGCGGACGTGTTGTCCTTGGGGTAGTAGACGTAGTAATATTTACCAAGTATACCTGAGGGACATGTCACCTTTGCGTTCGACGCATTTCCTGAAAAAAGTAAAAATAACAAAAAACTCTAGTTGGAAATTTTCCAAATAAATATTGTTGGCATCAGTAAATTTTTTCACTCATTTTATACTCCAGATTAGTCTATACTTACTTATTCTGATTTTAATTTCTTCTTCTTTTTTCCACTGTCTAATCACGCTGAATAAGCACATGCATAAATCCTTACAAATTTATTTGAGGATTATAATTACTGCAACAAGTAGATGACGCATTTCTATTGAACAGGTGCGCAGCAAGGGGTGTTAAAAATTGTCCATTTCGCCTTTGACAAAGAGTTAATAATCTCTTTCCAAGCATGATCGAAAATAGAACATCCGAACCACAATGGATGTTTTGTATCGATTTTAATGTTACTACTACTTTAGTTTGACTGTAAAGTTGATCTCTGCCGCGCTGACTAAAAACACTACCTTCCGGTACAACAATTTGCACATAGGCTATAGTCTGTTACAAAGAAAAGCTGTATGAACTTCTTCAGAGCTGTCTCCGATTGTGGCGGCTTCCCTGAGTTCTTGCTGTTCGTTTCAGTCAGAATCTCACTATGGAGCAAAAATCATGTCACTATGTAATTGTCGTTTAGCATCTACAGTCTATGTACATACATGCAGACTCTTCATTCATTTTAATATAGACACGTTTCTTTTGATGTATTCAAGTCTTTGGCGTTGACTCTCCGTTAAACCCAATATATTGCACAGGTGCGCGGCGAGAGTCGCATGGGAGTTATAGATTTCACGTTTGAAAAAGACAATCCTAAATGTTACAAATGTATGTTTATAAATATTTCTGCTCGTAAATTAAAAACAGTATACGCATATGAGTCGTTAGATCAATTGCAATGCACGATATCATGTGAATAATCGAACTTTTGATTATGATTGAGATAAATATTTTGTCATACAGGTTGTATTCTTTGTATCAAATAATATTTTTTCAACGGAGATATCTTTATGTATGGAAGTAAAATTTTATAACTGACATTTATATAAATTAAATGGGATGACTTTATTTCTGTGGATAATTGAAATGTGACTACAAAAGAATACTGATCATTAAATTAACACCACATTGTGCAAACGTGCATCTATCTCTCTCTCTCTCTCTCTCTCTCCTTACTTGACTTTACTTCTCTCTCTCTTACCTGACTTTACCATTACATGGAATTCCGCTGTTGGTATGCTTACTGTGAAGTTACAAATTTCGGACGAACTTGTTATACTGCTTGAACTGTTGACATGTACCCTCTCATAACCGAATGTCGGTTGAACCTCTGGAACAGATAAAGGGGTGCTTACTAATTGCCGATATAACGACAAATTTACACTAGTTCGCAATCAATGTAGCAAAAAAACATCTACTTATAGAAAATACAATGGACTTCTAAGTCATCCGATACAAGAAAACTCATTCCTAGATTGAACTGCGAGCATCACCAACAAAATATAACATTTTTACACTTTCCCTTTTCAGACTTTACCTAATATAAAGGTTATGCATATGAGCAAAATGGACACATGATATTCATTACAAATAAATCCACAGGTAAAATCACTTGCGATTGTTTGATTAATTTTGTATGGTGCATTTCAAACGAATTTTCAAATTTAAAAGAAAGTTTACCTGGTTAGATTCTTTAAAAGTGAAATCTAAGCTACCCGTTTTAATATTAAATCCTACACTCAAGGTAGACACTGTTTCCTTTGTCATGAACTTTAAGACCCTATTGGTATGAAGTACTTTATCGCTGTACACAATACACCTGGGGTATTAAACATGGCATTGCTATTCCATACAGAGTTTTCGAAATGTTTGAAAGGCCTCAGTACTATTCCATCATTTAACTATATGGCGACGTTACGTCATATGGGAGAAATATATTTCAGACGTAATTTTGTATAAAGTTTTAAAACATTTATATTCAGAATAATATTTTATTTGTCTTATTGCATATCCAAATTATAATAATATTTAAAGTAATGAGCAAAAAAGTCGATATAATCAAGCATTTTACGCAGCAGTTGAAGAACAAAAGACAAATAGTAGACTTATCAGCATGACCTTGGATAACGCCATTTAGGCTATGCTCCGAGTTTCGCACAGGATTCACAATTTCAAGAAAAGGTATTCCCTTAATGTTTCCCACTGGTAATCCTTGTCATACAAAGGAAACGTGTACCTCACAGAGGAGAGTTTAAGAATGAACAATATCCTTTGCTTTTATATCTGAATAATTGGTGTTCATTTGGATTTGAGAGTGCACACCTAGGCCTTACTGCATCTAATAGAAGATTGCTAGCTCTCACTGGCCATTTTCACTATACTTCAGAGGTAAACTATTAAAAAGAGCCTATAATTTTGTTCATTTTTTATTTGTTTTTAAATTTCATAAGTACACTTTCAAAAATAGTAATGCCTACACTATAAACACTCGTCGCTGTATTCCAATCACAGGCAAAGTTAGTGGATTCCGTGCTATTTCAAGTGAACTTCCACAGCACACAGAAGCAGCCATTTTCTTCACCTTGAGCATATGGTTTTCCCAATATTGATCAAAACTAAATGCCAATCCAAGTATGTAAAAGTATGTAAGTGTATGTTAACTTTCTCTACATTGTGAGAGTTATATTTACTGGTACGCGGCTCACTGCTACGCTGGTTTGTTCGCTACACCAACAACCCTTAAGGCCCAGTGCAGTGACTGCTTACATTAGAGGTTATTTCAGCCATTCAACTGCATTGAATCATATGTGAGGGTGCATCTACTATTTTAGACACAACATCAAAATTATTCTTAACCTTACGTGGTGTTAACATTGTTCAAAGCTATCTCAATCACGACATTTACCCTGGACGTCGTATTTCTTTGTTTGTTTATTTTGAACTGAACTCTCGCGTGACTTCTCGTTGACCATTTTTATTAACCCCTACTGGTTGTTTGTTTAGCGTGTTAGCAAACGAAGCAAACGGCCGCGTACCAGTTTAGAGAGTTATAGAACAACTAACTTTGCACTGTGCCTTCCCCATTTTCAACGGTTCTCCAAAAACACAAGAGCGGAAGCTTACATATCTGAAAAAGTCTGGGCCTAATTTTGGTATGTACTAAGGAACAGACATAATTAAATATGTAAATAGTTTTACTCAATATTACATAAATTATATTTACAAAGAACCTTGCTGTAGTAAATGTGTAGAAGTTCAATTTCACCTGGCAGTTTGGTACGAACCAAAGTTGTTGTGTATACACATTAGGAATAACCCATATGGTACGGGTGCTCAGTAAGGTTACACAATTACTTGGTCCGGACATTTGTTTTATGTATTATCAGGCCCCTTATTTTTGTGATCGGACCATATCTGAATAGTGAACGATCGCGTAAAGAAGACGATCGGCTTGTGATGGTTTTCTCGTGTTGTAGTTTCGCTTGTTCCTTACTATTGAAACTAATACTGGCTGTAAGTACTTGAAAGATTCGGTTTAAATGAAGTATAGTAAGAGCTCCGTGAAACAAAAATCAATGTTTTTGATGCACAATGAGAAAAGGGTCCCTAGGCTTCATTGGATTGGCGGACACAAAAAACACGTTTCTAGATCTTGAACCTATTCTGATTACTTCCATTGTTCAAAGCGTTAAATCAAAATCATTATGTACAGCGCAGTTAAAATCAAACTATTTAAATATTACTTTAACCTAAGTTTATAGCAAAAAACAAAAACAAAAAAAAAAAAAAAAAAAAACACGGCGAAAGAAAAAAATTGACCTACTTTAGTGACAAGCAGCAGTTAAATAATTAAGCGCACTTTTTTTCAAACACGAATTCATGAAAAAACAGAAGGACAGAAGACATATATAAAGTTGACACACATGTAACAACTAGGAGCACCTGCAGTAATAGTAAATAAAAACTTACCGTGTCTTTGGTAGTAATAGTATGAAACCGATGTTATCTGGACCAAATCTAGGCAGAGGTATATTGAGAATTGGAATGTGAATGAACCGATCATAAGTGGTATGGTTGATTGGCTTCTGAAATAAAAGGTAATCATCCCCAATGAAGAATGTATAAATCAAGTACACCTGTCTGTCTGTCTGTCTCTCCTCAGTTTTAAGAAGATATCAGTTTTGAAGATGTATAAGTGTTCTCTACGAGAAATAAAAACCTATATAAAAATATGCCAGTGATGTCATTAGCATTCCGGTTGTATCTTCGTTTATAATTTTCAATGAAATGAGTTGTTTCTAAATTCACAAGCTCAAACAAACGGTTGTAAAGACGTTTGCTATAAAATGTAGGTATGAGGAACAAATAAAAAATGTGATATCTGTAAACTAATACACAATCTACTTTGCAACAATAACACAACAGCACATATAAAAATTCGAACATTTAAAATGCCTCACTCCGTGTGTGTCGTACAGCGATCTGATTAAAATCGACTATTAAAAGTAGATCTGCTGGCTAGCGATACATTGTCATGTTCTATTGACCGTTTGATTCACGAATTAAATCACATCTCACATATTTTGAAAATGAAAATGATCATTTGGAACATGTCGTAACTAACGATAACTCTCCCTAACCCTTACAAAACCCGCAATAAATTTAAATTGAAGAAATAAAGGTGAATCTCCCAGAAATTCAAATTTAACTACGTCTGTTAAATTGTGTGTACAACTGATTCCCATGTATAAAAAGGCCTGTACATTTATTTTTTACAGCTTAACTTTGCAACACTTTATATGATAGGCTACGTAAAATAAGTGGTGAGGGAATTCAAAATTTCAACATAAGTAAAAAAGTAACGTGCTTTGGATGGAAATAAACGCAAATGGTTTGTTAAAGTTTAGATTTATTGATACAAAAAGAACTAGTAATATAGTCAGTGCCTATTAATAAGTCTTTGCTGTCATATCACGTATGACAAACAAAGGTACAAGAATGTGTGAAAGTAAGAAATGGTTCAGTTGGTTTTGAAAAAACAAAGATTGTTCAGTTGAGAATATTCATTCGTGTTTTTCTTAAAAATGTCAACTACTTTGAATTATAAAGACATGAACATTACTCTGACCCGCTGAAAAGGCATAATAAACATAAAGATATTGGTATTTTTAAAAGGAATATAAACACTAGTAATTGATTCGTTACATTCCAAAAAGTCATGTGATTTCATTTATTACCCGGTCAAAGCTATTTGTAGTTGGATTTGTAATTGTAATCAAATTTTCCGAAGTAATTCTAATCAAATATTTTTTATTTGTAAATAATTGTTCCCAGGTCTGTTGCTTACTTCGTTTGCATCAGTTACAATTAACATTATCAGACCCATAACAAAATAATATTAACTAGTAACAACAGTTGCCATACTTCAGATGTGATCCCTAGTCTAATAATATTACGAAATTAAGCAGAAATAAAAATAATAAAAAATTACCCTCAAATAAATACATTAAAAATAGTGACAATGAATGAAAATGAGTATGAAAAATATTCTTAAATTGGTATTACTAATTAAAATATACTTTTAATAGTGGAAAATTACAAAAAGTTTATTGGCAAGTGAAAACTCCCCATACCGCCTCGCATTGTTTCTTTCTTTATTTGACAGTATCGATTGTATTTACATGCAAGAAATTATATTTAAGAGCGATTAGGCAATATTTCTGTAACTTCGACCATTGCTGAACACGTGGGAGCATATACATCTGATTCACCCGATTCTTTCACGGAAGGAAAATAGAAAGTGCATAAGAGAGCAAAAGGATTACATGCAATCAACCATAACATTAAACAAATTAAGTTATTTCGTCTGCCTTGTCTAACGTGCTCAAAATGTAAAACAAAAAGAAATGTTTATTGCTAACTATGAAAACAGTTTCGCGAAAAGTCATAGATGATTTGAAAAACAAACTCTGATAGTAGAGCGGTGGCTCATTGTGGAACCCACAATGAACTGTTATAGGTGCGTGTCAGGACTCCACTCTGTCGAATATCTTGATTTTAATCAGATTGTGTTGTTCCCTGTGGTTACTGGTGCTTGACATTCAATAGTGTCTACATTTGTTTTCTTTCCTGGATCGTACCTACTACACAAGAAAGATAAGAACTGAAATTTACTAAATTTGGTTCTCTACGTGCCTCGCATTCAGCAATTTCATCAGGTTTCATTTCAAAATGCAACTGTGGAAACGATGCTTCATGGGAGATCAGAGGAAGGGAAACGACAGGTTCCAGTAGATAAGTGCTTTGCAGTACTGAATGCGCTTGCATTTGTCAAGATCTTGCACTATTTCCAATTATTTTTTTATGCACAAATTTAAACCAATGCGAGGAGGGAATCCCATTCAGTGTTGCTCATGCACATACCAGAGTAAACTTCCGTTCCCATTTCAACAGTTTTCCGACACTGAGCCAATGATTTGGTTCTGCCCTTGGATCAGGCGGCCTATCATTATGGTTGCCCAAGACGGCACTCCCCTTATAATATAACTTACAAATCAGAGGCCCATTTGCCCTTGGGCATATTGCCAGATGGCCTAGTCTGACACTGTCTCCGACAAAGCATAATGTTTACCGTGGCATTTTACAATAAAAGCAACTAAAATTGTCTAACTCACTGAACGACTCATTCAACTGAAGTATACTGTATAGATGTATCAAAGAACATATATGAAAGACACATTCTGTACGGGAGAATCATTTTCCAGTGCGAGTCTATCACAGAGAAGCAACGATGGCGACTGTCCACCCTTGTATTTACTGCTCAAGAGGGACAATACAGCAATGAAAAAAATTGAGACACTATCTAATGTTAAACTCCAGTACCCCAGCTTCGACCCACAACGTTTTACCCACGTAACATCAAAACGTTACCCCTTATGCATACATGTTCTATTTGTATACTGAGTCTGATAATAACATGGGAAATGGTCATCAATATTATACAGTCAAATCTGTCTACAGCAGCAACCCAAGGGGAAGTAATAAAAGTGACTTTCTAAGACCGGTGACTATCTTACCAAATGACTTCGCAGAGAGACTTGACTGTTTAATCAAAACTAAATTGTTTTGCGGATGGACATATGACATTAGGTGAGCAATGTCTCTTTTTTCGAGTGTTGAAGAGACATATCACTTTTATAACAAAGAACAGTTGACCGGACACTAAACTGATTCACTTACTTTATTACGAGCAGTGAGGATGAGCTGTTATCCACACAATCCCACGTGCTGTGCGTGACGCCATACAGTGTCATTGTCAATCCAGATAAAGTGGAGTTATCAAAACTCAAGGTCCCACGTGTGTTGTCAATCCACGTTGTGCTTGCAAAGGCCGAAGGCCATTTAGATGCGGCAACTAATAATTGACAAGGAATGATGTTCATAATTTGTATTCTTTCTATAGAATCTATAGAGAAATTCTATGAACAGTTCTGTAAATTATATCTGTCTCTTGGAAGAGAGTCTACAAACATGGGAGCTCTTGATGAATGTGGACGTTATAATATGTATATTGACTATTATATTAAATGTATAAAATATTGGTGTAAATTGTTGCATATGCCTAGCTATAGATATTCTAGGAAATGTTGCCCGATGTTAAAGGCACTGGATGATAGTGAGAGAATAACTTGGGCCACTTATATAAGACTACTACCTTGTAAATATGGGTTTGGTTTTGTGTGGATATCACAAGATTATTGCAATGTTGATTTATTTATTGTGTAATTTATACAACGGTTAATGGATTGTAACTTGCAAGAGTGGCACAAAGAAGCAAAAGGATTAACCCCTTTAAAGAATTATAGGAATCATACAAGTGTTATAGATTGAGAAAGATACTTATATGTTGTTGACAACAGCGAAATAAGACGGTTGTACACTCTGTATAGATTAGGCGAACTTTCTATTAATATAGTTACAGGCAGACAAAAAATGTCGATAGGGCACGAGGATTATGCTATTTATGTGACAGTGTGGAAATTGAAGACGAATTCCATTTCTTATTAAAATGACAAAAATAGTCAGAATTAAGATTTAAGTTCCTTCTAAAGTACTATTACGAATGCCCATCTTATGAAATATTTTGCAATTTACTTTGTAATAAATCTGATGATGTAATGAAAACAACAGCACAATTTATATATTTTGCCTTCAAGCTAAGGAAAATACTTTACAAGTTCTGTAATTATGTATATTCTGTCATAAGTATTTGATTACATGACTTACAAGCATACCGTAGACTTAATAAATATTAATGTGTTTCCACCCCAATTATATATTTTCTTCATTGTATAGTCTTGTACTTGGGCCAATGGGCTTATGCTAAAAATAATACAAGGTCTACGTTCTACAGAATCAATGATTAAAATAATCTTTGGCACGTGTCAGATTCGTATATCAACACTAAAACTTGTGCATATGACATGACCTTATAATAAACATTATTAATTTTATTTGTGTCAGCTTGACTAATCAGTAAAGTGGCAATTAACCAATTTACGTGTCTTTATAGACCATACATTCGTCTTTAAAAATGGAACGGGAGGCATGGACACTGCTGAATCTATTCGTCGGGTGGGCTTTACCCCATTGAATATTCCAGCGACATGTAAAAACGCTAGGTCACTTTGATCTGGTTATATTGCGAATAAGTACTGTGTGAATGATCTTTACCTGCATTTAGCTAATTGACCATCAGCAAGTATATACATGCACATTTAAGTTTGTTACAGCAGTTGATGGTGGCACGTTTGACACATACAGTAAAACAAGTTTATCGCATGTACACACATTCAATCAATAATAAAGATATATACTTACGTTAACATACACACATCCATATATATATATATATATATATATATATATATATATATATATATTCATACATGCATACATACACTTACACATATCCATACACATGCACACAAAAACACACATATACACATACATATACCTATATATATATATATATATATATATATATATATATATATATATATATATATATATAACACTTACATATACATCATCATCTTTATTTCCTTCCGTAGAAGATTGCATGATATAACAACAAATCCTCTGCATACAATCAATAAATAAGTACCAAAATAAAGAAATGAATACAAAACAAACAAACACGAGTTAAAAAAAATAAAAAAAAATAAAAAAAAATAAGCAAACTGTGAATCCGGGGCGCCGTAGAACCAACATCAATTACTTCGTACATACAATAATGTCAAGAGATCTATAGTGTGAATATCATAACATTGTTCGTCTATGATATAAAATAGAATACTAGAATATAAATTCGTACAGTATATCCATCATTAAAGTGTTCCTCAGCTGCATAAGTTGTAAGTTTAAGTACCTTATTTGCAGAAGATAGCTGCACACTGCATGACAAAGTATGCTGCATACAGGGCGAATAACTTGGAGTTTTCTTTGTCAATTACACCTGCTGGTAACCTTTTACCTAGAAGATATTGCAGTAGCAGCTCATCTTCTGCATTAAATAATGTAATATGCAGGCTCGGTGGAAATTTATCAGTAAGGAAATCACAGAAAGAGTTTTTGAAATTCGACCTATAAGGACAAGCAACACAACAATGAAGTATCAAGTCTGTATAAACATTCCCACATCGAATACACATATCGAGCTGTGTTTGAGGAACAGCAGCCCATAGTTTAGCTACATATGTAAATACCTTAGTGTGCTGTCTGGTTTTAGCCGACTGCCATACTGAGGCAGGTCGCAAGGATTCGTGTATCGAAGAGAATCTATCAAAATCTGCTTGATTAGACATACGAACTCTCCAGAGGCTATTTTCAAGACCAGCAATTTTTGACCTTACAATTTCTTTCCAATTTTGTTTATCTGAAATTTCGGAATGCTGCAAATAATCAGTTAGATACTCAAGCAAGTCAAACTTCTTTAACGTATAATATAGATTTGAAATTAACCCGTAGCTTGACATGCATCTCCGCAAAATGAAGTGAAATAACGCAACGTTAAACACACGTTTAGTATGTACGTTATTAGGCATCAAACACAATCTGTGTAAAAACATCAATTTTCTTCTATCAATTTCGGACTGAGCTGATGTCCATCCTAACATTCCCAGAGCGATGTTTGATCTTGTATGTGTTGGAAAGCCTTGTAAATGTTTGGCAAAATACCTTAGAGTTTTATCCAATGAAGAGAGGTCACTTTTTGAAATATTAAACCATAATTCACTTCCATAAAACATTGAAGGAAAAATTACCTTTTTGATCACATTTGCAGCAACCAAAGGATTTAAACCATTAGGTTTAATGCCAATACCAAACAGACCGTGAAAAGATTTTTTCCCTTTCTTGCATGCATCGAGTATTACGTCATGCGACGTCAGCTTTGAGTTAATCCGGTGTCCCAGGTGTGTTGCCGAATCAGTAACCGGCAAACATTACGGCCCAAGATACCATTTCATATTGACATAATTCTTGTATTGGGGACCGAAAATGATAATGTATGACTTTGTGACACTAAGCTCAAATCGCCACTTATTACTGTAGGCGTATGCTATATCTAACAGCTTTTGTAGATTGCTAGGATATATAGCCAAAAGTGAAATGTCATCAGCTAGGGTTGGATTTCCCACAGCTAAGGATCCAATCTTTGCTCCAAATCCACTATTCTCTAACTGGAGCAGCAAGTCATTTATAAATATTGTGTACATCAAGGTTGATAAAACACCCCCTTGTCTCACTCCTTGGCCAATTGAGAACCAGTCTGAAAATTGTCCATTGACAAGGACTTTGCTCCGTAAATTTATATACATGTTAAAAAATATCAAAAGGGATTTACCCGTAATTCCCAACATGAATAATTTAAAAAGTAACCCTTTGTGCCACACGGTATCAAATGCCTTTTTTGTATCAAGAAAAGTAGCAAAAACCCGTGAACCCATGTTTACATTATATTGTACTGATTGCAACAGCGAAAAACTCGCTGTTGTGCAGCCTAAACCTTTTTGGTAACCATGTTGTTGTGAACTGGGTATATTAGAATTAAAATCTTTGAGCCAAGTTACCAAACGTTCATGAATAATTTTCTCAAAAGTTTTGTAGATAACAGGCAGTAAAGTAACAGGCCTGTAACTTTCGAGGGAGTTCTTTGATTTTCTGTTACCTTTGTACAGTGGTATTACTAACCCTTTTTTTGCAGTCTGCAGGTATGTAAGATTGATCAATCATCTGAGTAAATAAAATTGTCATACACTCTATGAGGTAATCGCTGCCATAGATCAAATGTTCATTGCAAATTCGATCATGGCCTGATGCTTTTGATTTCTTTAGACTATTAATGATTTCTCTTACTTCATTTACACTGATACTGGTCTGTAAGGCCTCGATATGGCTTGCTCCATCTTGTAGAGCCCGATTTAATTCTCTCTCTATAAATTCATAAAAGTTTTCGTCAAA
Source organism: Margaritifera margaritifera (assembly GCA_029931535.1). Classification (NCBI taxonomy): domain Eukaryota; kingdom Metazoa; phylum Mollusca; class Bivalvia; order Unionida; family Margaritiferidae; genus Margaritifera; species Margaritifera margaritifera. The sequence goes on along the minus strand of JAQPZY010001627.1, from coordinate 4,330,086 downwards.
ACTATGGCTAAAATTTGGCGTGTGAATGTCCTCATAGTATCTGGCAAAGCCAATTGGAATGGAAGCATCATCACGGACACAAACTCCATCAGTTGATAGTTCCTGACAAAAATTTATATTGTTCCCTCTCTTAACATTGGTCACTTTCCAAAAGTGCCTTACATCGCATTCATGTGCTGTTTCAATTTCTTCATATACCTCCCCCATATATTTTTCCACAGCTAGTTTTTGAAGGTTTCTAAAGTCTCTCTTCTTATATTTATATTCTCTGTAAGAATTATATTGACTACCCCTCGGTCTTCCCTCATTTATCCAAATATACCTAGCTTGTCTTTGAAGTTTATGTGCTTCTTTGAGTTCATTTGACCAGTATGGTTTGGCATGATAATTGAATTTGGACTTTTGGAAGCGCGATGTCGCTTGACTGCTGTATTGCATTAACAATGTGCCCGTTTTCTTAGTAATATCATAAAAACATTATAAATGAAATATGATTGATACTAATGCATGTATTAAACAAAGAAATGGAGATGAGATGAAAGTAATAGCGAACGTAAGAACAAAATAATAATAATAATAATAATAATAATAATAATAACAATACTAAAAAAAAAATTAATCAAATCATGTAATGTCACGTCATTTTAAGTAGCATTCATCATATTATTACATTTAGTTAGAGTTCGATGGATACTATTTCACATATTTCTATCCTGGGCAGATTTCATGGAATTCAGTAATTAAATAAATACTAATACTAAATGATGAACTACATTCGTTAGACGTTCGTTGCGAAATTTTCAATAGTCAGACAATCTCATACTAAATGTTTAGTATAAGACAGACTTTAACCTTCAACTACATATTGATATATTAAGCCACCTCATTGCATGTAATTATGATGTTTAATATTTTTGAGACCAGAAATCACCCATATTTTACAATGATTATAGATTGATATGTTAAAGATTATAAGATTCCTGGAGAAAAGTAGTTAAGTTTTTGTGTATGTATTAATTATTATTATATCTGGCAACTCAAGGGATTCTGGAACGATAAGTATCCAAGGTTGCGACAACAGAGCACATAATCGTCACCGAAATCCTTATCGAACATTTTTAGTATCTATCGCATGCTCCGAGGGAAAGGTGGTGAATTTTGTCGATATGTATCACAATAGATCTACTGATTAAAAAAGTCATGTTTAGCTTTGCTGTTAGGTGGAAAGACTTATATCCATGATTCTTTTTCAAAATAAGACCCATCAAAGGATTACAAATATGATGATTTCGAATATTTGAGAAACTGAACACTACATGTACAACAATATCAACACCCTATTCTAGAATCAGAAATCCACAAATTAGTATACTGTTATAAATATCTGAACTTTCTACTTCAAACTCACCTGTTTCTTTTGTGTAAAGTAATACAATCCAAACCACTGGAGAAAGAACTATATATCGATTGTAAATAGTCATCTCTCGAAAATTGATTTTAAATCAAAGTGAATGCAGGTTACACATAAAATCTTCCCAAAGTCAAAAGACTACCAGCTATAAGAACACAAAGACAAGAAAATGTTTTTAGAGCACTATATAAAGTAGATATAACCCTCGTCTTATTCACCGTTACACTTAAACGCTGTTTGAGTCGCGGTTGTTTTAGAATAGAGGTGACAAAAGGCTTGTCTGTGCCTTAGTCATTCACCATTTCAGATGCTAATTTCATCGGTAAAAGTATGTGTAGGATACGTCATAACTTGTTGGGACTCTTTGGAAAGTACAAGCGATTAGCATTATCTTGCTTGTGATCAGAAACAGTTTGGACCTTTCCGCCAGTAATTAAAAAAAAATCCCCAACAACTCCATACACACTGGCAATATTATGCAGGCCGTCATATCATACATATACACATTATTTATTCTTTTAAAGTTTGAGGTTATCTGTAAACGGCCTTTGACTTAAAAGATGCGTTTAATTCCCTCAAGTTATTTCATTACGGTACTAAGGTTGCCTGCTTAATCATTTATCTGATTTCCCCATTTTCAGCTGACTGCTTCCATTTTTCGCCGTATCGCTTCTTGCCTCGCGGTGTTATAATCAAGGCTACCACATCATTTGATTTATATGGCGAATCATACATGTGTGTGTGTGTGTGTGTATGTAGTTTTATTAACAGATCTCAAAAAATTATATAGAACGCTGTTCAGAAATTACATCAATGCTCGACAACCTCTCGACTGTTTCCTTCAAATCGAGAAATCATAGTAATGTAAAGTCATACTGAAAAAAACAGAATGATTAATACGGAAAAGAACGATGAGCCAGGTGAAATTAGTGTACCACAAGCCAATGTCTTCGTGGGGTACACACATTTCTACATTGCAAACTATTCATGTACATCCGTACATCAGATCCCGTTTTCGTCGCAAAACAGCATATTTTAAAAATACTTATGCTAGTACTTTTATTCACCTTTTTGACGTTACATCCACACATATAACAATTTTAGCTTGAATCCTAACAATCAGTGATCAGAAAATTGCACGGGGACGCCTTTAGTGCAGGTAAAAAGTTATTAGTACCCGATATATTTCGATAACATTTTTAAGAGCGTTATTACGTACTGTATGCCCCAATATGCTTATTTTTGCATGAATCTTTTAGAAACAAAAATATACATTTGTTATAATAAGCATGCTAACCACTTTTACAGAAATAAAATACTTGAATTTCGGAATTTTAGTATTTGGTAAGTATGCAAGGCTAAAATGACGTCACGCATTATAATGCAATCAATATTTTTGTAAATATTTCTTCTGTATTATGTATTTGTAAATGATGTAAATTAGTGTGCTTTTTACTTGATATTAACTTTGATTGTGTTGCCACTGCATTGTACAGTATATTAATTTATATTCTGTAATTTACTTTTAAAAATATGAAACGTTTAGGGACATAATTTATATGAAAGCAATTTTCTGGAGGATTTACTAAATGAGCTGACGGATGTTTTTCATTGCATTATTATCATTTTGAAACCGTACATTTAACTTGATTTGCTAACAACAACTTTAAAATACTGAAGCATTCCTCCGGCCAATATCTGGGTCTAACCTGTTGAATAGTTTTTCACCTGTTTCAGATTTGAAGAGATCAAATGGTAATTACAAGCGTTAAGATAGACAAAGTTTATACTCTTGTCTGTGCAGATTATCAATACAATATTCTATTCCTAGATACTCATCTTACCCATAACATCCGGTTATGCTATTTAATGGACATGAGAAGGAGAATTCAAATTTTGTGTCAGAAACGGAACGTCGTGTTTTATTTGACACTTTTTTCATACATGAATGTTATTCCCCGTAATATGTTTCCTGTCAGAGTTGCACTCAAACCAAGGTCTAATTCGTTAGGGATCTCGATATTTTAGCTTTCTTGTTCAGTCCGAACCGCAGAAAGTTTGCTTCAACCGTTCATGTAAATACCTCCAAGCTTAAATTTGGATGACATAAGGGGATTCCTTTATGTCCGGATGAAATTTTGCACTGTATTTGGATACAAGGAAACATGCCAGCGCATTAATCCTTGGATATAAGATTCGACTGAAGCAAACAGAGAAAATGTGGGACGTTATTAGTGGCAGGATTGGTTATATATTGAAGGATCGGTTGTGATTGGGAAGACCGCAGTATAACATATAGCATCATTTGGCTATAATATAAAACATACTTCAGATTAGTATATATTATTCCTATACCGATCTCCTTCCTCTATTCCACGAACTATGTGTGAGACGATACACATGCCAAGAATGGATCTGTGTTTAGTCTCCGATATCTGCTCAGAAACGGCATCTTTCCTTCCATCATTGAATTTCACCCGAAAAATAAATTACTAAGAAGTTATTATTATCATTATTATTATTATTATTATTATTATTATTATTATTATTATTATTATTATTAAGACAATTTTAGATGTTAATAGCTTTAAAATAGTGTTAACTACAACTACCATCCATGTCCTCGATTGCCCGGTGGAAAAGTTGTAAAGAGACTTGTGACATCAAATTGACTGTTTTCAAAAATTATTATTTCATTTTAGATCCAAACATTAAGCAACATAGCTAAACTAAAAGAAGATAAGTTGGTGCATGTAACGATACCTGGTACTTGTATTATTATTGTATACATGTGTGTCAATAGTAATAAGAAACTTAAGATACAATCATGATTTACATGTCCAATACAAGCAAATAAATCCACGATGCGTCATACCAAAGAAGTATACGAAACTGCTATTGAAAATATGTATAAATTCTTTGTAGAGGTGTACCAACATTGCGTAATTATCCTCTTTGAATGTCAAAGAGAAAAGTTTCGAAGTCATATAGTTGGCGTACATGACGCTTCTCTCCAGATGAAGCAGTTTCAAAATACAGGTGGCGCAAGAATACAGCTTTATGTATTTTTCTGTATCTTTTTCTGACATGGCAGCGGATTACTTTCGAAAATTTAATTTTGCAAGCTTATATATATATTAACTTTATCAATTTTCAAAATTATAAATAAACGCATATGCTACGTTCCAGATATTCATGCACAATGTTTGTGTTAGTTTGGGTTTCAGATCTTATCAATTACATCACAACGGGCAAACACATATTTAGGACCTTCTTTTTTTAAATGTGGAAATCGACCATTTTTACAAAACACATTGATAGCGAGACAATTCAAAACATGCATTACTACGACATTCCTAACTTCAAGAGTTGATGCACTGTTTATTTTCATTACCGGTACACTGATATTGTGAATGCACTATACAGCTGGCATTTATTCCACTCAAGGGCATTCCATTGTTCTGAATCAAAATCCGACCCAGTCTGGTCCGGTTTGGTGTTGCGTCCTCATAATAATCATGACAAAATCTATTATTAATGGTTAATTTATTTAATTGCCTAAAACTCATGGGTCCAGAGAGAAGCTTATAAACATTGCTAAGTAATTGGTGCTCATTGATGTATGGAGAAATTTCATAGAAATGAAGTATCAGATCTGAGTGGGTATAAAACTGAGAAAGACGGTTTCATTTTGTATTTCAGAGAAAACTCAGAGATATTGAAAATACTAAGTCTAAGTTGTATGTATTAAAACAAAAATTATAAACGTGTATACTATACAATAGTCACAACGAATGTTTAACGAACTGATTTGAAACCCAACCTTTCCTCCGGTCTGTACGTTAGGTTTATAGCTGAGAACTGTTTATATGGAAGCATTTGACTGATCTTAATAACTTTGAAAATGTAGTATTAATATAGTTTTTCATGTTCACAATTACCTCGGCATACACATATAATTGCAAGTGAAAGAAAAAATAAAAAAGAACAGTTCAACTGTACTAGAAACTACCGAGACATTCGTGTTGCATAAATGACTATGCAAATTTGCCGAAAGAACAGATGCATAAGCCTTCGAAGGGTTGATTAACAAATTAATACATTCTTTTTCACCCTTGCAAGGGTCGATATCCACTGTAAGTTTGCGTCAAAAGAGACGAGGACATATTTTGTATTATTTCACTTACAAAAAGTGCACAATATACATTCGATGAGCACATTTTGCTTTACAGATAATAATCAATCTTTTGTTCCGATCTCCGAGAAGGCGATTGCTTATTCAGAAATGTATTGACCTTTGCGTGTGAAAATAATTCAAACACAAGCTAAGCTCACCAAACAGGATCAATTACTGTAATTACAGATAATAAGCAATCTTGTCGAGGTTACTGTTTATAATATGTCACTTTCAAGGATTCCTGGCTGTGATTTATTCAGAAATGTATTTGCCTTTGTATGTAAAATAATTCACACTCACGCGACAGCTCACAAAATATGATCAATTACCGTAACCGTACAAATATCCTTACAAAACGTGGGTCTCCCAGGAATCCTATCATACACTTAATTGACAAATTATACAGGTTTACGGCGTTGATACGATTGCAATCAATCGTCTTTGCTAGGCTATTAACAAATTTCATATGACCGTAGCTTTGACACGTAAGAAAGACCTTTGTGAAATATATCTAACAATTCAGGTGAAACAACATTGGGATCGTTTTGATGTTGTTTAGTACTGCAACATATATGATTATGACCACATCACTGATTACAACTGATTTCGTACGAAAAGCTTTATTTTTAAGAAATCGTAGCCCACTATATATGTTGTGTGGAGAGACCGGTAGGTTTCCTACGAGCATTTATATCGAAATTAAAGATGCTATCTTGTTACTGGAAAAATTACTGAAATTTCCAAAAATTACATGATATTACGTTACACTGCTGCTGATATATACAATGTTAAATCGCTCTCCTTTATCAGACAAATTTTGTGCGCTGTCGGACAGAATAATTTATGGTTATCTGAGTCATTCCCCTCTGTTGATTGCATTATGATAAACAGAAACATACTTGGCATTCTGGTGTTTTGAATTCCTCTCAAAGTAGATTTTATCAGATATTTAAAAAATCTTTTAATTTTGAACCATTTTCAACCCATGTGCCACAAAAGTATAGACTGATTTTAACAAAGTTCCGTATAATGAATCTTAGGTTTCCAGTTTAAACCGGAAACCAGATAGATTTGGATATATATGAAAGCAAATGTGAATTGTGTGCCTCACAAGATATAGCTTTTTAAATTTTAGTATCTTTTCGATGTCAATATGTTGCCAAAATAAGAAAACAATATAAAAGTAAGAAGTATCTAAAATATGTAAATACATACAAATTTAGTGAGTTGCTAAATGACACAAATGTTAACGTACATATTAGATTAAGTAAATTTATAGAACTGATATATACATCATTATGTTCCCATGTAAACTCTGAATAGTTATGTCCATTACCGTTTCAAAAGTAAATCTGCTTGTATTATTTCTCAATATGTATCGGTTATTTAAGGCAAAGATTGTTGAATTTTCAAAATGAGTTTTTTTTTCTCTGAACGTTCGCAACTTTATATACATTAAAATTATAAGAAATGGTTGGTTATGTTTGCTGAATCAATGTCTATGTTTTCAATATCTCTAAGTTTTCTCTTAAATAAGAATATTAAATCGTCTTTCTTACTTTTAATATCACTCAAAATTTTGTACTTCATCTATCTGTGCATTTTCTCCATACATCGATGAGCACCAGTTAATTAGTAATGTATTTAAGCTTCTCTCTGGACCTAGGATTATTAGGCAATCAAATCAATTAACCATTAATACTACATTTTGTCATGATTATTATGAAGACGCGATACCGTCAGCGTTGTAAATCCCTCCCCTCCCTCTCTCTCTCTCTCTCCCTCTCTGTTTGTGGATGCATGAAATTCGTTAGCAAGCATAGACTTTCTACCCTCATGTGTGGAGGTATGTGCTTAGAATATAGATGGAGAAAACTATTTAGATTAGCAGAACTATGTAATCTATTCGACAAGGTGATGATAATATAACCTGATGCAGCTGCTCAGTTTGAGTCGACTGAACTACCCTTGTCATATAAATGTGTAGTATCAATAAATTGGCACACGAATATAATGGCAAAATTAAGTTGTCTCTTTTGTAGCCAAAGTGTATATCAAATAAAGGATTATAATGATATGCAAAATTATATGAACAACAATGGAGAATTTTTACATGAATGCTTATTTCAAATGAAATCCATGATACTAGTGTAAATGATTAAAGACTCACAAAAGATTGAAACTATTGAACTTATTTCATAAATTTCATTTTAAATAACCTCAAACGTAAGATCACGTTATATCACTTGACAAAAAATACCAATGTTACTCAATAAGAACTGCAAAAACATTAGCATGTCTTATTCATTACGCCTTCACCTTATATGTCGTCAGGCAGTAGTTAGTTACGTCATTGGGTGTTATTAAACGTGTGTAATATTGGAAAATATGATATGGGTATATAAATCTAAATAGTGACCGCCGTGGCTCAGTGGTTGGTGTCTCATATTAGCGACCAAGAGGGTGCGGGTTTGAGTCCTACCACCAGATCAGCCTGGGTGGGCCACCGTGGTGTGTTCTTGGGCAGGGCACTTTACATCAATTGCAACGGCACTAAATAACCTACATGCGTTCCTGAGCCGTAAAACACCAACCAAACCAACATAAATGTAAATAATACAGTAGTCATGTCATAAATGCATATACTTAAAACAGATTACACACATAAATGAAACTGCGAAAGTATTTATGTAGACGTCGTAATTATTTCTTTCGATGCCAGAGGCTTTTTTTAATACGCCAAGATATGACGTCCTGATGTCAGAAATGACGAAACAGATCACAGGTTCAAAGTCACACCATGACTTGATGCGCTCTTGTTGTTTTATTAATTTCTAATCACAGTTTGATGCAAATGCCATTATAGAGGAAGATGATATACCGTAGCATTCGACTGTTGTTGACGATCACGTTAGTGAGTTTAATGCAGTTAACACTACTATTCATGACAAGAATTCCCCTGGCATCATTAAAACAGTTGTTTATATCACAACAACATATCTCAACAATAAATCGCGCCAACATGTTTTATCACTTTCTATTTAATAGAAAGCATCGATTATTTCTATCCCCATCTGTAGGGAGAAAAAGAGACAGAGACTCATTTAGTCCTCCTATGATTGAAATGTCCTGTTCGACTTGGCATGCATCACAATATTAGGCTCGTTACATCAAAATAATTATAATAAAAGCAATCAGCTAATCATCGGAAATGTTTCAACTTGGCACACATACACCCGCCACCACCCATCACCCCTTACACAGGTTGATCGAAACATGTGCAAGGTTTATTGAACTTTCTACTTTTAAAAATTAGTGCTTCTTCCACTGTGATATAAATATTTGATAAATCTGGGTGAATCGAGTCATAGGTTTGTATGGTCAGTCCATTGACTTTTTGAGTACTGACTAAATTTGGATATTTAAAAATTTGATGCACCACTCTTAATGCCAGAAACAGAAGATTGTATCGGATTATATAATAGATTCATATATGACTTTGAAAAGTACGAAAAAATAAATTCTCTCTCTCTCTCTCTCTCTCTCTCTCTCTCTGGTAAATACAACTGCAGAACCACATCTCCTTTCCCCCTGTGTAGGTTAAAACATTTCCCAGCTGACTAGAATATTTAGATTGTAAACGATTGATCCCTTGATAGACCTACATGCTGACTCCACTGCACTATGGTTCACCTCAACCTATCAATTAAATCAGCAGACTTACAAAAAACATTTGATGGAAATCATGTCAACTGTAGATATTTATCTATCTCTTCTATATAAACCAATTGTTCAAAGTCTAAATTCTATACCCTAATTCTACTCATGCATCCACTTCTCATACACACTTTTATGCAACACTTAATGTACAGTAGAATTTTCCCAAAAGGTTATATTAGGTGAAAGATTATTGTAAAATAATCCCTAACCAGCCATATATATCAAACTTGCACTTTAACTACATAATTCTATCTTAATCACTTCACACCTACTGAAAACAGCTGCAAATTTCACAACAAATGGTCATAAGCTAAATATTTGGATATTAAGGGCAACTTGCTATTAGTGATTTATTGCAAGCATTCTAACACACAATTCCCTCCAGCGAGGGGTTTATTTGCTCCACTGGGCTTCTGCAGCTAATGTAAAGCCCGCCACTGTGAGACCATTGTGAGCAAAGGATAACACCACACTTAGCAAGGGTCATAGTTACACAAATTAAACAGTTAATACAAATGTACTCATCTTTCATAGCCAAGTACCATGGAACAAGAAATAGTTCAATCTATCAAGACAGTTTAGAAAATGATATACAAATGTACCATTTTGTCTAATGCAAAGCTAACTACAGCACTAAATAAAAAAATTTTGCACTATATAATACTAGAATCAAATCATGCATTGCTTATATCTCATTCTTTACATTCGTACTTTTTTTCCGGTATACGTGTTAACTACAATCACTTCATGTATCCTTTATCATGTTGTCGTCTTCCGCACATTTATTTATATATAAAAATCAAAGTCATGCATTTCATCGTCTATAGTCATCTATAAGTGCACAAAATACAAAAGTTAAGAGGCAACGTGACAACAGTTATTTCTCTGCGCACCTTTCAAACTGACAGACGATTGTTTAAATTTCCAATTTAAAATAAATGTTGTGTTTAATAATTGTAACTATATAAAATGAAGCAAGCACTATATGTTCTTGATATTCATGTATTTGTTTGCAGTGGATGTCTTCTGTGTTTTGTGTGTATGGAGTTGGAGGTGGGATGGAGGGGGAAGGAGGTCGGAGGGGGGAACGCATGAAGAACAGACTGAGTTATACATTATTTTAATTTATATGTTGCTTTTTTCAAAGTGAGAAAATAAACATATTTTGTGTGTGTATGAGTAATGTGGCGATTTAATTTATTATACTAGAAATACTCACATCAAATACATGTAGATGTCTCGTACAATACTTAGATATACAAGAGGTTGTTTTACCTGTAAGAAGATAGAAGATGAAAAGTAATTTCCTTTCATACTGTACAAAAGTTCAGGATCAATATGGAAAATATATCTTTAGTTCATTTCAAATAGACCGGAACTACAACGAGTTAAATTTATTTTAAACTCTGATCTTGAAAAAAAAAGTAATCACAAGAACAAAGACAAAACAAAGTCAGTTTGCACTTTCTATCACAATCCCTACAACAAACTTGACATATATGCATAGAATACAAACTAAGAGAATGATATATAAGATAGTGTTATTATACACAAAAATCCGTTCATGTTCATCTATATGTGGAAGACATCTAATTTTTATATTTCCAAGTAAAAGAAATATTTACTAATGAATATTTCCTAAATATGCTTACCACACTGGCGCCTTAAAAAAACTTTTAGAGTAAAGAAAATAGTGGAAAATAACTAGTGCAGATGAAGCCGAAAATTCAAATAAAATGAATATAGTTGCCCAAAACAAGTGTTCAGCTGAACACGATCTCACCTGCATCTGGTGCTGATGTATCTACACTGCCAACAACATTTACACAGAATTTTAGCCCAAAGCTAGGGAGACAATAGCTCGAATTTAACTTTGAAAAAAAAAAGTCGATGTAAGTGACATCGTATACAAGGTTTTGTTGTGTGTGTGTGTGTGTGTGAGAGAGAGAGAGAGAGAGAGAGAGACTCGCGAATCGTTTACTTCCCTACTAAAACCTGATAATATATGTTTTTTCCGATATTCATTATCAAGTGAACACGTTGTTTCCACAAAAATACGAACAGTACTTACTTTTGTCTTAACTTTGAGTTACAAAATCAATTAGGTTGTCAGTGTCAGAAGGAAAAAGAAAGAGGGCGATAGTTGAAAAGTCAAAGAAATGGTTAGAAATTATGAACCACACTGGCAATTTCTTTACCCAAATCTTGAAGATCTATTTGCTGATCCGTCGAACAAATATGATATAGCGAAAGCATATGGGCGATACGTTAGCAAAATCGTTCTTTTCCTTATGATTCTTACAGCCTCGTGTGCTCGAATCTTTTGCACAATTTCACAAAATAAACCAAAGTAAATTAACTATATGTTCATGTTCATGTATGTATGCATGTATGTTTTACTAGTGTCGAGAGAGAGAGAGAGAGAGAGAGAGAGAGAGAGAGAGAGAGAGAGAGAGAGAGAGAGAGAATTGTATAGACTTCAGTTTGATCTGTGAAAACCCCATGTTGATATGACTTTGCATTCATGTGGAGTAGAGATAACAATATTTTTAAGATGGCTACCATGGTGGCCATATTGGACGTCAGATCATCACCATTTTTATTTAGGACCAACTAGACGCCATAAGAAACGCATGTGGATAAAACCATTTATTCATTGGAAGCGATACAAAGATTGTCAAGCTATCAGTTATGGAGGACATTCTGGATGTCCAAATGGCATCTGTTTCATTTAAGCCCATCTAGACATCATTAGAAGTCATGTGGTGAAAACCTCATGTGCATATGACTTTCCATTCAACAGTAGCAGCTATAACAATATTGTAAAAATGGCCACTGTGGCGGCCATATTAGATGTCTGAGCGGTACCATTGTCATTTAGAACCAGCTAGACATCATAAGAAGTCTTGTGGTGAAAACCCTAAGATGAATGTGTGTGTAAAGTGTCATCGCAGTCCATAAAGTAGCTTAGTATGAGTAGCGAAAATAAACTTGTGCTAACGGACAGACATTTGGCAGACAACAGGCCATCCGATAAACTTTCCTAGTCTATGACCAGTAGAAGTAAAACAGATAGAGAATCACGTGTAACAAACTGTGAACTGATTTATGCGAGTGCGCATGTTTTATTTGGTTTTCAAATAATGGCATTTTACAGATGAAGTGTAGTATATATTGAAGGGTATTCCTCTAACGGAAAGGGGGTGATGGTAGGTATGCGGATGGGGTAGGTACAAGTCATATTCGGGGTTCGAAATTGCTGCCTATGCAGCAGCCCGACACCAGCTACCTTTAGAGTGGACCAGTAACTATTTTAAAGGATTTTACTCTGTCTTAAAAGTTGTTGGCCCGAAGTCCATCAGTTTATGAAAGTTAATAGTCGGTTGCAATGTTTCCATTTATGTTAGATGTAATTATAGGATAGAGAGAGAGAGAGAGAGAGAGAGAGAGAGAGAGAGAGAGAGAGAGAGAGAGAGAGAGAGAGAGAGAGAGAGAGAGAGAGAGAGAGAAGGGGATGTAGATGCTCTTGTTGGGAGGTTACAAGGAATATATATATATATATATATATATATATATATATATATATATATATATATATATAAGTATTCGCCTATTTAGACATTTCATTTAAATCTTTCGTTATAAATATTCTCGCTTTTGAAGACAGGTAAGATGTGGTGAACTGGATTGTTGCAGAATTGATCAAGATTGTGTTAAATATAGTCTTGTCCATATTAGTGTCTACTGTATATTAGATTTTAGAATTTAAATAAAGCTTTTTGTTTTCTGATAGAATGGCATTTGTGTGAGTGGAATATAACTGTTAGAACTTGTAGAGTTAATTATGGGTGTTGATAGATGGGTAGATGGGCAGCAAATGAAGGCAGATTTAAAGAAACATTATGTGAGAAGGGATATAGAAAAGACTCAAATGAATGAAACCAGCGTGTGAGGAGCAAATACATAATTATTTGACACCTAATCGTCGCAGCTCTCAGCATCGATGCATTTGTCAAGGATGTCAGCGCTAATCAGAAAATAAACATGCTAAGTCGTTCAGTGCTGCTTGGGTTATAAAATAACAATACACCTCGAATATAACGTCCTATGAGTATTTATCAAATATATGATTCGTCTGCACTGAAGTATATGCAATTCTCGCTGTTCTCTACTGGAAACTCCCAAAACGATATATATATATTAACCAAAAGTAATTCAAAACTTTATATAAACACTCTTTGTACTTTCTTTTTTTAAAAGGGGGGGGGGGGAGCGCAAGGAAATGTCAGACTGCAAACTACCAATCTAAGTAACCAGGGACAGACTTAAACTCACATCTCCATAGCAACTCGATCATCTAGGGTAGCAGAGGACTTGATGTTATGCAAAACCAAGAGTTAAACACAGGTTAACTCAGGCTTGAACTTAAATTGTCCTGGTCTAGACTTTAACTTCTTTAATGACTCCAGCAAGGCCCTCATGTGACGTCAGAGATCACTACCTCATATCTAAAAATAGAATGTAGCCCCAGTTTCGGACAAACAGATTATAATATGGCGGCCCAGTACCATTACGTTTCACTGACAGAATATGATGTTCCTGGTGCAAAATTATCTTATACTTTGATAGAAAATCACTCTGGGGTGCAGCTGAAACGATGGTTAGAGTGTAGAGATCTCATAACGAGTGGAAATCGAAACGATTTGATCAAACGGTACGCACAATTCAGTGTATATACTGCTTGCATATATTCCATGCTTACAACGAAACGGTAAAGTTGAACATGCATCATGCCCAATGCTGGATTATCCAATAGGAAGACTAAGCACGTGCTTAGGGCACCAGAAAAGCAGCAGCACAAAAAATTAAAAAAACAAAAACAAAAAATAATTAGAATTTATGCGGGGTGGGTGGGTTGAATTACAGATGGGGTGTGGACCATAATCTGTTCAGTGGTTAGGGCCTCTAAAGGTCTTTATCCGGCCCTGTTTATTAGTATTCTAAATGTGGTAATGAAAATGACTCTCAAATTTGCACTTTAAGTTTACCTTGTATCTTCAGAACTTTTCTCAGCGCAGGGTATATAAATATTTGTCCTTAAAGTTTTCAAATAGATTTAATTTTCTATTCACCTACTCAATGACACAAGAAGAGTTTCCATGCAATCTATCAATAGCTCCATGTGTGGCAAATCGTAGAGCTAAAAGCTGTTGTTTCAACGTCGACGCAATGTTTGACCAAATATGATGACACGAGATCAAGGGTGATAAATAATCTTTAATAATTTTACAATTGACAACATTTTATGATCATGGGCACCGAAGGTGGAATTGAGAGCATTTAGCAATATTTGCATTCGATACGCCACTAAAACAATTTACTTCCTTCGAAATAACAGAGTTAAAAATCCGCGTAAAGATGTCTCTCCCTCGATCTCGCTCTATCTCTGTCTCTGTCTCTGTCTCTCTTTCTCTCTCTCTCTCCCTCTCTCTCTCTCTCTCTCTCTCTCTCTCTCTCTCTCTCTCTCTCTCTCTCTCTCTCTCTCTCTCTCTCTCCGCCAAATACTTGTCTGAATAACCACTCAGGCGATTGAAAGAAGTAGTGATGGATCACCACTATTGTTAATCAATGTTCTGTCTGGCTGTGCGCGTGCAACTTGTTATGTCTCTATTTATGCATGGCTGATGTACTATTCATTGTCATACCTACCAATCGCATTAGTGCCAAGGGACACAGATACAATTTTGATGACGAAAACTGGCGTCACTAAGTGCAATCAAATTATTAACAAGAGCATTTGTATATTCAGGTAACGAAACTGGCCGTCAAGATCTGGTTGTTCTCTTCGTCAACGCTGCCTCCAAACACGCCCGATGTAGGTGGACCTAATTATATCCGTATACAAATATGTCTGCTTGAAAGGGAAGGACAAATTCATCACTAGATAGAAGTTAATGAAAGCAGGAATTGGACTATCCGCGACCGAAAAGGTGAGTTGGACCTAGACTCTCAATTGTAGTCTTGACCACAATTAATTTACGTCATTCGATAATGTGTCATACGTAACTCGGTCCTTTCGCCCATTCGTAAATTGGATTCTGTTTAGCTCCGGAAGCTCTCGTTCATAATCAAGTAGATTAGAAAAGGTTGGTAGTTAAATGAACCTATAAACTCCTGTCAGGGAATGTAAATATTGTGTTCATCAGTGAAAATTCAAAAGAAAACGATTACCATTCTCTACTTAGTAGTAGACACCGAGACCCACTGAAACAGTAAATTCAAAGGGCGCTGTCAACACAGAGCATGACAAGTGTGCGCTCCTAATACTTTATTAAAATGGGACCGCATTGTGTATTGATACGTTATTCATGCCGATTTGTCATTTAAATCAGATCTCTTTAATTAAACTCGATTATATTTTATATTCATTGTGAAATGAGTTTGTATATTTTAGTGCGAGAGCTTCAGACTGTCTAATAGCTTTAATATCGCCTTACGACTTGTAGCAAAAGCACAACATTTATTTTGAAGAGAATCAGATTCCCTATACTAATTGCAAGATGATCTTCAGAAGATTTCCTATGAAATATGCAAGAAAAAGTATCCGAACATGTATAGGAATTTGAGGACATTGATCCTTGCGATAAAAAAGATCAATGAAACACATGTGTGACAAAGGAATAAAACGTTCTTAAAGGTTGGAACAAGAAATTAAACTTGTTTGCTGATGATGGTGGCCCATATACAAATTGTGAGTCCGAAACAGACTTATAGATATTAGAATCAAAAGAGGTACATTAAAATAAAATTAAACAAATGAATATGTATTGATCTGGTACGTCATAAATTTTAATGAAAAGACTGTGAATGCGGTATTTAAATCGGACCAACCATCAGACGTTCAAGAATACTATCGTAAACGTATCAGCTCTCGAAGACATGTACTTGAATTTTGTCTGAGCCTAGCTATACGTTTCTGTGATATTGGACTAAGATCACTTCTTGTGAACTGAGCAAGGTACCAATCTCGAGAATGCGGAACATTCAGTACCGTGAAAACATGCAATACGCTCAAATCGGGTCATTGACTAGTATATCTACGTACGTTTTCATATTTCTATAATTACACCATTTGTTCGTACATTGATGGGTATCTTTCATTTGTAATATGTATATTGTAGACCTGATTGATATGTTTCTTTTGTTCAATATGAATGACTTACACATGTCATTTAAGTCTCGCAACCATTAAAGCATGTTTACGCCTGGAAAGATTTGTAGTGTCGAAGATGACAGCAACACCGACAAGAAGGAAAACAATACGAGGAAAGGAAAAGGTGGTCATTCTTATTTGTCTTGCAAATATTGCTTTTTCTTCTCTCTCATCATCATGATATAGCAGAGGAGAAGTCGAATGGGATTTATAAACAGTGCTGGATTATCCAATAGGAAGACTAAGCACATGCTTAGGGCACCAGCAAAGCAGCGGCACAAAAAATAAAATAAAAACAATTTAGACATTATGCGGGGTGGGTGGGTTGAATTACAGATGGGGGTGGGGCACCATAATCTTTTCAGTGCTTAGGGCCTCTAAAGGTCTTTATCCGGCCCTGTCTATATGATGTGTCATCCCCCAACAACAACAAAAAAGAAGTAAATATACTGAAAAGCAATCTTTCCTTTTCCTCACTTTAAGAGCTGAATTATTTTTTTAAAAAATTCCCTTATATTGAAAATCTGAACGAGTAACGCTGGACTTCCCTCCGCCCGAATTCCAGTTCATTACATCATAACATATTATCGTTTCATCTTTTATTTTTAAAAGTACGTGATAAAAAAAGAAAAAAAAGAAAGAAAAAAAACATCTGTTAACTAATAGTCTTTTTATCAGTCCAGGCCCTCGAGTCCTTATATCATTTCTGTGACATAATGACAATTAAATGATGAAACATCTTGTGCTGTAACATGGGGAAAACATTTTTTACTGTCAGTTAAAATCACTGGATTTTGCCAAGGCTGTGGGGTGTTTACAATCGAATTTGAAAGGGTTAGATTGTTTTACTCCATTCAAAATTGACACAGTTACATAATTGTTATTATCAAAAAATGTACTTTATTTTTGTAAATCACTTCCAAATGTTTACAACTGAATAGTACAAAGAGCATATTAGTATTATTGTTGTTGTTGTTATTATTATTATTATTATTATTATTATTATTATTATTTATCCTCATATATCCTTGCAGGTTCAAACAATGCATAGAGGCAGGAAACAGCCAGTCTATTTCCATAACAACAGTGTTTCACAACCATTATTTATAAGTCCCCCTTGGACAAAACACAAAAGCTATCACTTAGAAAAAGATGAAAACAACAATAAGGTCTACTGAACGCCATTTCATCTGTTTGTCCGAAAACAATATGGCCGAAGGCGCAATGCCTTGTAGGTAAAAGACATCATATAATACTTATAGAACATTAGGCGCTCAATAAACAACGCTATTAACCCAATCCAGACCAGAACTGAAGATTAATGGATACCAGATGTAAAGGCTGGAAATGCATCAGATTATAAAACTGTGTAGAAGTTGTGGCTACAGATGTAATTAAAAATTAAAACACAAAAACAATCTTTCACTGTTTCTCATTTATCTGTTGTTTCTATATAAAACCCATTAACATTCAACTCATATAAACAACTGATATTTACTACTGTCATAAAGACATTTAAAGTTGAAATTTAAAAGGCCAAAACTTTCAATGGAATCTGTTAGCAAAAGTATTTTGATATCGAGTTTCATGTTTGAGGCATTCTGTTTTAATGAATAGATTCTTTTCTCTTGTAAGAAAACTTAACACGCATTTTACATATTTTATGATTGAAAAAGTCTGATGCTGATTTAAATCGACAAACTTGTTCTGTATTTTTGTAAGCTGGTTCATTTTTGTTGCAACATAAATATATAAATATGAATAAATAAATAATAAACGAAAATAAGCGGAATGTCCAACTGCAATATCAAATCCAGATACTTTTCCGTCTGCCCGTTAACTTAAGAAACAAAAAGAGATATAAAAAGTATGTGTTTCATGTTCAAGTACTATCGAATTTAGTGCCAAAAATGCTTTCTATGGTATTCATGCACTAAATTTCGAGTGCTTCATCACTGAAAGTATGCACTGTTGCAGAGAGCATAGATTAGCATGCACCCCTCACACACACACTGAATTCACTATGTAAATAAATATATTTGAAATATTATATGACACACAAGGCATAACGTTAATCTGAACACACACACACATATGCATATAGCCGCTTTCGGAAACCTAGTTATCTCCCTTAAAACACTCTCTCGTGTATGGTATTTACTACTTCCGGTAGGTAATCGGGTTGTTGTACAAGAAGATAACTGCTATCATCACTAACGAATTCGTTCTTTCCATGTGTTTTGTATTTAGTTATGTTAACACTGATGTAGTGCTGTGTGATTTCTAACGCCACTCACAGTATACAGTTAACCGTTTGTAAAAGAACTTTGATAAACGGTCTACTTACAGTTGTATAAGGTGATCACAAGATTGTACGTGTACATGAAGAATGGAAAACCAGCTGCAATACATGAAAAAGAAAGAATTGCAGAACTTTTTGAGAAAATGTGAACAGCCAACATTCGGAAATAAACCTGAATTATTGGAAAGAGCTCGTGGAGCGAAATTCCTCGGATTAGATGTAACTGACGAATCCAACAGCATGCCCGTTTTGAAAGATACAATCCTGTCACCACTTGGGGAACATCTGCCGCCGCCATCGGAATTAAAGACAGGATGGTTATCGGATTGTGGCACGTTTCCAGACTTCACCGGTAAGGACCTCTACAACTACTTAGTATTAAGTAGACACAGGATTTTTGACTGCAACCCATTATCAGCTAGAAGACAATTGAAAGCAAAGGTGTTTTACCAAGAAGGACATGTCCAGATGATTATGTACCATCAAATATCAGAGAAGTGCTCACATTGTTTTGTATAATGTGAATGCCTCCCTTCCATTCCAACGAGGGATAGAAAGAAAAAGCCCGCTTACCAGACATGGGTGTGCTTGTCGAAAGTTACTGGCCGAGTTCATACAGCAGAATGCAACTGTGTGGTAGGGTAAGTACATGTATCCTTACAGCAGGATGATTTATCCAAATATACCCAAATAATGTCCAAGTATGAGTCAAATAATATATAAATACATGTGTATGTATGAACCAATTATTATTATTATTATTATTTGTATTATTATTACATACGATGCATTAATTCTTAAAGTAAGTGTGGCTTACAGTGTCAATGAAAGAGCAATATAATGTTAACAATCATTTTTTGTAGTGTTCAGTTTCAAGCTAAGGCAAATGAAGTGAAGTATGACTGATATAATTTGAAAAATACATGCTTCTTTCTGAAGAAAAAAACAAACTAATTTATCTCCAATTTGTTTCAGGGCTGGGGAATCCTGTAGCCACATTGCTGCCTTATTGTATGGTCTCGCAGACATCACAAGTCAGAAATCTATTGGGAAGATTGCACCCACTTCAAAAGCATGTGAATGGATATAACCCCGATCTAGGATTCTATCGCCCAGGAAGTCACAGGACATGGTATTCAGTAAATTTAAAACCTCGTCTATCAAAGTACCAGTTTGTGATGTTAATGCTACAAAGACTGTAGACCTTACTAATGCGACAGTGGTGAGTTTTCGGGATAAACTACAAAAAGCAAACCCCAATGCAGCATGGTTGAAGAATTTTTCAGCCATTAGCCAAAGGTCTAGAAGCAATGTTGCCTTGCCAGAACTACACAGAATAAACTTTTGCTACATGAACACAGTTAATCTTCATAGTGTAGAATGTGTGGATTTTGTTTCCTCGTATTTTGATTCCCTGAACATAACAAATGATCACTGTACTTTAACTAATGAGCTCACAGAAGGGCAAAGTGACAATTTGTTATGGACTTCAGCCCGTTTTGGACGCTTGACAGCTTCTATTTTTGTCAATATTGTTCGTAGGAAGTCTGATACACCACCTGAACGCATTATCAAATATATTCTTAGCTACAATGTGCCTTTTAGTGGAAGTGCTGTATCTAGGGGCAAGAAGCATGAGAAGGTTGCCAGCGACAGTTACATGGTGAAAGCAATCTATTTTCCCCATATTAAATTTACAGTAGAAATAGTACTAGCAGAACATGATCAAAGAAAATGTGTATCTTCCCAAAAAAAACTTTTGCAACGCAAAATGTCCAACTATATACTATATATATATATATATATAAATATATATATATATATATATATATATATATATATATATATATATATATATATGCACACACACACACAAAAATTGGTAATGGCACAGCTGCAAAACAGTTTCCCGATGTTTGGAGCGAAACAATCTCTTCGTCAGGGGAAGAAGCAACTTATATCAACAAAAATAAATACTTAACACCAAAGCTTTAAAAAACCCGAACTACAGACCCTGAAACATTTATGTACCCCTTTGAAATGCAAACGGAGTGATGAGCAATCAGAAAACGAACAGTAAACTAATGGTAAACGAACACAAAAAGAACGACGAACGAACGCGGAAAGAATGTAGACCGAACGATATGTGTAAAACGTTGCAGAGCGCAAAATTAAACGATAAATATAAAATGCTAAACCATACACAATAAACGATAAAACATATGAGAAGCAATAAACCATAAGGGCTAAACGGACATGCATACACGATAAACGATAAACTATAAATGATGAATGAAAAACCATAGACGATGAACGAGACTAATGAAAATACCAATACAATTATATCATTTCTTTCGAATGTATTGTTTAATTACCGCAATTAGGATGATATCATTCAAAAGAATATGAAGAAAAACTTATTTGAGATTGAAAGAAATTGTCTTCCTCTGACGTCACATGCAGTTTTAACTCAACGTTACGAGTGTATGAAGCTGGTACCACATTTCTTGCTTACTTTTCCAGTAGACAATGCTACAATTTCCAAACTTTCCATGAATTCCTTATTATTCATAAACAAATGTTTCTTATTCTCAGATGCTATTTAATTTAATGACAATGTATCCATATCCTTTGAGGTAATGCAAAAAGTACAGCCCCATTGATACTTTATGACTAAGATGAAAGAGATATAAGTAGTTCTCATAAAATTCATAGTCTTCCCTTTTTTATTTTTCTTCGTATTTTCAAATTCAGTTGTGTTTGGTGTCAAGGTGGAGAGATTAGAAGACCGCGAGATTAGAAAACTTGCCTGACTGTTGTACATCAGTACATTTGCACCAAAAAGAGCATCGTTTTAAAATAATTTAAAACTATGATCAGATTGACTTTTATGTTACATATTTTCATTCAATTTTACACAATAGAAACGTGTCACTATAATAGCTTTATCTTGTATAGTACGCACGAGTAAGACTACATGCATTAATGCTGTGTATATGTATAAAGGGTTTCTTTTCTTATAGTAGCGTGTATCGAGTCAACAATAGCAAGTATCTAGTAGAGAAAAGTGATTATCGAGTTATAAAAAACCTAGTATCTAATTAAAAAAGCGAGTATCGACTTAAAAAGCAAGTATCGAGTTGAATAAAGCGAGTATCGAGTTAAAATCTGAGTATCGAGTAGAGAAAAGCAAGTTTGGCAAGTCATGTATCTAATAAAAACTCATAGTACCCTATACTTCAGAGTCAATACCACATATAGCATTATAATGCCTGCATTTAATTCTAACCCAAGCGATGCAAATGAGTCAGCACAGAACCACTTGGCATGTCAAAGAATTATGTATATGCTCCTCACGCGCTTGTTTAATTCATTGGAGTAATTTATAAATATTTCCTTCTTACATAATGTTTCTCTTAAATCTGCCTTCACTTGTTGACCATCTGCATATCCATGAAAACCTATAATTAAATCTACAAGTTCTGACAGTTATATTCCACTCGCACAAAGGCTATTCTCTCCGAAAATCGAATATACAGTGGACACTAATAACAACATGACTATATTTAAAACTTTAATACAGTCACCATCAATGCTGCAAACAATCCAATCCATCAATGTGATACCTACGTCTGTCCTGGTTTTCACAGGTGAGAATTTTGATTGCAAAAGATTAAAGTGCAATGTCTATACAGGATATATATCTATTCCTTGTAGCATCCCACCCAAGAATATCTCTCTCTCTCTCTCTCTCTCTCTCTCTCTCTCTCTCTCTCTCTCTCTCTCTCTCTCTCTCTCTCTCTCTCTCTCACGTAAAATAACATCTAGCATTCATAGTACTAAGTCATAAACATATATAATCTATAACAAAGAAAGATTGAAACCAACTATTAACTCTCAGAAATTATTTCACAAACTGCTGAAAAGGCCAGAAACTTTTGAAACAATGAGAAAAATCCTTTAAAATAGTTACCAGTCCACTTTGAAAGTAGCAGGTGTGGGGGTGCTGGGTAGGCAGCAATTTCGAATGCTGACGATGACCCTTATTTACCCACCCCCATCCTATTCCCCAACATTATCACCCTCCCTTTCTGTTAAAAAACACCCCCAGAATATATACTACATATCAGCTGTATAAAATGCCATTATTTGCAAACCAAAGCAAAAAAATGTGAACTCACATTAATTCACATTTTGTGGCAGGAGATTCTCTATTTTTTAAAATAAATATTTTATATGATTGAACCAGTTTGCGAACATACAGCAATCAGTCTAACATGTAAATGAATAATGATGGGGACTGGATGTATTGGATTGAAAAACGTTCACTACAAAAAAATATGTCTTTTGTTGCGACTCGAACCATGTTCTTCGGTTCGGAAGACAGACGCTCTACCATGCTAGCTACCAAACTAATGATGCTTAGAGGTCTAGGTTGCACATATATAGTTTGGTTTACACTATCTAGTTTGCGGGTTGATGTATTACTGCTGTCCAACAATCCTTTTCTTTACTAACTACTGTAATATTGTTACCTTATATGTGTCTTTATTTCCTTTTTTAAAATATAAAATGAAGCATACACACTTCCTATTTAGTACACACATTGTACATTGTATCGTACATTTGCATACGATCCTTTTGTTGTGAACTCCGCGGCATTAGAGTACAATACAAGCCCTACTTTTTTAAAAGTTAATAATGCTGCAATTTGAAGACACATCGGCTGAATAAAATGTTCATAAATATTACTTGGCTTTTACCTTACTCAGTGTATAATAACTTGTTTTATTTCAGAACGTTTGTGTGTCAGATGTGTGAAGAAATGCACTACTATACAGTAGAGTTTACTATATAGCGTTAATTTTACCCACATTGACGTGATAAGCCTCATAACAGAAATTAAAATAAAACGTTAAATATTTGTATTATTTGTAAACAACAATAATTTTCTTATCTTTCTGTTAGTTACGGCGTCCTTTCCGTCATGAATTGGCAATATTTAGGAACGTTAAACAACAAACTACCATTTAATATAGATGCTTCTCATTCTCTATTTGCTTTGTTCTAAATAAAAAAATTTTAAAATGTTTACAAGTACAATACTGGTATTTAGATTACTCTCACATAACATGAGCTAATAAGAAACAAGTGTATATACACTCTTATGTCTTATGCATTAATATTCTTTCTTCGTATAATTTTATGTATTTTCAATGTTTTAGTTCATTTTATCTACCGGATACCAATGCTTACTTTTTGTTCCTACTTGATACATTGATAGTTTGTTTGAAACTTTATTAAAATACAGGGCAGATCCAGAGTTCCATCTGCTGCAGTGTGTGCAAGGGGATAAGGTGGTGCCCATATATGTGTGTATTGAGAGAGAGAGAGAGAGAGAGAGAGAGAGAGAGAGAGAGAGAGAGAGAGAGACATACAGACAGACAGACAGACAGAAGAGACAGAGATCTGTGGGTGTGGATAAGTGGTTGAAAATTGAACTATTCACAATTTAAAAAACTAAGATTTAAACTGCCCACGATACCCACCATGTTCATACCCACCCCCAATAACTCCTATCCCTGAAACTATTCACATCCACACCCAAAAGCCATATACAAACCTTCCTTGGAAAGACGAATTATTCAGATATGCAACAAAAATTGCAGCTGGGTCTATGTTTACCCCGTTGTGCTTGCTCATAGTGGCATACATTGGTGTGGGTGGGGTGGGTGGGGTGAGGATGGGGCAGTGAGATAAAACGATGAAGAGCGGGGATATATGTTTTACAACACTCTAGTTATAGACTGATTAACTTATCTGTTGCTAAACCTTGAGATATAAAAATATTCAAATGCGCAGATCATTACAATGAACTGCCCCTTATCTGGTATATTGGTTGAACACATGGATAACTATCTCACCTAAATAATGATCAATTAGCGTGTAACTAATAAACAAACAAACAAACAAAAGACACACTATGTATATGGGATACAGTTCAGGGCTACAAGTTGAGTACGTATATAATTTTGTGCCTCATGCAGTTAGTAACTCATCCGCCAATCGCTTGTATGCACTATAATAAGCTCTGACAAGACAAATCTGAGTGGGACCTTTCCGTTATGCGTGAGTTGGATACAAAATGCAGATGGCACATGAACGTGTTCAATTAAATCAGATATCTTTTTTAAGTAACAAGTTTAAAAATCTAAGAATGTGATCGGGCCTAATCATCACTTTTCTTTTGCTATCTTCAGAAAATGTGCTAAATGTGAAGATTCGGTGCCTCTATTTGTTGTGCGTTTAGGTCATATCGGATTGATCACGTGCGAGTGGTAAAACACAAGCAAAAATATTATATTAAGCTTCATCATGATTGGGGACTTTGGCAACTTGGTCATCCGTCTATTGTTTCAGCCTACAAGCCTGAAATTGTTCTACAACGTAAACTTTCGTGCATAATGGTTTGACATAAAGCATCCGGTTAGGATGCGCCATTTTATTTTCATTTGTTCCTAGCGTTGACATCGTGAGTATGACTTTATTCCCAAACCTATGATAGATTTCAATCTTTTATTTATTTTGTTGTCTTTTACTTCAGTTATAACAAAAATGCTGTGCGTCAAATAGAATGAGTAATGATCCTCGATGGAGATTGTAGGAAAAATCTTTTCCCATGATCTAGGCACTTAAAGTAAAAAAAGTATTGACTTATTGAAGATTTTTCCATTCTTAATATTTTTATTTATGCTAAAATCCCCTTACATGGCATATGAGCAGCACATAGACGTCGATTTGTAAAATTACAAATAAAATAAATGCTCTGGCAAATTACTATTGAAATGTATCTTGAGGATCGCCTATTTCCGAGAATTGTGTATGCAAGGCTCAGGAAAAGCACCCGTGAACTCGTCCTGAATGGGGTAAAATTTCGCTGGGCCGAGTAAAACTTTACTACGTACTCGTGACTGGACCGAGTAGATGCAGAATCGCACCTTGAAAATAAATCTGAGTGCATTTTCAACCCTTAACAAGCGCCGAAGTTCAACATCGCTTAAGATTTAGCATGCGTCAGTTAAAGGTAACCTGAGCGCAATCTGCATACTTGTTGTCAGTCTAGAACATGTTGCAAAGAAAACTACTTCGTTTTTTACACAGGTACTTGATGTAAGCTTACTACTAAAATGGGTCAATATTATGAACATTCTATGTTGCAGTTTCACACTTAGCCCTCGATTTCTTCATGGTGTTTGCATTTACAGCGACACTTTTCAGTAATTATGCCTTATTTTTTGACGTGGAGACAGATTCTCTTTCAATGAGCTATCACACACCTTTGTAAGTCAGACCTGTTAGAAGTTAAGAGACAGAATGTCAACATTTTGTGTGATGTTTCAGCTGGTCAGGCAATGTTACAGTTGACGCAGGTCGCCGGTATTTTCAAGACTGAAGCTTGATTGATACATTTTCATGCCAAAGGGAATATGCCAAGCTATATTTCTATAAGCATATAATTTCTTTTCACTAAATAAATGTTGCCAACTTGCATTCGAAATGAGTATTTTAAGTGTCTCAGCCGATTCACACCAACACCAACTTTTACACAATGCATGTTGTTTTAATCTATTTACAAAGCAGATGATGTCGAGACAACATCCGTTTTGGTCGAAATTTAGTTGGGGGTAATGACCCAGAAATGTTCCCATTCTTTTATCCTATCAGCAATCTGCCTTTTTATGGCGCCCGTGTGTAGCTCACTAGAATAGAAGTTTGACCATAATGGATCATTTAATACGAAAGTTGGTGGAAACTGAGACGGTTGAAATTTTTCTATCAAATGCAAGTTACTGACATTTGTCTTGTGAAACGTAATTACATACTTATATAAATATATGCTGGCGTCTTTAGTTTGGCGTGACAATGTATTAATAAAGCTGCACAGTTTAAAAAATACTGGTGATCTGGAGCAAGGGTAACAATGTCTGACCAGACGAAAATCATAACATTTTGATATTCTCTGTCGCTTAACTTCTCCAATATCTAACTCATAAAGATGTGTGATAGCTCATTGAAAGGAAACTTATGACTCTTAGATTACTGAAATGTTTCACTGTAAATCATTGGCTATGTGTGCAACTGCAATTTCTCAAGCTACAAACCTTGTCTCTTATTATATGTTTATCTGAGAAGCCATGTATTAGAACATAATCTTTTCATGATTTGGACCCATTTTAGTCTCCTGCTTTCATCATGTACCTGTGGTTCTTTAGTAAAAGCATAAGCAGTGTAGTGGAAAAGTTTACTGTGTTGAGTGTAATGAGGACAGGGGTGAGTAAATCTTGCAACTCAATCGTCCCAAGGACGAGTGCTTGGGAAAATGTTTTATGAATTCTGATATGTGCAAACCGGTGCATAGAAACACCAAAACACACCAGTGTAGCAAAGCAGAACTTTCATTAACGTGATATATCTCTCCACCTTGGTTTAGATAATATACTCTCGCGAGAGCATGATGTTTAGTCAATACAATAAGAGCAAGTATGAATAAAACTGTCCTTGAAAAAATAGCCATCGTTTGTTCTTCCTTAAATACAATGACCATCGCATTCTGTATGGTGAAGGGCTATATATGTTTGCTAGGCGTACCATAGTTTTGAAATAGTTTGTGTCTCTTGTGAGTGGAAACGTTATTTCATGACATTTCATTAAATGTAAATATTGGTCATTTGAAGCTGTTTCACGGTCGATGAATGTGCTTTTGTGTCTATTGATTTTCATCAGGAAAATGGTGTTCTCATGGAATCGAAATCCAGCCAATATAAAATATATATCTGTGCAAAATTGTGAGGGTAAAGTATGAGAGATTTATACCTACTGCAAGTGGAGAACAAGAGCAGGTGGCCACATATGATACCAATGGATCTCTTTCAGATCCTGTGTCTCCACCCGGATCCATAGCCTTAAATCCAGAACATGATAAACAATCGGAAGAGGCAGTCTTTGTTTTCACTGGTAAATTGCTGTCTGTTCTTACTCAAATATACTAATGCAGGGTCCATGCAAAAGGAACATTTTTCTATTTACAAAAGTACTTTTCCTCTAAGATTTCATAGAAAGTTTAATCTTGTTTCCTCATAGATTTAGTATGCTTTGGTTTGATCAACATTTTAATCGTAAAGTGAAGTACATCATAATGTTTACGTGACTAATGTCTATAATAGGCTAAAACTGTGTTTTGTGGCTTTTTTCAAATGTTGTGGACAGTGAGCAGTCAAACAATATCGTCATTCTCATGGATTTATGTAATTCAGTTGGGCATTAACTATCGTCCTTTCATCAGTTAAATTTATTAACTCCAAACTATTGCTGTTCTTTATAAATTCCTTTCAAGCCAGACATTTTTCATCAAATAATTACTTTATCAGTAGTTTGTGTCTCACATGTGAAGCATGGCTGACACCTATTTACCACTTTCTGAAAGTGTTGTCATTTTTGGCATATACATCAGTGTTACATTTTTGCATTTAGCAGTTTCTTTGACACTGTTACCACTTTTTTTTCAGCTTGAGATTTTGTTCTTAAAATGCATCATATTTGCAGGGTTATCCTTGTAATATTGACACATTTTTAGTGATTTAATTTCATTATTTATATTTAGGAAAAGAATGTACCGATCTCTAATTAATGCAGTGAAACTAATAATCTTAATATTTCACTCCTATAGACACAAAATGGAATGCCAGGTTTTTTCTCGCCTCACCCGTACAAATATACTTAAATAAAACTTCAAATATATCTTGGAATTTCTTTAATTGTTGATTGCAACAAAATCAAATGTATCTTTTTTAAAATCAGGAATTGATGTGATGTTATAAACACTTCATATAAGCACTAATATTGTAATGTAAAAGGGAATTTACTTTTCACTGGCATTTGTACAGATATTGCAGTTTGTGTTCGAGAACTGTATTTTTAAAGTTTATTTTAGGTCAAGAAACAAATTATTTGGGTGTATATTGTGAAATAAAGAGCAACCATGGTATATAATAAAGCATCTATTTCGAAGCCTCTCATTTTTTCATTAAAAAATATATTTCATATTTAAGATGAGTATTAATTGAATGGCATTAGTAATTAATGCAGGTCCTGAAATTTTCCATTCCAAAGTATTAAAAAATTTTTTTGAAAGATCATTACCACCTAAAGGAAAAAAAAATCGTGTATTCATGTTGCAACTTATTTTTTTTTATTGGTATTGTCTTTTACATTTTTCCTAATTTTTATAGGTTTTATTTGGATTAGGACTAACTGGTGGAGGGTGCTTGGAGCGCCTATGCACATACGTAGGGAAATTTAAAAGCATTTCCAAAGGAGATGACTCCAGAAAATCGTGTGGATCTACTTGTTGATGGCCTATTGCATGACGGAGATAAAATTAAAAGAAAACAAGGTACCTGCAGTCTCAATGGTTTGCTCTTTGTGCTAGTAAGAAAATATGAGTCATTAGTATCTAATCGTGCTATTAACACATTAGTTTTTAACAGTAAGGCCTGTCCTAACATACAACTCCTGGGCTGAATAGATTTGACTTGTTAAAAATTGATATAGTATATCTAGATAATGACAAAAATTGTAAGTCCAGTCCAGAAATTTTGTGTGTGTATATATATATATATATATATATATATATATATATATATATATATATATATATATATATATATATATATAAAATCAAATTTCCTTCACACTTACACACTATCCTCTTACTGCTTTGTAGGCAAAACCTTTGCAGAAAGGTTGAAGAAAGCGAAGCTTTAAAAATGAACACCAGTAGAATGCTTCAAGAAATTCTAGGAAATGTTTCAGGTTGGTGGTTTTTTAAATTATGTTTCTCATCAATCCTATGCTTATGAATATTTTAAACCATTTATTACATAATGGTTGATATTAAGGTTTTAATCTTGTACTTGTTCATCTTTTGATGTCAGTTTGTTCAGAGGAAGAAAGGTCCATTGCATGGTAGCCTGGAACAACTTAAAAATTAATTGCGGGGCAACGAAATAGCCCAGTCTCAAAGCCCAGCCAGATATCCAGCTTTTGCTGCGTTTGTTTAAAATGATGCAAACTTAATAAAATCATGAACTGACATATGAATAACGGGTATTTTGCACTAATTTTCATCAAATTTGCAAGAACTGTAATGCTAACTTTTAAATAATTGATTAATTAAATTAAAATTACTTTAAATATTTTAGTCATCACTTACATCAACCATGTTTCTTGTTTGCTAAACAATAAAAGATTGGAAACAGATTTCAAAATTACTGCTTTCGTGTCATGTCCAAAATCAACTCTTTTTCAGATCAAACACAATTTCAGATCAATCCATTTACTTTTTGTAGGCTTTGCTATTTAATTGCGATAAATTGAATATAATACATTCTGTTTATTGTAGAAACAATGTTTCATATTGAGGTGCATGGTAATAATAGCATAACGGTTTCCCGTGATATTTTGTTCCAGCGATACGTACCACAGTACTTTTCCACTGTACCACTACTTTTTCAGTTACCGTCGGTAAGAAATGTACAGAAATTCCAGAGTAAACTTGTTACTAAAGAAAAAAAAATTCATTTTTCAGTTGCTTACTAGCTTATGTTAATGTGTGAAGTACATGCATTCGCATATTACAATTGAGAATCATTCTAAGATTTTTTGTTGGCATTGGTGTTGGCAATCCATTCCAGTGTTCTTGCCTATTGTATCAGTAGTGTCGCTAGTTTTGTGTATGCTTCAGTTTGAACACTTTCCATTTTTATCCACAAGCACTCTAATCTCACCACAATGTCTTTTAAATGGTGTCTGATATAATGTAAGCGGAATCATCCCACCTTAGTTATAGTGATTATATGACAATTTATCAACAATTAACAAACACATAGCAAATTCTTCTACAATAATATAAAGGACGGAGCATTTGATTTTTGTCGGTGGTTTGCTGCGATTTTTTTAAAGAACATTTCTGGGTGACCAATAAGCTTCAAAAAAACATTTGCTCAGATTTTTAGAAAAAGTACTAATTATCGCCTGTATATTTTCTTGATAACAAAAAATATCTGGAGATAAAAGAACACATGTCTTAGCTCGAAAGAAAAGCCTAGGCCCTGCCTTCAATAAAATGAAATAGTATGTCGCTGTGATATGTTTGGAAGAATATTGGTTATGGTTCAAGGCATTATTGTACAGGTAGTTTCTTTTACTGCAAAGGTGCAGTATACCAGTGTTATATTCATTTATTTGGCTCTTCCGCTCAATAATTGAAGCCTTTGAGAATGCAGTGTTTTTCAAAATTAAAGCTGTAGTTTTACAAGTGAGGTCAAGCCAGCAGGTTAGATTTAGCCACTGAACTGCTTACACGTAAAATAATGCAGTGAATTAGTGATCACATTCAATAATATATGATATGTTTCTTGTTGATTGTTTTCAAATGAAGCTATGCGTTAATGGATGCAGTAGTACTAGCCACAGGCATACTTTGTGAGGCTAGTTGGAATGACTTCAATCAGAGGTTCTACGTTTATTTTTTGCTACAGAGAAGATTGCAAAATTTAACAGTAAGAAATAATTAAAAATAGTTTTTAACAATATCATTTAGCCTATGGTTATAGTTTTACACACACGCACACACACACACACCTTTTCCCAGTTGGTGGTTTGGAAGGGCAGCAATATTTAGTCTCGAAATGGAAAAAGTGGGTCCCAATCGTCCCCACAGGTCAAAAATTAGGGTCATTTCGAAATAGGGGTTGCAAATACCTTTAACAGTTTTGTGTTTTTTTAAACAAATTCAAACACCTATCATTACCACAGGCATGCAGCTTGCGGATTTATTCATTTCTGCAATAAATATTCACTTTCCAGCATTATATGCACGAAATGACTCCTTGCAGAGTTAGACTCCTGCACGGTTTTTCACTTTTTTCCACATTTTCCTTATCAGCTCGAATTAGCTTGTCAATTTTTATAGAAAAAATGTAACAAACCATGATATAGTCTGACTCAGCAACGACTGATTCAAAGTATATAATTCTGAGAAAAGTGAATATTTGTTGCAGAAATTAATAAATCCACGACACTAGTATGAGACCTCAGCCGCCACCCCCCCCCCTAAAGTGAGCCTTCCATACTGGAATTTGAGTTCCTCACGCTTGAGTATCCATTTCCCTCTAGAACTTATTTTTGGACATTTGAGTCACTGATTTTTTCCTTCCTGTATGCTACTTTGGAAATAAATACAGGGGTGTTTTTTGCTGAATATGTAATCTTCTCTTTTTTATATTTTATATCAATGATCATCAACCGTGTGCTCTCGATTGGTGTCCAAGCTAATCAAAATCAGTAACACATTTCTGTCAGCCAATGAAATATATTGTTTTGTGCTTGTTTTGCAAGGAATGCACACTATTCAGTAAGCTTGGGATACGCTTGATTCAGTCAGTCTAAAATCAACCGATACAATTTTATCTTTATGTTCTTCTGTCCTGTTTAGCCGCCCTTTTTTTGTGCCCTGGAGGAAAATGTATTGTGCCAAGGATGAAAAACAAGAGTTATTGGCGCAATAGCTGCAGTGATTTATTAAAATTTACTGACAGTTAAGATTAGTCAGATCATGTTGTTCAGTGTACATCAGCTGGAAACGCCATGAAAGGTCATTAAAAATCACCAGATGGTATCTGACATCAGACCAGTATAAACTCCACACTGAATCCGGTAAAAGAAAGACGATATCTATCAAAGTCCAGGCGATGGAAAGGTTGATGGCTGTGAGAACCTTCTTGCTGCAAATGATGAAGAAATATGCACGTGAGTATTGACATAGTGACATGATGGATAGGGTAAAAGATACAAGTATTGATGTCATGACATGAGGGATAAGGTAAAAAATACACGTAGCAGGTTAAAGCTCAACGTTTAAAAAAAATGTTTTTAAAGATCCTATGCTAGATTGAATTCTGGTAAAAAAAAAGAAAGTGCTATTGGCTATGTTTGGTAATTAGAACATGTATGTGCTTTAATATAAAATACAGCCATCTTTGTTTAATAACAATTCCATTACACCGGACAATCATTTTGTTTGATAAGTATTTCGAGACAGGTCTTTGTTTATGATATCTGGAAAGTCGTACAGCTGAACATTATCTTGTTAGAAACGAAAGTATCAGTGGCCATAATTAAGAGGCTTGATTTAATCTGTTAAAAAAAATTTACAATACATTTCAATAAAAATAGTTAATTAAATTCATCAAATACTTTAAAACCTACAACCATTGAGTGATTCATTACTTAAGTAGTAAAAAACCTCCCAAAATGATGTACCTACTTTTATATGCTCTTCTGCAGTCATATTGAAAAAAAAATGAATGTCAATAGTAAGCACTTGAGAGGTAATCACAACAAACAAAGAAAAAATGCAGAGGGAATTAATTCAGTGTATGTTTTTATGTCATGGAATTTTGTTTCAGCGGAGTATATATTAAGTTGATCTGGCCATATCATGATAACAGGCATAATTAAAAGTCATATTTCATGTTTTTCTGTTAATTCTAGGTGAGGAGCCGCGGTGGCTCAGTGGTTAGAGTTACCGAAAGGGTGCGGGTTCGAATCCTACCATAGGACCAGCCCTGGTCAGCTACTGTGGTGTGTCCTTGGGCAAGGTACTTTACTCCAATTGCCTCGACACTAAATAACCAACTTGTGTTGCTGTGCCGTAAAGCACCAACACCAATTCTAGGTGGACAAGCTGTTGCATTAAGACTTGGGAGGCAACTTAGAAATGTCAGCACAGCTGTACAACATCACATACAAGACTGTAATGTATCGGAAGGATGCAAATTACCATTACCAGAAATGCTGGACCGGTGTGAGGAGCAAATCCAACTAATTGGCTGCAACAAGAAGAGCACAACTTGTTTTTATATGAAGCAACATGAAGCAGTCCAGACTTCACTTGAGAGATCAGACAGTTAGGTGGACAGGGCTGTCATGCTCTTGGAGGGCTTAAATATAGAGAGGAGTATTCTTTTTCTGAGGAATATGTCCTCTCATGTAGGCCGTGTGAATGCAATTCCTTGACATTTCAACCAGAAATAACAATTGGTCTGGCGAAGTGTGGACCAAGAAATTTCCTCTATTTTTGACAACCTATTATCAGGCTAGCATCTTCTCGAAGCGTTAGATGTCGAAAGGTCTGAATGGATGGATTCAAACCATTCTTCAGATGAGGTTGATGACATTGAGATTGATGTTTAAATTCCTGCTCCTGTCTTGGTTCAGAGAGAATACTAGTTTTGTATGAAATTGGTTAAGTTCACCTGCAGCACTCTAAGTGGAAACTCTCATTTCCTTCTAGATTTCATTTCGAACCTTCAAGATTTCGGGATAACTATTTTCATCATAAATGTTGGCTGGATTGCAAACACTTTATTATCTCTTAAATCAACAAGATTTTGTGATGGTTGCTCATTTAAGTAAGAAAAAGCAAAATTTAGAATGCTTCAAACATAATAAACAATCTTTAAACTCTAAGAAAATAATATTTTTAAAATTTTGAATCTGCAAAGCTATTCTGAACGTTTGCTTATTACCAGATGTACATATTGAATTTAGAGACATTGACCTGTATTAATTCTAACTTAGTGAACTAATTGACTGTTTGCACCATAAATGTTGTCTGGATTGCAAGCAGTTCATCTTTATCATCTCTTAAATCCTTCCGATTTTGTAGTGGTTTCTCATCTAAGTGACAGTGATAAAAGCTATGGCAAGAGATAAAATGTAAACACTAAATTTTGCACTATAAATTATCAAAATACAGTAAACATTATTTATGATGTTTCACAGGGGACTGAAATTTTTTTAGTGTTATAACCGAGAAACATTATATCCAAATTCGTTGCTTATTTTTCAGAATGTTTATGTTTGTGTCCATGTTGATGTACTTGTCGATGATGTTGGACATGTAGTAAAAAGTTTTACCATCCGTTGAAAGTGTCAACATGTACATGTACCTGCCGAAAAGAAATTGCCAATAGTCATAACTTTTATTAATCGGAGATGTTTCTTTTATATATTTTAAAGTCATGCAAATGTTTATAAAGAATATCAGGTGTGTCACTCTGAGCTTGTAGGTACAGTCTGTTATATGTTTTGATACCTAGAACCTCGCTGGCCCCAGGTACAATGGCTGGTACTAAGATATCACCGTCCTTGTCACTTCCAGTAGCAGAGAAATCGGTCGCTTCCCGGCAATCACTAATTTCACAAACAATATCTTCAATTGTTGGTATCGCAAATGTGACAATATCACTTTCAGAATTAATATGATCCGAGAAATCAACATCCTTGTTACCAGACCCAAGGTGCTTAACGCGTTTCGCGCCATAGCACGGAGAATATCATCATCCTTATCACTGCTATTGACGTATGTTTGCTCGCTAAACCCCGCCTTAGCAAAACAGTTTGCAAAACACTCTGTGGAAAATCACGACATGCACGATAAACCACATTGATTGCGGACAATACATTTATTTCACACAATATTTTTGTGAAGATTCATGAGGTATATTTGGATTATAGTACACCGATACTTTGACTTCACATTTAAGATGACTTCTTGAAACATGAGGGAGATTTACTTCAAGCTGTACAAAATTATTCCACATACAGGTATGGAACGATACCTAAAGGATATTTCTAAATTATTTGGTAAACAAATTACAAAACAAAACATTTCTTTTCATGTTTTAATTCCACTGAACCAGCAACAGGTGATTCTGAATTACCGATTATGAATGAGGTGTGATTATCAAGCTTTTGTTACCTTGCACTTTTGATACGCTTTTGTTATTTAGCGATTATCAATGAGGTGCGATTATCATGCCTTGTTACCTGGCGCCTTTGTTATTTTAGGTGACCATCATTGTTTACATGGCTTCAGCGCTTCAGGTGATAAAAACATTATAATTGAACTAATTTCTCTAATGGACAACTCAAATCAAACGCTATAACCAATTAAACAGTGTAAGAAAGGAACATTATAACAAAGCCTTTGGAATATATAGTAATTCAAAATTTAGCTGGGGAAATTAAACTCTAATGCTCTGACAGAGTAAGCATTTTGTCCAAGAATGTAATAAACAGTCTTTATATAGTTTTGTAGTGATGTGAAATCAACAATGAAATTGATCATTGAAATGTTTTGCGGTTGGGTCGTTTTCTGCAAAATTCTTTTGCCTGTAGAGTCACATGACTGTTATGTAAATATTTTCACAGCCATCATTGAAAACTAAGTTATTGTGACCTGTATTTAATGGTTTGCAATCGAACCATATTGATATTTATGGTTTTCTTCTTTACCTCTTGAAAAAGAGCTAAATGATGTCAGCCTTATAAACCTTGTTTTGAAAGTTAGAGTGTATTTGTAGATTTTATAGTACTTTCTATTCATTCAGAACATAGTGAATTCATGTGTTTGTTAAAGAAGTGATAGTCTGTCAAAAGTGTTCTTATGTGATCTCAGAAATTAAATTGTTTTGAAAAGTGAATAAAATACACCATTGTAACTTGTTGTTTTTAATAGTCTTAATATGCATTTGTTTGTATATATTTATAATCCCTATCATTTATAAAGTTAAATTTTCTTTCATGTACTTCCACAGTCGCGCATTATTGTATTGGCATGATTATTCATAAGATTAACACTTCTTCACTCATTGTTAATTATGGTTGATATTAAATGATGTGAGTATCACCTTTACCAGTGCCATAACTATTTAGCCATAACAGAATTAAAACATCCGATATGTATTCTCTACATTGTAGAGTTACATTTTGCATACAGACTTTTTGAAATCATACTAGTATAGAAGCATCATTAATGTTTTTACTTGTGTGTTTGTTGTTTGAGAAACATTACCGAATAGTGACTGCAAGATAATGTGCTTATTATGTATTCTGATGTAATGTAATTATTGCGTTTAGTGATTTATTGCTGTGCATCACCTCCATATTGAAAAAAATCTGTTTATAACCCAGTTTTGTACCGCATGCAATGATTATTTACTCTTTGAATCATATGTATTGAAATGCAAATGTTTCTACTATGTGTTATGGTGTGTGTGTGTGTGATAAAATTGATTAAAATTTAAGTGAATGCATCTCTCAATCATAATAAATATCCAATCATAAAATATTGATGTAACAAACAAACAAAAATTGTCACTAAAGGGTTCTACATTCTCATTGTGCTTTAATTTGTCATTTTGTGACTCGTCATGCAGAAAAATCTTGGTCAGACAATTTTGTTCCCCATATATATTTAACATGCATGTATCTATATTACAACAAACATGTTTGTAATTGCATCGGCTTTTATATAATCCTTTCTTTATTATTTTGCTCCAGATCTGAACTTTCTGAATGAGTTCTTTCTTTTCTGTGTTTATTTTTTGAATGTCTGTGAGCCAATTGTTCCTTTACTTTGTTTAAATTTTAATAAAAAGAAACATTTAAACTTCGTATACTCCTAAAAACATTCTCTCATACATTTCATTTATTTACATACATTTTTGGGTAGAATGCTATTGTCATCATCATCACATTATTTAAAAGTATGCATTTCAGAGTTAATAAACTCTGCTAAATAACATTTTTGCACACCTTACGATAATGCAATTGTTAAGCTCTGACATTCAGTATGTCCATAATTGTGACCATCTTGAAAATCTTGCTACCGATATTACTCCTGAATGGATGGTTATATAAGCATATGTTTTTTAAAAAAAGACTCGTTACAATATCTAGTTGGATCTTGGATTCCTGGAATTTTTTTTCAACCAGTACAACGTCAGTCCTTTTGAGGGACTCTTGTTAATATGTAGTGAGAAAGAAAAGTGCCAGTGAAAAAATTGTTCAGGATGATTACTGCCAGCATCTCAAAAGGTTTCCATTTTGTGTCACTCTTTGGATAACAAGTTTGCACATTTTCTCAGAAAAACTTTGTCTTTAACTATAACCAGTATATACGTATTTGAAAATAAATACAAATTAGCTATAATACACGTTCAGCAAGGCCCACACGCCTCTACTATTTTGGTATTATTTAATCATTACTTAGGATCTTCTAAATTTGTAACATTGTTAGCTTTACTGGTGATAGACCAAAAGAGCTTATGGGATGACCTGTTGTCCAATCTGTCACACATGGCCACCACGGCAGTAATGTTGAAAATCTTGTTATTGCTACTCGTCTGAACCACAAAGTCGTATTGACATGGTGTTTTCACCAGAAGACTTCTTACGATGACTAGTTGGTCCTAAATCAAAATGGTGCCCGCCCGGACATCCATTATGGCCACCGTAGCGGCCATTTAGACAATCTTGGTTATGCTATTCCACCTTAATGGATGGTCATATCAACGCAGGGTTTTCACTAAAAGACGTCTTATGATATCTAGTTGTTCTTAATTGAAAATGGTGCCGATATGACATTCAATATGGCCACCACAGCAGCGATGTAGAAAATCTTGTTGTTGCTACTCATTCTGAACAGAAGTTATATCAGCATGGTGTATTCACTGTAGTGATCTGATATCCAATATGGCCGCAACAGTGGCCATCTTTAAAATCTTATCGCTACTCCTCCTAGCTGGAAAGGTATGTCAACACTTGGTTTTCACCAGAGGACTTCATATGATGTCTACTTGGTAATAAATGAAAATGGTGCCAATCTGACATCGAACATGGCAGCCATCTTGAAAATCTAGTTATTGCTACTCCTCCTAAATATAGAGTCAAATAATACTAATTATGATATCTCGTTGGTCATGAATGAAAATGGTGCCAATATGATCCCAAATATGACTGCAACAATGAAAATATTGAAAATCTTGTCACGAATTCTCCTGCATGGATGGTCATATCAACAGAAGAATATCAGAGATGGTTTAATCACTCAGCAGTTAAAAAGCAAAAAATGTCTTATCTTGAATTCCTGGACATTTTTTGCGGAGAGTAGAGCATCAGTCCCTTTTAGAGACTCTTGTATTTGCAAAGTAACACTTTATAATCGTCGACATGAAACTAAATTCGATTTACTAATAGAATTGAAAACAATTCAAAATTTTTACATGTGTCGTGTTCAAGTGCGTAAGCCTCACATCGTGCTTTCATGTAATGTTATATATATATATATATATATATATATATATATATATATATATATATATATGTGTGTGTGTGTGTGTGTGTGTGTGTGTGTGTGTGTGGTTCATTATGACAGGTCGCCACTCGGGAACGTCTTTACGTACTACGACAGTTTAGTGAGGCAGTACACACACCTCCGATGTTCCATGTTTTACTACGCTGGCATTAACCTTTATCAACATGCTGCACAAGTTTCCAACTGTAAGAGTGCAGGCTGCAATTGAATCTATTTACATCAAGCAGGAGCACCTAGCCCTACTAGACTGAGTTCAAGCCTATACAAAGGAAAAACCCATCTGCTTCAAAAGTGCTGCCCTTATATGCAAGAACAAATATCATTGTTTCTGGGGGCAGTTGCATGTTAAGCGTGGAAAGCTTCTGGCCCCCAATGACATGAGTACATGCTCAAGCCCGAATATTGGATCTTGTTATTATTTTGGAAGAGATTTGCACAGTCCCCTCCATATTTCGCGAGACTTTTTTCTAGTGGCTAGAGCTGCGGAGAGTTCAAGTCGTCTGCTGTGTTGACCAAGGTCAACAACTGCCCATGGCTATAAATTTGCCGCATTCTGGCTGCGCGAGTATATCGACCACTACCAACAACTAGAGAATTACTACCGCGCCAAGGACAAGGCCCTAAAAAACCTTAACAGAGGGTACATCTCACATCTGTCAGTATCCAGTGCCCTTCCCACTGGCGATCCTTTCTGAAGCAGTGGAAGTCCGCTGACTTCGGTACAGCGGTGCGTGATAGGACCCACCAAGTCTTATTTGAGCGACACTTAAAACACTTTCCAGACACGCCGGGCTCTCTCTTGTACCGCCTACAGGAAACCGGTGCCAATAAATCTTTGTTACCGTTCCAAGAACAATCGAGCTGCGGGAGCTTGTGATTAACGACATCGTCGACGTGATCGTTGCAGCCGCTGAGCGTGCTGTCAGCTTCTCGTTCCGACACAGCACAGACTGGCGTTTTGGCTATGTAATTACTGTGCACAGCTCCCAGGACAGACCATAAAAAACCCGCGCAAGGTCTGGATGGTAAACGACTAACTTCAGTCGTCCAACCTCACATAGTTGGCTGTGTCCAGCGTGAAATACCTGTCTCAACTCGAGCGTGTTACTGCTCTACCCGCTGAGGGGGAGCCAACCGAGCTGGACATCCTCAAGGCTATACAGAAAAAGCTCATTGTATATAATTACTAAGACCAATCCCGTGCTGGTACTAGTTTCCGCTCGGCCTTCAGAACGACAAGAACGCTCAAAGTCGACAACCTACTCTGCCATAAGCGGCAGCAAAATAACCGCTGTGCCGCCTGCAATATCGACATGTTCTAGAAATACGAGCCAAATCACACTCATCAGTTTAGTGTGGACCGCCTGGAGAACGCCAGAGGACATTGAAAGGGCAATGAAGTTGCGGCGCTTTGTCAGCGGGAACCGCGGGAAAGACTGCTAACATAAGTGCGAGCGCCATTTTAGCGGAAATCGCTGGAAGAGTCGGAACGACAGACGGCGGGCTTTGACTTCCGTAACGTGCATGTTGACCGAGGACTCGGCCCCCTGATAGTTATGTGCCAAAAGGCACATTCTGCAGTTATTCACGCGAAAACGCGCGCTTAGAGCATGCGCCGTCGGTGCTTAGCAGTTATATAGTACGGACAAGCCGGTCTTTGCAACAACACGCTCGAGCCTGTAGAACCCTACAGAATACACCGAGTCGGTGGCGCAGCGTTGCCCTCCTTCCAACTCTCCCGGTGAATATAGGTACCGCACCAAGGTATTTGAGAGCAAACGTTGCTCTTCAAGACCGACAGTGTGGGCTACGTCTGATGTGTGCAGACGTACCGCGCGCTGTCGTTTCACGAATAGCATCAATAGATCTCATGCCAGTATGTCGCGTTATCTCGCCGCTTAAGGCGGCCACAACGGCTGGCAGCCGCCAAACTCACTCCGGTCAACGCGCACTTGTCTCTGCTGAAAGCAGCATCTCTGGGCGTACAGGTGTCCAAAATGTCTCTTGGCCAAAGTGCAGTTAAACATGCTTCACAATGCCCTGCGTGTGGTGGTTGCCGGCCTCCCTCTGCCTAACCTGCACACCGTTCTTGGCCAAGAGTTGCAGCGCGGCGCCCATAAACTCCCGGCTGGCGTCAACCTGCAGGAAACTGGACCATTGTAGATACGTGCCAAAGCGTCGGCAACTTTGGAAGTCTCCTTTTTGGACAAGGGCTAGGCATCCTTGTAACGACTGGCCACACCAACCATGGTCAGCGAATTCTTGTACATATATCGCCCAACCTGGTCGTGTGGCAGAAACAGGAGGTCGGCCTGGTGCACATCGTTAGAGCTGAAACATTAAATCGCTGTCGGGGTATTTTGCTAGCAGGTAAAAATAACACATGACCTGCTTTTCTAGCCACGCCCTGGCAGCATATTGTGAGATTTTGGCGGCTTCTGCGAGCTTCTTGACAGTTGCCACGCACTTACAGTAACATTGCGGGCTCTAATACTTCTCAGAAAGCTTAGTAGCCTATATGTTTTGTGGTTTTAACAAGTTTAGCAGCTTGCCGTACTTTGTTGCTTCGACACCTCTTAAGCTACAAACGAGCAGATCGCACTTCAATTTGTTGTTTATGACCTCTGATCGCATGCATATGGCGCCCGCCCACCACCTCATGGCTTTCATGTCGCCCTTTAGGAGCCAGCAGCCGAGACGTTTGTCGACTGTGGTGCCCTGGATATGGTTTAGGTCTTGGATCAGGTCCACCTCCGATTTTTACCGGTCACTGATTTGTTGCGGCTGTGCGATAACGCCAGGTCGTGTCGGTAGCACGCTGCATCTATACAGTTTATTTGGGCCTTAGGTCTAGTCGAATCTGAAGCTTTCTGCCTGGTCTGCAATCGATAGGCGTATTCAAACGACCTTAAATCTCATCATAGATCCCATTCAGGTTCTGCTCGAGAATATCGCATTTTCGCACAGGATTCACAATTTCAAAAAAGGCATCCCCTGACTTTTCCCACTGGTTATCCTTATTAAAAATTGAACGTGTATATCCTAGAGGAGGTTTAAAGAACCTACAATTTTCTTTGTTTTTCGATCTAAATAATTGGGGTTGATTTGAGTTTGAGAGTACACAACAAGGCCTTACTTCTGATGTTATCTCATAGAAGATTGCTAGATCTGAAGACGTTTTTCACTTCCTGAACATCAGAGGTAAATGTTTTAGAAAAGCTTTGAATTTTATAAATTTTATCATTTCCTTTTTTTTATTTCATAAGTGCACTTTAATCGCTGTCGTTTCATTTCACGACGAACTTGAACAGTTTGTGAGAGTTAGCATGATCAAACTTCTAAGTTGGGTGGTGGTGGATGGGCTTAACTCTTAAACATTTCGTCGGGCAAAAAAAGTAAAACTCAAATTCTAACACTACCATAAAACCTGAAGCATTCTTCACGCACATACAGCAGGATAGCAGGATTACGGACTGTTGCTTAGTACCGCTTCTTTAATTGCTATAGGTTTGTCCAGGTAATCTACATAAGAATTTATATCAGAATTATCAACATCACTGTCAAATATACCGTCATGTCAAACATCAATTTCAACAAATATTGATTGGGAATAAACGAAACAAATCTTCTATATGTAAACAATGGCCGTATTGTTTGTTCCTTTTATTGATATGCCTAATTTCGGATCAAATTTGTTTAGGTTGTTGCCTCTTTACATTACAGATTTATTTCCCTTTGTCTGCAAGATAGGTGTATCTAGCCTGTCTTGTTACATCGTTTCAGTGCGTTCGTGCCGCAACGAAATGAAGCAATTAATAGTGCAATCATTTATATAATATGTGTTTCTCATCTTGTTCAATTCTTGCTTGGCGGTTTGACACTCATTATAAAACCAATTGAATGCGTTTGAAAATCATCTTTTTAAATTTCGATTAATCTTTAAAACTCGTAAAAGTTCAAAAACGTTTTGATATAACAAGTTGTAAAGTCTTTAATAATATAATTTATATCAACAGCATCACAAACATCGTCATTGTATAAACCTTGAACAATGGTATATATTTCATGTAGATATGATAAAATAGATTCTAAAATTTACCAGTTCTGTCTTCGCTTTTTCATAAGCGCATAAGCTAACCGGAATAAGCATATATCACATAGGAAAACATATATTCATCTATATCCTTGCAACTGTATTCCTATTCATCGCAAATCATTATATTTACTTGGATACTACATTTTCCTTCGAATCACAAATGTTGCAATTATGGATTAAAAAAATGAGATTGGAGTGCCAACAAATACTTTATTATAGACAATTGAAAAAGACGCTTTTTACAGTAACGAAAAAAACTTAAAGGGTTAAAAATATTTGTATAATAAATCAATATGAATATTCCAAGACAAATAATGTAGCTCAGAAGATCAAATTAACCAAATGAACGTAATAATTTTTCTGTAAGTTTATATTTGAATGAGCTAACTTTTTTCTTTATTTCACAATTTTTCATTTCCTTCCTCACAACTTTAAAATAATAGAGTCTTCTTCCCGCAATTGTCTAGATCTTTCCTCTTGAATAGTTTTCCACCTATTTGAGAAATAGTCGTAATTTGTGGCTAGATCAAATGGTTCTGACAAGCGCGAAGGTATTCAAGTGTAGTGTTCACAGTTTATCAGCCAACACATCTATTTGAGGCAGGTAATTATCGGACGAGATCCACTGATCCTTTTAAAGCAGCGACAAAGCCACCGATGACATCGCTGATAAAAATTTTATTTGCGATATCAGACATACTGCCTCTTTGTAGTACTGAAAAAACTTGAAATGTTTCATTTCAAAAGCTGATGACAATATAATGAATGTTCACTCTATATAAAGTAATTCAGTAAGACATGTTGCAGACTTTTTGAAGATTGAA
The DNA here is from genome assembly GCA_029931535.1 of Margaritifera margaritifera. Taxonomy (NCBI): domain Eukaryota; kingdom Metazoa; phylum Mollusca; class Bivalvia; order Unionida; family Margaritiferidae; genus Margaritifera; species Margaritifera margaritifera. Next base: position 4,286,059 of record JAQPZY010001627.1, on the reverse strand, counting down.
TCAAAGCAAAAGCCCATAAAACGAGGCTTTAGCTGTATACTGGTTATTGTAATCACGATCTGAACTCTTACCGTCACAGTAAAGGAGGTAAAGACAAAACACTTGAACAGTGAACAATAACATTTTGAATCTATCATACGCATTAGCCGTCTTTGAAACATGTAACTCATTGTTTAAGATATGATTTACCTGTGGGTCACATGCCTTATATACTTTGCGAAATATATAATTAATTAATTAATTCAAGAGAAAAAGACACAATTCCATTCTCATCATTTAGATTCTGCTCGAGAATATCGAATTTTCGCACAGGATTCACAATTTCAAGAAAATGGGTCCCCTGACTTTTCCCACTGGTTATTCTTGTTATGAAAAAGGGAATATGTATGTCCTAGAGGAGGTTTAAAGAACCTACAATTTTCTTTGTTTTTCGATCAAAATAATTGGGGTTGATTTGAGTTTGAGAGTGCACAGCAAGGCCTTACCTCTGATGCTATCTCATAAAAGATTGCTAGCTGAAGACGTTTTTCACTTTCTGAACATCAGAGGTTAATGTTTTACATAAGCCTATTATTTAAAAAAAATTTAATCTTCTTTTTTTATTTCATAAGTGCACTTTAATCGCTGTCGTTTCAATTCACGACGGACTTGAACAGTTTGTGAGAGTTAGCATGATCAAACTTCTAAGTTGGGTGGTGGTGGATGGGCTTAACTCTTAAACATTTCGACGGGCAAGAAAAGTAAAACTCATATTCAAACACTACCATAAAACCCGAAGCATTCCTCACGCACATACAATAGGATGGTAGGATTACGGTCTGTTGCTTAGTACCGCTTATCTTAGCATTGCAACACACACAGGTCAAGTTTCAATTTTATCTTTTTTTCTGCCAAAATGTTTAAGAGTCCTCGACCTCTCCAACCCCTTCAACTTAGATGTTTGCCCTTGAATGACGAATTTCTTTAAATCCCCATACCTTTTGAAGTACATCATGGATTGCCTCGATAATCGCATAGTACATACTGCTAGGTCAAGTTAGATGCATCTTACTGATATGTATCCCTGACTGACCTAGAAGTTTTCCCTTAAATTAAGAACGAACATGGTTTCATCTTTACTATATAAGCAAAGGTATCCATGTTCTTTTTATTCTCTTCTTGTTTATTTTGTACTTTAATTTCTGACCTGAGGAAGCAATAATAATGAGAAACATTATAAAAGCATCTGTTTTCAACTCAATACGGTAAAATACCTTGACCTTAATCTTGGATATCATACAAGAAAAATCTGCTGGTTGATCCCTTTTCAAACTGTTCATAACGGATACCGCTTCTTTAATTGTTATATCTTTGTGCAGGTCCTCTACATAAGAATTTCTATCAGAATTATCAACATCACTGCCAAATATACCGTCATGTCAAACATCGATTTCAACAAATATTGATTTGAAATAAACGAAACAAATCTTCTATATGTAAACAATGGCCGTAGTGTTTGTTCCTTTTATTGATATGCCTAATTTCGGATCAAATTTGTTTAGGTTGTTGCCTCTTTACATTACAGATTTATTTCCCTTTGTCTGCAAGATAGGTGTATCTAGCCTGTCTTGTTACATCGTTTCAGTGCGTTCGTGCCGCAACGAAATGAAGCAATTAATAGCGCAATCATTTATATAATATGTGTTTCTCATCTTGTTCAATTCTTGCTTGGCGGTTTGACACTCATTATAAAACCAATTGAATGGGTTTATAAATCACCTTTTTAAATTTCGATTAATCTTTTTAACTCGACAAAGTTCAAAAACGTTTTGATATAACAAGTTGTAAAGTCTTTAATAATATAATTTATATCAACAGCATCACAAACATCGTCATTGTCCAAAACTTGAACAATGGTATATATTTCATGCAGATGTGATAAAATAGACTCTAAAATTTACCAGTTCTGTCTTCGCTTTTTCATAAGCGCATAAGCTAACCGGAATAAGCATATATCACATAGGAAAACATATATATTCATCTATATCCTTGTAACTGTATTCATATTCATCGCAGATCATTATATTTGCTTGGATTTCGCATTTTCCTTCGAATCACAAATGTTGCAATTATGGGTAAAATAATTGAGATTGGAGTGCCAACAAATACTTTATTATAGACAATTGAAAAAGAAGCTTTTAACATTAACGAAAAAAACTTAAAGGGTTCAAAATATTTGCATAATAAATCAATATGAATATTCCTGTACAAATAATGTAGCTCAGAAGATCAAATTAACCAAATGAACGTAATAATTTTTCTGTAAGTTTATATTTGAATGAGCTAACTTTTTTCTTTATTTCACAATTTTTCAATTTCTTCCTCACAACTTTTAAATAATAGAGTCTTCTTCCCGCAATTGTCTAGATCTTTCCTCTTGAATAGTTTTCCACCTATTTGAGAAATAGTCGTAATTTGTGGCTAGATCAAATGGCTCTGACAAGCGCGCAGGTATTCAAGTGTATTCTTCACAGTTTATCTGCCAACACATCCATTTGAGGCAGGTAATTATCAGACGAGATCCATTGATCCTTTTAAAGCAGCGACAAAGCCACCGATGACATTGCTGATAAACATTTTATTTGCGATATCAGACAAACTGCCATTTTGTAGTACTGAAAAAACTTGAAATGTTTCATTTTAAAAGCTGATGACAATATAATGAATGTTCACTCTATATAAAGTAATTCAGCAAGACATGTTGCAGACTTTATGAAGATTGAATCAAAGCAAAAGCCCATAAACCGAGACGTTAGCTTTATACTGGTTATTGTAATCACGATCTGAACTCTTACTGTCACAGTAAAGGACGTAAAGACAAAACACTTGAACAGTGAACAATAACATTTTGCATCTATCATACGCATTAGCCCTCATTGAAACATGTAAATCATTAAGATATGATTTACCTGTGGGCCAGATGCCTTATATACTTTGGGAAATATAAAATTCATTAATTTAATTCAGGAGAAAAAGACACGATTCCATTCTCATCATTTAGGTTCTGCTCGAGAATATCGAATTTTCGCACAGGATTCACAATTTCAAGAAAAGGGATCCTCTGACTTTTCCCACTGGTTATTCTTGTTATGAAAAAGGGAACGTGTATATCCTAGAGGAGGTTTAAAGAACCTACAATTTTCTTTGTTTTTCGTTCTAAATAATTGGGGTTGATTTGAGTTTGAGAGTGCACAGCAAGGCCTTACTTCTGATGTTATCTCATAGAAGATTGCTAGATCTGAAGACGTTTTTCACTTCCTGAACATCAGAGGTAAATGTTTTAGAAAAGCTTTGAATTTTATAATTTTTTTAATTTTCTTTTTCTATTTCATAAGTGCACTTTAATCCCTGTCGTTTCATTTCACGACGGACTTGAACAGTTTGAGAGAGTCAGCATGATCAAACTTCTAAGTTGGGTGGTGGTGGATGGGCTTAACTCTTTAACATTTCGACGGGCAAGAAAAGTAAAACTCATATTTAAACACTACCATAAAACCCGAAGCATTCCTCACGCACATACAGTAGGATAGCAGGATTACGGAATGTGGCTTAGTACCGCTTAAGCTTAGTATTGCAACACACACAGGTCAAGTTTCAGTTTTATTTTTTTTCTGCCACAATATTTAAGAGTCCTCGACCTCTCCCACCTCTTCAACTTAGACGTTTGCCCTTGAATGACAAATTTTGTTAACTCTCCATACCTTTTGAAGTACATCATGGACTGGCTCGATAATCGCATAGTACATAATGCTAGGCCAAGTTAGATGCATCTTACTGATATGTAACCCTGACTGACCTAGAAGTTTTCCCTTAAATTTAAAACGAACTTGGTTGCATCTTTACTATATAAGCAAAGGTATCCATGTTCTTTTTATTCTCTTCTTGTTTATTTTGTACTTTAATTTCTAACTGACCTGAGGAAACAATAATAATGAGAAACATTATAAAAGCATCTGTTTTCAACTCAATATGGTAAAATACCTTGACCTTAATCTTGGATATCATACAAGAAAAATCTGCTGGTTGATCCCTTTTCAAACTGTTCATAACGGATACCGCTTCTTTAATTGTTATATGTTTGTGCAGGTCCTGTGCATAAGAATTTATATCAGAATTATCAACATCACTGTCAAATATACCGTCATGTCAAACATCGATTTCAACAAATATTGATTGGGAATAAACGAAACAAATCTTCTATATGTAAACAATGGCCGTATTGTTTGTTCCTTTTATTGATATGCCTAATTTCGGATCAAATTTGTTTAGGTTGTTGCCTCTTTACATTACAGATTTATTTCCCTTTGTCTGCAAGATAGGTGTATCTAGCCTGTCTTGTTACATCGTTTCAGTGCGTTCGTGCCGACACGTAATGAAGCAATTAATAGTGCAATCATTTATATAATATGTGTTTCTCATCTTGTTCAATTCTTGCTTGGCGGTTTGACACTCATTATAAAACCAATTGAATGCGTTTAAAAATCACCTTTTTAAATTTCTTTTAATCTTTTTAACTCGACAAAGTTCAAAAAAGTTTTGATATAACAAGTTGTAAAGTCTTTAATAATATAATTTATATCAACAGCATCACAAACATCGTCATTGTCCAAACCTTGAACAATGGTATATATTTCATGCAGATGTGATAAAATAGACTCTAAAATTTACCAGTTCTGTCTTCGCTTTTTCATAAGCGCATAAGCTAACCGGAATAAGCATATATCACATAGGAAAACATATATATTCATCTACATCCTTGCAACTGTATTCCTATTCATCGCAAATCATTATATTTGCTTGGATACCGCATTTTCCTTCGAATCACAACATTGCATCCATGAGTAAAAAATTTAGAATGAAGTGCTAACATATACTTCATTATATTAAATTGAAAAAGAAGCTTTTTACAGTAACGAAAAAACTTAAAGGGTTCAAAATATTTGCATAATAAATCAATATGAATATTCCTGTACAAGTAATTTAGCTCAGAAGATCAAATTAACCAAATGAACTTAACAATTTTGTTGTAAGTGTATATTTGAATCAGCTAACCTTTTTCTTTATATCACAATTTTTCATTTCCTTTCTCACAACTTTTAAATAATGGAGTCTTCTTCCCGCAATTGTCTAGATCTTTCCTCTTGAATAGTTTGCACCTATTTGAGAAATAGTCGTAATTTGTGGCTAGATCAAATGGCTCTGACAAGCGCGCAGGTATTCAAGTGTAGTCTTCACAGTTTATCAGCCAACACTTCCATTTGAGGCAGGTAATTATCAGACGAGATCCACTGATCCTTTTAAAACAGCGACAAAGCCACCGATGACATTGCTTGTAAAAATTTTATTGGCGATATCAGACAAACTGCCACTTTGTAGTACTGAAAAAACTTGAAATGTTTAATTTCAAAAGCTGATGACAATATAATGAATGTTCACTCTATATCAAATATTTCAGCAAGACATGTTGCAGACTTTTTAAAGATTGAATCCAAGTAAAAGCCCATAACACGAGGCTTTAGCTTTATACTGGTTATTGTAATCAAGATCTGAACTCTTACCGTCACAGTAAAGGATGTAAAGACAAAACACTTGAACAGTGAACAATAACATTTTGCATCTATCATACGCATTAGCCGTCTTTGAAACATGTAACTCATTGTTTAAGATATGATTTACCTGTGGGTCACATGCTTTATATACTTTGCGAAATATATAATTCATTAATTTAATTCAGGAGAAAAAGACACGATTCCATTCTCATCATTTAGGTTCTGCTCGAGAATATCGCATTTTTGCACAGGATTCACAATTTCAAGAAAAGGTATACCCCTGACTTTTCTCACTGGTTATCCTTGTTATGAAAAAGGGAACGTGTATATGCTAGAGGAGGTTCAAAGAACCTATAATTTTCTTTGTTTTTCGATCTGAATGATTGGGGTTGATTTGAGTTTTACTTCTGTTGTTCTGTCATAGAAGATTGCTGACTCTGCAAGACTTATTTAATTCCTAAACTTTAGAGGTACATTTTTTTAGAAAAGCTTTTAAATTTATACATTTTTATATTGTCTTTTCCTATTTCATAAGTGCACTTTAATCCTGCCGTTTCAATTCACGACGGACTTGAAAAGTTTGTGAGAGTTAGCATGATCAAACTTCTAAGTTGGGTTGTGGTGGATGGGCTTAACTATTTAACATTTCGACGGGCAAGAAAAGTAAAATTCAAATTCAAACACTACCATAAAACCCGAGGCATTCCTCACTAACAGGAGGTAGGATAGTAGGATTATGGACTGTGGCTTAGTATCACTTAAGCTTAGTATCGCAACACACACAGGTCAAATTTCAGTTTTACTTTTTTCCTGTCAAAATGTTTATGAGTCCCTGACCTCTCCCACCCCTTCAACTCAGACGTTTGCCCTTGAATGACGAATTTCGTTAACTCTCCATACCTTTTGAAGTACATCATGGATTGGTTCGATAATCGCATAGGACATAATGCAAGGCCAAGTTAGATGCATCTTACTGATATGTAACCCTGACTGACCTAGAAGTTTTCCCTTAAATTTAGAACAAAGATTTGTTTCATCTTGTTTCATTTTTACTATATAAGCAAAAGTAACCACGTCCGTTTTACTCTCTTCTTGCATATTGAGTCCATTTATTTCTAATTTAATTGAGGAAACAATAATAATGGGAAACATTATAAAAGCATCTATTTTCAACTCAATACTTTGAAATTTCTGAACATTAATCTTGGATATCAATCAAGAAAAATCTGCTGATTGATCTCTTTTCAACATTTTCATAACAGATACCGCTTCTTTAATTGTTATAGGTTTGTCCAGGTCCTCTGCATAAGAATGTATATCTGAATTATCAACATCACTATCAAATATACCGTCATGTAAAACATCGATTTTAACAAATATTGATTTGAAAAAAACGAATAATCTTAAATATGTAAACCATGGCCGTATTGTTTGTTCCTTTTATTGATATGCTTAATTTCGGATTAATTTGTTTAGGTTGTTGCCTCTCTACATTATAGATTTATTTCTGATCTAACAAAGGTTTAAAATCTTAAATACTATAATTTATATCAACAGTATCACAAACATCACCATTGTCCTACTTTGGCAATGGTATATATTTGATGCAGATATGATAAAACAGTCTCTAAAATTCACCAGTTTATCATAATTCCACTAACTTTAACAATTTCCCTTCGAATTCTGTCCTCGCTTTTTAATAAGCACATACGCTAAACTGAAAAGGTGAATCAGAGCTGAACTAAACATTATGTTGATGTAATATCTCCAAATCATCCGTGAGATATAAAGGTAGATACTTTTCTATCAATATTTCTACATTATACATGAAGACAAATACATCAACAATAAGTTTAAACATGGGATGTTTTATTATCGCCATTTAAATGTGTATCGCGAGAGGCAATATTCCATCGAGTGATATGCAGGGGACACATCATCTGCAATCTGCAACTTTATTTGCGGACACTGACAGGTTTATGAAAAGACAATCCGTTATTATTTTTTAGGTGAAAGGGGTACATAATGCCTTGCATTTAAACAGAAGGTAGTAGTAAATTATCGTGAGGATATTTTTAGCAGATCCTTTTAAATGGTCTTCTTTGTCCGTACTAACTGCGGATAAAATCAAAATAATCATATTTTAAGAAATTTGTGTGAAAATATGACAATTCACTGTTTGAACTTTTTGCTTTTAAAACATAAAAATTCAATAAAATTAAGATAATTGTACCTAATTTTCATTCGTACTTACTTGTATAAACCATGATAGTTCCAGTGCATCCCGAGTGGAAAGTATTTTTGATTAAACAATTTGTTAGTCATCCAGTACGGGGATACCAGAATACTAAAACTTGGAAAAGAAAATAGTTGTGCAATCACTCTTAGGGTTGTTATTTTTCCCACAAATCAATTTGTAATGAACGCAGATCCTGAGCCTTGAGCGTTGCGCGAGCTCAATTGCTTAGCAAGCGAAACGGCAAAGTAGCCCAATGGACACATTAGGCGTCACCCAAACGTAAGCAAGAATAAACAGTGCAAAAGGCAGATGTTCTTGATAGAAATGTGTCTGTAATTTAAAAGTGTCCGTAATATGAACGATCTTTAAGATAAAGGTATCCGTAATATGTATTTCTACGTAACAGATAGTAAGAGACGTTGCCTACTTTAGTATACACGTAATAAACACCGTCTCCTACAGTGTACAGGCAACACGTCTTTATTTTATGTAGTGTCCGTATGATCTTATGTTTTGTTTTTCTTGGTTTTAAAGACACTTTTAACATACTTATTGGCTGTAATTTGCCACACCTGTTCACTTTCCTTGATTACTTATCAAATATGACAGTGTTATTGGGTTTCTCGGTCCTGAGTTAAGGAAATTGATACATTTTAAAACCTGTTAAAGTCACAGTGTTTTATAAGAGGTTAGTAAAAAGCGAACTGTATTTTTTTTCTTTATATTTACACTTTCTTCGTATTTGTTTCATCATACCTAATTATGGTTCGGATATTTAGTGTGATTGCAAAAATGTTCACATATTTTTCTTACTAAATGGAGCAGATTGCAAAGATATGTGGGAGAGATTCAATTTGCTAATGAGGTCAAAAGTAGTTACATTCTTTCTTACTGAAGCACAGCCAGAACTGGAAAGATTGGAATTCCTTTCTGTGAAGCTAGCTGGAAAGTATCAAATCTATTTATTCAAGATGAGATCAAATTCTAGCAACAAATAAGGTACGTTTGGTTTTTATTTGCTAAAAGTGTATTTTATTTCTCTTTGCAGAGTTTATCTTTGTTCCAGGGCCACATGCAGCAAACAGATTGGAAATCGTCTAAAATTTTCGTTGTAGACAGGTTGCTATATTTTCGCCACGTCCGTAATTAACTTGTTGGATTTTTCAGATAAAGAATTGCAATTAGTTCCAAAAATGAATTGAAGATTTTTTCAGAACTGAGCGTGAATTAGACTTTGGGCAACTTATATTATATTTTCTTTACCCCGTCAAACTTGTGCTCCTTTAATAACTTGAATTCTGTAAGCGGTTTATATTGTTCATCTATCGCTACAGTATAGATTTGAATCAAGTCTTTCAGTCGATACGTTCGGTATTATGTTTGAAAAGATGAAGCCGTCGGCAGACTCCATGTCATGGCAACCTGCAGACGATGCTGCTAACCCTTATTTTGCGGATGCTGTCAACAATTTCAGCAATGGAGGCATTACACATTTAGTAGTTCTATATTCCAGTTCCGATTCGCAACAAACAGCGGCGGTAGATACGTTGTTTATCGACTCCAGATGCGGGAATATAGGTAATAGTGACAACACTCATTCGTCTTTACCCAGCGCCAAAATGAATAACAGTTCTTTGGATCAAATATATATTACTATCTCTTCTCTACTGGGACATGATAAATTAAACGAAAAAAGGACGCCAGCCTCTTCAAAGTAATTATGGCATTAGGCAGTACTTATGAATTTCTTCAAACGTTATTATTGCTTGTTTTGCAGTTTTAAAAGTAGAACGAATGGCAATATTATGATGGATAGCAATAAGTATACAATACAAAGCAATAATTATACAATACCAAGCGATAAGTATACAACGCAAAGCAATAAGTATACAATACAAAGCAATAAGTATACAATACAAAGCAATAAGTATACAATACAAAGCAATAAGTATACAATACAAAACAATAAGTATACAATGCAAAGGAATAAGTATACAATACAAAGCAATAAGTATACAATACAAAGCAATAAGTATACAATACACAGCAATACGTATACAATACAAAGCAATAAGTATACAATACAAAGCAATAAGTATACAATACAAAGCAAAAAGTATACAATGCAAAGCAATAAGTATACAATACAAAGCAATAAGTATACAATACAAAGCAATAAGTATACAATACATAGAGGCAACAAAGTAGGTGTAGGTATACGATCGTATGAAGACATGAACATGGAAGAGTTTCGTAAAGCATGAACTTAAAGCTTCTCGACGACCGATAGAGGTATCGAAGGAACATGTTTGCAAGTCGTCCCTTATAATAATAATAATAATAATAATAATAATAATAATAATAATAACTATTATTATTATTATTATTATTATTATTATTATTAGTAGTAGTAGTAGTATTAGTATTATTCTACTGGGCATGACATATTATTGACATGATATGATGTGATCAGACGTTTTATCAGATTTATTGTGGGAGGGGGAATATAGTGCTACTGTAGTAATAAATGACTGATAAGCACATATGGTCACTATATGGATCAATCATGGAGTTTGGGGAGGAATGTTAGCGTGAGTAAAAGGCTTTGTTAACTCAGTCTGATGCCAGCCTCGTCCCTTCACACACACACACACACACACACACACACACACACACACACACACACACACACACTTCCGAAGTAGGGTGGAATGGGAGGAATATAGACGGAGGTTATAACTTTTAAAGTGATTTCATAGTCTAAGTCTCAGAAAGAGACCTTAGATGGAGTAACACCGGCTTGTGATTATCAATTTGTTAACGATATACTACGAAGTGTTAGCATACTCATGTTGACAAAGAAATCGAAAAAATATGATGAAATGAGGTTAATATTAACAAAAGGAAAATACTTGGAAGGCATATCCATATAATGGTGGTGTGCATATTTCATTATATCAAACAATGGCGTGTTTATTTTACGAGTTTTGAGCTATATGGTTGACACCGTACATCGAAGTCTCAAACAATGACGTTTCATGACGCATAGGATTTACATTTAAGTGGATGCATTTTTATAGAACGACAGACAACCTAAGTCCTGAGAGTGAAAGTTTCCTTATGATCGATTGTATCAAAATAATATTTCATCGATGAGAGTGAAACTATGAGATCCAATTTCATACGAATGTAATGTCTGTCTTCTAGCATTATGCAGATCTGTTTCTCGTGATGTCAAGCACCAGTGTTTGTTGTTCCTTTATGAATGCCATCATATTTGACGAAATGAAAGACTCGATTTTTTCGGTTGCTCTAATCAGGATTTTGAACACTACACCAATTAATGTATCTATGTTGAAACTTTTAAGCACAAGACCTTCTCATATTGCTTCAGATAAATGTTAGTCTATTAGGGTCAGTTTTTATACTTTTACGTCCTAAGTCTGATGACTGTTATGTGTACAGGACGCGAGTTTTGCCGTCAGCTGAATGAAACATAGTTTCAAAATGACCCGATGTAAAACTCCTCTCTAAACTTCATCCTTATAAAATTACTGAGCGCAGAAAGATTAAGCATCATCTTACAGGAAATTTAATGTGTACCAATGGTATGTTGAAAGTGATATTTACAATGATTGCTGGTGCAAAACAACAATCATGCGGGATACAAATTTCTTACCATAAGCACTCAGAGTCAGGAACACCCCAGCGTAATTGTTTACTAGATTGAATGTTTCCATTTCACTGGGTATTAAGTGGCCGTCTGCTGTGAGGTACAGTTTCCAGGATCAATGGAAGCCGAAGTATTCTTTCCAACCTTCAACAAATAAAAATATATCAGTAAATATTCTAATATATCTGCGATTCTAACCTGCTTTTGGATGGCTGAACATCTATTTTTCCAAATGTCCGTCAGTTTAATCCACTCTTTGCCACAATTAGTAATTATAAGGCATGTCTAAAATTATTTTAGTGGTCGACATAACAGAGAGAGAGAGAGAGAGAGAGAGAGAGAGAGAGAGAGAGAGAGAGAATTACCACTATGTAAGAGATGCGGCACGTTGTCAGTTTGTCGGTTGTTGGACTGACAAGAGATGAGTCATTGTTGTACACTACGCCGTAAGTATCACCGATATTGGCTACACACCAAACCGTGTCCATAGCTGCAACGAGATTCAAAGAAAATTAAAAATACAAAAGAAGAAATAAAAAAACAATTAAAAAAAACACCGAAGTAATCACGCGTGTAATCGTGGATTTCATGGTTTTATTTCTCATGCTGGTGTCAAAACTATCATTGATCAGGCTAATTTGGCTGTTACTAATTTTTCATCCTATAATAATGAAGGCTGGTTTTACCCAGGGAGGGTACATATTACAGTTGGTGTGTTAGCTGCAGATTGTCTGCATCTAGTGACTTAGTAATTAGACAACAGGTACAATATAGTGCATAGGTGATACACTATAATCACACACGTTTAATCATAAAGTATTTGTATTCGAGATAATCACAATATAAATTAAATAAATGGTGTTTAGTTATTGACACAATTGAACAATGCATTTGATTGCTGTTCACTTTTATAAGTTGCATTGCCGTGTCAAGATGAGATATGAAGGAAATTAAAGCATCACTGATCGCTGAATCGATGAATCCGTGCGAGTCGCAATGTGCAATGTACGTTATTCATCAAAGAGTATTACTATCTACAAACTCCATTTAGTGTTTCCTTTGTCGCTTTCAGTGAACCCTGCCGTTTCTTGTTTTTTTTTTTTTTTTTTTTTTTTTGTTTGCTCTGTTTTTGTTTTTGCTTTTGTTTATTTTTATTTATTCAAGATACAGTGTACCTTCCACTTTCAATGCCTAAATTATACTTTTGTTTGGCTGATATGTCAATGGTTAATCTTTGGTCTTGGAGGAAATCATTCATCAAGCCTGATCAATTGAAGGATATGAACCAGTATTTTCAGAATGATTCTTAACTAGCTACAATTAGCAATGACAGATGCTAACATTTCTAAAGCTGTCGCGGAAGGATTTCAGTTGTGTTCACCTTCATGTATTACTTCGGTGCGTGTCAGGACTCCGGTATGTTGATTATCTCGATTTTAATCAGATCGTGTCGCCACTGAAGCTTGACATTCAGTAGAGTCTACATTTATTTTCGTTCCTGGGCCGTACCTACTATATAAGAAAGATAAGAACTGAAAGTTACTATATATACTTCCCTACGTACCTTGCATTCAACAATTGCATCAAATTTTATTGTAAAATGCCACGGTTGAAACGATGCTTCATGGGAGATCAGAGAAAGGGGAGCGACAGTTTCCCGTAGATTAGTGCTTTAGCAGATCTGAATGAGCTTGCATTTGTCGAGATCTTGCACTTTTTCCATTTATTATCTTTAGGCACAAATTTAAACCAGTGCGAGGAGGTAATCCCATTCAGTTTTACTAACTTACATACCCGTGTAAACCTCCGTCCCCATTTCATCAATTCTCCTAGACTGAGCCAATCATTCGGATATGCCCTTAGATCAGGCTGCACATAATGGCATCCCCCTTATTATATTACTTAAATATCAGAAGCTCATCTGCCCTTCGGCATATTGCCAGATGGGCCAGTCCGACACTATGTCCGACAGAGCATACAGTTTACATTTTACAATACAAACAACTAAAATTGTCTAACGTACAGAACAAGTAATTAAACTGACGTATACCTGTTAGATTTATTCAAAAACAGATATGAAAGGCCTATTCTGTAGGGCAGAATAATTTTCCAGTATAACTCTATCATAGAGAAGCAACGATGTCGACTGTCCGCCCATTGCATTTACTGCTTAGAAGGTACGATCCAAGAATACATAACATTGAGACACTATCTAACGTTAAACTCCCGTACATCTAACTTCGACACACGACGTTTTTCCCACGTAACATCTCAAAGTAACCTACGTCTCATTTTTTACCCCCTATGCATACCATTGTATTTCTATTCTGAGTCAGGTGAAAAGTGTCCGATGCAAACAGGAGATATGGTCATCAATATTATACAGTCAAACCTTTCCACAGCAACAGCCCCAGTGGAAATAATAATAGTGATTTTCAATTACCGGTGACTATGTAATCAAAGGACTTTGAAGATAGATTTTACTGTTCAATCAAAACAAAAATTTTGGCGGACCGATGACATTATGTGAGCAATGACTCTCATTCTACGAATGTTGAAGATGACACATATCACTTTTATGACCAAGAACAGTTGATCAGACACTTAACTATTTCACTTACTTCATTACGAGGAGTGAAGATGAGCTGTTATCCAAACAATTTCACATGCTGTGCGTGACGCCATACAGTGTCATTGTCAATCTAGATAAAATGGAGTTACAAAAACTCAAGGTCCCACGTGTATTGTCCATCCACGTTGTCCTCACAAAGGCCAAAGGTCATTGAGATGCGAGAACTAATAATATACAAAGAATCATGTTCATATTGTTTTATGCTTTCCAAAGAATCTGTGGTTACAAACAATCTTGGACATGTGTCAGATTCGTATATCATCACGAAAACATGACGAATATGACCTGACCTTATGATTAAAAATTATTCATTTTATTTTTGTCTGCAGTTTGTAAAGTGGCAATCAACTAATTTGCGTTCCTTTTACAGACTATCTATTCGTCCTTAAAAATCGTACGGGAGGTATAGACACTGCTGAATCAAGGGGGCTTTACCCCATTAAATATTCGGATGACAGATTAAAAGCTCCATCTCTTTGATCTGGTAATAATGCTAATTGATACGAATAATTATACAAATGCTGAACTACATTCGTGAAGGCTTTCGTTGCCAAATTTACCATAGTCAGTCTATCTCATACTAGATGGTAAGCATAGCACAGACTTTAACCTTGGACTGCATACTGATATATCAAGCAATTCACTGAATATAAGTATGATGTTCTATTTCCTTGAGAGCAGAAAATCACCCATATTTTTCAATGATTATAGATTGATTAATTATATGTTCAAAATTATTAGATTCCTGGAGAACAGCAAATTTCTTTTTGTGTATATTATTATTATTATTATTAGTAGTAGTAGTAGTAGTATATCTGGCAACCCAAAGACCGCTGAAACTCAAAAGATAAAAGTGCCCATGGTTTTGAGAACAGAACGCCTTATCGAAGATTTCGAATATTGATTTCATGCGCCGAAAGAAAGGTGGTGAATTATGTCAGCTCGTACCAAAATAGATCTACTGACTAAATAAGTCGTGTTTAGCTTTACTGCTACAACAAAAGAAATTTAGACATGTTTCCATTCTAAACTAAGGCCCACCAAACGATTACAAATATGATGATTTAGCGTATTTAAGAAATCGAACACTATATGTACAACAATATTAACAATTTTTTTGTAGAATCGGAAACTCATAAATGAGTCTACAATTATAAATATGTGAACTTTCCGCTTCTACCTCGCCTGTTTCTTTTGTGTAGAGTAATACAACCCAGACTACTGGAAAAAGAACTATATATCCATTGTAAATAGTCATCTCTCGAAAACTGATTTTGAATCAAAGTGAGTGTAAAGTTTTCAAGAGTCAAAGTATGTCATCTAGCTAAGACAAAAAGACAAAAATGTTTTGAGTGCAATCGGTAAACGTATTGTTAAGCAGCAAACTACATATAGCCTTTGTTGTATTCACTGTTACACTTACACGCTTGTTGCGTAATCACCGCTTTAGAATATATGAAACGAAATGCCTATCGGTGTCTTTGTCATTCATAATTTTATATGTAACTGTCACCGGTAAATGTATATGAATCATACGTCATAGCTTTGTTGGGAACTCTATGGAGCGTCTCAGCGATTTACGTTCTCATATGTGTGAATAAGCTCGATTGAAAACCTCTTAAGCCTTTGCGCCAATGAACAAAAAAATCATAAAACTACAGCAGCAACACACCCTGGCAATATTACAGAATACGCCATAGCATACACATGTGTATTGCTTATTCTCTGAAGAGTAAGCTTAATCGAAAACGATCTTTTATTTAACTTGTGCGTATTAATTCCATGAAGTATGATGCCTTCATTACGGTACTATTTAAACTTGCGAACTTCAGGATTTGTCTGAGTCCTACTCCATTTTATGGTGATTTATTCCTTTTTACGCTGCATCACGCCTTCAAAATATTTTTTTGTTGGATTTTCAGTAGAAATGTATCGTAGTGTTCCATTGGAGGCAACCATATCGTTTCATTAACATGGTAAAAATACATGCTTTTTTTTAAAAAAAAACAGATCTTGCATAATTATATTGAATACTTGATGGTCATGTAGAACTTACATCAATTTGCGATGTTTCCCCTACAATCGAGAGATCATAGTATTGAAAAATCATACTGAAAATAGCAGAAGGATTAATATGGAAAGAACGATGATCAGGGTGAAATTACTCTACTGAACCAAAGTCTTCGTCTGGTGCACACAATTCTACATGGGGACGCAAACATATACATATTCATCCTAACAAGAGATCCCATATTCATCGCGAATGCGAGGAATGGAATCCCATAATTATACTAGTACTTTCTATCGCCTTTCAGATGTTCACCCATACATATAATAATTTTAGCTCGAATTCTGTCAATCACCAAATCGGCAAACATTGCATGAGTAACGTTTTTTAGTGCAGGTCAAAAGTTATTACTGTTCAATATATTTCGACACATACATTTTATGAGCGTTATTTACATAAGATATGCCTCAATGTGCATATTTTGCATGAATATTTTATACCTAGAAGCAAGCTAAGCACCTTTACAAAAAGAAGAAGCGAGTTTATTTTATTTAATTGTATTTGTGTCACAAATACTTCCATTTAAGAATGTTAGTATTTGATAAGTCTGCACGGTTAAAATGACGTCATACATTACGGTGGAATAAATATATTTGCAAATATTCTTCTCAATTATTTATTTGTGACTGATGTAGAGGAGTATGCGTTTTACCTGATATTACACTCCACTGTATGACAACTGCATTGCAGACATATGAATTTATAGTATGTGGTTTACTTTTAAAAATGTGAAAAGTATAGTAAGATAATTTACATGTCTGCAATTTTCTGGATGATTTACTAAATAAGCTTACGGGTGTTTTTCATTGTTTGTCATGTTATTATTACCATTTGCAAACCAATATTTAACTTTATTTGCTAACCACATCTTGAAAATACCGAAGCATTCCTCGTACCAATATCTGGATCTACACAGTTTTGCACCTGTGCTTTGACGAGATCAATCGAAATGTTTCAGCTGTTGTCTTTACAGTCTGTCAATAAAATTTTCTCTCTGAGGCGGGTTATTATCAAGTGAGGCACACCAATATTTGTCAAAACAACAATGCTTCGTGTGACACTGACATGAGTTTGTTTACGAAGTCAAAGAAACTGTAACTTTAATTTCTTTAGACACTTTAAATGACTTGAACAGCTCAGTTTGAAAACCTGATGACAAGATGATAGCTGCTTAGTCTGCGTTGAAAAAAGGAATTGAACATTTGATGTTTGCAATCAAGTTTATTGAGATGTCAAAAATATTTACTTAAGCTAACACGCATACACTTCTAAGGGTCATGAAAAGCTGGAAACAGCAATTCTCTTTTATAAAAATGATTCTGCAACGACTCGCTCTTCCAGCAAGCACTGTTCACTTTCAATCTCGCTGTATCCTTCCTTTCTTTTGTTCTTCTCCTTTCTTTCCTCCTTTTTTGTTTTTCTCAACTCTATACACATTGTCCTACAAATATTAATTCACAGTTTCTTCATTTATCTTCTTTTGTTGCTTTTTTCTCATATTTTATCAATTCCTTCGTTGTCTGTCTTTGTCTTTTATGTATCTTGGCTAAATGCTAATGCTTCATTCAAAGACTCTTCACTTAGGCTATTCAGCAATTTAAAACTCGTGTAATAAAACTCAGTATCATCCGTCATAGATTCACATATACTTAAAATGTTTGTATCGTCAAAGGAGAAGAACATAATAAATCATCGGCTTTCGTTCTAATACTTAACCTTCTATATTGTACATCTTATGAATTCCAACTACAAATTCATGAAATAAAATATGTTGAAGCTAAACTAATCAAGAGGCGCAAACTATGCTCTGGTTACTATACCCAAAATGTGACCTTTTACGGTCTGAGTGAAGAAAATGAAGATGGGGTTATGATACCAAACATTTTAAATAAATAAATAAATAACAACATAAGGAATGAAAGAAGAAAGAATCAGTCTAGTTAGTATAGTCAAAGTATTTACAGTAATCTCTCATTAAGATCTAATCACATATATTTAAATTCATACTAAAGTTATGGGTTTTATTGTGAGTCGAAGTTTGCTACGATTGTAACACGTCAGTAGTAGTGATTGGTTTGAAATCCTTAAAAACAAGTTGCCAATGCTGTCGCCGCTAGTTCCAGCACCTAACTAGCTGTTATGTGTATGGTGCAAAATGTGCGGGATGCAAACGTGTGAGTCATAAAATGAACCTTATTTGTACCTATTATAAAACTGTTTCAATATTGTAATTTCGACCTTCCAAATGAGAATTAATCCGAAATTCTATTTAACAGGAGCAATAATGACAGACCAATATATATCCAAGGTGACAACAACCCTAACTATTATCAATGATCCCTGAGTCGTCGAAAACTACGCCTCGACTTTCCATAGCTGGCCACAAAATTACTAAAGAGTTACAATATCATAAATAGGATGGATTTAAGCCCTATCCTAGTTACAATACCCCTTCTTCGAAAGAGTATTAGTCCACGAGCGCGGAAAGAGTTGGTCACGCTGGATGAAAAATGAGAGACCTAACATCTGGAATCATCAGTTTACCATGGACAAAATCCCTTCCTCCTCGTTCTTGAAAAGAACATGTTTCTGAAATCAATGAGTTGCAAAAAACACACTCGGTACTCCCATCAAAGAAATATACAAATCATTTATTAGATTCTAAAGGCAATATTTCGGGGAACAAACAGTGAGTTTTTATTCAATGCTGCAGAATATAAATTATCAGAAGCACAAACATTCATGTCGCAGAAACAAATCTAATATTTGAAAGCTGTAAAAATGCAAAACAGAAAGAAACTTATAAAGTATGAAGTAACCATGCTAAAAACAATTCAAGCAATTCAAACAGATTCAAAACAGAAAACATTATCATCAAGTGACTCTAGTTCCAGACAAATGGATCCAAGGTTTACATGTGCCAGCTGCATTTACCGGTTCCTACTAATACCTAACTCAGCTTCCCAAACTAATCTTGTACAACCTGACAAATGTGCTGATTTGGTGCTCCACACAGGCGCCCTGAATATTGTAACTTTGCTTAACGCTTTTGCTCTTGACGTCGGTGGCCCAATATCACCATGTACAATTGAATTCTTTAGACTGACAGCAATGCATACCGAACTACGAAGTTATATGACCCAAAATGCAGAATCCAAACCCAAATGCCTATTATAACAATCAGCCACTCTAAAGCCGAAACCCAATACCAAAAGAGCTACCCCTGACCCAACAACTACACAGCGTCCCTAACGCCGGACAACAACAAGCAGCCATAAAGCGCAGTTGTAACATGTTTAATCAGGACAATATTCTGGTACTGTTGAAAGCCAAACGAGCAGCCCGTTTACACACGTAAAAGAAAACTGCTCCCTAACGATGCTCAAAAGAGTTCAAACAACCCAAATCTGATTCAGCATGAGTAGTATTTAAAAGAAACAAAAACAAAACAAAAACAAAAATATGATCGAGACTATAGATATCATACACAACGTCAGTGATACCGTCGCTTATTTAAAATAACGCAACCTGTCCAGGGGAGCATCTTCCCCCCACCCCCATATTAACCCTCTTACATCGAACAGTGTTGCTAGCTTTCTGTATGATACCTTCAGAAGATTAGAAAGTTAATAATGTGTGCAATGATCTAATACATGAATGTACTTCGTATTACCAGTTATATGTGTGCGCTGTGACCGCCTCTAATATTAGGATTCTCGCATTTATGTCTACTATCCACAGTGTCATTTTAAACTTTCCTCAGTGAAAATATTTAAAAAAGCAGTCGTTTGAGTTCTACACCTTTCGATTTTTTTTCTCAAGTGGCTTTACTACTTAATAGTAAATAATGTTACATGAGGAATTTAGCAAATCTGAGGGCGTTTTCCAACTTTCCTCAAAGATGAGGCACGATTCCTTTAAGGAAAATGCAAGATTATTTGAATACCCGATTCCTGCTAAGTGTTCTGTGAGAAACAAATCATTGTTTCCAGCCAATCAGTAAGAAAGATATTAAAAAATCTCATTTTCTGGAAGAAACTTTGAGATGTTTAGTGAAACTAGGGCCTGCGTCTCAAATACCTTTCTAATACACACGCGATATAATTAGCCGCTAAAGTTAATCAGCTCAATCCAAGTCAGAGCTCGAGTTTTATTATATTTTAATGTTGTCTCTTTTATTAACAAAATTTGCTTGATATATCAGTATGCAGTATAAGGTTAAAGTCCAAATAACAACATGGATGGACATTTTGGCCAAAATTTGCAACAGTTTTTTTAAATAATTTTTTAAAATTTTAAATATTTAAAAATTTGATGATATTGAATAAAATTGGCCTTTATATATAGAAATGTATTTAAACCAGCTCAAACATTTTTTATGAGTGTGGAAAGTGATTCCTTGTACTTGGACCTTAATATGTCACCGATGGCATCACATCACACTCAGCATAGACCACCGACTTGTAAGATAAAATGTATATACCAGATTGGATGAAATTAGTCTCTACAAATGAAATAAGGATTAATTTATTGGCATCTAGTCTAAGTAGCTAAAACATGTCAAAGATAGCTGGTAAGATAAATTGTACTCTGGAGCAAATGTTTCTGGAGCAAATGCAACCAAATTTTGCAGTTCTGCTCGGTATGACTACAGCTACAGAAAATGCAAATTATTAAAAAGGTGCAACATTTGCTATTTATTCAAGATATTTTTACATTATTTGATGCAATCAACTGGTATTGCATCACATAACTGGTACACTTTACATACAGTGCTTGCGGTAGTTTAATATTTTTGATATGTCGACACGTTAACATATTACTTTATGTGAATCTGATTTGATCCAAATAATACAACGAAATTCTTGTATTCTAATTACTGATTGTCTGCGACCGTGGGAATTTTCCTTGCCCTGCGATCTGGAACGTTTTTTTTCAAACTATTACTATCAACAATATGGCGCCCGTCCTTCCAATAGGTAGCCCAACGGACAAAACGGTGGATTATCAGAAAAACGCACAGAAGTGGTTACGTATGTCGGAATATGGCCAGTTTACCCTACATAGAATTCTCCAATAGCCAACCTAAAATTATAATATGAGTATATTGCACCCCACCACCAGGACTAACGTGATTTATATGTCAACCTATATAAGAGTAAATAAACCCATCTCTCTTATGACAATAATGTCGAGAAATGCTGATCTCTCTCTGACAGAAAGTTATCTAACCACGGCAATCTTTCAAAACAAATATTCCGTCAAATATTCCATCACAAACACATTAAATCTTGAATCATTATTATACACAGCAACATCCTTATAGTCTAGATTTGGTAAAACATCTGCATCCAGTAATCATCCCTTCACACGAATATCTAACAACTGGAATGCTACTTTATTGTCTGCCGTATCCAATACTGCATCTGTGGCAAATGTCCATAGTGAAATTGACACACCTTTTGGTGGAAACGTTGTAAGCAGTCTCATCGAAATCCAATGTATATGGCGCGTCAACTATTCTGGATGACCTGACCCGAGCGAACTATATGACATCACACAGGAATTTTTTTGGGGCGGGGCTTCCGTGTTGAAACCTGATGTTGTCAGTGTCAAATGTTCTATTGACTGCTGTTTGAATTATAATTTGTAAACAAAAAAGAACAATTGTATAGTTAGCTGCATATGCATACATGTGTTTACTTACATTAAATACAAAATGTATATCTTCTTCATATTGTGTTGTTTTAATCTTCTTGCTGCCAAAGCTAATAATGCTTCGAAAGTTTGTACCGTATCAAAAATCTACTTATTTAAATGTTATCATTATTAAATGTAATATGTAATATGTAAATCTCCAAACCATTTTTAAACATATTGGAATATCAATTGGGATGAAATATATATACAAATTAACATTTCTGCTCTCCTGTGTATTATATTAGCACATGGCTTTACCAACACTTTATCCTTATAATCTTGAGAATAAATACATATCATCTTTCCATACCGACATCGTTGCTTTAATATTGATGTCAGGACATATTTATATCACGTCTCTAACATCTGTTAAAATTAATAGAATGTTACTCTGTGTCTCAGTCATTATTTAAGATACAAACAAATTATGTGCTCGCTTGCTATGCATGTGCTCTCGCTCAGGACTCTACGCTCAACATCTGCGCTAATTGGAAAATGTTTTATGAGAAAATAACATCCCCAAGCCTGGATGCGCTCTTCTTCGTGCATTTTATATACATTTAGCTGACAAACACCACGCAGATTGTGTATTAAAATATTTAGAATCTTGAATTTATTTATATTTGTTAACGGCAAAAAAGCAACGATATAAGATAAAATAAAGTAAAAACATACATATTTTATGAAAAAGACTAAATATACCCATACAATTATTTCATTGAAGTTTTAGCTTCGGAACACACGGTTGAGTGTGTATTATCTAATGATGGAAAATACTTATTCTATTTAATACGTTCTAATTCTTTACCTCGAAATTTGATATTTGTATACATTTCCGTGGAGTCTTAAATGCAATGACGCTTAAGTTCTATTCAAATGCTTTTGTTTCTAAACTTGTCATTAAGTCAACCATCCTCTGGTTACTCCCCTATGCGAGTGTGCTAAAATCAACAAAGTTTAATATTTTGCTTGAGAACACTGCTGGAAGCGTACATTTAATAAAGTACACTCAATAACTTACTTGTGTTGCTGTGCCATAAGTTGCCAAACCAACCAAACGAAACCCCATCACACATTTTATTTACACTATGAACATATAGTTTCGCCAAGAAATGTACACTGAATAGTATTATATGGAGTACAGTGTATACTAATGTACAATGACTAGTAATATATTATATTGAAGAGCAATAAAAGTACACAATAAGTCAATAAACATTTCTAAGTACTTCTATCTGTGCATAATCTTTATCCCTGGTGTAAATCACTGATACAGATTAATAAGGATAGAAATTATATGAATCTTATGACAAAACTGAGTACAGCTGACATGAGTATGTGAGCTACTGTGTAGAAGTGGTGTAGTTAAGGATGATTGTGTGGTTTTGTTCCGTGCAGCTGTCCCATACATCCATATAGCTTTTACAGATGAAAGACAACCGTCCTTGCGGTAGTAGACGTATTCATGGTTTGTTTCAAGCCAAGGCAAGTGAGCATAATGGAGGTCACCACATTAAATACCTAAGATGTGTCAGGAGCTCAATCAATGGTAAATTGATTTTGCGAGTTACAGGCAGGAACTCTTTCCGTTGCGAGAGGGCACTTATTCAAAACACTGTTTTGGTTAACTACATACACCAAGTGTCGACGTGGAATCAGGGAAATCGACGACTCTTGGTTTGCTAAGATGGGGGAATCAATGTTGGGAACATATTCCTAAAACCGAGTAATTAGCCAGTTAGTAGAATTATTTGTCATACTGAACCGTATTCGCGGAACTTTGTGGTAGCATTGGTTATTTTCGTAAATTTAAAAAAAAAAACAAAAAAAAAACAACAACTCATTGCTCATTTGGCTCAGATGCATCCACATGACATACAAAGGCAAGGTAGAATGGATTGTCAAGGTCACAAAAAATCACTGGGACGCTTGTTCTTATCACATTTGTATATACAGGACACCTATCTGGAAAGAAGGGGTTAGTGTACATCTTTGGTTTTTCATTTCTGGTGTTTCTTACGCATCCCCAGTCCTTGTCTTCGTCTGTCTCTCGTTAAACTCCAAATATTCTAAATTAAGTTCACAACCTTGCTTTAAAGAGATATTTCCACACTTGATGTTTCTGTGTTTTCACCCCCTCCCCGTACCCCATAATGCAACGCATTGTTAAATTACACATTGTTTTAAAAACTTGATCGTGTATTAGGGCCCAGCGGCGAGGATTCAAACAGTTTCTTGATGTCATCATAATTGACAGTCTCAGCAGTTTTGGGCTTGTTTTCTTTCTCTTTCTTCATCGTGTCTTTCTGTTAACGTTTTAGGGTTTCTCTTGATTGGTAAAGTTCAGGACCATAGACAAAGCTGCATTTGTATCTGTGTCTTCTCGAATACCGTTCAAAACTTCCTATCATACATATTACAAATAGCGTAAAAGTTGTGTAGCTAGGGGAAACTTTTCGTAATATAAATAACAAAATTAGATAATCATATGACACACTTACGTTTATGATCAGCTACCAAGTAGGTAGACTTTCCGTGTGTGTGAGTGTATGTCTGTCTGTCTCTCTAAAAATGTTTTGTGTGATGTGTTATCCAAATTGGAGAGACCTTAGGTTGCTTTTTCACTGAAGTTCGTTTTGTTACATCTCTGTTGTTTTTTGGGTTTGGATTGTTATTTTGTTGTTGTTGTTGTTATTGTTGTTGTTGTTTGATTTTAAACAATTCAGTCAGCCACAGCAGAAGACAACAATGGTTGCTTCACTTGAAAAAGTAGTTCCTTGCGCGAGGACACCATGACTGAGACAACCTGGCTGAGACAACCAGACTGAGATAGGAAAAGCAAGGTTAACAAATCAGCTAGATTTCTCTGTCGCATGGGTGAGAAAAGTTGAACTGCATTCGAGCAAAAGAAAACGTTATTGAAAGTTCTTAATCTCTCTTGGGTGACTTAAAAACATAACAATAATTTTAATGCGTTCCTTCCAATCGTGAATTTATAATTTGATGAGTTGGATTTAATATTAAAAACAACGTAAGGCAAATTAACGTTTTAACTTCTAGCCTCAAGTTTTGACGAAGCGCAGACTTGGTGACCTTTCTATATTACTTTTCAGACTGTGAAGTTGACAAGTCTCCTGAGGTTGTGTGCATACTGTTGGATAGTAATCATTAGCAGGCAAATTGATTACACGGAGTTGCGGTTAGGTGGCATCCTTAAAGAAGGACATTTTCCAAGTCTTGACACATCTTCAAGGCCAGCCCGGTCAAGTCGAGTTTAGAATGTTAAAGGGTGCCGTAGAAGCTCGTATCACTCATCGTGACCAAATACAAATACTGCAATGCTCCATTTGTAAGTTCACGAGCTATGGCAAACCATGAAAAAACTTATTTCGCTGGCATACTCTGGTTGCTCACCTTATGTTCTTGATCGGCTCATAAAAGACTATTTTTTGGAAGCCGTTAAGAATGAAGACCTGATACTTGAGTTCTGGCGCCATCGCTGTAGCAGCTCGCGGGAAACAGTCAGATTCGGGGTCGAATGGAAGGCTTTCTAACTTGCTGGTGTAAGACACAAGCCTGTAAGCCTTGCTTTTAAGAAGAACTTTGAGGCGGAAACTTCGCGTTAAGAATAAAAAGACCGACGATTAAACGATAATCAAACAACTAGAAGCAAACACGTAGAGCTATTACAGGAGCGAAACAAGAGTTTGAACGAAGAGCATAATGAAAGACAAGACCAGCAGCGCAAAAGCAGTACAGACAATATGATACGATGCGATCAGAAGTAAAGTGCTGGAATTGTAAGGGTTGGAGTCGTTATCAATATGAGTGTCCCAAGACTTTAAACAAAGATAATGTTCGATGGAGTAACAGAAGACCCTAGAAACACAAACAAAACAAAACCAGGCGAGAAAAGGCTATATATGTTCGTCAACCTAACTGAGTCCTTGGTTTGGATATTTCCGCTGGCATAGGTGTGACATCAGCATTATTGACTGTAATGTAAGGATGCAAGGACTAATACCACCTTTTACTGTTGGCTCTATGGGTGGGTAGTGTATTATTGTGTCTGCGGACATCAAGGTCATAGCAGAGAATGAAGTTATTAAATAAGTATGGATGCAGAACATTGCATGTTGGATGCTCTCTCAATATATCGGCATGAAACGAAGATACTCGTAGCGTGAGCGGTTGTTAAAGCGTCAGACGAAACGGTGTCAATATCGTTATTTCGTTCGAGCAAAGATAAAGTAAATTAATGTGCAGTCTGATATATGATGCGCTCAAAACAGTTCAGTATTATCGGCGCAAAATATTGAAAGTATTTTTCTACGAAGTATTAGAACAGCAATCTGCCATAAACACACTTTGTTAACTCTATTTTTTCATCTCTTCTCTTATTTTAACATTTAACTTTCTCATACTTAAACTCTCACTATTTTGTCTTTTTTCTTCTTTTACTACTAAGCTTAACTGCACAGAATCCTTGATAGAGGGTTCTATAGTATCGATAGATAGATGGATCTTAAATGAGTTTCTCTGAATTCTTCAGTCATTCGAATTTAAATCTAGGTACAAAAAGCTATGGATTAGTTCTTCCACTATCAATGCATTTTAGCATTGAAAACGTTATAGTGAAGAAGAAGCGGGAACTTGGTCTATTAGGCAAAAAAGAAACAGATGTGTGTTTCCTATTGCAATGGCTTTAAAATTAGGGTAGGCAGGTAGGTTGTTTTTTTGTTTTTGTTGTTGTTGTTGTTGTTTTAACATTATACGGTATATAAATCAATATATTTCAAGCGCTTCAAAGTACTAGGCAAATCCGGCTCAATTAGATTCACAAATCAATTTCGGCAATGTGATTTTTTTTTTTTTGGCCATGGGGGAAAAAAGTGCTAGGGTTGGCACAATAAGAAATAGGGACGGTTGGCCGACCGGAAACACATTTTTTTTTTTTTTTGCCTTACAAACTGATATCAACGTGGGGTAAGCATATATCTACACAGCAAAACACACACACACATACACACACACATCTCTTTTTACACAACTTTATTGGGCTGCTGGCAGCATAACATTGATATGTAGTTTACCCGTTTTAGATCGATTTTTAAATTTGTCTTATTTCTTTCTTCTATTGTTTACCCTTTGTTTGTTTATTACCCCGTCATTGAAACATGTAGGAGTACATAATTCTTCTTAGCTTTTGTGTTTAGTGTTTGTTTTGTGGATGTAAATTGTTTCTTTCCCAACCAAGAGATTTTTAAAGCTCGAAACGTTGGGAAACTGTTATATATATATATATATATATTTATACACATATATATATATATATATATATATATATATATATATATATATATATATATATATATTATCTTCATCAGTGCACCTGTTCTCGTATTCATTGCAGAGCATCATATTTGTTTGGATACTACTATTTCGTTCACATCTCAAACGTTGCATCCAAGCATAAAAAATATATATTATCTTCATCAGTGCACCTGTTCTCGTATTCATTGCAGAGCATCATATTTGTTTGGATACTACTATTTCATTCACATCTCAAACGTTGCATCCAAGTATAAAAAAATTCATATTGGAGTGCCAAAAATCATTTTGTCTAAGAAAATAGATAAAACAACAACATTTTTTACAATGAAAAAATTTAAGAAAGTTCAAAATATTTACATAGTAAATCAATATAAATATTCCTGTGCAAATATTTCAGATATGAAGATCAAATTTACCAAATGAACTTAATAATGTTGTTATACGTGTATACTTGAATGAAGTAATTTTTTCTTTTCATTTCCCGTCGATTTTTTAAAACCATCTTCAAACCATAATTTTACATTTATTTCCTCGCAACTTTTAAATACTGGAGTCTTCTTCCCTGCAATTGTCAATATATATCCCGTGGAACAGTTTCGCACCTATTTTAGAAACAGTCGCAATTTATGGTGTTATCAAATGATACTGACAAGCGCGAAAGTATTCAGGTATGGTGTTCACTGTTTATCACTAAGATCTTCCATTTGAGGCAGGCAATTATCAGACGGGACCCACTAGTCCTTTTAAAACAGGGACAAAGCCACAGATACCACTGCTGATAGACTTTTTATTTACGATGTCAGACAAACTGCCACTTTGTTGCATTGAAATAACTTGAATTGTTTCATTTGAAAAGCTGATGGCAATATAATGAATGTTCACTCTATTACTATAACCATGATATGAACTCTTAACGTCTAAGCGGAGAAGATTAGACCAACAATTTAACACAGTGAACAATAACATTTTGTTATCTATGTGTATCAGCCCTTTATGCAAACTGTAAATCAGTGTGTAATATATGATTGTACTGTGGGCCAGAGGCCTTAAATACTTCGCAAAATTACAAATAAATAAATAAATAAACAATTCAAAAGATAAATACAGGATTAAATTCTTAGAGAGTTGTATCAAAAACTTGAAATTAAATAAATAAACTGTATATAAGGCCGGTGTGAGAGTAAATCAAGTTCTACGATAGTAATATTTCAAAGCCAGTGTAATGAATATTGCCAAATCTTTAAAAGTTCTCATCCATTTACATTTGCTATCATTTAATTACACAGGTAATTAAAATACGTAATTACCAACTTTACGTGCTTGCTATGAGTGAAAGGAGAGAAGTCGTTTGATGTTGCAGCCTGGACGTATTATTGCGTCATATCAAAGTCGTTCTTTTTTTTCTTCTTCTATTTTTCTGTTGTCAAACACTCATGTACCATGTATATTTGCGTATTTATCTTGTTCATAATGCCATGCATTATGTTTTAATGAATGTCTCCGTCATCACATTCAGAATTTGATACACATTTCATGATAAAGCGCCACGGAAGGTGTTGAAATGATTGAAATTCCATAACATGTACGTATATCTTTAAAATTACATATGAGGTGTATCGAACACTCTACAGTTGGTTACCTACCCTTAGTAAGACAAAAAGATGTTGTAAATTTTGTGTTATATTGCCACTCGGAGAAAACCTATTCTTTAAAAACTGTTTCACACTAAATGTATATAACATTTTTTGAGATCTTTCTCGTACGTGGCTTTTCGTGAAGAACATGAAGATGTTGAAGTAATTACATAAAGAAAACTCTCACATTCTTTAATTGCATAGATGAAGTACAGGGCCCTTTGGCGTTTTAAGGTAGCACAGATATCATAGTAATAATGACTTAATAATGTAATAAGACTCTTTGTTCTTCTTTCTTCTTGGGTTATCAAGACATGAGAAGTGTCATTGATTTTGTCGTACAATAGTCCGCGGAGACGTACTACTAAAGTTAGGATGACCCGTGTTACGAAAAATACCGTTACAACAACAATATCAAATGGATGAGCATTAGGAGTGAGGTGTGTATACGTGTATGTCTGTTGGAGACCCTTCAACATTTCAAGTTCGCGACAAAAATCATAGGTATCATAAATAGTTTGCGCAATATTTATTGAAGTACATTAAAGAAAATCATTTTGAATACAATCATACTTGGGAAACAAGTACGTGACGATTATACAAATCCCTCTCCTGTAAAATGCATTAATTTCAAAAGTGATGCATAACACAAGTCATTGATATATCACTGGTGAATTATTTTCTTAAAAACACAGAGTGAAATTATTGGCGGTAACGATACGAAATTTTCCAGTAAATAGGCAATATGTACATCAAAAGAATATTTCTTAACGGGGACAGAAAGTAGTTCTAGATATTACATTGAGACAATCAAGAGATGGCTTTCTTGTGGATGATGCCATTTCGCTCGTATTGATTGATTTCTGCATGCAGTTTTCAAATGTATAATGGACTGCATCGTGGCATAGACAGGGAGTACTTTGTCATTCTCTTGGGCGACCTGTACCATTTTAACTAAAACATTATTAGTGCGGTTAATGTTTCGATACGTATCATATATATATATATATATATATATATATATATATATATATATATATATATATTATATATATATATATATATATATATATATATATATATATATATATATATATATATATACATATTTCAACTTAATCAATATGAGATTTCCATCTGAGAATTTTTTTTTCAGTATCAACTACAATTGTCTATCTATGTGGAGGCCACCTTCAAGAGAGGCAAGTCCGTGCAGAGGGCAGATGAGGACCAGTATATTCCAGTTCCTAGGTAGCGTATATTGACATTTTTGTAACAGTCCAAAAACAATCCTCATTTGAAGAAAACGTTTTAAATGAAAATGTATCTTCCTAAATAATATATTTTGATAGCCATTGTATCATCTGTTTGAGTTTCTACACATTCATTTATAAAGCATTTTTTTATATTGCCATAACTGGTTCGTTGTTAGTAAAATATTGGTCTAGACTAATAATCGTGCACTCCGTACTTGACCAAATTTGTGGGTTTTAAATGGCAAATACTTGAATAATCCAAACACAAAACATTCTCTTGATGTTTGTTTGCAATGACTAAATTAGGACCTATTTTGATTTCTGAATGTCATATCAGTAACAACTTTTTAATAAAACTACTCTAAATATGAAAGACAAACCGGTGAGCTTCAAGCCGACCTTCGGAATAGTTTACTTAAACTAGGGTTGCCTTGCGAGTGATGAATAGACTGACACAGTCACACCACTGCAGATGCTAGATCGCGAGCAACCATATGTTTAATTCCCAAACAATATAAATGAAACATATAATGAGGCATGCATCAATTATTATGTGCGCAAACATTCTAACGTAGAAGAAAACATTTCATACAATTAGTTTTATGCAGCATATACAGAATATGAAGCTCGATTTCACCATTTGATCATGCGTGGGAGTCAAAATTTAAGCACATATAAAACAGTAAAAAAAATTAAAAATTATGCCAGCACACATCTGCTTTATAATATGATTTGCATCCATCAGTTTTCTTAATGCCATGGTGATGCATTAACTTGTCTAGAAATGAATTTCTTATCTTCGAAACAATATTAGAATCGAAATATGGGATAGTATGTATCGATTCTTAAGGGAATCTGTTGTGCGTGCGCACACATACAAATACGAGGGCTATCCCATCCAAAGTTAATTGTTCATTGCTCCATTTATGGCTGTCAAAGTCACACAGTGTTTTACACAACGTTTGTATAAAGTGAACTGAATGTTTTACCTCTACAACTTCACTTTCGTTTTACACTCCCTAATTATGATTCGTATATTTAGTGTGATTGAAACATTCTTCAAATATATTTTCTACTAAATGGAGCAGATTGCAATGAGCTGTGGGAGAGATGTTTTTTTCCAGTAAGGTCAAAATTAGTTAAAATCGTCCTAACTGAAGCACAGCCAGAATTAAAAGATTGGTCTCCATTTCTGTGAAACTATCTGGTTTTTGACAGCTTGTTATATTTTCATAACGTGCATAATTAATTTGTAGAAATTTTGGGATACTAAATTTGCATCAACACCAAAACTGAATTAAAGATTCTTCCAGAATTGGATACATATTCATTTTTTTCATTATCCCTACAAACGTTTCCTCTTAAATTACTTGAATATTGTTTATAGTGTTCATCGATCTCTACAGTATATATCTCAATCCAGTCTTTAGGTCGATTGATTCGGCATTCTGGGTGAATAGATGAAAGTGTATTCAGCATCTCTGTCGTAGTAGCCTGTAGATGATGGTGCCAACCCTGATCTTGCGACATCCGTGAGCAATTCCAGCAATGGAGGCGTTACAGATTTGGTAGTTCTGTGTGTCGGTTCCCTAAATCCAGTGGCGGAAGGCGCATCTGCTCTGGACGCGGACTGCACGAATATAGGTGATAATGACAACGCGCCTTCGTCGTCATATTCCTCCGAAACGGATAACTGTCCTCTGGTTCTCAGAGATATAACTGTGTCCTCTCTACTGTGGCCTGATAAAATAGACGAAAAAAGACGAAATGTAATTATGCGTCAGTTAGTATTCATGAATTTGGTCAAACGTTATTACTACTTCTTTGCAGTTTTAGAATTGGAAAAAATACAATATTGAACACTTTGACTTATAATGGATTGCATTAAGTATATAATACAAATAAAGATTAGAGACAAAATGGGAGGTGTAGGTATACGGTTATACGAATATATGACTAAGGATGAGCTTCGTAAAGTATGAAAGTTTTAGCTTCTGAACGACCGCTGGAGGTATCGAGGGATCATGATTGCAAATCGTACCACTAAATCTTATTTTTCTTCTTCTTCTTCTTTTTCTTCTTCTTCTTCTTTTTATTATTATTCGTCAACAGGATATATTGCGATCAGACCGTAACGCTTCGTCACACGAGGAAATTTGAAGTGTCAAAGCTGACAAATACGTACTCTCAGATTTATTGCGGGAGGGAGAGGGGAGGGGAAATTATTACTGATATTTAAATAATAATTTCTCACTATATGGATAAATTAGAGTTGTCGACTAAGTATGCTTAACTTCACATAATACTAGAGCTACCCCGGTAAGAGTAGATATTTTTAGACATTTATTCCTAATCATTGAAAGACGGATATAGTCCCCCGAGTTGGGTGTGCGATCAACGTTCACCTCCAAGAACCATCTTAATTTCAATCTTTGTGACGGGGGTAAAACAAGTTCGTGGAGTCCGGGCACATTGTAGAATAAAGGATGGAAAATAAGTCACAGTGACCCACTTAAGATGTGTGAAAACATGCACAGATGCACCCACTTTGTATTTTTGGGGGATAATTTAGTCGTATGGGAATTACAACCCAGAGAACAGACTGACGGAGGGACACACGGACACACAAATGGACGCACTAACATATAGAGTTCATGTACCAATCGCTAGCTTCTCGAACCGAGGATTTGAAAATAGAACACTGATGGTAGTAACTTCTATAACTGGTAAAGTGCTGCATATACAATTTTCCAGGAAGGAAACTTTCATTTCTTTTTAAATTCATGCATCCTTCTACCTTTATACAATTACAAGAGTTATTATTTGAAATCATAAGTAGAAATATGTATATGGTAAGTGTTAAAAAACAAAACATCGAAGAGTTGCAACAATTTAACACATTATAAAAATTCACACATTCCTAGCACCAGCGCCGTTTGAAAAGGCCCACAATAACATAAAAATACAAGAGTAAATTTTTAAGTCGCTTCTTTGCACTTATAACATGAGATAGAAGTAAATCTTTTTTCCAAAGTGTTCAACTTATTTATTTTTATTTGCGCCGAAAGTATTTACCGTACCGTTTGGTTTGGGTAATAGATAATCTTGAACATTTCCTTTCCTCTTCTGTAAATAGATGCCAGCGACTATCCCACCCGCAATGAGAAGAATTCCAAATATAACACCGAGAACGATTCCAATAATGTTACCATTTCCTTCATCCTTCTTGTTAGAGTCTGAACTAGAGCCGCCACTATTACATGTCCCAGCTTAAATGAAAAAAGAGAAATAATGAAGATGTGTCAGTCGTCAGCCCTCCCACCCATCCATCCACTCCACTCTCCAATCCCTTTATATGTTATGTCTATAACATTTGTTCTGCTTACTTTGCTCTCAGCTCTTTCAGGAACGTCACCTGAGACCTCTTCTGAATAACATAATATACGAAAGTTTTCACCACCTTACTCTTATCACCACCACCACCATCATCATAAGCATCGTTATCATCATCATAGTGAAAAACCATTATGAGCCAGCCGATACACTTTTAAAACCTCTCTCTCTCTCAGGAATCTTTACACAAAATTTGAAGTAGCTGGCATCTGTTCCAACAAATATAAATTCATACTTACCACAGATGTCTGAAATTAAGAATAAATATTGGAATGAAGTAAATATTGAAAGTACAAGTAATTGGTAGAGTATATCGAGCAAAGTAAACAATCCATGAAATCTGAAAATGACATTTTTCGGACTTTTGTAATCAATTCTACCTAACTTTATTTTATTTACTAAAATATTTATAGCTAATAAAACAGTCAGTTGAATATTAAAAGGACTTCTTTCGGACTATGGTGATCGATTTTACTTCTTCACAGATCATATTAAAAGTCATCAGTATTATCACATTTACTACAATGCATCAGATTTATTACAACAAAGTTTAGTGCTGCAAATTATACTTTGATGATGTTTAAGTTCCACTATGTAGTAAGCACAGTAAAATATAAAGACAGTGAAGTGATATATTGTTCACGAATTTTTCTAGTGTATTTTGATAGCTACTAAGTAATGCATAAGTAAATCAGAAGATATTAAAGATAGTGATATAGTATTGTTCCTAAATTTACTCTTGTATTTAGAAGGGTACAAAGCAGTGCATATAGTAAATCAGACAAATTAAAAACAGTAAACTAGTATTGTTTATTAATTTTGCTCTAGTATTTACCCACAAAAAGCAGTGCATAAAATGTGTCTGATACTACTACTAATACTACCACCACTACTACTACTACTACTACTACTAATAATAATAATAAGAAGAATATTAATAATAATAGGAATAAGAAGAAATACTACTGTAAATACTTATGAACGTATACTTACGGCAAGTCTCTGAAACAGAAAGTAGAATTCTCACAATTGCATTTTTTATTGACTATGTACTCCGCTAATTGAAATAACGGATATCAAACACAGCTTGATATCAAATGACAAACACAATGACGACCATACATAGCATTTTCTGTGTTGAGGGGTTTGAAAAGGCACATATCTGATATGGTCGGATGGTCGGGGTCGGGGGTGGAGGGGGGTAGGGTGAGGAATCATGTGGAACAAGAAAATAGATACGATACTACATTCATTCTAATAAGAGAAGAAAATTTACTTCCCTGTTCTCATTTACCGATGCCATTAGAGGACATGACACTTTGTTTATTCCAGATAATCTTGCTCAGGTTCTGTCCATGCTCCTTTAACAATACAGAAAGTAGTCCAGCCTGTGTGTTTCATTAAAAGAGAGAAACATACGTCATAAGATGTGTAAATATTGATATCTTTATTTATCAATTCATGTTATCGTCTCATTAATTTGAGAATGGGATTTTAGTTTCTATGTCAGGCACCGCATCATAGCATAACAATGTGAGCATTTAAAGCAAAAACTTGTCTGATACAAGTATGCTGAGCATGACTGAATATTCTAATAGCTTATAGTTTTGGAACAGTCACATTCTTCAATCCCCTTCAGACCTCTCTCTCTCTCTCTCTCTCTCTCTCTCTCTCTCTCACACACACACACACACACACACACACACACACACACGCCACCACGCAATAAAACTGATACGTTTAAAAATGTGTGGGTTATATTGATTTTCTTGTTGTTTTCACTTTTTACTGGTATGAAAGATAATATTATTATATCATTATCAAACTAACTTGTGCAATCTACATATACTGATTGATAACTTGATTATATACCAATATAAGGTAAGAAGAAATGAGCTGTAACATGGACATATAAGATATATTGCACAAACCCATATATCCGTTTTAAAAATAAATTGACTTACCTTGCAGTAAATTTGCCACACCTAGAAGTATTAATCATAACTCCAAACGATACTGGTAATACTTTTTGACCATTCTATATATTAACTATACGACTCCGGAATTTGAAGGAAACTATATAAACGTTGATAATATTACCGGAGTAACTAAAGTCCTGAAGAATACATTTTCCATCTACAGAAGAAGAAAGGAAGTCTTTCTTTTTTACGCGACACAGACAGTGTTAAGAACTGATAAGATCACCTGCAAATCAAAACGTTGTGTTTAATTTACGTATCTTGTTTGCAACAACCAACCGAACACAATAATATTGCCGCCATGACTGACTGACCCTATTGTTGACTATGGCAGTTGGAAAATACAATATAAACTTTAACAGTGAGTAGAAGGTATTGTATGAGTTTAAAGGCATTGTGTTCAAATGAAATGTTTTATATTTTGACAACGATCTTAACTATTGAATGAGCACTTCGGTATATTGCGAAATTCTTGTTAATTCTCGTCGTTATTGATATGTCACTGAGGTTACCGCGGTTGAGCATTTGTTGTTATTAACACATTCTTACTGAGTGTGTCAACATCCATCCTGCGAAGTGACCTCAGTTAATGAACTGTATGATGATGCACTACCACAGAAATTCATGGACTTGTTGAGGGAATGCCGTTTATGTTACACATTTTGACCATACATTTTAAGGAGTTTAACTTTTTACCTTCATCTTTTATTTTGTATACCTTGAACAGACTTTACACATCTTTACCTTTTAACTTTATAATGTAGTACTTCATGTTTCCATTTATTTAGAAGTTTTTGTATTTCAAAC
Organism: Margaritifera margaritifera; assembly: GCA_029931535.1. Taxonomy (NCBI): domain Eukaryota; kingdom Metazoa; phylum Mollusca; class Bivalvia; order Unionida; family Margaritiferidae; genus Margaritifera; species Margaritifera margaritifera. Next base: position 4,249,756 of record JAQPZY010001627.1, on the reverse strand, counting down.
TTTTTGTGCAATTTTTCATTTTGACATTTTTCGAACTTTGCTTTTAATTGGGACCATATAGCCATTATTGTAATGAGGTGCATGTAAGCGCAAATACATACATACATACATACATACATACATACATACATACATACATACATACATACATATAAAAAACACATCTCTGTGCTGCCGCTGTTTTTCATGAAGATGACAATGATAATAAAGATGATGATGTTGGTGATGAGGATCATGATGATGCCGCTCTGTTGTTGTTTTTATTGTTGTTGTTGTTGTTGTTATTTTTAGGATTGTTGTAAAAAAAATGATTCGCTTGGAGTAGGTGGAGCAGAAGGTGGAGCAGGATCAGACCGGACAAGAGGAGAATTAGGTGGAGCAGGTGTAGGAAAAAATCATGTACTCTATCTTTATGCCATACTTTTCTATGTTCAATTTCAGATATGATATTTGTTTTAGTCTACAATATCTACAGCATTTACGTAACCCCTTTCTCTAAGTTCCTCATGAGAGAGTGAACAGTTTCTCACTACATGCGGAAGTTCCCCATTTGTTTTGTTTTTTTTTCATATTAAATTTTCTTCTTCCAATACGTGGTGATCAAGCGGTTAATTTGTGTCTGGTGTGGTCATCTCGATATTATCATGATGCTTGGTTAGTTGATTTGTTTAAACACAATACAGTCTATATTATGCGGAGAAAATGGGAGCTACATACCTTTTCCAAGGACACACTGAGGCAGCTGACCCAGGCCAGTGTGGGCTCGATATTCTCATGAACTTGTATTAGCTGCCTATGTACATCAGTGGTTCTTGTAAAGCAAGAAACACGTCATATTCATATGCACAGTTAAAAAAATGTAATTTTGTGTTTACCATTTGGTGGTATCCATTTTGTTCCTTCTTTCGTCCAGCCTTAAGGCTTACGGAAACTACTTTCACCTATTTTTGTAGTTATAGTGTTATGTGCTAACATTTTATTTGTGACTAACCCTGCTAGAAATTGTGACTGATTATTCCCATTCAGTATCTCTAACGTCTTTTCCAGCCATTTATGCCTATCGTTTGTGTCTTTTCAATCGCCTATCGTATCGTTCACCTTTCGTACCGTTTATAACCGTCAGTCAATCTCCTTTTCGTCCACTACTACTGTTTCATTCCATATCAAGATAATTTCCCAATTTCCCAACTTCTCACTATCTGCAGTTATTCAAATTCAGTGTTCTGCTTTAATTCAGCTTTGAGAAAGTTAACATTGAAATCGTTTGTTTGTTACTGAGTCAACGTAACGTTTCGTATAGAATCGTACCGTTTTGTACTCTTCTAAATTGTATGCTGAATCGTAATGTCTCTTCTTCGTACAGTGTCCAATCGTTTTCGTACCGTTTGCGTGCCATCTCTTCTTCGTATCGTTTGCAATATTGCAAAGGACGCCACAAGTGCTGTACTTCATGATAATGAAATGTTTTCCATAAATTTTAAATGAAGCTAAATTAAATGATATTGTGTATCATCCATTAATTTACTACTGCTGTAGATTTAGGTGTTGATAGATTAGATTAATTTAAAAATAGTTTGATATTTTGAAATGATTTAGTGTATTCATAATCTTCAGGAATTTCAAAATATACGCAAGACTCACCATCATCAGCAATTTTCAGTATTAAAATGGTAGAGAAACAACTTGAAAAAGAAATGTTTCATAGAAAAGAAAAACAGTCGCATCACTTTCCTTGAATTGCAGAATACAAGCAATCATTAAACATTAGTATAGCAGCTGGAACATTAAAAAAAACAAGCAAGCATTTAACATTAGTGTAGCAGTTGGAACAATGAAAGAAATAATTAGCAAAACTTTAACTGGCAAGGACTTATAAAAACAATAGACGAGAAACAAAACAAAGAAACATTCGAAATCTTTGTTAATGCAGGATGAGCTCAATTGTCCAAGTAAGATATTATTATCCTGTCAGCAACAATTTTAATTTTAATTAGTAAATTTCTCCCTTTTGGTGATCTGAATAAATTACAGACAGAATTAAAAGAAAATTACATGACTTCAAATTGTATTATATTGTTGAATATATTCGTCTAGTTTAAATTAGGATTATCTCCATCACTACTCAATGCCACTTTTCATAACATTCGAATTTATTGTTTCACGAAACCAGCATAGGAAACTTCAAACACAGAATATATTGCTAAATAAATGTGTACTGGAAGTTTTGCAATCAATAAGTTTGTTCTGCAAGTTGACAATTTTGAATAAATTACGGAGATAAAAGAAGAATATATGACATCATATGAATTAGATACTTTATAGGATTTTTGTCATTTTAGTGAGAATTACCTCTATCAGTACTCAGTGCTAGTTTGATAACATTCGACAGACATTAATGCTAAATAAATGTATACTGGATGTGTTGTAGACGATGCATTTGTTCCTTTGACAACAATTGTAACAACAGATGTTATTACTGGCGTGACTGTCTATTACAAAGTGAAGTGTTTAAAGAGATATAGAGAAGAGACAAAACAGACTAAATCATATTATTCAAAATCTTCTCAATGCTAAATTGTGCTGTTTTAAAAGATTCGACTTTTATAGCGTGTTCCCTTATCGAGCAAATCATAAAGTGTACAGCTTAATTACTTGATAAACATGAGTGGGTACAGAAATTTATGGCTAGGAAAATCAAATGTATCTCTTTCTTAGATGGCATCCTGACGTTGTGTCATCTGTTATACTAGCTTTCGTAATATCGTGTGTTCAACCAGTGAAAACATTTTCTCTGTAGTTTAGGGTCTAACACTTCAAAAGATGCACAAAAAATAACGTGATCTGTATCGAGAGTATTATCATTCACCATTCAGACTTTCGTTTTTAGGGAGTCGCTGTAGCTCAGTTGACAAGTGTCAGACTCACAATCAAAGGGTCGGGGGTTCGATACCCGCCCAGGCAATTCCCGGTCTGCTGCCTCAGTCTGTCCTTCGGAAAAGCACTTAGCTCGCATTTCTCGGCATGATATGGCCACATAATGTGTTAAAAGTGCCGTTAAAACCAACACAATTAACACAAAACCTTCGGGTTTGGTAGCATTCAGTTATATGTGATAAAGTCAGCAGATAATACACCGTGCGCTGTATCTGATTTAATGATTAGTTTCAATGAATTTAAAAATCTAAATCTAATTCTTGGTGATTGAGGTATCCCTACGGTTTTTGTCGTTGCAGTATTTATTCCTAAAGTATTCATTTATTATTATTTTTTCTTTCTATTCAATAATTTATGGTAATCATTATTTTTCTCTCAATTTCCTGTTGTACTCCTTCATAACTATTGCCTTTATGAAACTCAGTTATGAATTATTCTATTTTATTTTCAATGAAAGGTTTGTGTTTCAAAATATACCACTGTTTCTTCAAACACAGTTGTAAGACGAGTTTAAGTCAATGCAAAGGTTACGCGTAGGTTTAATTTTTCATAAAACCTTAAAAGGGCACATCTGCATTCACCTTATATTTTCGTTGCATAAAAAATGCAAGGTGGTGAAAACAAAGATGAAGAAACGTCGAAAACTGAAAAAATCACAAGAGAAGGGAACTTCACCAAAGATGAAATATCCACATAGAGTTGAATTTTGAAGGTAACTTGGATTATGAACAAAAGAATTTTAAAAAAAAAAAAAAAAAAAAAAAAAAAAAAGATCTAAAAAAAGGGAACACGAAAGAGCAAAATCAACTGAAGATGAAGAAAAGTTAGTTCGAACAAGTGGATGCATTGCTCGATAGGTGATGGAATTGTTGCTTTAGGTCTCGTGTTGATGTATACAAAGAGCACAGTTTGGGCTAAAGTTCAAGTCAGCTACACCTGGTAATATACCACAAGAACAATCAGTTAAATTAATTATCTTACCAAAATAACAGCCAAATCTTCCAGAAATGTTTTAAATTTTAGCAGATAAATAGAATGTCAACAAACAAAGATGTATAATTTGGTGATTTGGGAGCTTTTGGTATTGGCGTCATTATAGATACAGGAATGGTATAAATACATTAGTTCACCTTTATACTATAAATAGTCATCAAAATTAATAAAATCTTCGACTTTCTCTTTTATCACAAAAAGTATATTATTAGAGCTGGTCGATTGTCATATAGAATAATATAATGAATGGCAAGCTGAAATAAACATATTCAAATAAATGGTAACTATAAAATATTAGTATATAGTGAAGAAAAGTCAGAAACATCAGTAGGAGAAATAGTAACAATAGTCGTCGTCATCATCACCGTCTAAATAGACCTGTATTTCTTTCATCCTCTTTATTATTATCCTCTTTGTTAGTGTATTCATTGCCTTCGTCGTATTCATGATGTCGAGACTTAATTCAAACCACTAATAAATGTTATCTGTATCAAGAAAATGTTGAAAAACAGAACAATGAAACAATAACTGCGATAAAGGAAATTTTATTAATATATATATATATATATATATATATATATATATCTTAGACAAACTGACGAAACGGAAGACTCCATAAGCGACTAAATAATTGCAAATCATATATAATATTAAATGGTAAACAGGACATTTTGTGACCAGGGTCTAAACTTCCCTTCCCTTAGGTATTAACTACTTCTATAAAGGCAAATATCTGAGCGAATTTTCAAGTATATATATATATATATATATATATATATATATATATATATATATATATATATATATATATATATATATATATATATATATATATATGGATCTCTGAATGTTTGACCGTGAATTTAATTGACATGGATTCTTGTGCGGAAAAATAGTAATTGACACAAAGTTGACATCACTTGGTCAATGAAAATGAAAAGAACAATACACAAAATGTGTAGATTATTTAACAGATGTGATGTTTAAAGCGGCCTTTTAAAATTCTCCACCATGTATCCTCAATACCAATAAGATATGATTTGTAATACACTTATGTCAAAATTAGCAGTCACTAAACAATAACGCATGTTTATGTCCTGAGTTACATAATCTGATGGATGAATTATAGTTTTTATACAAAAACACACCTTTTAGGTTTATAATTGTAAGTAAATAAGCAAGCAACATTATTACGAAAAGTCTAATTGGTCACAGGCAACTAATTATTTTATGAGCTACGGAACCAGTCTATGTTTGAAGGTATATTAAATACCGTACATTAAAAAATGTAGGTCGTTGATTGGCTGAAAAAATAAATATCAGAAAAAAATTAATGTATGTGTCAATTGTACGCTATAGCAAGCTTGAATCTAAAACCATTCGATTTTATTTCTGTCGTGTAAAAGGGGAGACCCCACCAGGCTGGATATTTATAATAGGCACCTACATGTGCATTTTTCTCAAAAACAAGCCGACAGCAAATCATCTCCATCGAGTTAGATCGTGCATAGGATGTAAGCGTGTTTTGCAGATCTCACCAAGAAAGTTTAATAATTTTGGCAAACGTTCGCATTACGGTTCATGGGAATTTGATTAGTTGTCTACGCCTTTTAGTGCGCTCGTAACACACGTGCATGTGATCTTCGTTGAGTCTCTACGGATTTTTCTTCTTTGACTAAAATACACTATTTGCGTACAACACTAACTGGAAAAAATATGTTCAATAAGCACCTCGGACTGTGTACAAAAAGTTGTCCATCCAAGTAATACATTATACACGTAGCTGGTATCCACAATTAATTATTTCCTAATGATCATTCCTCGGATACTTTCCCGTAAGGATCGGAGGTAAAGGTATAATATTTGGCATTTTTGAAGGAAACGCCCCTTCACCGACAGTGGATGAAGGTGCACTGCCAGATTGTACAATTTCGGTTAACAATGGAGGCAGTTTGTTCAGTGGCCTGGGGGCGTCTGTATACAAGTTTGTGGAAGTTGGAGCACTGGATAATACTGGTATAGGCTGTAATACAGTCATCGGCCAAGGTGTGTCATCTACATCCACACCTAAAACAGAAATAACTTTAACTTTACAATTTTTGCAGATGCATAATTAGCAATGAACCTAGTTTTAGTTATATTTATACATGAGTATTCACATATCCTGTATTCAAGGCTTTATTATGAAGGGCACTTTACGCGTGACCAATGCAATTCTGTCACGTAAAATATAATGCAATTTCATCTATGTGTTTCTTCTGTCCCTTGTCCAGTGATTTGCATAAATAAATAAAGTTACATCAAGTTTACGGTTGCCGGCTGAACCCATTATTGTCTCGATTGCAGTTGTTACCGAAAATTATGACTCTTTAAAATGGATTACAAATAATACATAGTGTGTGGCTCAAAGGACAGTTCTCTTGAACATGAAAGCGATATTTAAATGAAGGCATCGACATTTTATGAAGTGTCCCAATGTAAGTTAGTGCAAAGATCGATGTTAACTTTCAGCAGCTCAGAGTAAAGGTCGATTTAGTTTCGAAGGGATATATTTGGGTATGTGCCATAATACGCTAGAAAACTACTCGAATATCAATAAATAACAAGTATTCTTTACTTGTTATTTATTGATATTCGTGTAGTTTTCTAGCGTATTATGAAAGTTATGGAATACATTGAATATAGGCGGAACAGAATACAAGTTACATAACCAGTTCGAGATTGTTTAAAATGGCATCACTGAGTGTGATCCATTTTTACAAATGGTCTATTTAGCATTTCACGCGAACCTTCAAACTGAGCCAAACTTTAAAAGACCGTGTGGAGGAGCTACAATGTTTATTTTAGTTGTACGGACACAAACACGTCAGATTTGCAACCAATTCATCCGTCAATAAATCGATCACACTTTATAAACGTTGCTCCAAATATTGCCATTTGTGAGTAAAGCAGAAAATATTCAGCTTATTTACTTGATAAACTTGTGACGCTACTGGAAATTGATAGCTACAAAAATCACATGTATATCAAACGGCAAAAAAGATAGTTACATAACGTCTGTATAAAGACCTTATATTAGTTCAAACGATGCTATAAAAAGTGAAAGACAAATACAAGATTTTAATTTAGTTTACTGGCATTTCTTTCAATATTTCCGAAGGATGATTTCTTGCTATTTTTTATTTAGCGACAGCCATGTATTAAAGCTTATCCTGACTAATACTCAGATACATAGTTTATTTTGCAAATACGCGAAATCTGAAATGTAGGTGACGCTAGAATGTATTGACCTTAATTTTGATATTTTTTCTAATAAGTTACCGAAATATTGCAATCCATATTACTGTTGAAACTGGAAATTTTCCTGATACTCATCCGTTCGGGCTTTTTACGAGACGTACGTAACGTTATCAATATATATTTAATAGTATAACGACAACACGTTTCGCATGCAAACACACTAATCGAAATGGATAAAGGTGTGATATTAGTCTTTTTAAAGAACATTATTCAAGTAATATGTTGACTTTTGTATAGCAATATGTGGGCGTTTTCGTAATCTATTATACGTGGCCATTTATCGATCTATCTGTTTGTTTATTCGTTTGTCTATTTTTTAAAAATTGGATAGACAAAGACTGATAAGACATTTTGCCAAATTATGGGTATTTACAACACAAATAGCTTTAGAAAACAAATACATGACTAAAACAACAGTACAATTTGTACGAAATACACGCACACATGCATATCTATTATATATTCCCTCTCTCAAAAGAAAAGAAACAAACAAGATCGAATTATCTTGTACCAAAGGAAACATCTATCTATCAATCTGCCTTTATATTGGTCCATTTGTCTCTTCTTGTCTGTCTGTTCGTTTGGTCGTCTGAACTTTCAGAACAAATAAGACAAAGAATGGTCCCCATACTCTAAACTTCTGCCCCAGATTAGTGTACGTTTACTACTTCTACGGTGATAATAAATACAGGCTTTGTTTACCCGGAGTCTTTTTTCCATTTTCTGTTGGATTGTTATTTGCCTCGCCTGAAAAGATATGACGACTAAATATGGGTACTATTATGATCTATTCTGTTTTGTTTATCTACCCCTTCATAAGAAAGAGGATGAAAGAAAGCCAACAGATGATTCAAGTTGCACTGACATTACAGATGAACTTAACTACACTAGACTATATACGTAAAAGAGACATAAAAAACCAAACAATAAGTGAAATTCTAATAGTCCATTAAAATCACAATACACTAAAACGTAAATAAGAAATGACTTGCATACCTGCAGACTTCATTAACCTTACATACTTGCAGATTTCATGAAGCTGATTCATATTAATATATGGGGAGTTTTGTTCTCTAGTCAAATCGTGCCTTGGGGAGAATCTTAGAGGCAAATGACTATTATCCAATCATATTTCTTTTCTAAATCCACACTAGATTAAAAACAGAAATCCAAGAATTCAAATACTTAAGATTTTAAGATTAAAGTATTGAGTTTCCAAGCGAATAGTTTATAAATTATAGTTATTCCACACAGATTGTTATTTAAGTGGTCTATTAGAATCTCCGCAACAGTATACACTGTACTAACATATACGCCACAATTTAAGACATACACAAACTATGGGCTTGAATGACTCGAGACGAGGAGTATCTTGTTTGTAACTAGGCATATTCCCCGTATGGAAAAATGCTCATATATAAAACACGAAACGCGAATTCAAAACGAAACGAAATAATTTTCAAAGTTTTGATAGTATTGCCTAATAAAAGGGGAATTAAAAACGAAGAAAAATTTAGATTAGACATAACAGTCATTTCAAAGGGCAGATAAAAGATCTGTCCATTTTCTAATACAGTGTAAAGGCAAATGCTTTCCTAATATAAGAACATGATTTTCTAATATTTGAAAGCGATTTTCTATTATGAGAAATCGTTTCTTTTCAAGTATTAGAAAACTCAATTTCACAACGGCGTGCCATGACGCTTTAGTGGAGAAAAACATGCACATCCTAATATTGATTTAGTTACAAGAAAATAGGTATTTCCTTATATTAGAAAATGTCTCTTATTTTCCAGTGTTAGAAAATTATTTTGAGTTAAAAAATGCTTGTATTTTTCCACAATGGCTTGCCATAGGGCTAGTATAGGTTTGAGTGGAGGGTTTTGATTTGTATCTGGATCTGAAGGATTCCAGGTCAATGGCAATTGCATATGAAATTAGGTGTAAGGTCATATGAAATAACGGTGATACTCCTTTTCCAAGTATATAATTCAGTACCAAAGAAAATGTTAAAGTGAGCTTTATTTCAAGGGCCAGCTGTACTATCAGAGTTTGTTTTTCAAATTGTCTATTGATCTAGTGCTAACTCTTGGTATTGTTGACACTACTTCACTGCGGATCAGACTAAACACTTTTTGCATTTTTTGAGACACACTAAAACGAAGCAGGCGAAAACCTTATTGTAGAATGTTTTAAGTCACTTGCAAATAACTCTTTTGCTCTTATAACGTATTCCCGATTTTCTAACCAAATTAGTTAGGTCATAGTAACGCCATCGCCAGGGTAGATAGATGAGTCGGACGTGCCTAATCACCAAAAATGAAAGAAATTAAACGAAATTAACCCAAAACGAATTAAAAAGGGCAAAAAAACACGACTTGTAACAGAAAGTAAACGTTAAGAACCCAAAAATAAACGTAAAAAGACATAAACGAATTATTATTACTGAAACAATGACTTTATGTGCAACCTAGCATTGTTTTATAATTACTTGCAATGAACGTTATTATGAGGTATTATGAAACATCAAAATTAAGTAAGCTACTAAGATAATTCTAATTCAATTGACATTCAAATGCGGGAAAATTGATATTCCCTATATATGTATGTATATATATATATATATATATATATATATATATATATATATATATATATATATATATATATATATATATATATATATATATACAATCGAATGCCTCCCGAATGCATCTGGTTGGTCACAGCTATATAATCCCAAATATCCAACAATGATATAAATCCATTTACCTAATCGCTTAAAACAAAATTTGAAAACTATAAATACATATGAAGCAAAGAAAGATTGTGAGAAAGAAAATGACGAAGAGATATGCTAAAATTACGATTCCACTATTTAAATTCGTAGAAATTTTCAATCGTTTAAAGTATCATTTAATTAGTAATACTAAAATTATTGTCAGTACTCTTTTTAGTTCATTGTCATTTTTTTATTACCTCATTTTTGTTCAATTTCGTTTTTTCTCGGTAAATTTTGGTTAATTTTTATTCATGTTACCTCATTTTTATTTATTTTCGAAACTTGGGCAGAACGCTTGAAGTGTGACTACTATAGTTACATATACGTATTATTATATTCCATATTTAATAATGATAATTATAGCTAATGCAAATGAAGCAAGCAATGTGTTTAACTTGTAAGAAAATACTTTTATGCTGTTTACTAAAAATACAATGGAGAACTGACTGGGAATGTTATTAATGATTATGAATTATACATAACGCGTGCCCCTCTACTCAGTTTGAAATTTGCCAGTCATAGCATCCTCTTCCTTTTCTGTGAAAATACATCGGATGTGTGGCAGAGACAGCCATTTTGACTTTCATTCGGGAAAACGACCCTATCATGTGACGGGATCACGTGATGAAATCTTTCGTCAATCTGCGTACTAAGTAGTCGTTCATTAAAAGCAAAGATTTAAAAGCTACTTCAATTAACAATATATTTCTTACAGACAGATCGCAGGCTGCGTATTACTTATTTGTGCAAGAATTGTGTGCTGTTTGCTTGTTGTTGTCTCCCCACCCAAAAAAAAAAAAAATAAAAAAAAAATGGGGAAGTAAATCCGCCGTACACATCCGTGATGTTTTCTGTCGTGACAGAAAAGGCCGAGGATGTTCTGATTGGAATTTTGCAAGCAGGATTGAACTTTTCGGTGATTTTCAGCAATGGTAGCCGCCATGATGCTGTACCAACATCAGTTGGTTACTTGCTACAACCAAAGTAATACTGACCATGTGCCACACGTGCTTTGCTTGGGGCTTTCATCCTTTTGTTGAAATATATAGCCAGTGCCGCAGCAATTATGATGGCACTTCCAACTATTGCACCAACAATAGCAGGGATCAAGAAACTTCTATCATCTGATGACCCTCCGTCACTATGGCCAGGTGCGAGTGAGTTGTCTGCAATACAGTTGATGATCGTCATTTCAAGATATTAAACGTCGATAAGTATCATGTTGTTTGATTGAAAATTATTACAACTGTGAAGTACGTACGGCCCTCCTAACACATATATATTTGATAGAAAGAAACAAATACAAAAGATTTGTTGTCATCACAATATTTGGCCGCTGTAGCTCAGTTGGTAGTACGTTGGACTCTAATCGCAGGGCAGCGTGTTCGATACCCACCCAGGATGGTCGGCTGCCTCAGTGTGGCATTGGGAAAAGCACATAACTCACATTTCCGTAATATGGCCAATAATATGTTTAAAGTTGCGTTAAAAACCATCCGATATAAATGAGCTTAATACAACAGATAGAGAAAAGACCGAAATGAAAGGTTTCTACACACATCATTGGATATAAGATTTTCCAGGTAGAGAATATGTCGATGAGAGAGCAGAATGTTTGAATTATCTTCATCATCATCATCATTATTATTATTATTATTATTATTATTATTATTATTATTATTATTATTATTGTCGTCATTTTCAATATAGTTATAGGTGCTGCCCTCGTTGATTTCATTAGTATATCTGCCTCAACGTTTTTAGTATTACACTCATAAAATGCAGTCAGAAATACTTACTGCATACAACTGAAAATAGACAGAAACGAAATAATAAATTCAATAAGCATACATGAATATGTACATGTGTAGATAAATCATCGATCAGGTTTTATATAAAAATGTTGCATTAGGCGAAATCTCTACTGCATTTTAAAATAATATCATCTACAAGCAGTTGCTGACTTGACCATCAGTATTTTGTGTCATTATGGAATGAACATTCTACTCTATCAAAAATAGTGAAACCATGAAACATGTATTAGGTTTGATATAACTATCTTTCGTTGAACAAAATTTAATTGCTTATCCAGTGATAAATCTATGGTAAGATATTGAAATACTGAGCCCGACGGCACCTTCATGCCTTGTTTGTCTATATTTTAGATAAAGTGTTAAGTCTGAAATAGTCACTATAGGAGAAACCACTGGTTTCGGATGTGTTGATGCTTCGGGCTGATATGAAGCAAACATTAAATTAATTGCCTTTTAATCAGTGCGTCAATCTTTATGGAAAGAATATGTTGTTAATATAGAAGTAAACACTAAACATGCTATGTTCTAGGATATCACACTGCCTTTCAATTGAATCAGAAATAATTATAATATCTGCTTGTTTGGAGCTTTACGAGGATTATCAAAAATACTAGACAATACACACGATTTTGTATCTAATATGAATCTTACCAGAAGCTCGCATGGTAAGTTTAGCCCCGAATTTTGTTCCATCATGTTTCAACGGGAAGGAAGAGGGACTCTGGTTCTCAGTACAATTATAAGGTAGAACTGATGCATGCGTGGCGTCAGAGTCAATCGCCTGGTATACAATTCGAATGTAAAACTGTAACTTGATTGTACAGTGCATTTTTGTCGGATATTATAAATATATTGAAATGAATTGAAATTTGTATTTTAAGAATATACATTTTTTAATATATCTAATAATGTCGTTATCATGATAATCATTTTTATGTATTCATTTTAAATTACATCTAGCTAGATTAAACCATGAATAAAAATACCTGGATTAGAATCTTTAAAATTGTCCCTCGAAAGAGCTAACAATAATAAAACTATACCTTTTTCCATGTTTTTAAAGGCCTTGAGAAGCAATCAGTTAGTACATAGGAAAAGAGAGAATTTGAGAGTACATCAACCTACTCATTACGTGATGATGATGATGATGATGATGATGATGATAAAGATGATGGTAATGATAATGATCCCTGATTAATGCTAATCCCAACTGTTTTTAATTTGATGTTTAAACTAGAAAAGAAAACGTAGAAGATGATTGCCATGAAAACCATGCTTACCAGACATGTAAATCTATAGGTATTGTTGTTGTCAACATCCGTATCATTATTGTATACCATGACATAAGTAGTAGATCCTTTCTTCGTATTGGCTATGCACCATACTATGCCATCATCTAAAGATGTAATTGAAAATTTCCTTTGCATATTTTGGATTTCATTTCAGTAATATATTAGGTGACAAAAACACTATTGTAAAGCTTTGCATTATAATTCCAGTACGCTGTATTTAATGTGGTTTCACTATATCTTGTACCATATAATTGCATCATTCAATTTAAAATTTATTTTAGGCAGTATTTCGTTTAACCGGAGCATTAAAGATATCATCGAGAGTTTTTCTCGTGCATATTATAGACATATGCGACGTATATGAACCCACTGAGTTGTGTGTGAAGGTGTGTGTGAAGATAGAGATCGTACGATAAAGATAGATTGTGTGATCCATCTGTGTTGGAGAGGACAAAAGAGGAGGACACAGAATTGCGATACAACTGATAACCCTCAAACGTACACATGAGTGTTAGTTTACTTTAGCTGTATCTTTGGAAAAAGTAACAAACTGTCATTTACAGATTTACTTAGCATTATATTAGATTGGAACAAAACAGAACCATTTTTAAAAAGTACTCTACACACAGTGCACATGTTCTTGTTTTTTAAGTCAGGTCTATTACACCCGTATATGAGAAATCATGCAAATCGTCTAACAGTAGCACAAACACGGCTAGACCATTTTAAACGCGCTTTACCTTTACAACTGTGAGACCAACATGAGATGCGCTGCTTTTACATTTATTATCTGTGCATGGATGTCGTGAACGCATTATAGTTAGTTAATATTCTTATTCCCAATAAATAAAGCACTATGTGGGTTTTCTTACGTGAATGCATCATTATTTGACTACAGGTCGAGTAGTTGAAGGTCATAATTTGTCTGTCATCGCATACTTTCCACATATCATCGTCGTTTGAGCACTTTACATCGGAGTTATCAGACGATGTGTAGGTGTAGTCGTAGTTGCCCTGAATTACACTAGGGCAGTCTTGTTTGGCTTCAGACTCATTCCCTGTGTAAAGTAAAACAAATTTTGATGTCAACATATTTTAAAAACATAATGCAGACTTATATCGGAACCTACTATCTCCAGCCAAAGGCAGCAATTCGCGCATTACTTCACAATTACAATCTGGAACAATGTCTATCGGCAAGGCTTGACTAGGGAAGGTTGAAAAATATTCACCTTTCAGCCTAACGCAGCGGTTGTCAGTCAACTATTGCATCACAAACATTACATTGAGCTGCTTACTAATCTAATGATAGAGCTGTATTTGGTGTGGGTATTTTAACCGGGTCTACGTATGCTGGTTCAATAATCCATCACATATAAGGCTTTTCTATATATCAGGTAGTTCCAAATCTGTATCACTGTAAACTGGCATTATTTTTCCAAGAAAAAACGCAGATTTGAAAGAAATAATAATACTAATTAGCAAGCGGAGCATTCTCCATTTTTACGAGAGGTCATTTGACCTATTGTGCACAGCGGCGAGATTGATCTTTAATAGAAGTAAAATGTAGAAAATAAAAGGAAAGTATAGAAAGTAACAACAATCTTTTCTGGGAAAAATATATACTTTTTAAACTTTCCTTGGCGAATTTACCAGGAGGCAATTCTGCTTATATGTAATATGTGTTGCCTGTCTATAAAATCATTAAGCAGTCACCCATAGTCAAGTATATAATCCTTTTCTTTGCATCTGAAACATGCCTCATGTGTGTTTTGATGAGTTATGAGTATTGATAAAGAGAGAAACTCGTAATTTCACCGTCCATACTATATCTGATCAACATATGTTTGATCCGAAACTTACCAACTTTAATCAGTACGTGAAATTGTTCAATTGTTTCTTTATTGGTTTGGTCACACACGATGCTGGCATTGTTAATATCGGGACTATCTGACAACAGCAGACGCTCCTGGCCAAAAAAGGACTCTTTGCCTATAAAGTAATATGAAACTATGTGTCATACATGGATGAAATTTTACTGTAAATTAACTACGTTTCGTAGGCTGCAAATTTACCTGCATTTCGTGGCCGTTTTAAACCACGACATGTATAAACCCATCTAACAACAATCATGCTTCTGAGAACATAATAGGGTAAAACCCGCAAATAATTTATTTAAGTATCGATACAAATGTTTTGTTTAGCAAAAGTATGCAAATTGAAATCCACGAAAATAAATGAATTCACGGTAAACACATTAAGTTTAAAAATTAAATCCAGGTTAAGTTGTATAGATCAAAATAACTGGTTGCACATCACAGTGTGGGGTTTATCATCTAACTCAAATTCCAATCATTATATTTACTAAGAATGGCTGTACTTTACAGTCTGGTATTTAAAAAACAAATCTAACTCAAATTCCCATCAATATGTGTAACAAGATGGTTGCTCATTACAGTCTGATGTTTCTGTGTAACAAGGATGCTTGCACACTACAATCTGGTGTTTCTAATCTAACTCAAACATTCCCATCAGTATGTGCAATAAGGATGGTTGTACATTATAGTCTGGTATTTCTAATCTAACTCAACTTCTGATCAGTATATCAAATAAGGATGGTTGCACATTATGGTCTGGTGTTTCTACTGTAACTTAATTTCCCATCAGTATGTGTAATAAGGATGGTTTCACGTTATAATCTGGTGTTTCTAATCAAAATAAAATTCTGATCTGTATGTGAAATAAGGATGTTGCACATTATAGTCTGGTGTTTCTACTGTAACTCAAATTCACAACAATCTGTGTACTAAGGATGTTTGCACACTACAGTCCAGTGTTTATATTCTAGTTAAAAAAATTCTCATCAATATGTGCAATAAGGATGGTTGCACATTATAGACTGGTGTTTCTAATCTAAATAAAATTCTGATCTTTATGTGAAATAAGGATGGTTGTACATTATAGTCTGGTGTTTCAACTGTAACTTAATTGCCCATCAGTATGTGAAATAAGGACGGTTGCACATTATAATCTGGTGTTTCTACTTTAACTCCAATTCACATCAATATGTGTAATAAGGATGGTTGCACAGTACAGTCCAGTGTTTCTACTCTAACTCAAATTCTAATCTGTATGTGGAATAAGGATGGTTGCACATTTTAGTCTGGTGTTTCTACTGTAACTCTATTTCCCATCAGTATGTGTAATAAGGATTGGTTGCACGTTAATGGCTGATGTTTCTACTGTAATTCAAATTCACAGCAATATGTGTGATAAGGATGGTTGCACATTATAGTCTGGTGTTTCTACTTTAACTCAAAAATTCCCATCAATATGTGCAATAAGGATGTTGCACATTATACTCTGGTGTTTTTATTCTAACTAAAAGTCTGATCAGTATGTGAAAAAAAGATGTTTGCACACTGAAGTCTGGTGTTTTTAATCTAACTAAAATTCTGATCAGTATGTGAAATAAGGATGGTTGCACACAGTAGTCTGGTGTTTTTAATCTAACTAAATTTCTGATCAGTATGTGAAATAAGGATGGTTACACACAGTAGTCTGGTGTTTCGAATCTAACTCAAATTCACATCATTATGTGTAATAAGGAGACTGTTTTGATAGGCTTCCATTAAATCATTTATATCCCAAGCTCGTTAAAGCAATATTCGAGTAAACAGATTTCAGAATAACGAGATTTCAAAATATAATTTACTGAAAAAAATATTACGAAAGGAGTGTGATATAGTCAGTGACCCTTTTATTTGTGATCTAATTGTGGTGTCATATATATTAATGTTACTAGTAATAAATTAAACAAGAAGTGGATATTATTTCATACGATACGCAATCTAACTTTTTTTGTGAATTTGTTGTGAAAGGCTAAAGACGAGAATATACCTCGCACAAGGTAGTACATATATGAGTAGTCCGTTATCTTGGTCAGTTGCATACACATGTAGGCATATGATGGCACAATGGCGCTAATGGTATCAGTAGTCCTAAAAGACAGAGAAATACATATTTATAGAGATAGCTGTCTCATGTGTGTGCTCTATTCATCACTGAAAGTTAACCTTAACATTGTCCTTTTGTGGAAGATGCTAACACTTATGCTAGAGTTAATATTAATTTGGAGATATATTTCCATACGTAATATTCATTTTGATATTAAATCGAAACAATTGCCACTTAATCGTACATTACATTATAAAATAATTTTGCAAACTTATCGTAAGATACATCAAATATTCATTATTCTTGTAGGTAACGTCATTAGGATTAAGTATCAACTGTATTTATGACAAGTCTTCCCATGCAAAGGGGCATCCAAGGAATAATATTTGATTTGATCACGTGCAGTTTTATCAAACAATGAAGTCTACGATTTAGATGGTGAATTTCCAGAGTGATTTCTTTGTGTAATAAACATACCGCATTACTATGTAACCCTCTGATTCTAACTTCGAGACATCAACACACTTCCAGTTCGTAATTGTATGCCCCATTGCTTTAAATGTCCATCCGGTCAAGGTTGAAGTTGTAAAGGTTATCTCCCCTTTTGTACTGTCGATCCAAGTCGAATTTTGGAATTGGACTGGGAATGTGCACGTACTTTTTTCGGATGGTGCTGGAAATCAAGTGACAAAATGGATAATAAAAAGTCAAATATTTCTTTGCTTCAGTTCGATTTCAAACATCACATAAAGTAACTTAGCACATACATTGTTAAATGATGAAATGAGATTTATCTGACGTAATTTTCAAGAGCGTAAAGGCTTAGTTTCTAGTGAATGAATATATAGAATATTTTTTGTTCCGTATTGTATCGCAATAGGTCAAATGTAAAAACAAAGTAAAAAGAAAATGAAATGCGGAATAGAGTTTACAATTCTTTCAGAGAATGATTAGAAAGATATGTCTTATCAGTATAAAGTTCTTTCGACTAAACTGTATAAATCAAAGCAGACTAAAAGGAGGACAAGTAGATATATATACTTACCACAAGTATCTGAAAAGAAATTGCGGAAGAGAAAATTAACTAGTCAACATTGCATTAATAAAAACTACTGCGCGTTGCAATTAATAACGCAGTGAATATAATCAGTATTCTGGCTATTTTTTATCCGAATGATGCACGAAAGCACTGAATGAAAAGCATTATTTGAAGAAAATTGTATTTGCTATTGCTTACTAATTCTGCCGCAAAAACGATTAACAGAAAGTGAATGCTTGGTTATAAATTGTATTTGGAACAATTTCAAATAGCTCTTAATACACACGAACTTCAAGCGTGTTGTAAGTTACAGAGTATAATTCACAAGTGCAGTTGAGTTAATTTACGTTGTTTTCAAACTGTTTAGTGACTACTCTAGCGGCTTTAAAAGGGAGAACCAATCAGTCATATATAATTAATTTACATAAATGCCCTCATTATTGGAATATTGATGATCATCGTTGTAGACAATAATATAATATATTTAGGTTCCACTTGTAATCTGTATTCAATACCTATAGGTTACGTGTCGGCCATTGAAAAATACTTAACTCTTGGTAACTAACATAGAATTTCCGAGCTTGCGGGGTAATGGGGATATACAATCTGAGGAACAGTAACGATATAATCAAGAAATATCCCTTCATATGATAAACATCGTTTACGCTCATGCATATTGCGAAGATAAGTCATAGCAGTGAGAAGTCTTGAGATAAAATGTACGATGGTTTTCTATTGTATATAATATACATAGTTTTCTTACCACGAGCCGTCATTCTAAGTTTTGCACCCATATATGCCCCATCATGGCTTCTAGGATAGGTAACTGGAGTCTGATTTTCTGTACAGTTCCTCTGCACCATTGTTGCGTAGGTTGCATTGGCAAATATAGCCTTTGAATAGTGAGATTAGATAACTGATTATATATTTGAAAGCTCCTAAACCGACATAAAATTCTTGTGCAAATTGTTGAAACAAGGAATAAAATGATATTTTTTATTTATATTTATATTTACATCGTTGTATCAGATGTGTGAACAAAGATAACTAATTCCATCAAAACTCTTTATATATCAATGTCCAATGACCTTCAGTCACATCAGTTCAGTGGAACATGTAAAAATGGTTTCAAAATTAGGAAATAATCTGGAATCAAGATGATCAGGAACGAATTTTAAGAAGCTTTCATTAATGGATAGCGGACATGCTCTTTGTTGTTCGCACAAAGTAAGTCCGATAATTGAGACTGTTCTGCATTTATTTCCATATATATCAGCAGCCCTGATTAGCAAGGAGGAATAGTGTGCAATGACATATAGAAACAACCTTTAAGAACATTAATATGTAGAGGTTCTTACATTAGTCCTCATTTCAAATGAAATTTATGAAATGAATCGAATAATTTCGGCTCGGGGCGAGCAAAAGATTGGAATCATTTGACGAATCTTTCAAATTTAATTCAAAATGAACTCACATGTAATACATTTGTTGAATAAA
Organism: Margaritifera margaritifera; assembly: GCA_029931535.1. Lineage (NCBI taxonomy): Eukaryota > Metazoa > Mollusca > Bivalvia > Unionida > Margaritiferidae > Margaritifera > Margaritifera margaritifera. The sequence goes on along the minus strand of JAQPZY010001627.1, from coordinate 4,230,148 downwards.
ATCACAAAAAGTAATGCAAAATGACTTTGGAGTACAGTTTGATCCCTCGAAAATTACATGACGTAATTACATCCTTGCTGACGTTATGATGTAGTATACGTGTATACACTTTATAAATTATAGTGTTTGTACTGTTGAGTATTGTCGGGGACACCGAAAAACGATTAGGCGAGATCTCCCCATTTACATCGGGTGAGACCACGATATCCAACAGCACAAGCATTATAATGAATTTATTATATACCCCCATTATTAAATAATACATTGTATTTAAATTAATTTTTACAAAGTTAAAGTGAATACATGTCAGTTTGAATAGAGGAATCTTGTTTTAACTATTTTGTATGACTAAACAGTTCATAAATGCACAGTATGGCGTGACGTGATTTTACGTACTCTTGAGTTGTGACAGACCCGTTGTGACGTCGTGTTTTGCAGCAACAAACTTATTGGGTTATACGTGTTCTTAACAGCACATAATAAGTGCTTGACAACGTACAATAAGTTAAAAATATACTGGATCATCCCACGCAATGCATTTGTAAAGGAAGTCACGAGCTGGGTATATAATAATCAAAACTTGTTGGGTTTTTAGCCTAAATAACACAGTAGTCAATTGATGAAAATGTGATAAGCTTGTAAATAAAACATTATACTTACAAAGCATGTAAATCTATATGTGGTATTGTCATCGACTGTGCTATCATTGTTGTAAACCACAACGTACGTGTACAGGCTAGAAATAGACGCCACACACCATGCTACACCTCCCTCTACAAGTAAAATCAGAATATATTTAATATAGTGCGATGTTCATGTTCAAGTCTCAAGGTAAACATATTTTAGTTGAAATATAGCATTGATTTCTCAGAGCATTATTTTTACTTCTTAATGCAAACGACACAAAATTCACAGTGTAAGTAAACCAGAAAACTTGGTTGATATTGCATATATTAACTTTCACAGAAAGTTAAAGAAATTATATAAGTCAAAAACTATATCAATGCATTATAACTCTAGGTTCAAAGACTGATCAAATCTATGAGAAAAAGTAGAGTTGTTAGCTGACTATCCAATTCATTGATACTTATATAGTCTAGTTGACAGTGTAAATTTTAACCGTATTTATTCTTGTGACTTCTAAACCATATATTAAAATTGGCAGTGTTGTTTCAGTGGATTAACAACTGTGCTAAGCAATACTAAACTGTCTGCTATTGAAGCCTGTATAAACTTTCTTTATGATCTTTGTACAATTCATATGCTTAAACTCCATTACGAGTGAATTAATAATAGATTCGATTAGAAGTAATTTAATGCTCCATTCCATACTTGAAAAAGCCATTCTCTGTACACAATGTGTATAGTCGAATGTCATCGTCTGATTATCGCTGCAAACATTCCACACATCATCGTTGCTTGTGCAGGATACGGTGCCATCTGCGCCATTGTAATTGTAGTCGAAGTTACCACGAACAGCTGCAGGGCAATATTGCTTTGCATCTGTTTCATTACCTAAATGGAAAAACGCACGTGAAATCATTGTCATTTATTATTTATATGCCAGTCTGTCAAAGATTTTAAGAATTAAAATGTATTTGAAGATATGAGCACCCACAAATACAATTCTACAAATTGTATATTTCCTAATCGCAAACATACATAGACTGGTTATCAAGGTCAATAGATCTCCATCTCACAATATATAAGTAGTTGGATAGATAATGTTAAAATTGTGCAAACAATGAATATGAACGCTGTAAAAATAAATCAAGTTAATATAGGTGAATAGTTTAGATACATCTGAATTGAAAGTGTTTGAGTTTTCGTCAATTATACCCTCAATATTTTAAAAGCGTTACTATTTCGCTGAAATGCAATCACTAGAAGAGTTTGAAATTATTCTACATGATCAGTGTCATACCTTTCTTGATGATGACATGAAGCTGTTCCCTGGGCTCAATGCTTTCGCTGACACATATTTCTCTGACGGACGGAGTTGTAGAATTGCTCGTTAGTAATAGTCTTTCCTGCCCTGCTCTGTGTTCTTGTTCTTTAAGAGTGAAATCAATACATGTTAGCTGAGGGAAAATAGAGAGATCTCAATTTGATTCCGTTTAAGAAAGATAAGATAACTGGTATAGTGATCTTGTCGCATATTGTACTTGGCATTACTAGGGAGACAAAACAGAGAAAGACTATGAATTATTTGAGTTTTTAATAGACTTCACTGTCAATATGCCCGACTTTCACTAAATTTCCCATTATTAAATACTTATATACTAAACTAAAGAGTGTCTCATCTTGCAATTTGGACAGAACAACACAAATGTTGCACTATACCTATGTTTAATAATACGCTGATTATTTCAAGTCTTACCTTTGAAAACATGTTTGTAATTATGACTGTATAACAAAATGCAATGTTAAAGATTCTGAAATGGGCACAGGACATATATGAACCTAATCATTAGGTCTAGAACGTTATGTGAAAGCTTTGTCAAACTTTAATTCAGCCAAAGAAATCTTGGTAATGTGCACTTTAATTAAATGATTCCATCTCAGGTAGGTGACCTGAAAATGAATAATAATACAGTGAAATGGCAAAACAAGTACATAACCCAGCACTTCCCTCAGAAACTAAAAACTCTGATCAAAATTTTTAAACCAAAATACTTTATTGCATCATGGGAAAGAACACCATATTTTGACAGAGCAAGGGTAATATATAATAATAAGCTCAGGGGATAAAACATATTGTAACTTTGTAACACTTCTTATTGTGATCCAAGTTATACTAGCTTTTGTTACTTACCGTGCACAAGATAATAGTAGAAGGATACGCCTGATAACTTTGTAAATTTCATGCACATATACACATAGTAAGGAACGGTATCACTTATCGTGTCAGTCAGCCTGAAACAGTACATACGCTTACTTGTAAGAAGTTCAATGACTTGGGTATTTTAATTGTTTTTATAGCTCTAAAATATCCAATTGTAAGAAAGCGTATTAAAATAAATATCACCATTAAACATTTCTTGCTGGAAAAATTCGTTTTCAATTTGTTACTTTATTCAGACGTATAAGGTATTTGCAATTTGTAAATGTCAAAGAATGTAGAGTGTCTTTCAATATTATTATTGCCAGTTGCTTCTTTATTTCATGACTTTCCTTCTCAACACTCATACAAATCATTTTTAAGTTTTGGAAAAGTATGTTTCTGTCAGGTCAATGATATATAAATTTATTTATTTTATAAGTACAATGTACACTTAATACACACTTTTTTAATTATCAGAATAAATACACACAATAAACATGTATATATATATATATATATATATATATATATATAATGAAACTTACTTGAGCACTATGTAACCATATCTTGTATAGAGATCTTTGCTAAAGCATTCCCAATTAAGAAGCTGTGTAGAAAATGTCGAGAAAGACCAGCCGTGTACCGTATCAGTGGTAAAAACGAGTTCTCCTTTGTTGCTGTCATACCAGTTCGACGATTGAAATTCTTCAGGAAAATTGCACCTGTGTTCGTCTGTCAAGAACATACAATGCGAAATCATTTGGCATAAGTAGCAGAAAAATCGAGTAATTGATTGGTTGAGCCTAGTAAAAAGTTGATTTGTATATACTGTTATATAATGCATGTATCCAATATCTTGCAGACATGTTATTTCATTCGAAAATACGTCTCTTGAAGACAACAAAAACAATAACTTAGAATTATGTGCTGCTTCAACATGTTAAAAATGTTTGAATTGCGCATAGTTTTGAGCTGTCAACTAGAGTATATCGGATACGGCTCATTTGGCATATTGTGACTGGCAAGTTAAAACTTCTAGAAAATTCATGCTTAGATAATCAATAGGACCTATCGCTTCTTTGACTGTATGTATCCCCCTAGCAGGAAATTCAAAATATATAATACATACTTGGGGGGATAGCAGAAGAATCCTTGAAGTATATAGTCCATAGCTTCGTTAGATACGGTCTGAATTTCTTTAAAAAGCTTATGAACAAACTGATTCAGTCACACAGATGAATACATTTTTCTCAGGCGACCAACAAAAACAGTCTTTCGAACTGGTGGTTTTTCTATGCTGTTAAATATGTATTAATGTTTGTGTAAATGGGAGTTATTAAACGTTGTTTTTTACAAAGGAGGTTCTTTGTTGTATTCGGGTGGTCGCTGTAGAATCTTTGAGGAATGCTTTCCTCATTGATTTCCTTTATTCTGTTTAGGTCTCAAAAGCTATATATCCACTATATGATTGAGGGAATATATATATATATATATATATATATATATATATATATATATATATATATATATATATATACTGTTAGCTCTCATTCTGTAACAAAGGGAAGATTTAGTCGGTTACTTTACATTATCAGTGAATATGACATTTATCGGTTATAATAGATGTGCATGACATGAAATTGTTTCTTTACCAGAATCATCTTAAAACAAACTAAACATTATTGTAATAAACACGTTTGACATGTTTTGGTCATTTAAAATATGGAATTACCTAACTCTTATATTACTCTTTTATTTAAATTTAATTATCTAAAGATATCTGGAACCGATCAATACAAATAAAAATATTTCAAGAAAGAACATACCAATCATTTTATATAACGCGAAATCATTTAAAGTTATTAAACGTATCATAGAGAAGTCAGTTAAATATGATCATAAAATGTTGAGTGGTCAGGAGTAAGTTATTCATTTCCTCTAAAATAACTTGGGACTTACAGCAGGTCTCTGAAAAAGAAGTGAAACTTTAAATTAGTAAATATTGAATTCGATGCGAATTTCTTTTGTAACATACATATCTAGAATAAACTATGCCTCAAAATGGTTTTTAAATGAACTGAATATGTTCAATTCCATATATCTAAAATGAAAATAAAATAAAGAGATTTGACCAAAACCGGACTTCACTCGACACCCCATTGTATAATATATAGGTTATATGACTGTACTGAATTTCTTGAATTTGAACAAAAGACACGAAAATAGTTCAAAGTCATTCTTCATCATCAAGTCATATTCTTAGAGACCTTATCAAACCTTTTCAATTTGCATGTTGACAGGCGGCTAATAATTATTAATAATACAATTAAAAAGAGCACTAGTATGATCATCATTTGCTGCATGTAGCTTTGCGTGACACTAAAATGTTTACCCCATAAGATAAAACTGTATAAGAACACTATATCAAAGTTATACAAATACTTGTTCATGTGAAATGGATTGATTATAATAATAATAATAATAATAATAATAATGAGGACATTGTATAGCGCCTAATCTTTAGAAGCTCTAAGTGCTTTACAACATTAGATAACACCTAAAAACATATATAATGATATGATTACGAAAAACAAACACCATAAAATTAGAAAACAAAAACATGCTGATAATAGTTAAGGTAAGGAAACATTATTAAGTCTTTAAGTATATTCGTGCAGTCTAAATAGGTGAGTTTTAAGAGCACTCTTTGAATGAGATCACTGTGTCTTTGTGTCTAAGTTCAGTGGGCACTTCGTTCCACGTTCCTGGGCTATGGTATGCAAAAAATCGGTGTCCATATGACTTCATTTCGATAGTGGTAATAATGAGAATACGAGTGTCGGAAGAGGAGCGTCAGTATCTTGCTGGTGTGTACACATGGGTGAGGTGAGATAGGTATGTTGGACTGGAGCAAGTCAATGAAACGTAGCACTGAGAACAAATTTTGTGTTTGATTCTTGATCGAATGGGTAGCCAGTGTAGGGTACAGAGCAGGGGGAGGTGTGCTCTTTTCGTGGTACTCTAAGAATGATCCGAACAGCTGTGTTTTGAACTTTTTGAAGTTTCTTGAGTAGATACTGAGACGAACCAGATATAATTGAATTACAATAGTCCAGTCTTGAAAGTACTAAGGAACACACAAGTGATTTAGTGGCAACAACTGAAAGATAGTTGCGAATGGAGCTGATGCGTTTCAGCTCAAGATATTCAGCCTTGCATATGTTCATGACATGTTGGTGCAATGAGAGAGAACTGTCTAGAGTAACACCTAGGTTTAGTAATGACTGTGTGAATTTAATGTTGGTGTTGCTGATATTTATTGTTTGAGGTAAAGGATGTGAATGAGAAAGTCTTTGTGTTGTAATCAGAATGGCTTCAGTTTTATTCATCTGCAGCTTCTTATATGTCATCCATGATTTCACATCGGAAATGCACCTCTCTACACCTTGGATCAGCTTCAGTTGGGTGGCTAGATTTGTATATTTGGGTGTCGTCAGCGTACAATTGGTGAGACACTGGATGACGATCTATGACACTTGAGAGCGGCTGAGTGTATTGAATGAAGAGAACAGGTCCAAGAACAGAACCCTGTGGAACACCAAAACATAGATCAACTGGGCTGGAGTGTTTTCCATTTGCGTACACAATTTGCTTCCTGTTGACCAAGTAGGACTTGAACCATAGTAAGGCTGTATCGTGAATGCCAAATACACGATGGAGACGGTGAAGTAATATATTATGGTCTATTGTGTCAAATGCTGCAGACAAGTCAAGGATGGTAAGGACTGTAATCTTTCCACTATCCAAAGCAGAGAGATGGTCGTTAACTACTTTCAGAAGGGTAGTTTCGGTACTGTGACGAGGGCGATATGCAGACTGTACATTGCTAAAAAGACTGTTTGAATTCAGATGAGATACAAGTTGGGATAGAACAACTTTTTCTAAGATTTTTGACATGAATGGGAGGTTAGAAACTGGGCGGTAGTTCTTTAAATCGTTATGGCCAAGTGTTGGTTTCTTCAGCAGAGGTTTTACAATGGCAGTTTTGAAAAATGATGGGAATTTCCAGGATGAGAGAGAAGTATTAATAACATCAGTTAGTGAAGGCAATATTGGATCTAAGCACTCAAGCAGTAGTGATGTCGGAATCGGATCAAGTTCACATGACTTTGGGGCACTCTTCATCATGATTGTACGTACTAAATCCATAGAGACGGGAAGTGGTGTACATTTGTTCCTTGATATTAGCTTGTTATTAATCTCGAAGAGCTCTTTGCAGCTGAAACTTTCAGTGATCTTAGTACTGTAGTGGGCTGATTATGGTACTTACCACTGCTCTTCAATGTAACTCGTCCTCCTATCGCAGAACCATTGCTAGACTTTGGAAAACCTGTAGGCATTTGACCCTCTGTGCAGTTTCTTGGAGCAATGGATGCGCTTTTCCCGTCTATAGACAGGGCCTGGTGATAGCAAATGTAGAATTATACTCTTCTGTACATGAAATATTTAGAACACACTCGAAGTCAAAATGCCTTAATGGTTGTAAGCTGAAGACACCCATTTGAAAATGTATTACAATACTTATAATGTCATGTACCGGTAATCTAGGAACAACTTCTCTGAGGTAACTTTGCTAAAATAATCAACAGGTTACCGTTTCACAAAAGCAGATACGCCTAAGCTTTTCTTAAATTTTTAGTACGACTTTCGTACGTGATTACGGTTGTTTTACTATCGAGAATTATGTACGTTTTTTCGTCAGTTTCTCTTTCATTTTTACGTAACTTTACGGCAACTCCCAGGCAGGCGTGAGTGCAAATTTGTGCTTCGTAAGTACGTTTGTGGAGAAGGAGCGTGAGAGAGCGGGTTATTTTGAGATGCTCCCTGACATTCCAATATATACCGCATAGTCTAACAAAGCTATTTTAAAACATATGTGTACAAGTTGTCTGTAAACTAATAACATGTAAAACATTTATATCCTAATGATACACTTACTTAGTTGATTAACCCGAAAAATATTAACAAGAGAGACAATAAATAAAAAATTTACTGAAATTCCGTTCAAAAATCACGGCAGAAAAATGACCCTTTATATACGGTATGTTAGGGTCAGGAAGTGCTGATATTCAGAGATGTATTCCATCCAATGTGATATAGAATATATTGATGTGAGTAAAACGAGAAATTAAGATGCGGAAAACTTTAATCCAGCATACTGTAAGTTCTTTTCGACAGCTAATGTTCATTACATAAAACATTTTTCCTGTGTGTTTTACATGTGACGCTGTCAGCATTTCCACTCCTTATGATAATGACAGTTGTCTTTAATAAATAGAACGAAAACAATTCAAAACAGTTCTTGCTGTAAACGATCATCATCATCATAATCATTATCATCATAAAGTCAGATAGTCGTATCCTCAGTAAACTATAATTAATACATGTTTTTAATGGCTAATAATAAGATTTCTTTCATGCAGACTCTATGGTCGTTAGGTAAAAAATACGTGCTCGCTAAAAACGAAAGTATTATAGAAGGGGCATCTTTGTTATTGAAGAACATCTAAAATGAAAAACATTTGGTTCTTTTTTTTTTTTTTTCTTGCATAAATCTTGTCTGGCATTATCCATAACATCTGTAGAGGATTTTAGTTCGCAACATTTCATTTTGACACAGTGATTCGATAGAGAGACTAATATACTATTCCCACTGGTTTATTATGATTCGATAGTGACATTAATAAACTATTTCCACTTGTCTATGTTCCTGTTTCGTTGAAATCGCATATTAGTACAATAATTCATCATAGCTACAAATATTATGATTAAGAAACATTGCTGCATATATTGAAACCTGAGCAAACTATTATTAGAGCTAATTATAAGCAGGCTCTGTATGCATCAGGTAAAATTTGATCATAGGGTGCCCAGTGCATGGTACCCAAATTCGATCGAAATAAATTAAACCGAAAATTAAAACGACAGTGTCCAAATTTACGCAGGTACATATTCACTCGAGTGCACAGAATTCTGGTAATACTCATTATCACACAGCTGGTCAATCACTCGAATAGCGGCGGAAATTTGCAGCCAAGCGAAAGAAATAGACGGTTTATACTATATTTAAATCTTAAGGGTAATAAAGTATTGATAACACTGACGGTTTATACTATATTTAATTCTTAAGTGTAATAAAATATTGAACACAGACGGTTTATACTGTTTTTAAATCCTAAGTGTAATTAAGGATTGATAACACAGACTATTTATATTGTATTGAAATCCTAAGTATACTAAATTATTGATACCACAGGTGGTTTATACTGTATTTAAATCCTAAGTGTAGTGAGGTATTCATTGCACAAACAGTTTATACTATATTTAAATCCTAAGTATAATAAGGAATTTGAAAGTGACCATGACTTCGCAAAACTTTCTTACTGTCTCAAAAGAGGTCTAACGAAGTAAATAGTGCTCTATCACTGTTTCAGACGTGTATTTTTAATGTCATCATTTTAAACATGAATAAAAAATACTTGTTTTGGTCACATTTCGGTTACTTGGTTGTACGACTTCATTTCTAGCTATAGTGTTAGTTCAAACAATTTTTAAAGAAATATTTGTATTTGCAATGTATTATCCTCATATAACACAGGAAACGAAATTCTCATTAATTTACTCTTAAATGCGTCTAGCTGCATACTAAATGAATTATTCTTGCGTCATATTCGTTATAATATCACTGACACTAGATTTACGCTCAGGAAATCTACTCAAATGTTTTAATAAAAACAAATGTGAAAATCAGTGTCAAAGTAATATATATATATATATATATATATATATATATATATATATATATATATATATATACTGTTATGTAACAAAATCGTCCTTTCAATATCTCTCACTCTTGACATCTTGATTTGATATTCTTCCACCTGTTTGTCGGTCTGTCCATGCGTCCGTAGTCCCAACAAAAAACAAACAAACACCCCCCTCCACCAACAAGAAATATTTCTGTTTGCAAAATACATATGCCACTGCTGCAGTCCAAATTGCAACATTTAGAGGAACATTGTTTTGAAAACTTACTAAAATGGCATGACATCCTATGCACCACGCAAACATGCCGACAAAACATGGTTTGTCTACCTCAGTTGATTACTACGTAATCGTGCTAAGAAGTTTGGTTGTTTTCTTATTTCTTGTTTTTTTATTAGAAAAAATGTTTAAAATGTGTAACAAAAAATTAAAATGAAAAATTTCTGCAATGGTCTTAAAATCAAATCTGTTCACCTACATATTAGTACGAATATTATAGTGTTTGATAAACTGTTATAATGCCATGAAAGTGTAATCATCCATCCATCCATCCATCATTGACATACATACATACATACATACATACATACATACATACATACATACATACATACATACATACATACATACATACATACATGCATACATACATACATACATAAGTTTTAAAATATGTGAACAAAATAAAAAAAACATAAATTCATTGAAAGTCGTCTGCGGACGAATAGAAATATGACTATTAAATTTAATTTTTCTACCTCAAGCGGTTTTTGCCAGCAATGTTCAGTTCCAACAGTTTTAAAATGTGTACAAAATGAAAGATTGCTGTATTATGAAGAAAAGACATTTTTGTAATATATATAAAAAAATATTAATCAAATATAGTGATTAACTTAACTTAATCCTGGTGTTGAGAGAATTTATGAGGTGTGTGTGTGTGTGTGAGAGAGAGAGAGAGAGAGAGAGAGAGAGAGAGAGAGAGAGAGAGAGAGATCTTTTTGAGAAGATCACAGATCTAAAGAAATGGATCTACATCACATCCCATGCTATACGATGTAATTTTATTCCAAGGTTTGACGAGCCGATAAACAGAGAGCGGGTGTTAAAGCAAGAATGATTTTGATGAAATTGTTTGTATTTTGGTCTTACAATGCAAATAATTGAAACAAAAGTGAAATTAAAACCCAATGAAAACTTTATTCTTGTTATAGCAATGAATATCAAATATGTTCAGAAGGTTGTAGATGATGCACAGGATTGCATAAACGTCACCTTTGCCTTCCCGATTATAATAGTTGACTCGACTGGACAGATTTACGTTAATGTATCCAAAGGAAATAAAAGTCGATACAGATAGTGAAGTGCTTAGAAAACGATATTTATATAGATAAATAAAGTATGGTTTAGCCGTTTCCTTAAACAGTTCGATTCTGTATATTCGTCGACTTGTAGCTCGACAATATTATTTCTCTCTCTCTCTCTCGCTTTCTCTCTCTCTCTCTCTCTCTCTCTCTCGCTTTCTCTCTCTCTATCTCTCTCTCACACACACACACACACACACACACACACACACACACACACACACACACACACACACACACACACACACACACACCGTACCTTCTGTAATCAGAAATAGTACCTAGATATCATTCAATATTGTCAATAGGTCATGGCATTTTTTGCCCGATATGTTTTTGGTCATTCTGTTGTTTTTGTTGTTCGTATCGTCGTCATCTGTGTCGCCGTCCTTTGCAACTATCTTGCAGGTGTTCTATTACATTTTACCGAGTAATTACCTACCTCCCATACAAAAGAGTAGCTTACGCAAAGGTTTATCGTAGACGTACGAAATCTTCCTACGGATATCTTTGTGAAACGCTCTGACGAAATAGTGTAAGATTTTCTTACACTTAAAACTTACGAAAATTCTGTGCGTAAACTTACGTTCCTTCGTGAAACGGAGCCTAGGAGCTTTATCAACAGTCATACTATCTAAATGAGTCGTTACATCTGAATATGCATATTAAATTTAAGCATATTAAATGTGACTTTAGAGAAACCAGTACAAAATTCCCTAAGTGTCAAAATGTATGTCATTTAAGCACTTTGCACAGCTGAATACTTACAATACTACTACTACTACTAATAATAATAATAATAATACAAATAAATAAAGTAATTCATATTGAGAACAATTACTGTATCGGATGTAAATCATTCGGAAATGCCAAATATTACATGACATTTACTTACGATGCATGCAAACTTGTAAGTCGTTGAATCATCAACTGTACCATCGTTGTTGTAGACCATGATGTACGTATAGGTGCTTGCTACAGATGCAACACATGATACCGATCCACCCTCTGGTAAAAGAATATCTTATTTTCATTTGTATTAGGCATATAATCTAAATTGGATAGTAAAAACTTTTTTGCAAATATTATTGTTTAAAAAATCTGTCAAGAATCCTTTCAGAACTTGATATTTATTGAACATATTATCTATAAGAGATGTATGCGTATGCTGTTTTTTTCTGTAGAAACGTGACAGTAAAGTATGGAGTATGGACAGTACTTTGTAAATTGACTTTCTGATAATAACTCAAGCTCACTTTTTATTGTGGGCAAATATATTTCGACGAAGAATATTTTTTGTTTGTGTGGAAATTAACTGTTTTATTTTTTAAAGACGCATACCTCTTATTTTTAAGCATTAATGAAATATGTAGCTTGAACATCTATTACACATTGCATGAACGGCCGTGGCGAAGCGAAGAAATAAATCACTATATTTTAACCATTGTCCACAAATATTTTCAAAGTACACAGGAAGTCTGTATAAATACATAAGTAGTTCCTTTCTGATGTATTGAATAACTTCATGTGTTCTGCGTCACATGATACTATTTTAACCAGTCTACATACTTGCTACAAAGGCTTGGTAAAACTTTGCAATTATATAAATATGAAAACGACATGAAATTTTATCAAGGGTAAATGGCACACAGGGAGCAGGATAATTAATCTTCGATCCACACAATTCGAAGTATTTGATCAATTATTAAACAATTTTGCTCTATAGAAACCTTATTCGAAACGTGCACAATTTTATCAACACAGTGAAATATTACATCATGGTACTTACTTGAATATGAAATGATCTGCTTGCATCTTGAATAGTCGAATGTCATAGTATCCCCCTTGCTACAAACGTCCCATAGGTCATCTGTGGCGTTACAATTGACAGTCCCATTTGCATCATAGTAAACATAGTCAAATTTGTGACGGATGACATTTGGGCAAGTCTGCTTGGAATTTGGTTCAAAACCTGGTAAATAATATAATTATATTCAATCATACAATACATTCCGAGATGATCTCATTAAGGCATCGTTTCGATAATTTGTATAGGATTTCTAAAACGTTTATTAAGGCATTGTGACTACTATAAATTCGGATGTTTTATTTTTTAGAAAATATGATAGGCTGATAATATTTCACTGTTCATAGGAAAAGTAACTTTAACTCACAACTAAATAAATTGAAGGAATATTATATCAATTTATCAAATTTTATGGTAATTAGGTAAATTGTGGCTACTTCCAGAGAATTATGACGCTTAAATGGGGTGTTTATACCTGACTTCACCAGCATGTGAAATTGTTCCAATGGCTCTTTTTCACCGGAACATAATTTGTCAACGTCTATATTCGAAGCATTGGTAGTAATATATATTCTCTCCTCCCCAGCAGCCGACTCTTGCTCTATATCGATAAAAATTGTTACACGATTAAGATGAAACAGAATGGTAAATAAAACTGTTCTGTGAGATTAATGCATCACCAAACTAAAGTTCGATTGAAGAACGGATCCCTTGGCTATGTCTTCTTGGGATAATCTTTGTGGAAAATTTCTCGGTTCGACTCACACATATGTCTCCCACATATTTTAAACCAATGCCCTCTCCACTGGCGAGAGATACATGTGAGTATTTTTTTAAAAGCATTATGACAAAGCATGAAGTGACTATAGGAAATGGCTAATTTTATACACGAAAATACAGTTGTAAAATATTCTGTTAAAAAAATCGGTAATATACAATTTATATTACTTTCCTCTAAGTGTTTAACTTGCTGATGATAATAAAAGATTCATACAAAATTTTCCAGTCCAAGCTTATTCACTAACTATTTCAGTATGTTAAATTACATTAATAATTACAATCAAATAGTCATTAGATCAGCCTTAATTTAAACGATACCTTTTACTTCAGTACATCTAATATTCAGACACTTACCTGATATGAGATAGTAATAGTAGGAGTAATCGGTAACTTTTGTTAGCTTCATGCACATGTACACGTAGTAAGGTACGGTACCACTGACAGTGTCCACCAGCCTAAATAATAATAATAATAATAATAATAATAATAACAATAATAATTATAACGCGCTGATAATGAGGATATCAATGACAAAGATGATTATGGTAGTATCCACTAGAAAAGCTGGCATGAATCACTTAGGTTATAAAACAAATAAAACTATTGCAAACCTCAAGTTGTGTTTCTTATTTTAAAAGTAACTAACGAAAATATCTGCCAATGTTTATAACACAACTACGGTGTAATTTACATACAAATAGTATCTGGGTATAGTGTTTTATTACAAATTTCACTTCTTTCGTGCCAAAATCGGAAGTTTGATATGCGGTTACCTAAGGACCAGATGTCCCTTAGATGTGAACATATCATCACTGAAACATTCCCAGTTGTTCACAGAATGCCCGAATATTCTGAATGTCCACCCGGACATAGTCGTGTTTGTGAATACCAGCATGCCTTTAGTGCTGTCATGCCATGAGCTGTCTTTAAACGCATTAGAAAATGTGCATGGGCGTCTTGATCTTGTTTCATCTGAGGAGAAAAAAGAGACTATTGTTATCCGTATAATCTTCAGTTATATAATTATAGGTTACTGCATTTGTATGGGAAAATATGAACGAGTTTTCTGAGTTATACTGCACGACGTCAGGAGTGCAGTATAGCTCAGAAAAAAACGAGTTCATATTTTCCCATACAAATGCAGTAACCTTTTTATTATATACTCATTTTGCTTTTCTACCTAAGGCTGAATAATAAAAAGAACACACTACAAGAAACAAAGTAACTGAATTTCTGCTATATTCTAAAGTAAATGCACAACCGAAGTTAAATCAATACACAGTAACAGTATTCATGCGCACATGGCACCGCCCAGTGACCTTTGAACTTGGTAGAGTACCTCGCGCACAGTGATTTGTTTCAAAAAGAAATCTCATTTTGGTCTACTTAAAATTGAAATTTTGAGTCATATTGTGAATGACTGCGCCTTGGAACAACTTTCCCAGTTGATCAGGATTGGAGGAATTTTGTTTTTCTGTCGATTCAACTAAATTCTGCTCTTTTAGTTTTTAGCTGGGTCTATTACGTACGATGTACATGTAGCTAGAGGGACTGGCCTCGACAGCAAGCTAGCTTACACAAGTGTTACTGTGCTGCCATTGATAGTTTGGAATCATAAGGTGGACAAAATATGAAATTCTTTTAAGTGAAATTCTCAAGAAGATGCAGGATTAAATATTTTTGTTAGGGAATATCAAATTCATTTCGTTTTGGAGTGCAATAAATTCTCCTTTGGAATGTGATTTCTGTTGGAAACGTAGTCTAGATTGCAGTGCAATTTCGCGCCGTGGATCAGAAAGTACATTTTGAAGAAATTCAAGATGCAGAAAAGTAAGTACATTTTTTGCCATTCTTATTACCAGCTATAGATGACATATTTATATGTACTGTCACTATTTATCCAAACAATTTCTCAAAAAAAAACAAAAAAAAAAAAAAAAAAAAAACAGGCAAAATTGCAAAGCGGTTGGGGTGTGAGAGCCCATTTCGTCAGCGCAAAATAAGGCTTCTTCGTTATCGTGGCTTCTTGGTTCCGAGGCACTTGCTTTTATACCAAAACCCGCATTCTTTAGTTGTATTTTTTCGAATTTAGTGCTTGGACTGACTTGTAAAATTGGCGGTCTCTGAGAGAAACGGAATATCATTTGGTCATAAGATGCCTTTTTATGCTATTTTTTTGATAGACTCTAGAGAGCACGGTTCATAGTCTGAACCATCGGCTAAATAAGTGTTTAAATGATCAGAATGATATCTTCAATACTGCATGCCTCACGTTTGTTGTCATAAAGCCACCGCTGTACATTGTGAATATCACGTTCACTCACTTGCTTGGTTGAAAGATTCTTTTGTGACTCAATGAATTCATCCACATCATCAGATTTATCATCTCTAGTCTCAAACAGCTTGTTTAGTTCATCCACAGACAAATCTAATAAAGCAAAAGCTCCGGTGTCTGCTTCATTTGCGTACATTGTTTGTTTACAATAAAAAAAGTAGTTCCTAAAACGCGATACTATTTTTAGACACACGTGTCGTGTAGTATGAAGCCGTGCAGTATGGAGAAATACTGCACGATTCTGACAATGCAAAGTTAACGGAGAAAAAAAAATGAGTATATAATAATGTGACTTATAGTTCTAGCAGGACCACTTGTCACGTTAATATAAAATGTGTCCTCTCTTGAAGTTAAATATTGTCTTTTGTTCAATAGGTCTGCATTAAATTGCAAGAGAAGAAGAATAATGAACGCCGAATTTCAAGCTGGATGATAGCATTTTCGACTCCGGAAACATTGTACTTCTGTCTACACATGAATGATAATTTCTAACCAAAGTGCAATGGCTTTCATTGCCAAATAATACAAGGTACATATATATATATATATATATATATATATATATATATATATATATATATATATATATATATATATATATAT
Organism: Margaritifera margaritifera; assembly: GCA_029931535.1. Lineage (NCBI taxonomy): Eukaryota > Metazoa > Mollusca > Bivalvia > Unionida > Margaritiferidae > Margaritifera > Margaritifera margaritifera. Next base: position 4,213,610 of record JAQPZY010001627.1, on the reverse strand, counting down.
ATATGTGTGTGTGTGTGTGTGTGTGTTGTTACGCGTAAGCTTTTTAGGCTGTCAATTAAACACGGATTTATGGTAGACCAAAGGTGAAAACATTAAACTAAAAAACCCAAAATTCAAATAGTAAATGTTGCCATGCATCTATTTCTGGAGAACAATAACACATACAGTATACAACAGGAAGTATATTATAACGAGAAACTATACTTACGGCACGTTTCTGAAATAAAAAAACTAAATATATTAAGAACAAGCTAAACACCATTTTGTGCATGGATAGTATTACAAGAATAATCAAATTACAAGTATTTACAAAACTGATTTACGTAATTACGTGAATGGCTAATGTCGAAGAAATTACTTCTTACAAACTTTTACTAGAGAACTATACTGCAAAATAACTTCTCATTAAATGATTTACAAAAATAAACAGTTCAAACAGAAACCAGGAAAAAGTTGTTTCCTCTAAACAACCACGACAGTATTTTCTTTGTTCAACTCATAAAACAAAGCACATTCTTAAAATATCATATTGTGCAATACTAAATAACGAAATAAATTTTATATTATATATTTCCACTCATTCAAATAATTTCACTTGTGTGCTTTAAATATAAATAACATATACTGAAATGTGAAACAGAACAATGGAGAAATAGGGTAGGAGATTCAGGTGTGAGATGTCATTAATATAAGAAAGAAAAGAAAGATCCACAAAAAACCCCAAAAAAAATAAAACAAAATTAAAACAACAACAAAAGAAAACAATATAATATAAGCATACATACCATATGCCTTCATAGTGATTTTGGCTCCAGTATATGAACCATCACGATTTCTGGGAAAAGTACTTGGGGTCTGATTTTGTGAACAGTTCCTAGGAGCGACTGATGCCTTCGTGCCATCAGATGATACAGCCTGCAAATATTTAAATATAGGCCTATATTTTATGCTAGGCAGTGAATTACTGGATTTTCCGAGTCAAATAATTATGATATTGCACTGCAGTGAAAAAATATATTTTTTCACTGGCCGTCAATAAACATTGATAACGTTAGAACTAAGAAATTCCAAACTTTTGTAACACGCCCGCGTGGTGTAAAGGTTAAGATCGCTGATTTGCATCCATGCGAACTGGGTTCAAATCAAGTAATGGACAAATATTTTTTTTTTCATTTTCTTTTTATCTGCTGTTTTACATTGAATTGGGAAGGAGCATTATGTAACTACTGATATTTTATGTGCAAATATACACAAAACAGAGCAGAACAAAAAAGGTAAACTGCTGACATTTTCGCGCAGGATGCAGTAAGAAATCAGCTTCTCCAGTGTGTTATACAAATTGCTAGACAATACGCTTGAGCATAAATTAAAAAGAATATTTGCTTGCCCCGAGTGAATAACTGATATATTTCATCTCGTGGGTGAAAAACTTAGGTATTTTCATTCACTCGAGGAAATATATCCGTTATTCACTCGTTTCAAGCAAATATCCTCTCTTTCTTGAAAATTTGGGGAAAAGTGGGATGAATATTTCTCACTTAGTACGAAGCAGTGAATGGGAAGTGATTGGCACTTAAATTTATCATTTTTTTGTTGTTGCTTCTTCTTCTTCGTATTATTATTATTATTATTATTATTATTATTATTATTATTATTATTCGTAGTAGCAGTAATATTGTTATCACTGTTTCTGTTGTTGTCGTTGTTGATGTTGTACATTCGTCAATAACGTTATGGTTAGTAATATTACAAAGATCCATTATCTGCATGTCAGATATTTATCAAACATACTAAAACAACCTATGATGGTATCTTTCTGAGGTTCATGCAATAGGTACATGACCATCTACAATTACAGAAGTTTCGAGATGGTAGGCGTTTATTGTGTAGCTCATTTCAAAGCTTTACCCAATATGCGGTTTCGAATGCGCGTGAAACGTGTACCTTTCCAAGTACATATTGTGGGTATTTATTTCCCAAAAGACATAGGGACAGTTCTCAAGTGTCTGTCTTGTTGCCAAATAAAACGCACACATCCAGCATATAATACTCCACAATATTGATCAGATCCACATGGAGCGGTAAGTAAAACGGGGAAGGGGTGGGAGTGGGAGAGAGGGCGTGATTGCAGCGGATTCAGTCACATAATGCAATTTAAACTACTCACGATGCAGCTAAATCTGTGGTTCGTCACAGCGTCCACACTTGAATCGTTGTTGTACATCATGATGAAGTGATTTGTGCTGGAGATGACTGCAACACACCAGAGATTTCCTTCAGCTACAAAGAGAAAAAGATGCATTTCTATTGAAATATAAAACAAAAGTCATGACGTCAAGTTGTTATGACATCACGCCACATTGTGTTAGAAAAGTAAATACCCCCCACCACCCACCCACCCCCCAAAAAAACAACAAACATACTGACCAAGAAAGAGTCGCATGAATATGGAAAATGTACTATCCCGAAAAATTCGTTACTGATTGACTTCTGCTGAGTTACTGATTAGCAAATTTTTCCATTTCACACACGGAGCTGTACACCCCTCTGAAACAATTAGAATAAAAATGCTTCCAAATCACTTATTCCAAAACAGAGAACATAAACGATAACACTCAAGACCACGTAACAATTTTGGAATATAAGCTGCACAATTTAATTATTTAGTAAACATAAAGAAAACGTTGACAATCCATTGTGAATTCTTTACTCTATTCTTAAAATTGAATTTTAAACGGCTCTATATTTGTGACAAAATATTTATTTTGTTCTAAGATGATCCAAAAGAGTGTTTTGGTTCCTCTTAACGAATGTTGACGCTTTTCGCAATCAGTGCATGGATACATTAAATACTTCCAATGGGAAAAACAATTATAATTCTTTGCATAGTAATTTGCACTTTAGAATATGTTTATTTCAATAAATATGGAAGTATTTTCTTTTGAGAATGGACGAACACATGTGAATTTTAGAAGTGGTAAGTTGTGCCTGCCACTAACTAGAAAAGGCCATCATTTGAGAACAAAGAGAGTAGTTGAATGTCATCGTCTTGTTATCTGTGCAGACGTTCCACATGTCCTGGGATCCTGTACAGGCTTCAGTTCCATCTGCCCCGGTGTACTGATAGTCAAAAATACCACGGATTGGATCCGGACAGTCTTGTTTGGCGGACACCTCATAACCTGTACAAAAAACATGTATGTCAATTATGCGAAGTTTTCTAGAGCTTCAGAATTATCTTCTATTCGGTTTATAAATCTATGAGGATTATAAAAATGCTATTTCATAAAACAATATATTCGAATGAGACAAATCCCACTATAATTATATAATAAACATTTTAGTTTATTTTACTTTAACAGTTTTTAGCCCAAGCAGGTCAAATGTTTCCATCTTATACGTGAATTTAGTGGAATAATAGTGTGGCAGTATGTACCTGATTTAATTAGAACATGGAACTGTTCTTTAGGCTCTATGTTGCTGGTCTGGCAAATTGTTTCGATATCGAGGGAATCATTGCTTGATACATGGATCCTTTCCCCGCCGACGTAATCATTTTCTCCTGTAAAAATAACAATGTTGCTTCAGTAGAACGAATAACTTTCGCATTTCCTGCCATCTTTTGCTTAGACAGTTTATGAAATATAAATACTAAAGGTGTGCTCATAGTATGCGGTTTCCAAGGACCCTATTCATAAGTTGAAAAGAGGAAGAACTTTTGCAAACATTCTTACGACTATATCCATATATCTAAAGACACACATAGGGCCAGCATGTATACTCATTCCATGTTGATGGGAAATATAATGGACATTGTTTTGTTTACTTTTTTTTTTGAGGACCCATATTTACCGCACGTCCAAACTGCATGTATGAACGTGTACATATGGATCAACATCAATGTAAAACGAAGAAAGGCATCCGAAAATCACAGATTGTAAAATGAAACAGTTGGTAAATTTGCAAGACGACGCATTGCTAACTACAGACGTTGATGAAACAAACTAGGAATTATATGGTTCCATCCCATGTGGTAAATGACACAGATCAACAACTAGTATTTCTCTCCAAAAATACATTTAGAATCTTTGAAATGCATCAAGAACATCTATATTATGTCTGCATCAATTATATCTGCTTTTTACAAAATGCGCTGAAAGCTGTAGGAGCGGTTGCTTACATAGAAAGATATCCTATGATCCGACAAAAGTAGATAGGTAAGGATAGAGGAACAATTCCTATCCATCATGGCCCATGCCAGTTTTGAAAGGCAAATATTTATATGACACCTATATAATATCAGAAAGTCAAATTCCTACAAATAATAATATCATTATATCAACGATGTAATTTAACAAATGCATACATGTAAAATGGAGATGAATTGCGTTAATAAGAGAAAAGAGTAACAGCAATATATTGAATGGTAATAACGGCAACCAATCAGTTCATGTCACCAAAGTTCATAGCCCTCAATTACAAAACTCGCATGCACGATGAAATATGCATCACGAATAGTGCCCAAAATTACAAATATCAAAACAATTGAGTAGTTTCACCGAACAATGTACAAGAATTCCAAATTATAAGGATGAAAATGTTCAACTTGATAAATGGCACTTCCAGTTTTTATAGAAGAAAATCATCAGGTAATGTTATTAAAAGCGAAGACCTCGCAAAAAGTCAAATAATATTACAACTCTGTAAAACATTAAACACTTACCATGGACCATATAGTAATAATATGAGACATCCGTTATCTTAGTCAGCTTCATACACATGTAGGCGTAGTAGGGCACATTTCCACTTATTGAGTCCTCTGACCTGTACAGAAAGGCAGCATTATTCAGCAATAGCTATACAAATCTAAAATTAACCTTTTCTCCAAATTTGGCTGCATCTGAAATTTCAAATTTGCATTGTATTCTCGGATCGCAAAATCATGAAGGCTTTAAAATGTTTGTCGATGTTTGAATAAACGTAGCCAAAATTTACCTGAAGTTGAATTACTGCCAGCATATTTTCTTTCAAGATCATTTTTGTTTCTTTACGAGCAATTGTACTTTAACTAAATGCGGATAAACAATAGGTATAGCTAGATGAATAAGATTTAGAGAACAAATAAACATACTTAAACAGGACATATCCCCGCGTATCGAACACGTCTGATTTCCAGCACTTCCAGTTACTGACTTTGTGTCCCTGAACCTTCATGGTCCAGCCTCGCATTGCATTAATGGTAAATGTGATGTCACCCTTGGTACTGTCCCTCCACAGGCTGTTGCGAAATACGGCTGGTAAATCACATGTAGCATCCGACCCACTAGTTGATGCTGTACAAAAGGAACATTACGAAGGTTATCGGACACTTGATAACTCCCTCATCCCAATAACAATTATTCATCCTTAGGGAAATGAATACTAACAAGTTGTACTTAATCGTTGTTAGCTTGAGCAGTTTTTAATCATAAAGATTTACTTTTGTCTTTCGACCAGTTTAAAAAATCCCCAAGTTAAATTACAAACTATTTATGACGGTATTTAGCAATAAAGAAAAAAAAACACACACACACACACACAATAAAATAGTAAAATAAATTACTTACCGCAGGTGACTGAAAAAGAAAAACAACAACAGTTAATGAATACATACACGATAATATCAAATACTGCTAAAATAATATTAATAACACTGACGAAAACTAAACTGCATACTGCTACTACGCTCATTGCCTTAAAAGCAGAATGATAACATCTTTCATTCCTAATTCCTGTCTGTCTATCTATCTATCTATAATTTAACAAAAGGGGAAACAGATTTCATTTTCAAAAATTCATTTTTAGCTTACTTCATCTTTTCACAAGAGATTCACCTGAAAAATGGTACGTACAAGAAGTGACGCTTATATACGTCATATATAGGAAGACTTCAATAATCGAGAGATACAAATAACGTATCTGTTAACACAAACATTTGGAGAATTTTATTAAAACATTTCTTAGCATTGCCGTTGAAGAAAATGGAAGCTGTTTGTGTTTTACAGTATACCTTTCAGATCACGGTGCAAAACCTAATTGATTACATGTTGTTTCGTGTAATCCTGATTGCATGTACGGATGTGCAAAGAAATATAATTTGTAAAAAGAAAAAGTTTATATAAAGTAAAGTGCAACTTGTCAGCGTTATACATGAACACTAAGTACAATCTTTCTGCAGAGTAAGGTGGTCCAGATAGACGTACGACGCCCGCATCATGCTAATCGTGGCCGAGTGGTGCACTTGGCCACGATTAGCATGATTCGGGTGTTCTATAGATGACTATCAGTCTGTAATCTTCTTTTGTAGCTTTAGTACAATTGTATTCGTCTTATTTTGTATGTACGTGTGAAGGTTGACGTTCGGACAAGACTATCCACTGCGATTTGAATAATGAGTATCCAGATGCGACTAGCAGTATTGTCATCAGTCGAAGAGTGCCAAGTCATGTTTTAAAAGACACCAATGTATTCAAGGATGCATGAATGTTTAACTGTTACACATTCAGATTTAAATGTTGATAACGATGCCAATATAAATAGTGATATTACCATCTGCCGTCAAATTTACTTTCGCGCCAATTTCTGTACCGTTGTGAAGTTTCGCAAACATGGATGGTGTTTGATTCTCAGAGCAGTTTCCAGGAGACATTGAAGCGGCAGTGCCGTTAGACGAAATAGCCTGGAAGAATACGTTGTTAAAATGCTTTCTGTCTCTAGTATTATTTTCACATTAAACAAAGAATCGGATGAAAACATTCCCTTCCCATTCTCATTTGCTAACAGAAAGGGAATTAAAATAAGTATTTTCCACAATGCAAAATACGAAATTAAGAAACTCTCTATCTTCTTTTCTCCACTGAAACATTCTAACATCTCAACATAGTCTAGAATCAAATAGAAATTTAAATTGTGTATCATTCAAATAATGAAGTTCAGGACCCTTATAAGCAGAAACAAATTTAATTAGTTAGATTGCATGCGAAAATGTTTAACCATCATCTGCTAAAAGCTAGGATAGAGATTGAAATTAAGAGAACTACTAACAGAATGATATCGACTACCAGAAGAAATAACTCACAATATAAGTGGTTTTTAATTCGTGTACAATATTTCGTTTTGCAATAATACAAAAATTTGGATGTATTATGAACTGAAACGACAAGCAATTGAACTATGATTAACTAGCCCACCATGCTATTACGACTCATACTTACGGTCAATTACCCGATATTGAAAACTTACTTACCAAGCATGTAAACCTGTAAGTATTAATGTTGTCCACGGTGGCATCATTGTTGTACACCATGACGAAAGTATGTGTATTAGTGATTGATGCAATACACGATACAGACCCAGTTTCTGAAAGAAAAATTAGAATTCTCACAAAATACCGTATTATTGCACCGTCATGTAGGTGACATATTTAGAGTCAAAACATTTAGAAATTGAGCCTGCTTACTTTAAACTGTCAGCTGGCTTGAATATAATATTTATTGCAGTCATCATTTTTTATGTTTAATCGTATGTCTCCTAACGTTTCTCGTAGGATGGAAGGAAAGATATCTGATAGGATCAAAATATATAAGTATCACTGCAGTCAGTATTTATTTTAATACTCTTTCACAGAGGCTGAAACTCGTTGCATACTAAGAAACTTCACTCGTTTTCCCTTACTTGAGTAGGCCATTATTGTTGAACATTTGGCGTAATCGAATGTCATGGTCTTGTTGTCGGTACATACATCCCATCTGTCATGCGACTTAAGACAGGACGTGTTTCCGTCGGGTGCGTAGTAAACGTAATCGAAAACTCCCCTAATGGGATTCGGACATGCTTGTTTCACCTCTGACAGGTGCCCTGCAATTCAAAAGGCAATTGGAAACAAAGGAACGATAATTTTAAAAAAACCCATCACTGTTCTCTTATCTTTGCAGACACATATATGTAATGCGGAGTATAACGGGACATATATCCGTCGGATGCGAGGTGAACATAATCAAAAATTCCCCTAGTAATTCATATATGTTTAACTTCACCGCTGACAGATTGCCTCCAGTTGAAAACAAAGGAAAGATAAGAATACTAGGAATAGTTGAATTCGACTGTTTAGAAAACGAAACAAATATGACCTTGAAAAAGAGGTATAAATAATACGAGACTGTTACTGTTACGTAATGTTGTATTGATTCACCGTATATGTGTGAGGCATATTAGAAAGAGAAATATAAAATTTCTGTTTTAAATATGTTATTTGAACGATCCATAGAGGATATTGTTTTGAACATTAGTCATAAATACTAACGGGACACAAAATAAATTCAACAGATGACTATCTAACGCTTGAAGTCGAAAATGATATTACCTCTCTTGACGATGACATGGAACTGTTCAGGAGGTTCTATATTGCTTTCATTACATACAGCTGATGCAGTTTTCAGTGAAGCATATTCTGTCACCAGCACTCTTTCCTGTCCTGTTTCTGATGTTTGGGCTATAATTACGGGAGAAATATACGTGATAAATCGCAGAAGTTCAACTAGTTTGTAACATTGATTTCCCACCTAGACACATTTCATGTTTATAAAAAGTAATATTTGCCATATTTTCATTTTGGTTAACTTCCTTTTCTTCAAATTAGCAGAATCAGGCTTCTCAATAGCATGAAACTTTACCAATATAAAAGACTGGCGTATGTAGGTGCAAATCCAACCCGATCGCTAATGTGTCAGAACGCGCCAAGAATGTTTACACATAGCAGAATATGCACCACAGCGGTCAGTTCCTAATTTTCTAGGTGGAGACAGAACTTTTGTTCTGTCGATCGTGGATGCGTTATTGCCATAAAACCATTATTTCAGTCGTTGTCAACGAGCAGGATCCGAAATCTATTTTGTAACTGTATCATCGCTAATAAGTTTGCCAACTATCCTTGAATTGTCTGAAACGGTTTGAATGTTTTAAAATTGTTCTGTTGACCAATCCATACCAATACAAGCCATTTGAATACTATGCGTCCAGTATGAAAGTGGTGCAATAATGGTCAAATTGGAGTGATGCAATCTGCTCTAATTAAATTACACATTTTAGCTATACTGTTTCCACATTATAGCTCAGATATTTAGGCTTATATGTGAACATTATTTATCATACTACGCAATATGTATTTAAGTGTCATGATGTCATGTACTAGAAATCGTTAGCTATACCGTCTAGTAACACTTAGAAAACTCACACTGTAAACGTTAGGAAGAAATTCAAAGTACTTAACATCATGTGAAAAGTAGATTTTAATGCTCGTGTTCATTTGACATGAAGTTTATGAAACTTGTTCAATATAATTTAACTCGTTTCATAAATCTAAAATCCAATGTCCACTCATTGTTTATTATGTTGTTGTTTTGTTGCAAGGACTAATCTAGGTGTTAAAGAAATATATAATGTATCCTTAAGACGCGAGTCGTTTAAGAACATCATTCACTGAACTGTTTAAATCACCGTTGGCTTTTTCACTTCTAAACAATACATTCATTCTGTTCTCTAATCGTCGACAGGCACTGGATTTATTCAATACACATTAAACTTAATCCAATACAATTTTAAGTTAAACAATTCTGTCAGGAAAATGAATCCTATTCACAAATACCTAATATAGATTATACAAATGTAGGAAACTTACCATTCACCAGATAATATAAATATGAGTAGTTTGTTATCTTCGTAAGTTTCATGCAGAGATAAGCATATAAAGGAACTGTGCCGCTAATTGAATCCGAGAGTCTGAAATAAAACACATAATTGTTTATTTCGAGATAATAAGCCTCCTGTTCAATATCGGACAGCATCATCGGGTGCATATTTCTGACATATTTGTGAAGGTAATTTTATTCACCGTTTACTGTCTGAGTTTACAAGTCTTTTAAATTGTATGTATAAATACAAATGACTCTAATTTAGGGATGATCGTTGGTGAAATGGGGAAGTATTTAACTTTTTGAAAACCGGATATTTGTATGTAGTTATAGGTCCAAGCAATTCAGAGCACGCACAAATTTACGTTGTTGTGCATTTTCTCTAGAGATAGGATAAGCTAAATATTTTTTCACTAAGGGACAAATACATAAGACTATCATAGGAAATGATACTCTGTCACCAAGCGTCTATACAAAAAGCATAAATAGAATAGAAACTTTGAGTTTATCTGCAATTGTTAAAGATAATAAATTCTTTTTATCAAAAATATCGAAAAGAAATTGTTCTTTTCAAATATATTATACAAGGTGTATTGATAGTAAGAGTTTTCCCTATCTGATATATTTATTCATATGACAACTGAATTTCAAAACGGCAAGCCCACGTAAAAGCCTATTTATTCTTTCACCGTACTGTAATTTGGATCAGTACAATCGCATACAATTATGTATGGTCCACATTTTAATAAGAAAGATCTCTCCCACATTTCATAGCGCTACGAGAGACTGAGGACAAATATGGCGCCATAACGACGACATAGGAATGTAGTGATTAAGTCATTTTGAGCTGCGCAGTAGACCGGGATTTTTTACCGAGAATCGTCCTTACTAGAAACAATACATTGTGTCATATGTCGACGAAACACAAGAATTTTAAAAAATGAATTGTAACCTCATTTGTTTTACTTAGTGTAAGTAATTTCGGTGATATGTATAGGTTGATATGTAGTGCGTAGTAAGCTGTCTATGTCATCCTTTTTTCTAACAAATAAATCGACAATAGTGAGAAATAAAAGACAACTAAATTCATCCAGAACGCTGTAAGATTGATATACATACATATTTGCATAAAGACAAAAGGAGTTTAACTACAAAATACCTGAACAAGAGATATCCTGTTGTGTTGAAGTCACCACTGTCAAAACACTTCCAGTTGGATACGGAATGCCCGAATGCCCTTATGGACCAGCCTGACATTATATTGATGCTAAAGTTTAACTCTCCCTTGGTACTATCTATCCAGGTTGAGTTTGTAAACCCACTGTCGAACTGGCAGCTGGAACCGAACGATGCTGCTGCAGTACCATGAGATGAAAATAATTAATTAGTGCTTTCCGTGAGTAAACCCAAGATGACAAATACACAATGCTCATGAATGACGAATGTTTGTTAACTTGTCAAAGAAAATCCATCGATAGAAAATTAAAACAAGAAATAATACATTATAAACAATATTTAAAGGATATTATTTATTAAGACGTGATGATACAATAAAATGTATTTATTTTGTATGGCCAAAGAGTAACTCTGGCAATTGATATGATATTGTCTTCTCTGAGAGGTATATTAAGAGATAGAAACAGAAGACATTTCATTCCGCGATATTTACTATGTAAACTTTTATAAGAATAACGCTAATATTGTTTTCTTCTGGAGATAATGTTCAATTATTACTAATGTCATCGATGGATGACAAGTTCCATGGATCATTGTGAAGACTGTGGAGAGTACCATATTTAAATGAGAAAATTAGACATTTTAACCACTTACCACAATTCGCTGTGAAAGAAAAAAGGAAAATCAAAAATAAAATGTATTTAATCCACAAGTAAAGGAGCAGGCGTTATAATAAACTCTAAAGCATTGTTTGACCACAACTATTCTTCTAGACCTTTTCACCGATATATACAAAATTCTTTATTTGGGCGTTAAGACATCTGATAAGTGTTGGAAAAGAGGCAGCTTAGCATACCGACTGTCTCATATTATCTAACAACTTCCATAAATTCGTCCAGTTATAAGTGCCTTTATAATATTTGCTGTTATGTTCTAGTTTTTAGCAAATTTCTGTGTCGCAAAAAATTCAATCAAAACAAAACAACGATTTAAAGCTTCTTGTATCAAAACAGATTCCTTGTTACAACATCTTAAAATTTAACGGGTATTTCCTGTTTGTACAGGCGAATTTGGGAGAGAAAAAGTTGTTGAAATTTAAATTGTGACATTAGGACATTCATACTTAATGAAGTCTAAACCTCAACACATTCTATTTACCTCTAGGAAATCCTTGGCTTCATAAATATTACATCTAAGTTGATACCATTCCAGCTATGATCAGAGATATCCACTTTCCAATTCAAATGTTAATTGTCAGGCCTTCAAAATAGGTGTGTTATTTATTGGCCGAACTTATGAGGTGGAAAATATACTTACCGAAGAAAATTAGCATAATTTTTTTAATACAGTAAATAGTGCATGGTTTTGACTGTTTCAATATTGTGCTGGTGCTTTTCAAGGCACGTCAACACATGAAAGGTTATATCGTGTCGAGGCATTTGAACTAAGGTACTTTCCCTAGTGGTAAACAACGGGAACGATCTGGCTTGGTCAGGGCAGGATTCGATCTCAAACACCTTTCTGGTTGTGACACCATCGCAAAAACTACAGAACCATCGCGGCTAAATGCTAGTATTCAGATCGTCATTATAACAACAGAATAATATTTGAACAGTGCAATATCGATGCTACAGTACTTTATATTAAATAGCTTTGGAGAACAAATGCCTACTAAAATGATTGTGTCATGTCCACGCCGACCAAAATTTATCACTAAACAACGTGTATATAGACCTTATCTTTCTTGAGAAGTTCATTTTGGTAAAATGTGATAGCAAACGTCCATAAAGACAATACGAACCTTTTACAGACATACTAAGTTTGGCCCCGATTGAAGTTCCATTATGGCTCTTCACGAATTCATTGGGTGTCTGTTCCTCAGTACAATTGTTTGGTACCACAGAGGCATACTTTCCATCAGATGATATCGCCTGAAGATTCAAATACATCGTTTTTTGCTTCTAGATCTTTATGGAACATGAATTTCAATTTTTATGCATGCTTAACTGTTTTTACAATTTGATAGAATAATGTAATTGAATAAAACCATCACTTTATCGTTTCACTATTCTCTTATTAGTATTTTGATCTTTTGACATTCAAAATATTATTCAAAACAAAAGAACATACTTTTCTAGTTTTTATGATACGACATGACAACAATTTTCTATTAAGAAATTCGAAAACTCTTATTTTAAAAGGATTTAACTGTAAATACCCAAAGTGTAATATAAGCCTAAATTGTTATCCTGCAGACCATAATTTGGTATGGCTGAATGCATTTTTCTGTATTTTTACACAACCAAGATAAAATGAAAAATTCTCGTCTACATACAAAGCATGAAAATCTATAAGTGTTGATATTGTCCACATCTCGATCTGAATTGTACACCATGACGTATGTGTGGGTGCGAACTACAGATGCCACACAAAAGACGGAGCCACTTGCTGAAATAATGTAGAGAAAACAAATGGAGAAATATCTGAGGATTACATTCTGAAATAACTTTTTGTCATGGAAGGGAGAAAGATGAGGAAGAAATATTTGTTCTGCTTGCCATTTTAAAAGAGAGGTTGATAGTGTTCAGTGTTTCAAACATGAAAGATGTTGAGGAAGTTTGCTTATTAATGCTCTTTATTTGATTTCTCATTCTAATAGTGAAGTAAATTATGCACTTTGTTATCCTATGCATATATCAGTCACTTGTGTTAAGATTCTACTTGTTCAGTAATTCACACCTACTAGTTTATTTGACATTGTTAACTAGGTTTCGTTCATTAAATATACAAGACGGATGGATGAGAAATCCTTTCCTAAAATTTCTTGAAATCCTTTTTAATTTCAATATACTCTGTTATATAAACAATGCGACAAAAAGTATTGAAGATATGTATTACATAAATGCCTAGCTATTTTGTTATTGGTAATCTTCTGCATCTATTAATCAAGTAGTCATTTACAGAATCATTTGATTCGACTCACCAGAATAGGCCATGGTCTGATTGCAGGTAGTGTAATCAAATGTCATGGTTTGATTATCTTTGCATACTTCCCAAGTGTCATTGCTGTTCTGGCATCTGATACTTCCGTCAGATCCGTAATATGTGTAATCATAATTTCCTCTGATGGCATCGGGACAATTCTGCTTTACTTCTGATTCAAACCCTGACAAAATTACAAGTAATAAACTATTAATTACAATGCATCTACCTTATGTCACCTAATTTCAAATCCATTATACATGTACTATGAATCTATGAATGAAGAAGAAAAAGACTTGAGTAAAAGAAAACCATGTTTAGAATCTTATAGACAATATTGGTTGTTGTTACAGTTCACGTTTTCAAATATAATATCGCAAGTTGTTGCTTTTCACAAGGACATTTCCTAAATGTTACCCAACAAACAGGTCAAAGATCTTACGTACCTGATTTTATAAGAACATGGAATTGTTCCATTGGCTCTATGTTGTTCAGATTGCAAAGAGTACTAGCATTGGCTAGTGAGGCACTTTTAGACAAGTAAACTCTCTCCTCACCAACTAAATGTTCTTGTGCTACACGCAAAAGAGAAAATACACCATTATACAAAGACCAGTACAATGTAATAGCAGCACCAACACTTATATAGATATAATGTTCATGTAAAGTATGATTAAGCCTTGCTTAGAATGCCGTATATGTTGTACCATGGAATAAGTCGGCATACATGTGACTGACAGCTGTAAGAATTATCAGAAGTATATTTAGAACATATTGAAAGATTATAGCAGTAGCATATGTAGAGAATATTGGGAGATTATGACCATTAACATTTGAGTATGGTAGACCTAACATCAACGTGATTAAGTCACAACGTTGTTATTGTCGCCGTTTTTGCATAGAATCGGTTTCGTTTAGATATCTCCCTGTGTTTTATCAGTTTGTTACGTTTAGACAACTTAAATTAACGCCAGATTTATATTGTTCAGATATGTAGTTTGGGATATATAGTGCAGAAGATGCATTTCAATCGGTCACAAATGTTTTATTTCATACATGTAGCCTACTTTCTTCCATAGGTCATTTTTGTTCTATCTATAAAAGTCATAGTAACTCACTTATATTGCTCTCTCACACGCAGAACATAATGTTTAGCTTCTAGTAATGATTTAGATCCAAACCAATATGTAGCACCTGCTCTTGCTAACTTACCATGCAGGAGATAATATATATAAGACTTGGCACTAATTTTTGTAAATTTCATGCACATGTAACCGTAGTATTGGACAGGTCCGCTTATTGTCTCCGTCAGTCTGCAAAAAAATCCATTCTGACATGTAAAACACCCAAACAGACACTTGCTGAGCAGCCATTAACTCCCGTCACCAATAGCTGTTATAACAAATCTATCAGATTCATCATATCTTTGTGCAACGTTTATGCTTGAATAGGTAATAAAATTAACTCCAAATAACTCGTACTTCTTTAGCATTCTCATTATTTCGCTCAGTGATAAGTAGAAAGATTCATCCTAATATTATCTTGTAAATCTATCTTTATCGTTTAAGGGCCTATTGAGTTGGAAATTGAATCCATATATATGAATTTAACCATTAGTAGATGGACTTCTAATCAATTCAAGTTTTTTTTAATTATAAAATATTGTATCATTTTGTACAATTGTAAAAGTGTTTCAATATTTTGGATCATCTGAGCCACCAGCATCGAGTGCAAATTATCTATCAAATGAAAGCATTTTTTTTTGTAAGATGCATTATTTCGTTATAATAATATTATACAACAATACTTAACAGCCCACTAACACTAAAACGGTTTCTATCATTGATAATACCAATGTCAACTCCAGCCAATTTAGCAACCCAATATTTCCTTTTCCAGTCCTATTGGGCAAGAATCTTTGATAATAGTCTTCAGATCAATGTATACATGAAAAATGATTTAATTTGGATATCCACTTCTCATTTACTAAAGAAACATAGCTTGATTGACAATGACCTTTTTGTGAATTATTGGCGGCATTCATATTTTTCAGAGGAGCCATATGAATATCACAATCACTCACCTAAGTAAAAGGAATCCCTGCGATGTAAACATCGTGCTATCAAGGCACTCCCAGTCAGAAACTTTATGGCCAAAGGCGGTAAATGTCCAGCCAGACATGGTTTTCTCCGAAATGGTAATATTTCCTTTTGTACTATCCCGCCAAACTGAGTTCGTAAACACGCCGGGTAATTTACAAACAGTGCTAGTGGAGGAACTCACCCCTGGGAATAAAATTATTTCCCCTCTGTGAGACAACATTCGTATGTTAATGTCATGCAGGAAATCATACATTTTGCTGAAATAGCTAAGAAATTACACAAACAAAGGTCTTCGTTCACAATGAAATAATATCTGCAATAAGATTTTACACACTAAGAATATTAGCAAAAATATTTTCCAATAGAAATGTAAGTGTTGTTAATAACACTACAGTTTATACCATCATACACATGGGCATTAAGGAAATACTAGCGTTGCATTCAAAATTTCATCAACATGCTTAAGAGAACATTGAAGCCTGATTTTAAGTACAAATTCTCCCAGTAAGACATTAAAATGACTAGTGCTTTGAAAGGAGTGTGCCTCAGTCTCTTTTCAAATATGATCTTGATTTATATACGATTCGCAGAATTAGAAAGTCGCCGTTTTACTTACTGCAGGTATCTGAAAAAGAAGAAAATAGAACCATAACTTTGTCTGTCCAACAACTTTCAATAGTAATTTGGAATTAATAATGCTGAACTGATTTATTGTAAACGGAAAGATATAGAGCATTGTCTGTGACATGATATGTATAATGTGACACCCAGACTTGTGCAAGACAAGTGTGAGAAGTTATACTGTGAACACTATTGACAAGGCATATAGGATGAGCGAATATGATAAAACCATATCACACCGTATGCCGTCATGGTCAGTTTGGCTCCAATATCTGATCCATCGTGATTCTTCGCGAAGGAGGCTGGAGTCTGACCCTCCGTGCAGTTCCTTGAAACCATCGTTGCAAAGCTGCCGTTGCTGGAAATAGCCTTTTTAGGAAAGAACACACATCATTAATATCAAAAATAAGGAGGTGAGAACGAAGTAACTTTTAAGATATTCCCTCAAGAAATACAAATAAACTAATAGTCTTGTTGTTTGAAGTCTTAAGAGAAAAATTTACTAGGTGTTTTGGTTACTATCCTTAAGAAACAAACTGACATTAATTACTCCATGAACTCTCAGCAAGAAATCAAAGTTTAAATGCTGTATAACTTATAAAGTCAATTCGTATATTATTTAAATACTTACGAAACAAGAAAATTGGTATGTGTTGACATTATCGACGTTACTGTCATTATTGTACACTACAAGATAGGTGTACGTTTTCCTCACAGCTGCTACACACCATACATGTCCACTCTCTGAAATGTTAATAAAAAATATATCCCTGCTTCCAAATCACTTTGAAAAACAATTAAGAGAACAAAAATAATAACTCTCAAGAACACGCAACAATTTTCGAAAATAAGCTTTGAAAATTCATTATATGTTTATCAGACCGTTAGAAAATCTTATACAATTATTATTAATATTCATTATTCTTGTTATTATTATAATACAAATAATAATAATAATAATAATAATAATAATAATAATAATAATTATTGTTATTATTATTATTATTATTATTATTATTATTATGATCATTATTATTATTAAAGGATATAAATGAATAATAAGTAGAAACAAATGAAAGATATAATTCTTTTCTCTCATTTTCAATTGGAATTTTCCAAGTCGCAAAAATATTTGCATTTTTAACAAATATTTAATTTCTTCAAAGGTGCTTCCATAAGAACGTTATGTTCCTCTTAATGAAGGTTGACGTATTTTTACAATCAATACATGGATAAATTATATACTTCTATGGTATATAAGATATATAATTGTGTTGTATAGTAATTTGCACGGCATAATATGTTCATTTCCATAAATATGGACGTATTTTCTTTTGAGAAATGGACGAACACATGTGAATCTTAAGCGTAGCAAGTTGCGTCTGCCACTAACTAGAAAAGGCCATCATTTGAGAACAAAGCGAGTAGTTGAATGTCATCGTCTTGTTATCTGTGCAGACGTTCCACATGTCCTGGGATCCTGTACAGGCCACAGTTCCATCTGCCCCGGTGTACTGATAGTCAAAAATACCACGGATTGGATCCGGACAGTCTTGTTTGGCGGACTCCTCATAACCTGTAGAAACAACTTCTATGTCAATTATGCGAGGTTTTCGGTCGGCTCAGAATTAGGATCTATACGGTTTAGAAATCAATGGAGACTACAAAAATGCTATTTCATACAAAGATTTTAGAATGAGACAAATCCCATTATAATTATATAATCAATATTTTACTTTATTTTTCTTCATCCGCTTTTTAGTTCATCCAGGTCAAATGTTTCCATCTTATACGTGAATTTAGTGGAATAATAGTGTGGCAGTATGTACCTGATTTAATTAGAACATGGAACTGTTCTTTAGGCTCTATGTTGCTGGTCTGGCAAATTGTTTCGATATCGAGGGAATCATTGCTTGATATATGGATCCTTTCCCCGCCGACGTAATCATTTTCTCCTGTAAAAATAACAATGTCGCTTCAATAGAATAACTTTCGCATTTCCTGCCATATTTTGCTTAGACAGTTTATGAAATATAAATACTAAAAGTGTGCTCATAGTATTCGGTTTCCCAGCACCCAACCGGCTCATTCATAACTTGAAAAGAGGAAGAACTTTTGCAAACATTCTTACGACTGTATCCATATATGTAACGACACACATAGTACAAGCTTGTATGCACATTCCATGTTTTATAGAAAATATAATGTACATTGTTTTGTTTTGTTTACTGTCTTTTTTTTTTTGAGGACCCATATTTACCGCATATCCAAACGGCATGTATGAACGTGTACATATGGATCAACATAAATGTAAAACGAAGAAAGGCATCCAAAAATCACACATTGTAAAATGAAACAGTTGGTAAATTTGCAAGGCGAAGCATTGCTAACTACATACGTTGATGAAACAAACTAGTAATTATATGGTTCCATCTCACATGGTAAATGACACAGATCAACAACTAGTACTTCTTACAAAAAATACGTTTAGAATCTTTGAAATGCATCAAGAACATCTCTATTATGTCTGCATCAATTATACCTGGTTTTAAGAAAATGCGTTGAAAGCTGTAGGAACGGTTGCTTACATAGAAAGATATCCTATGATCCGACGAAAGTACATAGGTAAGGATAGAGGAACAATTCCTATCCATCATAGCCTATGCCAGTTTTGAAAGGCAAATATTTATATGACACCTATATAATATCAGAAAGTCAAATTCCTACAAATAAAAAGATCATTATATCAACGATGTAATTTAACAAATCCATACATGTAAAATGGAGATGAATTGCGTTAATAAGAGAAAAGAGTAACAGCAATATATTGAATGGTAATAACGGCAATCAATCAGTTCATGTCACCAAAGTTCAAAGCCCTCAATTACAAAACTCGCATGCACGATGGAATATGCATCATGAATAGTGCCCAAAATTACAAATATCAAAACAATTGAGTAGTTTCACCGAACAATGTACAAGAATTCCAAATTATAAAGATGAAAATGTTCAACTTGATAAATGGCACTTCCAGTTTTAATAGACGAAAATCATCAGGTAATGTTATTATAAGCGACGACCTCACAAAAAGTCAAATAATATTACAACTCTGTAAAACATTAAACACTTACCATGGACCATGTAGTAATAATATGAGACATCCGTTATCTTAGTCAGCTTCATACACATGTAGGCGTAGTAGGGCACATTTCCACTTATTGAGTCCTCTGACCTGTACAGAAAGGCAGCATTATTCAGCAATAGCTATACAAATCTAAAATTAACCTTTTCTCCAAATTTGGCTGCATCTGAAATTTCAAATTTGCATTGTATTCTCGGATCGCAAAATCATGAAGGCTTTAAAATGTTTGTCGATGTTTGTACAAACGTAGCCAAAATGTACCTGAAGATGAATTACTGCCAGCATATTTTCTTTCAAGATCATTTTTGTTTCTTTACGAGCAATTGTACTTTAACTAAATGCGGATAAACAATAGGTATAGCTAGATGAATAAGATTTAGAGAACAAATAAACATACTTAAACAGGACATATCCCCGCGTATCGAACACGTCTGATTTCCAGCACTTCCAGTTACTGACTTTGTGTCCCTGAGCCTTCATGGTCCAGCCTCGCATTGCATTAATGGTAAATGTGATGTCACCCTTGGTACTGTCCCTCCACAGGCTGTTGCGAAATACGGCTGGTAAATCACATGTAGCATCTGACCCACTAGTTGATGCTGTACAAAAGGAACATTACGAAGGTTATCGGACACTTGATAACTCCCTCATCCCAATAACAATTATTCATCCTTAGGGAAATGAATACTAACACGTTGTACTTAATCGTTGTTAGCTTGAGCAGTTTTTAATCATAAAGATTTACTTTTGTCTTTCGACCAGTTTAAAAAATCCCCAAGTTAAATTAGAAACTATTTATGACGGTATTTAGCAATAAAGAAAAAAAACACACACACACACACAATAAAATAGTAAAATAAATTACTTACCGCAGGTGACTGAAAAAGAAAAACAACAACAGTTAAGGAATACATACACGATAATATCAAATACTGCTAAAATAATATTAATAACACTGATGAAAGCTAAACTGCATACTGCTACTACGCTCATTGCCTTAAAAACAGAATGATAACATCTTTCATTCCTAATTCCTGTCTGTCTATCTATCTATCTATAATTTAACAAAAGGGGAAACAGATTTCATTTTCAAAAATTCATTTTTAGCTTACTTCATCTTTTCACAAGAGATTCACCTGAAAAATGGTACGTACAAGAAGTGACGCTTATATACGTCATATATAGGAAGACTTCAATAATCGAGAGATACAAATAACGTATCTGTTAACACAAACATTTGGAGAATTGTATTAAAACATTTCTTAGCATTGCCGTTGAAGAAAATGGAAGCTGTTTGTGTTTTACAGTATACCTTTCAGATCACGGTGCAAAACCTAATTGATTACATGTTGTTTCGTGTAATCCTGATTGCATGTGCGGATGTGCAAAGAAATATAATTTGTAAAAAGAAAAAGTTTATATAAAGTAAAGTGCAACTTGTCAGCGTTATACATGAACACTAAGTACAATCTTTCTGCAGAGTAAGGTTGGTCCAGATAGACGTACGACGCCCGCATCATGCTAATCGTGGCCGAGTGGTGCACTTGGCCACGATTAGCATGATTCGGGTGTTCTATAGATGACTATCAACCTGTAATCTTCTTTTGTAGCTTTAGTACAATTGTATTCGTCTTATTTTGTATGTACGTGTGAAGGTTGACGTTCGGGACAAGACTATCCACTGCGATTTGAATAATGAGTATCCAGATGCGACTAGCAGTATTGTCATCAGTCAAAGAGTGCCAAGTCATGTTTTAAAAGACACCAATGTATTCAAGGATGCATGAATGTTTAACATTTACACATTCAGATTTAAATGTTGATAATGATGATAATATAAATAGTGATATTACCATCGGCCGTCAAATTTACTTTCGCGCCAATTTCTGTACCGTTGTGAAGTTTAGCAAACATGGATGGTGTTTGATTCTCAGAGCAGTTTCCAGGAGACATTGAAGCGGCAGTGCCGTTAGACGAAATACCCTGGAAGAATACGTTGTTAAAATGCTTTCTGTCTCTAGTATTATTTTCACATTAAACAAAGAATCGGATGAAAACATTCCCTACCCATTCTCATTTGCTAACAGAAAGGGAATTAAAATAAGTATTTTCCACAATGCAAAATACGAAATTAAGAAACTCTCTATCTTCTTTTCTCCACTGAAACATTCTAACATCTCAACATAGTCTAGAATCAAATAGAAATTTAAATTGTGTATCATTCAAATAATGATGTTCAGGACCCTTATAAGCAGAAACAAATTTAATTAGTTAGATTGCATGCGAAAATGTTTAACCATCATCTGCTAAAAGCTAGGATAGAGATTGAAATTAAGAGAGCTACTAACAGAATGATATCGACTACCAGAAGAAATAACTCACAATATAAGAAGTTTTTAATTCGTGTACAATCTTTCGTTTTGCAATAATACAAAAATTTGGATGTATTATGAACTGAAACGACAAGCAATTGAACTATGATTAACTAGCCCACCATGCTATTACGACTCATACTTACGGTCAATTACCCGATATTGAAAACTTACTTACCAAGCATGTAAACCTGTAAGTATTAATGTTGTCCACGGTGGCATCATTGTTGTACACCATGACGAAAGTATGTGTATTAGTGATTGATGCAATACACGATACAGACCCAGTTTCTGAAAGAAAAATTAGAATTCTCACAAAATACCGTATTATCGCACCGTCATGTAGGTGACATATTTAGAGTCAAAACATTTAGAAATTGAGCCTGCTTACTTTAAACTGTCAGCTAGCTTGAATATAATATTTATTGCAGTCATCATTTTTTATGTTTAATCGTATGTCTCCTAACGTTTCTCGTAGGATGGAAGGAAAGATAAGATATCTGATAGCATCAAAATATATAAGTATCACTGCAGTCAGTATTTATTTTAATACTCTTTCACAGAGGCTGAAACTCGTTGCATACTAAGAAACTTCACTCGTTTTCCCTTACTTGAGTAGGCCATTATTGTTGAACATTTGGCGTAATCGAAGGTCATGGTTTTGTTGTCGGTACATACATCCCATCTGTCATGCGACTTAAGACAGGACGTGTTTCCGTCGGGTGCGTAGTAAACGTAATCGAAAATTCCCCTAATGGGATTCGGACATACTTGTTTCACCTCTGACAGGTGCCCTGCAATTCAAAAGGCAATTGAAAACAAAGGAACGATAATTTTAAAAAAACCCATCACTGTTCTCTTATCTTTGCAGACACATATATGTAATGCGGAGTATAACGGGACATATATCCGTCGGATGCGAGGTGAACATAATCGAAAATTCCCCTAGTAATTCATATATGTTTAACTTCACCGCTGACAGATTGCCTCCAGTTGAAAACAAAGGAAAGATAAGAATACTAGGAATAGTTGAATTCGACTGTTTCGAAAACGAAACAAATATGACCTTGAAAAAGAGGTATAAATAATACGAGACTGTTACTGTTACGTAATGTTGTATTGATTCACCGTATATGTGTGAGGCATATTAGAAAGAGAAATATAAAATTGCCGTTTTAAATATGTTATTTGATAGATCCATAGAGGATATTGTTTTGAACATTAATCATAAATACTAACGGGACACAAAATAAATTCAACAGATGACTATCTAACGCTTGAAGTCGAAAATGATATTACCTCTCTTGACGATGACATGGAACTGTTCAGGAGGTTCTATATTGCTTTCATTACATACAGCTGATGCAGTTTTCAGTGAAGCATATTCTGTCACCAGCACTCTTTCCTGTCCTGTTTCTGATGTTTGGGCTATAATTACGGGAGAAATATACGTGATAAATCGCAGAAGTTCAACTAGTTTGTAACATTGATTTCCCACCTAGACACATTTCATGTTTATAAAAAGTAATATTTGCCATATTTTCATTTTGGTTAACTTCCTTTTCTTCAAATTAGCAGAATCAGGCTTCTCAATAGCATGAAACTTTACCAATATAAAAGACTGGCGTATGTAGGTGCAAATCCAACCCGATCGCTAATGTGTCAGAACGCGCCAAGAATGTTTACACATAGCAGAATATGCACCACAGCGGTCAGTTCCTAATTTTCTAGGTGGAGACAGAACTTTTGTTCTGTCGATCGTGGATGCGTTATTGCCATAAAACCATTATTTCAGTCGTTGTCAACGAGCAGGATCCGAAATCTATTTTGTAACTGTATCATCGCTAATAAGTTTGCCAACTATCCTTGAATTGTCTGAAACGGTTTGAATGTTTTAAAATTGTTCTGTTGACCAATCCACACAAATACAAGCCATTTGAATACTATGCGTCCAGTAAGAAAGTGGTGCAATAATGGTCAAATCGGAGTGATGCAATCTGCTTTAATTAAATTACACATTTTAGCTATACTGTTTCCACATTATAGCTCAGATATTTAGGCTTATATGTGAACATTATTTATCATACTACGCAATATGTATTTAAGTGTCATGATGTCATGTACTAGAAATCGTTAGCTATACCGTCTAGTAACACTTAGAAAACTCACACTGTAAACGTTAGGAAGAAATTCAAAGTACTTAACATCATGTGAAAAGTAGATTTTAATGCTCGTGTTCATTTGACATGAAGTTTATGAAACTTGTTCAATATAATTTAACTCGTTTCATAAATCTAAAATCCAATGTCCACTCATTGTTTATTATGTTGTTGTTTTGTTGCAAGGACTAATCTAGGTGTTAAAGAAATATATAATGTATCCTTAAGACGCGAGTCGTTTAAGAACATCATTCACTGAACTGTTTAAATCACCGTTGGCTTTTTCACTTCTAAACAATACATTCATTCTGTTCTCTAATCGTCGACACGCACTGGATTTATTCAATACACATTAAACTTAATCCAATACAATTTTAAGTTAAACAATTCTGTCAGGAAAATGAATCCTATTCACAAATACCTAATATAGATTATACAAATGTAGGAAACTTACCATTCACCAGATAATATAAATATGAGTAGTTTGTTATCTTCGTAAGTTTCATGCAGAGATAAGCATATAAAGGAACTGTGCCGCTAATTGAATCCGAGAGTCTGAAATAAAACACATAATTGTTTATTTCTAGATAATAATCCAGCCTCCTGTTCAATATCGGACAGCATCATCGGGTGCATATTTCTGACATATTTGTGAAGGTAATTTTATTCACCGTTTACTGTCTGAGTTTACAAGTCTTTTAAATTGTATGTATAAATACAAATGACTCTAATTTAGGGATGATCGTTGGTGAAATGGGGAAGTATTTAACTTTTTGAAAACCGGATATTTGTATGTAGTTATAGGTCCAAGCAATTCAGAGCACGCACAAATTTACGTTGTTGTGCATTTTCTCTAGAGATAGGATAAGCTAAATATTTTTTCACTAAGGGACAAATACATAAGACTATCATAGGAAATGATACTCTGTCACCAAGCGTCTATACAAAAAGCATAAATAGAATAGAAACTTTGAGTTTATCTGCAATTGTTAAAGATAATAAATTCTTTTTATCAAAAATATCGAAAAGAAATTGTTCTTTTCAAATATATTATATAAGGTGTATTGATAGTAAGAGTTTTCCCTATCTGATATATTTATTCATATGACAACTGAATTTCAAAACGGCAAGCCCACGTAAAAGCCTATTTATTCTTTCACCGTACTGTAATTTGGATCAGTACAATCGCATACAATTATGTATGGTTCACATTTTAATAAGAAAGATCTCTCCCACATTTCATAGCGCTACGAGAGACTGAGGACAAATATGGCGCCATAACGACGACATAGGAATTTAGTGATTAAGTCATTTTGAGCTGCGCAGTAGACCGGGATTTTTTACCGAGAATCGTCCTTACTAGAAACAATACATTGTGTCATATGTCGACGAAACACAAGAATTTTAAAAAATGAATTGTAACCTCATTTGTTTTACTTAGTGTAAGTAATTTCGGTGATATGTATAGGTTGATATGTAGTGCGTAGTAAGCTGTCTATGTCATCCTTTTTTCTAACAAATAAATCGACAATAGTGAGAAATAAAAGACAACTAAATTCATCCAGAACGCTGTAAGATTGATATACATACATATTTGCATAAAGACAAAAGGAGTTTAACTACAAAATACCTGAACAAGAGATATCCTGTTGTGTTGAAGTCACCACTGTCAAAACACTTCCAGTTGGATACGGAATGCCCGAATGCCCTTATGGACCAGCCTGACATTATATTGATGCTAAAGTTTAACTCTCCCTTGGTACTATCTATCCAGGTTGAGTTTGTAAACCCACTGTCGAACTGGCAGCTGGAACCGAACGATGCTGCTGCAGTACCATGAGATGAAAATAATTAATTAGTGCTTTCCGTGAGTAAACCCAAGATGACAAATACACAATGCTCATGAATGACGAATGTTTGTTAACTTGTCAAAGAAAATCTATCGATAGAAAATTAAAACAAGAAATAATACATTATAAACAATATTTAAAGGATATTATTTATTAAGACGTGATGATACAATAAAATGTATTTATTTTGTATGGCCAAAGAGTAACTCTGGCAATTGATATGATATTGTCTTCTCTGAGAGGTATATTAAGAGATAGAAACAGAAGACATTTCATTCCGCGATATTTACTATGTAAACTTTTATAAGAATAACGCTAATATTGTTTTCTTCTGGAGATAATGTTCAATTATTACTAATGTCATCGATGGATGACAAGTTCCATGGATCATTGTGAAGACTGTGGAGAGTACCATATTTAAATGAGAAAATTAGACATTTTAACCACTTACCACAATTCGCTGTGAAAGAAAAAAGGAAAATCAAAAATAAAATGTATTTAATCCACAAGTAAAGGAGCAGGCGTTATAATAAACTATAAAGCATTGTTTGACCACAACTATTCTTCTAGACCTTTTCACCGATATATACAAAATTCTTTATTTGGGCGTTAAGACATCTGATAAGTGTTGGAAAAGAGGCAGCTTAGCATACCGACTGTCTCATATTATCTAACAACTTCCATAAATTCGTCAAGTTATAAGTGCTTTTACAATATTTGCTGTTATGTTCTAGTTTTTAGCAAATTTCTGTGTCGCAAAAAATTCAATCAAAACAAAACAACGATTTAAAGCTTCTTGTATCAAAACAGATTCCTTGTTACAACATCTTAAAATTTAACGGGTATTTCCTGTTTGTACAGGCGAATTTGGGAGAGAAAAAGTTGTTGAAATTTAAATTGTGGCATTAGAACATTCATATTATATGAAGACTAAACCTCAACACATTCTATTTACCTCTAGGAAATCCTTGGCTTCATAAATATTACATCTAAGTTGATACCATTCCAGCTATGATCAGAGATATCCACTTTCCAATTCAAATGTTAATTGTCAGGCCTTCAAAATAGGTGTGTTATTTATTGGCCGAACTTATGAGATGGAAAATATACTTACCGAAGAAAATTAGCATCATTTCTTTAATACAGTAAATAGTGCATGGTTTTGGCTGTTTCAATATTGTGCTGGTGCTTTTCAAGGCACGTCAACACATGAAAGGTTATATCGTGTCGAGGCATTTGAACTAAGGTACTTTCCCTAGTGGTAAACAACGGGAACGATCTGGCTTGGTCAGGGCAGGATTCGATCTCAAACCCCTTTCTGGTTGTGACACCATCGCAAAAACTACAGAACCATCGCGGCTAAATGCTAGTATTCCGATCGTTATTATAACAACAGAATAATATTTGAACAGTGCAATATCGATGCTACAGTACTTTATATTAAATAGCTTTGGAGAACAAATGTCTACTAAAATGATTGTGTCACGTCCACGCCGACCAAAATTTATCACTAAACAACGTGTATATAGACCTTATCTTTCTTGAGAAGTTCATTTTGGTAAAATGTTATAGCAAACGTCCATAAAGACAATACGAACCTTTTACAGACATACTAAGTTTGGCCCCGATTGAAGTTCCATTATGGCTCTTCACGAATTCATTGGGTGTCTGTTCCTCAGTACAATTGTTTGGTACCACAGAGGCATACTTTCCATCAGATGATATCGCCTGAAGATTCAAATACATCGTTTTTTGCTTCTAGATCTTTATGGAACATGAATTTCAATTTTTATGCATGCTTAACTGTTTTTACAATTTGATAGAATAATGTAATTGAATAAAACCATCACTTTATCGTTTCACTATTCTCTTATTAGTATTTTGATCTTTTGACATTCAAAATATTAT
Source organism: Margaritifera margaritifera (assembly GCA_029931535.1). Taxonomy (NCBI): domain Eukaryota; kingdom Metazoa; phylum Mollusca; class Bivalvia; order Unionida; family Margaritiferidae; genus Margaritifera; species Margaritifera margaritifera. The sequence goes on along the minus strand of JAQPZY010001627.1, from coordinate 4,185,570 downwards.
TCAAAACAAAAGAACATACTTTTCTAGTTTTTATGATACGACATGACAACAATTTTCTATTAAGAAATTCGAAAACTCTTATTTTAAAAGGATTTAACTGTAAATACCCAAAGTGTAATATAAGCCTAAATTGTTATCCTGCAGACCATAATTTGGTATGGCTGAATGCATTTTTCTGTATTTTTACACAACCAAGATAAAATGAAAAATTCTCGTCTACATACAAAGCATGAAAATCTGTAAGTGTTGATATTGTCCACATCTCGATCTGAATTGTACACCATAACGTATGTGTGGGTGCGAACTACAGATGCCACACAAAAGACGGAGCCACTTGCTGAAATAATGTAGAGAAAACAAATGGAGAAATATCTGAGGATTACATTCTGAAATAACTTTTTGTCATGGAAGGGAGAAAGATGAGGAAGAAATATTTGTTCTGCTTGCCATTTTAAAAGAGAGGTTGATAGTGTTCAGTGTTTCAAACATGAAAGATGTTGAGGAAGTTTGCTTATTAATGCTCTTTATTTGATTTCTCATTCTAATAGTGAAGTAAATTATGCACTTTGTTATCCTATGCATATATCAGTCACTTGTGTTAAGATTCTACTTGTTCAGTAATTCACACCTACTAGTTTATTTGACATTGTTAACTAGGTTTCGTTCATTAAATATACAAGACGGATGGATGAGAAATCCTTTCCTAAAATTTCTTGAAGTCCTTTTTAATTTCAATATACTCTGTTATATAAAAAATGCGACAAAAGTATTGAAGATATGTATTACATAAATGCCTAGCTATTTTGTTATTAGTAATCTTCTGCATCTATTAATCAAGTAGTCATTTACAGAATCATTTGATTCGACTCACCAGAATAGGCCATGGTCTGATTGCAGGTAGTGTAATCAAATGTCATGGTTTGATTATCTTTGCATACTTCCCAAGTGTCATTGCTGTTCTGGCATCTGATACTTCCGTCAGATCCGTAATATGTGTAATCATAATTTCCTCTGATGGCATCGGGACAATTCTGCTTTACTTCTGATTCAAACCCTGACAAAATTACAAGTAATAAACTATTAATTACAATGCATCTACCTTATGTCACCTAATTTCAAATCCATTATACATGTACTATGAATGAAGAAGAAAAAGACTTGAGTAAAAGAAAACCATGTTTAGGATCTTATAGACAATATTGGTTGTTGTTACAGTTCACGTTTTCAAATATAATATCGCAAGTTGTTGCTTTTCACAAGGACATTTCCTAAATGTTACCCAACAAACAGGTCAAAGATCTTACGTACCTGATTTTATAAGAACATGGAATTGTTCCATTGGCTCTATGTTGTTCAGATTGCAAAGAGTACTAGCATTGGCTAGTGAGGCACTTTTAGACAAGTAAACTCTCTCCTCACCAACTAAATGTTCTTGTGCTACACGCAAAAGAGAAAATACACCATTATACAAAGACCAGTACAATGTAATAGCAGCACCAACACTTATATAGATATAATGTTCATGTAAAGTATGATTAAGCCTTGCTTAGAATGCCGTATATGTTGTACCAGGGAATAAGTCGGCATACATGTGACTGACAGCTGTAAGAATTATCAGAAGTATATTTAGAACATATTGAAAGATTATAGCAGTAGCATATGTAGAGAATATTGGGAGATTATGACCATTAACATTTGAGTATGGTAGACCTAACATCAACGTGATTAAGTCACAACGTTGTCATTGTCGCCGTTTTTGCATAGAATCGGTTTCGTTTAGATATCTCCCTGTGCTTTATCAGTTTGTTACGTTTAGACAACTTAAATTAACGCCAGATTTATATTGTTCTGATATGTAGTTTGGGATATATAGTGCAGAAGATGCATTTCAATCGGTCACAAATGTTTTATTTCATACATGTAGCCTACTTTCTTCCATAGGTCATTTTTGTTCTATCTATAAAAGTCATAGTAACTCACTTATATTGCTCTCTCACACGCAGAACATAATGTTTAGCTTCTAGTAATGATTTAGATCCAAACCAATATGTAGCACCTGCTCTTGCTAACTTACCATGCAGGAGATAATATATATAAGACTTGGCACTAATTTTTGTAAATTTCATGCACATGTAACCGTAGTATTGGACAGGTCCGCTTATTGTCTCCGTCAGTCTGCAACAAAATCCATTCTGACATGTAAAACACCCAAACAGACACTTGCTGAGCAGCCATTAACTCCCGTCACCAATAGCTGTTATAACAAATCTATCAGATTCATCATATCTTTGTGCAACGTTTATACTTGAAAAGGTAATAAAATTAACTCCAAATAACTTGTATTTCTTTAGCATTCTCATTATTTCGCTCAGTGATAAGTAGAAAGATTCATCCTAATATTATCTTGTAAATCTATCTTTATCGTTTAAGGGCCTATTGAGTTGGAAATTGAATCCATATATATGAATTTAACCATTAGTAGATGGACTTCTAATCAATTCAAGTTTTTTTTAATTATAAAATATTGTATCATTTTGTACAATTGTAAAAGTGTTTCAATATTTTGGATCATCTGAGCCACCAGCATCGAGTGCAAATTATCTATCAAATGAAAGCTTTTTTTTTGTAAGATGCATTATTTCGTTATAATAATATTATACAACAATACTTAACAGCCCACTAACACTAAAACGGTTTCTATCATTGATAATACCAATGTCAACTCCAGCCAATTTAGCAACCCAATATTTCCTTTTCCAGTCCTATTGGGCAAGAATCTTTGATAATAGTCTTCAGATCAATGTATACATGAAAAATGATTTAATTTGGATATCCACTTCTCATTTACTAAAGAAACATAGCTTGATTGACAATGACCTTTTTGTGAATTATTGGCGGCATTCATATTTTTCAGAGGAGCCATATGAATATCACAATCACTCACCTAAGCAAAAGGAATCCCTGCGATGTAAACATCGTACTATCAAGGCACTCCCAGTCAGAAACTTTATGGCCAAAGGCGGTAAATGTCCAGCCAGACATGGTTTTCTCCGAAATGGTAATATTTCCTTTTGTACTATCCCGCCAAACTGAGTTCGTAAACACGCCGGGTAATTTACAAACAGTGCTAGTGGAGGAACTCACCCCTGGGAATAAAATTATTTCCCCCTCTGTGAGACAACATTCGTATGTTAATGTCATGCAGGAAATCATACATTTTGCTGAAATAGCTAAGAAATTACACAAACAAAGGTCTTCGTTCACAATGAAATAATATCTGCAATAAGATTTTACACACTAAGAATATTAGCAAAAATATTTTCCAATAGAAATGTAAGTGTTGTTAATAACACTACAGTTTATACCATCATACACATGGGCATTAAGGAAATACTAGCGTTGCATTCAAAATTTCATCAACATGCTTAAGAGAACATTGAAGCCTGATTTTAAGTACAAATTCTCCCAGTAAGACATTAAAATGACTAGTGCTTTGAAAGGAGTGTACCTCAGTCTCTTTTCAAATATGATCTTGATTTATATACAATTCGCAGAATTAGAAAGTCGCCGTTTTACTTACTGCAGGTATCTGAAAAAGAAGAAAATAGAACCATAACTTTGTCTGTCCAACAACTTTCAATAGTAATTTGGAATTAATAATGCTGAACTGATTTATTGTAAACGGAAAGATATAGAGCATTGTCTGTGACATGATATGTATAATGTGACACCCAGACTTGTGCAAGACAAGTGTGAGAAGTGATACTGTAAATACTATTGACAAGGCATATAGGATGAGCGAATATGATAAAACCATATCACACCGTATGCCGTCATGGTCAGTTTGGCTCCAATATCTGATCCATCGTGATTCTTTGCGAAGGAGGCTGGAGTCTGACCCTCCGTGCAGTTCCTTGAAACCATCGTTGCAAAGCTGCCGTTGCTGGAAATAGCCTTTGTAGGAAAGAATACATATCATTAATATCAGAAATAAGGAGGTGAGAACGAAGTAACTTTTAAGATATTCCCTCAAGAAATACAAATAAACTAATAGTCTTGTTGTTTGAAGTCTTAAGAGAAAAATTTACTAGGTGTTTTGGTTACTATCCTTAAGAAACAAACTGACATTAATTACTCCATGAACTCTCAGCAAGAAATCATAGTTTAATGCTGTTTAACTTATAAAGTCAATTCGTATATTATTTAAATACTTACGAAACAAGAAAATTGGTATGTGTTGACATTATCGACGTTACTGTCATTATTGTACACTACAAGATAGGTGTAAGTTTTCCTCACAGCTGCTACACACCATACATGTCCACTCTCTGAAATGTTAATAAAAAATATATCCCTGCTTCCGTGTCACTTTGAAAAACAATTAAGAGAACAAAAATAATAACTCTCAAGAGCACGCAACAATTTTCGAACATAAGCTTTGAAAATTCATTATATGTTTATCAGACCGTTAGAAAATCTTATAAAATTGTTATTAATATTCATTATTCTTGTTATTATTATAATAAAAAAATAGTAATAATAATAATAATTATTATTATTGTTATTATTATTATTATTATTATTATTAAAGGATATAAATGAATACTAAGTTGAAACAAATGAAAGATATAATTCTTTTCTCTCATTTTAAATTGGAATTTTCTAAGTCGCAAAAATATTAGCACTTTTAACAAAATATTTAATTTCTTCAAAGGTGCTTCCATAAGAACGTTACGTTCCTCTTAATGAAGGTTGACGTATTTTTACAATCAATACATGGATAAATTACATACTCCTATGGTATATAAGATATATAATTGTGTTGTATAGTAATTTGCACGGCATAATATGTTCATTTCCATAAATATTGACGTATTTTCTTTTGAGAAATGGACGAACACATGTGAATCTTAAACGTAGCAAGTTGTGTCTGCCACTAACTAGAAAAGGCCATCATTTGAGAACAAAGCGAGTAGTTGAATGTCATCGTCTTGTTATCTGTGCAGACGTTCCACATGTCCTGGGATCCTGTACAGGCCTCAGTTCCATCTGCTCCGGTGTACTGATAATCGAAAATACCACGGATTGGATCCGGACAGTCTTGTTTGGCGGACTCCTCATAACCTGTAGAAACAACTTCTATGTCAATTATGCGAGGTTTTCGGTCGGTTCAGAATTAGGATCTATACGGTTTAGAAATCAATGGAGGCTACAAAAATGCTATTTCATACAAATATTTTAGAATGAGACAAATCCCATTATAATTATAGAATCAACATTTTACTTTATTTTTCTTCATCCGCTTTTTAATTCATCCAGGTCAAATGTTTCCATCTTATACGTGAATTTAGTGGAATAATAGTGTGGCAATATGTACCTGATTTAATTAGAACATGGAACTGTTCTTTAGGCTCTATGTTGCTAGTCTGGCAAATTGTTTCGATATCGAGGGAATCGTTGCTTGATACATGGATCCTTTCCCCGCCGACGTAATCATTTTCTCCTGTAAAAAAAAACAATGTCGCTTCAGTAGAATGAATAACTTTCGCATTTCCTGCCATATTTGGCTTAGACAGTTTATGAAATATAAATACAGTTTCCCAGCACCCTACCCTCTCATTCATAAGTTGAAAATAGGAAGAACTTTTGCAAACATTCTTACGACTGTATCCATATATGTAACGAGACACATAGTGCCAGCTTGTATGCTTATTCCGTGTTGATGGGAAATATAATGTACATTGTTTTGTTTTGTTTACTTTTTTTTTGAGGACCCATATTTACCGCATATCCAAACTGCGTGTATGAACGTGTACATATGGATCAACATAAATGTAAAACGAAGAAAGGCATCCGAAAATCACAGATTGTAAAATGAAACAGTTGGTAAATTTGCAAGACGACGCTTTGCTAACTACAGACGTTGATGAAACAAACTAGGAATCATATGGTTCCATCTCACATGGTAAATGACACAGATCAACAACTAGTACTTCTTCAAAAATACATTTAGAATCTTTGAAATGCATCAAGAACATCTCTATTATGTCTGCATTAATTATACCTGGTTTTAAGAAAATGCGTTGAAAGCTGTAGGAGCGGTTGCCTACATAGAAAGATATCCTATGATCCGACGAAAGTACATAGGTAAGGATAGAGGAACAATTCCTATTCAACATGGCCCATGCCAGTTTTGAAAGGCGCATATTTATATAACACCTATACAATATCAGAAAGTCAAATTCCTACAAATAACAATATCATTATATCAACGATGTAATTTAACAAATGCATACGTGTAAAATGGAGATGAATTGCGTTAATAAGAGAAAAGTGTAACAGCAATATATTGAATGGTAATAACGGCAACCAATCAGTTCATGTCACCAAAGTTCAAAGCCCTCAATTACAAAACTCGCATGCACGATGGAATATGAATCATGAATAGTGCCGCAAATTATAAATACTTATAAGCAGAAAAAATTAATTAGGTAGATTGCAATCTAAAATGTTTAACCATCATCTGCTAAAAGCTAGGATAGAGAATGAAATTAAAAGAGCTACTAACAGAACGATATTGACTACCAGAAGAAATAACTCACAATTTAAGTGGTTTTGAATTCGTGTACAATATTTCCTTTTGCAATAATAAAACATTTGGATGTATTATGAACTGAAACGACAAGCAATTGAACTATGATTAACTAGCCCACCATGCTATTACGACTCATACTTACGGTCAATTACCCGATATTGAAAACTTACTTACCAAGCATGTAAACCTGTAAGTATTAATGTTGTCCACGGTGGCATCATTGTTGTACACCATGACGAAAGTATGTGTATTAGTGATTGATGCAATACACGATACAGACCCAGTTTCTGAAAGAAAAATTAGAATTCTCACAAAATACCGTATTATTGCACCATCATGTAGGTGACATATGTAGAGTCAAAACATTTAGAAACTGAGCCTGCTTACTTTAAACTGTCAGCTAGCTTGAATATAATATGTATTGCAGTCATCATTTTTTATCTTTAATAGTATTTCTCCTAACGTTTTTCGTAGGATGGAAGGAAAGATATCTGATAGCATCAAAATATAAAAGTATCACTGCAGTCAGTATTTATTTTAATACTCTTTCACAGAGGCTGAAACTCGTTGGATTCTCATAAACTTCACTCGTTTTCCCTTACTTGAGTAGGCCATTATTGTTGAAAATTTATTGTAATCGAAGGTCATGGTCTTGTTGTCGGTACATACATCCCAACGTAATCGAAAATTCCCCTAATGGGATTCGGACATTCTTATTTCACCTCTGACAGGTGCCCTACAATTCAAAAGGCAATTGGAAACAAAGGAACGATAATTTCAAATTCAACCATTACTGTTCTCTTATCTTTGCAGACACATATATGTAATGCGGAGTATAACGGGACATATATCCGTCGGATGCGAGGTGAACATAATCGAAAATTCCCCTAGTAATTCAGATATGTTTAACTTCACCGCTGACAGATTGCCTCCAGTTGAAAACAAAGGAAAGATAAGAATACTAGGAATAGTTGAATTCGACTGTTTAGAAACAAATATGACCTTGAAAAAGAGGTATTAATAATACGAGACTGTTACTCTTACGTAATATTGAATTGATTCACCGTATATGTGTGAGGCATATTAGAAAGAGAAATATACAATTGCCGTTTTAAATATGTTATTTGAACGATCCATAGAGGATATTGTTTTGCGCATTAGTCTTAAATACTAACGGACACAAAATAAATTCAACAGATGACTATCTAACGCTTGAAGTCGAAAATGATATTACCTCTCTTGACGATGACATGGAACTGTTCAGGAGGTTCTATATTGCTTTCATTACATACAGCTGATGCAGTTTTCAGTGAAGCATTTTCTGTCACCAGCACTCTTTCCTGTCCTGTTTCTGATGTTTGGGCTATAATTACGGGAGAAATATACGCGATAAATCGCAGAAGTTCAACCAGTTTGTAACATTGATTTCCCACATAGACACATTTCATGTTTATAAAAAGTAATTTTTGCCATATTTTCATCTTGGTTTATCTTCCTTTTCTTCAAATCAGCAGAATCAGGCTTCTCAATATCATGAAACTTTACCAATATAAAAGACTGGCGTATGCAGGAGCAAATCCAACCAGATGGCTAAAGTGTCAGAACGCGCCAAGAATGTTTACACATTGCAGAATATACACCACAGCGGTAAGTTCCTAATTTTCTAGGTGGAGACAGAACTTTTGTTCTGTCGATAGTGGATGCGTTATTGCCATAAAACCATTATTTCAGTCGTTGTTAACGAGCAGGATCCGAAATCTATTTTGTAACTGTATCATCATTAATAAGTTTGCCAACTATCCTTGAATTGTCTGAAACGGTTTGAATGTTTTAAAATTGTTCTGTTGACCAATCCATACAAATACAAGCCATTAGAATACTATGCGTCCAGTAAGAAAGTGGTGCAATAATGGTCAAATCGGTGTGATGCAATCTGCTCTAATTAAATTACACATTTTAGCTATACTGTTTCCACATTATAGCTCAGATATTTAGGCTTATATGTGAACATTATTTATCATACTATGCAATATGTATTTAAGTGTCATCACGTCATATACAAGAAATCGTTAGCTATACCGTCTAGTAACACTTAGAAAACTCACACTGTAAACGTTAGGAAGAAATTCAAAGTACTTAACATCATGTGAAAGGTAGATTTTAATGCTCGTGTTCACTTGACATGAAGTTTATGAAACTTGTTCAATATAATTTAACTCGTTTCCTAAATCTAAAATCCAATGTCCACTCATTGTTTATTATGTTGTTGTTTTGTTGCATGGACTAATCTAGTTGTTAAAGAAATATATAATGTATCCCTAACACGCGAGTCGTTTAAGAACATCATTCACTGAACTGTTTAAATCACCGTTGGCTTTTTCACTTCTAAACAATACATTCATTCTGTTCACTAATCGTCGACAGGCACTGGATTTATTCAACACCCATTAAACGTCATGCAATACAATTTTAAGTTAAACAACTCTGTCAGGAAAATGAATTAGATTCACAAATACCTAATATAGATTATACAAATATAGGAAACTTACCATTCACCAGATAATATAAATATGGGTAGTTTGTTATCTTCGTAAATTTCATGCAGAGATAAGCATATAAAGGAACCATGCCGCTGATTGAATCCGAGAGTCTGAAATAAAACACATAATTGTTGATTGCGAGATAATAAGCCTCCTGTTCAATATCGGATAGCATCATCGAGTGCATATTTCTGACATATTTGTGAAGGTAATTTTATTCACCGTTTACTGTCTGAGTTTACAAGTCTTTTAAATTGTATGTATAAATACAAATGACTCTAATTTAGGGATGATCGTTGGTGAAATGGGGAAGTATTTAACTTTTTGAAAACCGGATATTTGTATGTAGTTATAGGTCCAAGCAATTCAGAGCACGCACAAATTTACGTTGTTGTGCATTTTCTCTAGAGATAGGATAAGCTAAATATTTTTTAACTAAGGGTACATAACACTCTCATGGGAAATGATACTCTGTCACCAAGCTTCTATACAAAAAGCATCAATAGAATAGAAACTTTGAGTTTATATGCAAATGTCAAAGATAATAAATTCTTTTTATCAAAAATACCGACAAGAATTTGTAATTGTCACATATATTATACAAGGTGTATTGATAGTAAGAGTTTTCTCTCTCTGATATATTTATTCATATGACAACTGAATTTAAAAACGGCAAGCCCGAGAAAAGCCTATTTATTCTTTCACCGTACTGTAATTTGGATTAGTACAATCGCATACAATTATTTATTGTTCACCTTTTAATAAGAAAGATCTCTCCCACATTTTATAGCGCTACGAGACACTGAGGACAAATATGGCTGCATAACGACGACATAGGAATTTAGTGATTAAGTCATTTTGAGCAGCGCAGTAGACCTTGATTCTTACCGATATTCGTCCTGAACAGAAACAATACATTGTGTCATATGTCGACGAAACACAAGAATTGTTACAAATAAATTGTAACCACATTTGTTTTAATTAGTGTAAGTAATTTCGGTGATATGTATAGGTTGATGTGTAGAGCGTAGTAAGCTGTCTATGTCATCCTTTTTTCTAACAAATAAATCGACAATAGTGAGAATTAAAAGAGAATTAAATTGATCCAGAACGCTGTAAGATTGATATACATACATATTTACATAAAGACAAAGGAGTTTAACTACAAAATACCTGAACAAGAGATATCCTGTTGTGTTGAAGTCACCACTGTCGAAACACTTCCAGTTGGATACGGAATGCCCGAATGCCCTTATGGACCAGCCTGACATTATATTGATGCTAAAGTTTAACTCTCCCTTGGTACTATCTATCCAGGTTGAGTTTGTAAACCCACTGTCGAACTGGCAGCTGGAACCGAACGATGCTGCTGCAGTAGCATGAGATGAAAATTATTAATTAGTGCTTTCCGTGATTCAAACCCAAGATGACAAATACACACTGCTCATGAATGACGAATCTTTCTTAACTTGTCAAAGAAAATCCATCGATAGAAAATGAATACATGAAAAAACACATTATAAACAATATTTAAAGGATATTATTTATTAAGACGTGATGATACAATAAAATGTATTTATTTTGTATGGCCAAAGAGTAACTCTGGCAATTGATATGATATTGTCTTCTCTGAGAGGTATATTAAGAGATAGAAACAGAAGACATTTCATTCAGCGATGTTTATTATGTAAACTTGTATAAGAATAACGCTAATATTGTTTTCTTTTGGAGATAATGTTCAATTATTACTAATGTCATCGATGGATGACAAGTTCCATGGATCATTGTGAAGACTGTGGAGAGTAACATATTTAAATGAGAAAATTAGACATTTTAACCACTTACCACAATTCGCTGTGAAAGAAAAAAGGAAAATCAAAAATAAAATGTATTTAATCCACAAGTAAAGGAGCACGCATTATAATAAACTATAAAGTATTGTTTGACCACAACTATTCTTTTAGACCTTTTCACCGATATATACAAAATTCTTTATTTGGGCGTTAAGACATCTGATAAGTGTTGGAAAAGAGGCAGCTTAGCATACCGACTGTCTCATATTATCTAACAACTTCCATAAATTCGTCAAGTTATAAGTGCCTTTATAATATTTGCTGTTATGTTCTAGTTTTTAGCAAATTTCTGTGTCGCAAAAAATTCAATCAAAACAAAACAACGATTTAAAGCTTCTTGTATCAAAACAAATTCCGTGTTACAACATCTTAAAATTTAACGGGTATTTCCTGTTTGTACAGGCGAATTTGGGAGAGAAAAAGTTGTTGAAATTTAAATTGTGACATTAGGACATTCATACTTAATGAAGTCTAAACCTCAACACATTCTATTTACCTCTAGGAAATCCTTGGCTTCATAAATATTACATCTAAGTTGATACCATTCCAGCTATGATCAGAGATACCCACTTTCCAATTAAAATGTTAATTGCCAGGCCTTCAAAACAGGTGTGTTATTTATTGTCCGAACGTATGAGGTGGAAAATATACTTACCGAAGAAAATTAGCATAATTTCTTTAATACAGCAAATAGTGCATGGTTTTGACTGTTTCAATATTGTGCTGGTGCTTTTAAAGGCACGTCAACACATGAAAGGTTATATCGTGTCGAGGCATTTGAACTAAGGTACTTTCCCTAGTGGTAAACCAAGGGAACGATCTGGCTTGGTCAGGGCAGGATTCGATCTCAAACCCCTTTCTGGTTGTGACACCATCGCAAAACTACAGAACCATCGCGGCAAAATGCTAGTATTCCGATCGTTATTATAACAACAGAATAATATTTGAACAGTGCAATATCGATGCTACAGTACTTTATATTAAATAGCTTTGTAGAACAAATGTCTACTAAAATGATTGTATCACGTCAACGCCGACCATCATTTATCACTAAACAACGTGTATAAAGACCTTATCTTTCCTGAGAAGTTCGTTTTGGTAAAATGTGATAGCAAACGTCCATAAAGACAATACGAACCTTTTACAGACATACTAAGTTTGGCCCCGATTGAAGTTCCATTATAGCTCTTCACGAATTCATTGGGTATCTGTCCCTCAGTACAATTGTTTGGTACCATAGAGGCATACTTTCCATCAGAAGATATCGCCTGAAGATTCAAATACATCGTTCTTTGCTTCTAGATCTTTATGGAACATGAATTTCAATTTGTATTCATGCTTAACTATTTTTACAATTTGATAGAATAATGTAGTTGAATAAAACCATCACTTTATCGTTTCACCATTCTCTTATTAGTATTTTGATCTTTTGACATTCAAAATATTATTCAAAATAAAAGAGCATAATTTTCTAGTTTTTATAAAACGACACGACAACAATTTTCTATTAAGAAATTCGAAAACTCTTATTTGAAAAGGATTAAACTGTAAATACCCAAAGTGTAATATAAGCCTAAATTTTTATCCTGCAGACCATAATTTGGTTGGCTGAATGCATTTTTCTGTATTTTTACACAACCAAGATAAAATGAAAAATTCTCGTCTACATACAAAGCATGAAAATCTGTAAGTGTTGATATTGTCCACATCTCGATCTAAATTGTACAACATGACGTATGTGTGGGTGCGAACTACAGATGGCACACAAAAGACGGAGCCACCTGCTGAAATAATGTAGAGAAAACAAATGGAGAAATATCTGAGGATTACATTCTGAAATATTCTTTAATCATGGAAGGGAGAAAAACGAGGAAGACATATTTGTTCTGCTTGCCATTTTAAAAGAGAGGTTGATAGTGTTCAGTGTTTCAAACATGAAAGATGTTGAGGAATTTTGCTTATTAATGCTCTTCATTTGATTTCTCATTCTATTAGTGAAGTAAATTATGCACTTTGTTATCTTATGCATATATCAGTCACTTGTGTTAAGATTCTACTCGCGCAGTACTTCACACCTACTAGTTTCGTTCATTAAATATACAAGACGGATGGATGAGAAATCCTTTCCTAAAATTTCTTGAAGTCCTTTGTCATTTCAATATACCCTGTTATATACAAAATGCGACAAAAATATTGAAGATATGTATTACATAAATGCCTAGCTATTTTGTTATTACTAATCTTCTGCATCTATTAATCAACTAATAATTTACAGAATCATTTGTTTCGACTCACCAGAATAGGCCATGGTCTGATTGCAGGTAGTGTAATCAAATGTCATGGTTTGATTATCTTTGCATACTTCCCAAGTGTCATTGCTGTTCTGGCATCTGATACTTCCGTCAGATCCGTAATATGTGTAATCATAATTTCCTCTGATGGCATCGGGACAATTCTGCTTTACTTCTGATTCAAACCCTGACAAAATTACAAGTAATAAACTGTTAATTACAATGCATCTACTTTATGTCACCTAATTTCAAATCCATTATACATGTACTATGAATGAAGAAGAAAAAGACTTGAGTAAAAGAAAACCATGTTTAGGATCTTATAGACAATATTGGTTGTTGTTACAGTTCACATTTTCAAATATAATATCGCAAGTTGTTGCTTTTCACAAGGACATTTCCTAAATGTTACCCACCAAACAGGTCAAAGATCTTGCGTACCTGATTTTATCAGAACATGGAATTGTTCCATTGGCTCTATCTTGTCCAGATTGCAAAGAGTACTAGCATTGGCTAGTGAGGCACTTTTAGACAAGTAAACTCTCTCCTCACCAACTAAATGTTCTTGTGCTACACTCAAAAGAGAAAAATACACCATTATACAAAGACCAGTACAATGTAATAGCAGCATTGACACTTATATAGATATAATGTTCATGTAAAGTATGATTAAGCCTTGCTTAGAATGCCTTATATGTTGTACCAAGGAATAAGTCGGCATACATATGACTGACAGCTGTAAGAATTATCAAACGTATATGAAGAACATATTGAAAGATTATAGCAGTAGCATATGTAGAGAATATTGGGAGATTATGACCATTCACATTTGAGTATGTTAGACCTAACATCAACGTGATTAAGTCACAACATTGTTGTTGTCGCCGTTTTTGCATAGAATCGGTTTCGTTAAGATATTTCCGTGTTTTATCAGTTTGTTACGTTTAGACAACTTAAATTAACGCCAGATTTGTATTGTTCAGATATGTAATTTGGGATATATAGGGCAGAAGATGCATTTCAATCGGTCACAAATGTTTTATTTCATACATGTAGCCTACTTTCTTCCATAGGCCATTTTTGTTCTATCAATACAAGTCATAGTAACTCCCTAATATTGCTCTCTCACACGCGGAATATAATGTTTAGCTTCTAGTAATGATTTAGATCAAACCAATAAGTAGCACCTGCTTTTGCTAACTTACCATGCAGGAGATAATAAATGTAAGACTTGGCACTAATTTTTGTAAATTTCATGCACATGTAACCGTAGTATTGGACAGGTCCGCTTATTGTCTCCGTCAGTCTGCAAAAAATCCATTCTGACATGTAAAACACCCAAACAGACACTTGCTGAGCAGCCCTTAACCCCCGTCACCAATAGCTGTTGTAACAAATCTATCAGATTCATCATATCTTTGTGCAATGTTTATGCTTGAAAAGGTAATAATATTAACTCCAAATAACTCGTGCTTCTTTAGCATTCTCATTATTCCGTTCAGTGATAAGTAGGAAGATTCATCCTAATATTATCTTGTAAATCTATCTTTATCGTTTAAGGACCTATTGAGTTGGAAATTTAATTTAACCATTAGTAGATGCACTTCTAGTCAATTCAAGCTTTTATCAGTTATAAAATATTGTATCATTTGTAAAATTGTAAAAGTGTTTCAATGTTTTGTATCATCTGAGCCACCAGCATAGAGTCCAAATTATACACCATATGAAAGCTTTTTTCAAGATGCAATATTTCGTTAAAATAATATTATATAACAATACTTAACTTCCCACTAACACTAAAACGGTTTCTATCATTGATAATACCAATGTAAACTCCAGCCAATTTAGCACCCAATATTTCCTTTTCCAGCCCTATTGGGCAAGAATCTTTGATAATAGTCTTCAGACCAATGCATACATGAAAAATGATTTCAATTACTAAAGAAACATAGCTTGATTCACAATTACTTTTTTGTGAATGAAAAAAGGAATTACTAGCTTTGCATTCAAAATTTCATCGACATGCTTAAGAGTACATTGAAGCCTGTTTTTAAGTACAAATTCTCCCAGTAAGACATTAAAATGACTAGTGCTTTGAAAGGAGTGTGCCTCAGTCTCTCTTTTCAAATATGATCTTGATTTATATACGATTCGCAGAATTAGAAAGTCGCAGTTTTACTTACTGCAGGTATCTGAAAAAGAAGAAAATAGAACCATAACGCTATGTAATAGCTTTCAATAGTAATTTGGAATGAATAATGCTGAGCTGATTTATTGTAAACGGAAAGATGAAGAGCTTTTTCTATTATATGATATGTGTAATGTGACACACAGACTTGTTCAAGACAAGTGTGAGAAGTGATACTGCGAACACTATGATAAGACCATATCACACCGTATGCCGTCATGGTCAGTGTGGCTCCAATATCTGATCCATCGTGATTCTTCGCGAAAGAGGCTGGAGTCTGACCCTCCGTGCAGTTCCTTGTAAACATCGTTGCAAAGCTGCCGTTGCTTGAAATAGCCTTTGTAGGAATGAATACACATCATTATTGTCAGAAATAAGGAGGTGAGAACGGGGTAACTGTTAAGACGTTCCCTCAAGCAATACAAATAAACTAATTGTCTTGTTGTTTGAAGTTTTAAGATGAATTTACTAGGTTTTTAGTTACCATCCTCAAGAAACAAAATTACATTAATTACTCCATGAACCCTCAGCAAGAAATCAAAGTGTAAATGCTGTATAATGTATAAACTCAATTCGTATATTATTTAAATACTTGCAAAACAAGAAAATTGTACGTGTTGACATTATCGACGTTATTGTTATTATTGTTCACCACAAGATAGGTGTAAGGTTTCCTCACTTCTCCTACGCACCATACGTGTCTTCTTTCTGAAATGTTTATAAAAAATATATCCCTGCTTCCAAATCACTTATGAAACACAATTAAGAGAACAAAAATAATAACTCTCAAAAGCACTCAACAATTTTCGAAAATAAGCTTTGAAAATTCATTATATGCTTATTAAACCGTTAGAACATCTAATGAAATTATTATTAATATTCATTAATATTATTATTATTAGTAGTAGTAGTATTAGTATTATAATTATTATTATTATTATTATTATTATTATTATTATTATTATTATTAAAGGTTATAAATCAATAATAAGTAGAAACAAATGAAAGTATGATTCTATCCTCCGATTTTAAATTGGAATTTTCTAAGTGCTAAAACAGTTTGCATTTTTTAGCAAAAAATTTAATTTCTTCAAAGGTTGTTCCATAATAGCGTTATGTTCCTCTTAATGAAGGTTGGTGTATTTTTGCAATCAATACATGGATAAATTACATACTTATATTGTACATAAGATATATAATTGTGTTGTATAGTAATTTGCACGGCATAATATGTTCATTTCCATAAATATGGACGTATATTCTTTTGAGACGTAGACGAACGCATGTGAATCTTAAACGTAGCAAGTTGTGTCTGCCACTAACTAGAAAAGGGCATCATTTGAGAACAAAGCGAGTTGTTGAATGTCATCGTCTTCTTTTCTGTGCAGACATTCCACATGTCCTGGGATCCTGCACAGGTTTTTTTTCCCTGGTGTACTGATAGTCAAAAATACCACGGATTGGATCCGGACAGTCTTGTTTGGCGGACTCCTCATAACCTGTAGAAACAACTTCTATGTCAATTATGCGAGGTTTTCGGTCGGTTCAGAATTAGGATCTATACGGTTTAGAAATCAATGGAGGCTACACAAATGCTATTTCATACAAATATTTTAGAATGAGACAAATCCCATTATAATTATAGAATCAACATTTTACTTTATTTTTCTTCATCCGCTTTTTACTTCATCCAGGTCAAATGTTTCCATCTTATACGTTAATTTAGTGGAATAATAGTGTGGCAGTATGTACCTGATTTAATTAGAACATGGAACTGTTCTTTAGGCTCTATGTTGCTAGTCTGGCAAATTGTTTCGATATCGAGGGAATCGTTGCTTGATACATGGATCCTTTCCCCGCCGACGTAATCATTTTCTCCTGTAAAAATAACAATGTCGCTTCAGTAGAATGAATAACTTTTGCATTTCCTGCCATATTGTGCTTAGACAGTTTATGAAATATAAATACTAAAAGTGTGCTCATAGTATGCAGTGTCCCAGCACCCTACCCTCTCATTTATAAGTTTAAAAGAGGAAGAACTTTTGCAAACATTCTTACGACTGTATCCATATATATATAACGACACACATGTCAATTATGCGAGGTTTTCGGTCAGTTCAGAATTAGGAACTACACGGTTTAGAAATCAATGGAGACTGCAAAAATGCCATTTCATAAAAAAATATTTTACAATGAGTCAAATCTCATTAAAATTGTTTAATTAAAATTTTTACATATTTTTCTTCTTCTGCCTTTTAGTTCATCCAGGTCAAATGTTTCCATCTTATACGTGAATTTAGTGGGATAATAGTGTGGTAGTGTGTACCTGATTTAATTCGAACGTGGAACTGCTCTTTAGGATCTATGTTGCTGGACTGGCAAATTGTTTCGAGATCGATTGAATCATTTCTTGGTATGCGGATCCTTTCCCCGCCGATATTATCATTTTCTCGTATAAATAGTACGATGTCGCTTCAGTAGAATGAATAACTTTCGCATTTCATGCAATATTTGGCTTAGATAGTGTGTGAAATATAAGTTCTAAAAGTGTGCTCATATTACGCGGTTTCCCCCCTCAACGTACCCTCTGATTCATAAGTTGAAAGGGGGTAGAAGGTTTGCAGGATTCATATTTACCCCAGATCGAAAATGTACACATGAATCGATATATATGTAAAACGAAGAACGCCATGCGATAATCACAGAACTCAAAATGGTACAGTTGGTAAATTTTCAATGCGAAGCATTGCAAGCTACAGGAGAAGTTGATCAAACAAACTAGGAACCTTGTGGTTCAATTTCACAGAGGTAACATACCGCAGATAAACAACTAGAATTTGTCTCCACGTATACCTCTAGAATCTTCGAAATGCACCAAGGACAGCTCTATTATGTCTGCATCAGTTATACCTGGTTTTAAGAAAATGCGTTGAAAGCTGTAAGTTTCGCAATAATGGATGGTGTTTGATTCTCAGAGCAGTTTCCAGGAAAGGTTTCTGTCTCTATTAGTATTTTCACGTTAATCAAAGAATTGGATCAAAACATTTCCTTACCTCAGTCTCATTTGCTAACAGAAAGGTAAAAAAAGTCTTTTCTAGAAAAGGAAATACGAAATTAATCTGTATCTTTCTCTACTGAAACATTCTAACATCTCAGCATAGTCTACAAGCAAATAGACATTTAAAATGTGTATAATTCAAATCGTGAAGTCCAGGACCCTTATAAGTTGAAAACGTTCAATTTGGTAGACTGTATGTAACATGTTTGACCATCATGTTCTTAAAGCTAGGATAGAAATTGAACGTAAGAGAGCACCTAACAGAATTATATTGACTACCAGAGGACATACATTGCAATAAAAGTGGTTTTGACTTCGTCGAAAATATTTTAATTTGCAAAATAAAAATAATGGATGTATTGTGAAATTCAAGCAGTTGATCTAAGATTATCTAACATACCATGTTATTGAACATATATAAGCATCACTGCAAGAAGTATTTATTTGAATATTCTTTCACAGAGGATGAAGCTCGTTGGATTCGGAAAAAATTCACTCGTTTTCCCTGACTTGAGAAAGCCATTATCGTCGGCTTACTGTTTTGCGGCAGCGTCCTGGTAGTCAGTGTACTTTTTCACTTCCGCGTCTTTATTGTCGGCGTATTTCTTTGCTTATTCGTGTCGAAGGGGTCGGTCATGTTGTGCATGTCTCGTCTGGTGGCCTCATCAGCCTGCGGTTTATCGAACGGCTTGCCCCCGTCGCGCAGCGTGCCGTCGGCCTGGAAGACGGCGTGATTGCGGGGCGCCCCTATGCTTGCCGGGCGGGTCAACTGCGCGGAGAGATCCACGCTGGAGACCTTCATGTTCACGACATTGTCGGCTAATACAACTAGTTTATTTGGGTCAGAATCGCGGTTGCTAAAGGCTGCCAGGTCGACGTTGGTGGCGTAATGGGCGAGGTCCGCTTGAGCCCCTGGTCTCGCCTCGACTTTCTGCGAGCGTCTGAACATGTCTATCGACATTATGCGCATAGCCTCAGCCGGCCTGTTTCTAAACAAACCTGCTGGTCAGCAACAGCGCCACGCCCAGCAGCGCGTCGGGTGTCGGGTGTCGATTCAGCGCCTTCAGCACCTCTATGGATACGTAGCAGCAGATTATCCTGTCACACCGCGGCGGGCTCTCCAGGAGGTGGCGAGCTTATACAGCAGGCTCTCGATGAGGGATATAAGGTGTCGTTCGTGTGGCATCACGTGTATGTGTACATCATTTGAGCTTTAATTTGTATGATAAGGATGGGCTGGACTACCCTCATTCGTTCCCGAGCTCCTGAGCTTTGTCCGATAGGATGGCATCAAAGGCTCGGTAGTTTGGGTCAGCGCAGTTCTGGCTGACGAGCGACTTAAAATACATGTCAACGACCAATTGATTGACCAGATCGAGGAGCTCTAGGCTGAACGAGTAGATCAGGTAGACTTCTGGCTGATCTGCAGACTCGAACACACGCTCTGGTCGCGGTCCATGAAACTCAGGATCCGACAGTAAGCGCGAGCCATGTTGTTGGTCGCGTAGTGTAGAAAAACATCCAACACTGGCTCCTGGTAGCCACTGAGACATAGGCTCACCTCCGTGATGCCAGGTTTGTCGAGCACCATCATGTTACGCTGCTGTTCATTCTCCTTATTCGAGAGCTGGATGGCCACGAGGACGTGCCAGGGCGCTACATTGCCCTGTTGGGAGCTAATTTGCTAGGATGTTCTCCTGGCAGTTCAGCGCCCAGCAGCTCTCGGACACCGAGCTTCGCTGGGTGTGTGTGGTAATGACCTGGAAGGACATGGTACTCTTCCATCTTCGTATGAATTTAAGCATGTTGGTTTCGACCTTCAGCGCTTGAGTCTCGGCCAGAATCAAGAGGGCGAGCTTCGAGAGCGTGACCTTACCCGAATCCGTGGCGTTGGCGCAGAATATGGCATTATCTCGGTGGATATTTTTAAAGTCAGATACACGGTTTACTTGCCGCCAAAGATGGCCTCGCACACGTCTCGACAGAAGCCAAAGATGTGAATCAGCGGGATGACGTAGGAAAAGTTGCCGTGCGCGCCCAGCTGCAACTACTGCAGGTTGAAATTGGCGTTGACAAAGACAACACTCTGCAGGTGGCGGGATCTGGTTCGGCTTCGGCGGTAAGCTTTGCCACGATCATTAACTTGTACAGGGTATCCTCAGCATTGTCTGCGGCGTCCTTCACAAACATCATTGTCTACCCCGCGCTGTGGACATAGTCGTCGCTGTAGCGGGCTAAACCGCGGTTGATCGTGGCGACGCCCACGTGATGGAGGCAGGCCTCCACATGGCTATTGTCAATGAGGTAAGGCGCACTATGAAAGAGTGCCATAACCCCATTGTTTACGAGCGATATCTTATCTACCTCGCTGTAGTCGCTATTGTCCTCCGCCTTTGAGATCCTACCTACAACCTCGAAGTTAGCTTCGCCTGGAAGAAAGTAGCGGGAGTTATTCTGCAACAGTAGGTCCATCCGGCCCTTTTGGTTGAGAGCGGGGTCATTCAAACGAGGCCATCGCCTATACTGTCCAGGGTCGACTCTAATAAGAGAGTTGTGCTGACCCAAACTCATGGCTACTTTAGCGACAAAGGTGTCGCGCGCCCCCTCGACCCCCAGGTCTACGACCTTTGTCGACCCCCCTCGTTGACCAAGTCCCGCAAGTCGGGAAGCATGTTTTAGTCGCCGGTAACTTGAGTCGATTCAGGCGCTCACGCATGCCCGCAGTCACCATTTGGTTAGCCTTCCTACAACCCTTGAGAGCGGTCTTGGCCGTCGGGGCCACTGTCCTGGCTACGCCGCTACCACCTTGGTTCAGAAGATGTCACCAAACCCGTCACTATAATGTACTCAGTATGTCTTGAGAACGCTAGCTGTACCCATATCGCGTGTCTTGGGACGTTCATGAGTAGAATGTTCACGCCACCACTTCTAATACATTATCAGAGCGCGGGGTGATTGCGCATGTTGAGACCGATGATGAGAGTCTCGCCTCGGAGGTTCAGCAGATGGCCGACCTGGTCGGTGAGCGTGAAACGCAGGCTATTGATGCGAGGGCTTCGGCAGGGCAGGCAGCGGCGGAGCAAAGGTCAGGAGCTCGCCTTAATTTGCGTCAGGGCTGGTCCGGTTGCTGATGTTGGAGTCCACGTAGGAGCCGATCAAGGCGTCACAAGTGAGATACACTTCGATAGTGGACATGATTTTCACGATGCCTGGCGCAACTTAGTAGCCCAAGCCGAAAACGGCGTCCGCGGGAGCTACCTTCTCGCGCCACCCTAAAGGTATCGGCAAACTCGAGCACATGACGTCCACGCGGTAGGCCGCCGAAGCAACCTCTAAGGCCGCGGAAAGGGTTGGATCGTTGTCGCGGATGCTCACCTTTGCGCCGTCGGCCCTAGGGCCGTAATCTGCTGCTGTATCTCCTTGTTGATTGAGTCAATCTCGTTAGCACCGACGGCAGCGCGATCTCCAAGTCGCAAACCCTTCGGGCCTTGAGCGGCGTCCAGAAACCACGTCAAACGCCGGCTGCATCGACCTCGCAGAAATCACAGAAATCATCTCGGTGGTGCGCGACGAGGTTTGTTCCTTGATGACCCGCAAAGTGGACCGATACGATTTCGCCAAGGCTGTGGATGGAGCGCGCGAGTGTCTCCATGTATCCGCCTTAGAGTGGGTCAAAAGTCTTTAATTAACCCCTGGTACGTGCGCCTGTCTATGACGCCGGCCTGGCGTAGCTGTTGGCATATGGCGCCTGCCTCGTTGATCAGCTCGGGGAGCTGGCACGTTATTCAGTCGTCTCTGGGCGAAAGGCTATATATCCCGATTTGATGGATCTTACTATAGATGTCTGAGCTAGTGTGTTAGAACACCCTTTTCTCTGTGAGTCTCTCGATGTATAGCTTATGCTGGAGACAGTGGGTCTCGCTATTCCCTTAACTCGTTGAGACTGTGCGCTATCCACCCGCAGGATGACGTAGATCTTTATTCAAAGACGCACGAACTCTGCAATGAGGGTTTCGTTATATTCCTTGCCTACAACCTCTTTGTTAGCGTCGCTGAGGAGGGGATGAATTGCCGGAAAGTCGTTCGTATCGTATTGATGGCGTCCTCGACCATGTTGCGGTGGAACTCCTCCGTTTGCATCTTCAACAGCAAATTGTCGGTATCGGTGTATAGTAGCTGCGCCTTAGCACCGTAACGCGTCTTTATCTAGTTGTAATAAAAGTCGCACATTACATGTTTTGAAAGGTCTAGTACAGCCTGGCCGGTATAGATTGAGATTGCGTCTGGATTTTGTCGGTAGTCACGGTGTTTAAAGGAACAAGAAAGTGCATAAAAGAAAGACAAGAATAGACAATGAATATATACACAGTAATGGCATATACAGCCAATATCGAGACTGGTAAACACATTTGTAAAACTTTTTCGCTTATTTATTTCTTTAATTAAACTGTGCATTTGGAAACACTTAAATAAGAAGAAGTGACGCTTCTTTGCTACTGAGAAAATTAGACGTCCTGGTGTTTAAGCGTGTACCTTTCCGAGCATGCTGCAAACATTTGCTAAGATAAGATTTGTTGCTTTTATATAACCCTGACTGCATATATGATTGTTAAAAGCAATTAAAGTTGCTAGAAAGAGACAGCTTTTTTAAATAAAGTCCAGCTTGTCGGCTTTATCCGCGAACACATAGTGCAACCTCTCTGCAAAGAATGGGGGCCCAGATAGAAGTGTAACGTACAAATTATGCTAGTCGTGGCCGAGTTCCGCTAAGCCTGTAATCGACTTATATTTGGGCAAGCACAATCCATGAGTCACATCATTTTGTATGTTTGTGAGAATTTGGATGTTTGAGGTATCCACTGGGGAATTAATAATTAGAAAAGACGTGAGACTAGTAGTATAACCATCTATCTCAGAGAGTGGAATCATGCTTTTAAAACACCGATGTCATCAAGGATGACTGGATGCTTAAATATTACACATTAACATTTAAAGCTTGATAATGATTTCAGAAATGACGTGGTTAAATGGGGATATTATCATTTGCCGTTATCGTTATTTTAAGCTCTAATGTAAGTGTGTTTGTGACGTTTCGCAAACATAGATGATATTTTTTTCGGGGCACTTTCTAGCAGACATTGATGCGGCAGTGGCGTTCAACAAGATAATCTGGAAGAATACGTTGTTGAAAAATGGTGTTTATTTTCTTTAATTTTTGTAACTAATCAAAGCATCAAATCAAAGCATTTTCTCACTTCATTTTCGTTTATTAATAAATGATAATTGAAAATAATTCTTTTCTACAATGGGGAATACGAATAAAGAGAATCTGTATACTGTTTTCTCCATTGAAAATATTACAATATATAAACTTAATCTATAAGCTATTCGACTTGTTAATTTAATATTTAAAACTTATCATTCAAATAAGCAGAAAACATTCTATGAGCTATATGGAATGCTAAAAAATGTTTGAGATTCATATATTAAAAGCTAGAATATATTTTGAAATGACGACAGCAAGGAAATTCATGATATCTGATTTTACATGACACTCATTTACAATATAAGCGGTATTTTATTATTTTGAATTCGAATTCGAATAAAATATTTTCAATTTACTGTTCTGTACTAAAAGTCATTCAGGTCAGTGCTCAAAGAAACTTTTTTTCAGACACAGGTCCAGGGCTGGTGACTTTTAAAAAATCACAAGCCCTGACTCAAATTTTACAAGCTCTGACTCCAATGCCATGTGCCCAAAATTGCCGTATTGTTTACTATTATTTGGCAATTGCTTTGCTTTAAATATTAAAAGAAATAAACAGAATCATATTAAATTGACTTTTGTGTTTATTTAGATCTCAAATATTTCACGTAAAGCAGTGTTTTCCTTCAGATCCTGATGTCAATCATTGTCCAATTGCTCTGTTAATGTCCTACTTACTCATTGGATCAGCAGTGTTGATGTTCATTAGTATCTGAAGCGTGCCTTGCATTATGCAGTTTCTCTTTACACTTTTGTGTTGTTCATAGGTGCTGCTTTATATGTTTAACCAGTGTTGCATTACTTACTCAAGTGTTTCTGCCGAAATCATTTACAGATTTCGATTGAAGTAAGGTAATTATGAGATCTTCACAGGGGAAATGGGCTTACATGGGGATAAACATTAATAATTTACTAGTGTTTCAACAACTTGAAAAGAAAATTCCGCATTGCGTAAGCTTTCTCAGGCAAATTAGAGTATTTTTCGAAATCCCGATGGGTACTTCACTTAGAATACAGGAGGGGCCCGATCTGAAATTAGAGGGGCCCCTGGCATCAGGCTATCTGATTGTTTTATCATTTCAGGTAATGCATGCGTTCAGTGCCGACTATTTCAGTAACGGGTGTCGTTTTTCAGAATTTGATTACACATACCTTTAAATGGCGATTATTCGCTTTTTTTGATCCTTATACATCCATATTCCCTTTTAAGATCATTATTTACACTCCCCGATAAACACATACGGCAATACTCAGTGTTAAAGTACGTGGATAATTTAGACGAGGTCAACCTAAAGGTCTCATCCAGTACAAACCGGATTGAATGTCGCGCGATGTGATGTCACAATGAAAGCTACGCATGTTGAAAAAAATTCGTACTACCCTATATTGTGACGATTAGACCCGACGTGCTCTTTTTCTTTACCCAGTTTAATACCTGTCCACCATTGAAAAAGTCCATAATGATCAATAATTTTCGTCTGGAAGTTTCTTGATGACAGTTAAGGTGCAGAGCATTCAATAATCCGGATTGAATAGACTTTGGTTAGACAATATTAGTGTTAAATTTTAAAACAACAATTAATATTTAATATAAGATGAGTAAATGTGCCTACATGACGACCTTGACATACACTTTAGTACGTGGATATTTAACGAACTGGAAACACAAATGGTTAAAATAAAATCAACTAAACCACCATGGTATTAACACTCTCACACACGGTCAATTGCCAGGTCGTGAATAGTTACTTACCAAGCATGTTAATATGACAGCATTCATGTTGACCACTGTGGGAGCATTGTTGTGCACTATGACGCGGGTATATATGTTAGTGATTGATGTAAGACATGATATAGAGCCCGTATCTGAAAGAAAAATTAGAGTTGCTATAACATACCCTAATATTGCACCGTCATGTAAGTGCTTATTTAGAGTCTATAAATTTAGAACAAAAGTCTTCTTATCTTATACTGTAAGCTGGTATTGCAGTCATCGTGTGCTATGCTTAATCAAATGTCTCCGAACATTTTTTAAAGGATGAAAAGTAAGATCTGTGATATTATGACAATATATAAGCATCAGTGCAATATGTAATGATTGTATAGGGGATATAATGTAAAACAAATTCAGCCATTTTCCTTTACTTGAGCAGATACTTATATTGATATTCAATATCACATAAATAATTCATCTAGGATGTAATTTTCGGTAGTGAGAGTGCTTTCATTCCTTTAGCAAGTCAACTAAAGTGCTGTATTTTATCCGCCGCTGAGTCCTTTGTTTTCCGGTTTGAAACCAAGTCAACGGTTCCTGTCCTCGCTAATCGCATATACTTTAAATTTTCTTACCGTCGAATCATTTCTCTTTCATGTCTTTATTAAACTACCTTCCAAATAGATGAAATCGCCCTTTTTATTGTTTTATTTTTCTTTCCTCTCTTCTCGCAGTCATTTCGTTGGTAGTTTTCTTTGTAGCCTAGTAGTGTAAATACGTATCCCTCTTATAAATTTTGGATTACATTTTTGTTTTGTCCTAGTAAGTATCCTTTGTCCTTATAGAGCTAATTGAGATTCATATGTAATACATTCAGACATTTTCGTAAAATATAAATGGTGGTACAGTGTAAGTAAATAATATATACAAATTCTGGAGCATTCGTACTACTAAAACACCATCAACTTCACCATCACAATCAACAAAAATACAAAATGACCCACTGATAAATTCAAGCTTCCATATTATATTATATTATATACTTGAGTGTAGCCCCTACTATCGTGTTTTGGACATTTTGCAACGACAATACGAAGAGATGACGATATGCTACAATTCTGGTATTGTAAAGAAGGAATATAAAATACCAATGTTGTAAATACTCCTCAAAGCGTATTTCGATGAGCTGGGATAATGCGAACTATACACATTTAAGTTTATATGTAATCAAACCATTACATATAGATATTTCCATGGTCATGTTAAAACAACAATACATACAAAATACCAACTGGAAAATGCACGAGACTTTCAAAATGGGATAGAAAGATTTATAACAACAAATTGATATAAACATTATGCCAATGTCAACCAACCAACCAAAAAGAAATAACCACCGACGAGCAAGATACATAGAGCAGATGCATAAAAACTATAAAATAACTGAATGTTTACATCATCAAAATGCAACACGAAATACAATGCATTACGGATTCTCTGCAAGATCTTAAAAGTTGCACTTAATGTGGGAAAGGTCTTAAAATGTGGATAGCCTTTCTTCTGCACGCTGAATCCATCTTTGGTGAAGCTGACCTTCGGTCCGCCGTGTCTGACGTCTAAATGTAATTAAGGCACAATTTCCTCTGGTAATAATCCATGCTCAGATAAGTATCCTATCGTGACATCAATGTTCTTTGTCTCGCACATTTAAAAGCATGCATGAAAAACACGATCTGCAACATTTAGGGAATGTAATAGTTGTTGCTAGTGTGTACAGTAGGTTTGATTTGCAAAGTCTCTACCGTCTTAATTTCTTCGTTTCGTTTTGGGACTGCACTTTGTTCAGATTTTGGCGATGATTGTAATTCCTTGATAAATATAATAAATTGTGTCAATCGTTGAGGTAGCAAAGACAGTTTTCATACCAATTAATTGCATAACAATTTTCTAAGTATATGTAATAATCATAATCTGTATTCACAGAGTGTACCACATCCTCTACACGGTGTGCCAATACTATATAAAAGATAACTGACCCTTATTTTATAATAAACCGCTCGACCATTGCACAAAAAGCGATATTCATTCTGAATAATGAAGGATTGGTAGTTAGTATTATTTGGATGAAAAGAGATGATCCAAACCCCTTAACAACTGTAGAAGAAATATCCAGTTGTTTTGAAGTCAGCACTGTCAAGATACTTTCAACTGGATACAGAATGCCCAAAAAAGCCGTGATGGAGCAGCCTGATATTACATTAGTGCCTAAGACTCTATCCACCTCAATACTGTATATCCATATTGAGTTTATACTTCCGACATCGAATTGGCAGCTCATATTGAACGACAATGATGAAGTAACGTGAAATGAAATGGAATCGGTAATGCTTCTCTTGTAGCACAGCCAAACTAAGCAGTAGACAAGGATCATTAATGTGAAGACGCTTAGATATTATAAAGGTGCAAAAGACCATTCTTAAATGAAGCTAAAAGTTGATTGATTTCTATCGGGTTGGGGGGTCTTGAAAACAAAACCTGCGTTCCTTATATAAATGAACATTTTGGGGTAAAAAAAACAGTGCTTATCTTAGAATTGTGACATAACTCGCTCACTAAATATTTTATATATGTTATGAATATCAATCATTAACTATCTACAGTGCATGACGTCTGCACTTCCAAAGTCCATTTATGGACGTATACTTCGAGAAAAGCAGTTACTACTTAGATGACTTTAATATTGATTTATGCAATACTTATTCAACCACATATGCATCTTGTTAAAAGAGTCAGCTACAGGATTAGAAAGGGAAAAAAAACTTATCAATGATAAATTCTTCGTCAGCTTAAATTACACATTTATATAAACGGCAAATTCTATATTGAATATCAAAATAATGCGGTCCAATTTGCACATATCTTACTCAAACAAAGTTGACATAGATGTAAATATTAGTATACATTCACCATTTACGAGATAATATAAGTATGAATAGTCAGTTATATTCGTCTATTTCATACACAGGTTGACAGACCAAGGAACTTTATCGCTGTTTGAGTCTGGGGGGTATGTAACAACAGCAATGCATCACGCTATAAACTAGTTATAAAAGGCCGTTTCACATGTATCATTGACAATTTAATTTTGCTTTTTTTGAGATGGTAACTGGCCGAACAATTTTCTCAGCGACTTACATAACTCTTGCTATTGACAAGGATCAAAAATATGCACTAAGGCTGACAGAGTGTGCCGTTTTGTCGAGCAAAGAATGTAATTTTCAGGTGTAGTATTTTGCGTGGGAACACCTCGTGCATTAAACTGGTATACACAATAGAAATTGAATAATGTTGAATTTGAAAGACAGCCTTGTGTGATATTTGGTCCAGTGAATGATTATTGTACTTTTACCTGCAGAAGACGTATCCGGTAGTATCAAAGTCTCCACTGTTAAGACAATTCCAGTTTGATACCGAATGCCCAAAAGCCGTTAAGGACCAGCCTTACATCAGATTAGTGCCGAAGGTTGTCTCTACCTTCATACTATCTATCCATGTCGAGTTTATAAATTCGGCCTCAAATTGGCAGCTTCTACTTAGGGACATTGCTCTAGTAATATAATACAACACAAAATGTTCAATGCTTTTTGGGAAGGCACAACAGCTGCAAAATAAACGAGGATTATGTATAACGATCTTTATACCGAAATCAACTCTGTTCAACAAGTCCTCAGTATAATAAGGACTAACTTCCACGAATACATCAAGACGTAACGTCTTCATACACTTCATTCATCATTGGCTACTTTGTGTAAATGCAAAGAATCACTTCGTTAATTGATTATAAGACGTGTATGCTCAATTATAATAGATATATAGAGACATTGATATTTTTGATCGTTTTACATTTTAAAATATTCCATAAAACCCATGTATATGTCGATCAATGGATTGTAAATGGTATTTAAAGACTTATTTAACACTATTAAAATATTGCTGAACAACATCATCGAAATCTGTGAAAGTTACATTCGGAATGTCTAGAAAATCTTGAAAACGGAGAAAAATAGAGAAAAAGGGGCAGCGAAAGGAATTTTTTAAATCACATTTTCATTCGATTTTTTCTTCAATCAAGACATTTCTGCAAAATGTGCCGAGTGTAACTCAAACTTTCAACGACTAATAAAACTACGACTTCTCCGATTTGTATACGGTAAGGTTTCGAGTTAAAATGGTACTGACAAAGGATTATGTAGGTTTCAATAGGTCTTTGTGTTAAGGAAAAACACGTATCAAAGAGAAAATAATCTTTACAGTTAGAGTCTTCTTATTCTTGCACCTTCGGCAAATCAATTCGATAGTATTTACTGAATAATAATACGTTAGTAGTACGCACACTGCCTCGCAAATCCTGTCCTCCCTAGCTAAAAAAGGCGTTCACCAAATTGTTTCGTTTTTGCAATAAAAGTGAACAATGTTCGATTTGCAGAGACGTAAGTCAGACGAGAGCGGTCTCTCTTTGGATAGACTGATTGGAGCCACCACGCGTCATTCGTCAGTTACTACAAGAGCAGATATGTCCGCTCTTCCAAGAATGTAACTACGAAGAGAGCTTGTGGAAGATGCCATACCATGATCGGATAAGTATTATCGAAGAAATATATTTTACTAAAAAAAACTGGTTTCTTCTTCAAATACGTAACCTGATCATAATACGTTTAGAAAATAAGTAAAAGGCGGAGGGAGTTGCATTCTCTTATCCTGGAGTTGGCACTGGTTCCGGTCTCCCAATGTATGTGAAGCAGTTTCTAGTCTCCTTTATGGGAAAGAAAAAAAACTTACTTAAATATTTAAATTTTACCTGGGAAAATTATGTTTGAAATACAACGTTATTGTGTACAGTATTATTGACAGTTTGGTCTTAGAATTTCAAAAATTATGTATTTAGATATTTGTCTTGCGGGAATCATTATGGCAGTGATTTAATAGTAAAGACAACAAGTTTTCGTTACACCCAGAGTCAGTATTTATCGTGCAAATAAATGGGTAAGATTTTCATACATAGTTTTATATCCTAAAATGTTATAGTGGGAGTATTTATACAGTTCCTTGTCATTGTAAGCATACTATTTTATAGTTCCGCTTAAAATAACTGTCAACCTGCAAAAGAAATATACAAATGATAAACATGATTAAACATAGGCAGAGAACACAAGTTCAAAACTGGTTTAAATTAAATCCAAGGTTTCAGAAAACATTATCATAGCTTAGCTGTATTCTATAGTAAAATGTCATGTAAATATCTTATTAAAATGGATTATATCCAAAGCTATTTAAGGGCTCTCATTATCATATATTAACATGGAATCAAGATTTTCCTAAGTTACTGTTTGGTCTCTTAGGGCTCCTGTAAACAGAAAACTGAGGTTAGTTTCCGTACTTTATAGACCAAATTGTACCGCGTATATAACGCTGTTACTCGTATCATTAACCTTCTGCAACTCCGTATGTTTCAAATATTTAAATAGAACATCCTCAATTCTGAACATGAAGGTTTTCATACCTTAGATGTTTGACCAGCTCAAAATTAGGCTTTGGAGTACCCAAGTGCAATAAATATGCGGTAAAACTGTTCAGACTGCGAAAGAACAGGTTTAAATATAAACCTTATCCAACTACATTCCCTTGCTAAGAAATTATACACTGAGAACATGGTATGTCTAGGGCTAACCTGGTGAAGAAAAATGAAAATTTGTAAAATGCAAAAAAGATTCAGGGAAAAAGGAACAATTCAGAAGGATCAGTACTTGTCTGGCAGACATATTAGCATGCAAATAAGCTGAAGTGATTTCCAATATATTCTTCTGCACACAAGAGTATCACGATGTAACAGGGAATGGTCAACGTGGCATATGCAACCGTATACTGCCCATTCATTATTAATTTTAGGGTTGTTAAAGCCACGTGCTCTTTCTGCTCAACTGCCACTATCATGCAATTTCCATTATCATCTTATCAGAGCTCAGACTTGTTTCACATATAACTGTGGATTGAAAATAACTAGAAACCGAAACAATCTCATCAACAAAGTACGTGTTTACAATCTTAAGACCTATACCGGAAGGAAATAGGGCCTTGTTTCCGAAAGCGCCATGTAAGTGAGTATATTAAATACTATCTTTTGATCGAAACACCAGGACATCCAAACACTAAACAGGCCGCACTTGATGATATGGATGGATTTGGAATGTTAATCATGTTACAAACTATGAGCTACATGCAGTACATTTCTTACGCCAGGTTAAAATTGATTTTGGCAGGGAATGCAGTTTTAATAATGTTCTTTCTGAGCTTAAACTCAATATCAATGTAAGCAACCAACTACACCAAAGCCACCAAGTATCTTGTTTATCATTTAAATAGGTTTTTTTAATGCACAGTCTTTAAAAACATTATGTTTGAGCTGTTAAATAAGAACACTAACAATAAAAAAAACATTGTGATATTCTTATTAAGCCTTAACTTCTTTCCTCAACTAGCGATTTGGACTATTGTGGTAGTTTATATAATAATCCTCGGTACCTCTCTAAATGTTGTATTTGCTTCAAAGCATTTGTTGCTTATCAACTAGAGTTGTTAGTGAGCAGGAAGTCAGAACATACTCCAATTATATGGCATGAGTATGTTTCTTTCAAATAGTGTTCCGTAAAGCATTGCAAGTAGGTCAGAGCAAACCAGTCATAATGTGAAACACACCCTAATCCTAAGATACACCTATTATGCACGTTTAGTGGCGAGAGCTAGATTAAAAATTGTGGAAACTGGACCACACACATTTTATTTAAGTAATGTTCGAAATACTAGATAGAAGCTTACAGCCACCCTTTTTACACGAGAATTGCTTTTATCCTAAGACTCACACTCGATGAAAGTTTGATGACAATAAGTGAAAAGGCATTGAAAAACATGGCAGACTAGGATACACACAATTTAAACAACTTTAAATAAATCCTGGAAAATAGGTCACATAATCCCATTTTGTTGTGCATAAAATATTACTCCGAAGATTAACCTTCAGTGTAAATGAAGTGACCATAGGTAAAATAGTTATCGGAATTTGGGCCTGGGACTCGATTTTGAAGCTATTTTCAGTAACACCTAAAATACGTCAAAGCGACTCAGTTTTGATGTGAGACACATGTATGTCTCAAGATGCATCTACAGTTCAAAGTAAATATCAGTGCCAGAAGTATAATAATGGTTCTAGCCAGTATAATGACGGACATATGGACGGACGGCCAGTCGTGCAAGATGAATCCTATACACCGACTGCTTCTCCGAGCATGCATTACTTTAAGCCTGCGCAAACGGTGTCCTATGATGATTACACAGTAAACTTAGTTTGTAGAATAAGAAGGTTGTTCGCCGGTTTGAAGAATGAACGTTTTCCTTGAAGAGTATTAGAACTGAAAAATAAAACAGTCTTTAAATGCAATTTTTTCTTTACATTTGCTAACTGAAATATGTAATTCAATCAATGGAATGGTCAGAAGTATCGAGAATACATGTTTCACTAAACCTTTCATATATATATATATATATATATATATATATATATATATATATATATATATATATATATCATAATGAGATATTGCAATATATATCAATTGTAGAAAAATGGAGAAATCACTTTGGAACTACTTTCTTTTCCCATTTTGAAAATATATCTGCACTTATGTATGTTATTCAAATATGTATTTCCTAATTTAATACTATTTCATTTTTCTTCTTCTTCTCCTCTCTTTCTCTCTCTCTCTCTCTCTCTCTCTCTCTCTCTCTCTCTCTCTCTCTCTCTTTCTCTCTCTCTCTCTATCTCTCAGGATGAACAGATCGTAACATTTGTTATGGCTGTAGACCATCCAAAGTGTATACATTTATTTAATCAATAAGGAGGCGCCGTCACACAATGCCTAAAAACGAACTCCAAACAACAAAACATAGGCTTCAAGTATTAAGTTATTTTAATTAGTTTTCCACATGAATGCTGAATTTTTATTAGTGACTGAACTTACATGAACTGTTGATATTAGATATTTTGTGTCACCCATACAGTATCGTATTCAATTTACAATCTACGACAGACGGACACATTTGGGGGCGAAAAACTCTTGATTAAATATAGGAAAAAATTGTTTAAGTAGCGAGTCTAACTCTCAACACAATCATACGCATGTTAGTAAACAATGGAGAAATAGTTAATTGACGATTGGTGATTGCAAAACGAAATTAAGTGACAATCGAAATTTGAGTGCAGCCCCTGTTACCGATGAAGAAATGAACAAAATAAAGAACCAAAATCCATACCAGTAAACTCACAGTCATTAAAATATTTTGTTTTAAGATATTACGCTCTGAAATCTGTTGTGTGTGACCGCTTTGTGATGTTACTATCTCAATAATGTTCACTATATCAATCCGCGCAAGAAATGTGTTAACGAAAAAAAATCTCTTAATTTGCGTTTGAAAACTTTGACAAAATACACAATTAAAAGCATTATATATACAAGCTAAATTTGTAAAACGTCGCTGTCCTGATATTACTGTTAAATTTCGGTACATTTTATCGATGCGGTAATGCTGCCGTTAATCACAATGAAAGAGAATGGAGAAAAAGATCCATGCAAATCGACGGTTTTATTCCTTAAGAATATAAAACAAAAAGAAAATCTACGGTTTTTGATTAGATTTAAGGAAATATTTAACCTCGCCACTCGTGACAATACAATATTTCCTACTTCACTCGTGACATATTTCCTTATATCTGCTCAAAAAACGTAGATATCCTCTATATATTTGTTTAATATTGTAACAGAGGTTTTGTGTATGCAACGTTTTTGTTACGATCAGTGATTGAATCGAATCTATGTTATCCTAATCCAAATTCATCACTAAATCAGTGATGCACAATTAGTAACCAAACGTTCCTTTAACGAAACATTGATATACATGAGAGAACTCAATTTCGATAGATGACTAAATGGATAGTGAATCTACCAAATGTTGGAAAAACAAAATTCTCACAGAAAAAATAAACAAAAACTCAAACAAATTTCATAACTAAATCACCACTCATCAAGTAACTAACTATCTGACTAGATGACTGAATTAGTTACCAGCTCACATGCAAGGTAACTATCAATGTAATGTATACTTGACTGATGACAAGTGTCCGTTTGCAACATATAATAAGCTAATATATCTTCCCTGCAGGGTTAAACCTAATATTTGCAATGAAATTAACAGAAGAGTATGCTACTTAATTCGGTAAGACTTTTGTTGTCCCCGCCTTTCGAAGAAAAGAGGGAACATAGTATATTATGATCCGTTTTAACTAGATAAGACTAACGTTGAGAAAATCATATATATCTGTTCTACTTAATGGGGTTTGATCTTGACCACAACTTACATATTTTGAAGCATAATCAATGCTTGCAAATTTTCGTCTCTTGTGAATATAAATCTAAAAAGAATAGAAAAGACGGAAATGTCACACACAGTTTGTATTATTGAATTTATGCATGCTTTAAATCTAACAAAGTGGTCTTTAAAAGGCAGTTCTCATTACAATATTGATGTGCTTCAGTAGAATACATCACAAAATCATGTTTGATATATGAAGTGTTTGGACTGTTCCAAAAATTAGATCGTTGATTAGCTGTTGATTTCAACTGATAAATTAAATGTAATGATTACGATGTTTCTAAAAT
The DNA here is from genome assembly GCA_029931535.1 of Margaritifera margaritifera. Classification (NCBI taxonomy): domain Eukaryota; kingdom Metazoa; phylum Mollusca; class Bivalvia; order Unionida; family Margaritiferidae; genus Margaritifera; species Margaritifera margaritifera. The sequence continues at coordinate 4,150,298 of JAQPZY010001627.1, read as the reverse complement.
ACAAACATGTATGTACTGTGTAATCTAAACTTTTCTTCTACAATTAATAAAAATGTTAAAATTTTTACTAACTAACAAATTTATATATATCTATGTATTTATTGATCTGTCTGTGTAGATATGTCTACCTGTTGGTCCTCTTGTTAAATTGTTTTAAATGGGACTTATTTGTATGTCAACGCTATATGAAACGTGTAGATATACAGGTCAGTTGTATTACTTACCATTTCTAAGTATTACTTTTAAAGGAGTTTTGCTTCTTTCTTCTATAATGTTTGTGCTTTTCTCCAGGCCTTGACACATACTATTAATAGGCTTTAGAGAACCAAAACGATTGTTTTCATTGTAGAAGCTAATTTACTACATCCCATATGTAACTTGTTCCAAAGAGAATTAAAAGAGCAATATCAGCAAGAACTCATGTACGGAAAATATTGTAATATATATTCAACATTGCTACACAAACTTCTAGCAAGAGTAGACCAAAACAAAATATTGTTCACTTAAGAAGACAAATAGTATTGTTTATAAATTTGGTTATATTTATAAATTAAAACTATTTATATGTATTACTTGGAATGATAAGTGGTGATGATATAACCCCACAGGCATATGTGTTATCTATATAATGAATAGCGGAAAAACCGCTGACAGTTAAGAGTGGCACTGTATAAAAAAAGTTTAAGATATACAACGCAAATTTGGGAAAATACATAAAACACTATATAAATTACTTTCGAAAGATATCATTATGTTGAAAAATGAGAATGTGACAACTGGTCTGAAACAAAATATCCTGATATAAACAATATATATATATATATATATATATATATATATATATATATATATATATAATAAAGTATAAATAAAATAAAATCAGATACAGTGCAAGATATTACATTGAAAATGAGGTGGTTGCATTTGTAATACAAACTATAGACAAAGCAGGACGGAGAAGGGGGGAAGGGGGCGGGAAGGAGGGCAATACTGGGAGGGAAAATGCAAAAATAACTTATCTAATAATAAAGTCACAGAAAATGCTCTATATGGTCCTTGCATGAGTAGTCAGACCTACCAGATATGGTTTATAGGAATACAGTCTGCAATTTCATACTTTATTTTTCAAATAAGCATAAAACATGAGAACGGTTTTTTCTCTAAACCTATATTTGGCGTATCTGAGCATTCATGCAATTCAATGTATGAAGACAAACAAATAACAACACATTCATTGTAAGTGATTATATTGAAATAAGTATAAAAAAGAATAATCTCCTGATCAGAAGCTTTAATTATGATAAATAAAAAATAGAATAGCTTTACTACATCGTCCATGTGAATGTGTACCCTATATTAACTACTGATCAATAATTTCATCTCAATAATATATCATGACGTTAATTTATCATAGAAAATAATAAATATTTAAGGTATATTATGTCATTGTTGTGGGAATTAGTATTCAATTTAGATAATTACCATATGCAGTCATCGTTAACCTAGCTCCAACCTTCGAGCCGTTTTGTGAAGTTGCCAAAGTAGTAGGACTCTGATTTTCTGTGCAGTTGCGTGGAGTCATGGAAGCAGCGGTCCCATCATTTAAGACAGCCTCGAGATAAAAAAAATAAATAGAAGTATAAAAATGTGCTCTCTATGCCATTGAATGGTTTAATGATACTTATGATATTTAAAATTCTTAATGCAACGAAAAACATAAATATCAACTAACTTGAAACTGGCTGTGTAATATGTTGATTATATCATACGTCTTATGCCGGTTTTCTTATGAGATCATTTCAATTGGAAAAAGAAGATTATTACTTAAATACATTTTCTATGTTTAGCTAAAAAAGCAATGTGATCTGTATGTGGTATAAACGACAACAGAAATTACACATAAAATTATAGAAATGATGTTGTTAAGGTAATTTGTAATAAATTTACTTATGGAAATAAACTTACGAAGCATGTGAAGCGAAATGTATTGACATTGTCCACCAACGAGTCGTTATTGTACACCATCACATATGTATTGGTCCCAATAATAGAGGCGACACACCAGGCAATACCGCCACCTTTAATGGAAAGTTTAAGGAAAAGTTGCCCACTGTAATTGTGTCTTCTTTCCAGAAACAAATGACTTCTTCCAATAAATATCTTGCAATCTTTTGCACATGCATACAGGACTTACATGCATGCATACTCACATACATACTTTCATGCATACATACAATACATACATACTTTATTTACTTAATCATTCATTTTTATTAAATAAGTCTTCCGCTTTGATCAATATGTGAATCACATGTTAACTCCTCTCGCCTTAAAACATGACGTAAGTATTTATACTGCCTTGTTTGAATAAAGCTGAAATAGTTGCGAATAAAGAATATTGGATTTCTTGATACGGTTACTGACTAAATATTTAAAAGCCTGTCATTTTAGACTTACACAGAAATCAAATTTATTTTGGGAAATATATCCTAACTTTTGAAGTAAATAGTGATTCCATTTGAGACTAACTTGAGTATGCCATTCGCTGGCTGCATGTTGAATAATTGAATATCATCGTTTGGTTGTCCTGACACACAGTCCATTGATCATTTGTTGATTGGCACTTGGGGATTCCGTCCGGTCCGTAGAAAATATAGTCGAAGTTACCTCTCACGGCATTAGGGCAGTCTTCCTTTGCTTCCACCTCAAAACCTGAATGGTTTCAAGCAAAACGATATAAAACAAAATTATTTCGTATTTCGAAAGATATTTTTAAATAATTAAACTGTCAATATATCATATCCATTACAATATTATAGAATAAGCTCACATATCTTTGCAATCGCAAAGGAATGAATTGATGCAACATGCATACTAGCAATGGACGCTACTTTAAAGTCGTTTTATCACAAATTTTAAATATTTTTATTTTGTTAATTAGGGTTAGCTAAATACGCCACCAGCTATACTAACCTGACTTTATCAGGACATGAAACTGCTCCTTTGGCTCAATGTTGTCTATGTCACATAAAATACCGACATCTGTCAGAGTGTCATTGTCCGATATTAGGATCCTTTCCTCTCCAGCTGATGAAGTTTGGACTGGAATGAGTTGTTTTGAGTTTAGTCTTACAAATGTTTAAATTTTCAAAACCATTTATTACAGCGAAGTTTAGAAGATATATATATATATATATATATATATATATATATATATATATATATATATATATATATATGTATATATATATAGTCTTGTAAAGAAAAAATTATGTTTCATGCAGCAATATATACTTTTCTTTCTAATATTTGTTTGCTTCTTTCAATTTCTATATCTACGCATAATCAATGCGATTCAGCTTAATCACACTTATAAAGATGCATAGCTTTTAACTCTACTCGTTTTTAAGACTTATATGTAGTGACCGGAGCTATTCAAACCTTGCACAAGATAGTAGTAGAAGGAGTTGTTAGACAACTTGGTCATCTTCATGCACATGTAGGCAAATTTTGGTGTTTGAGCACTGATTGTGTCCGTCAATCTAGAGAAAAAAAAAGTAAAAGACAATATAGTGATAAAAAGCCTGGCATATTGTTCCTCAAAGAACTGACAGATTTTTGTATGAATGTAATATTTAATATAAGGAAATGGAGAACTGATATAATAAATATTTTCTTCCTAGACTATCTTTTATTTTATTTTAATATTGCTAATTATTTGATAATACTTTGAAAGCATTTTACTAAATATTCTCATCCACGATAGGATCAGCAATAATACGCCTTTTAATATAATTATGCCAGAAAAAGCCATCAATAGCTGATTTGCAAGCACATGCATATTAACACGACCATACACATTAGTAAATATTCTTTAATATATTAAGATAATTTACACGTGTCCATAGGGCACATATAACCGATGAGTACCTAATGCATATAATTGTTGCATTCCACAGCTTGTATGAAATGCTATCGGGCATGCATTTAGCAAAACTCAACTTTTGTATTGTCCCTAAAACCTTAAAGACAGAGTTTTAAACCAGGCGACTCGACCAGTACAGATGTAATACTAAAATTGCCTGTCAAAACAATACCATATCTAAATGACCAATCAGGTGCCTAGTACGAGGTCTGTTCACCTCTTCTCAATATTCAGAAAGAAAATCTCCCTTTATATAAAAATTCCGCCTTTAAAAGAAAGCATAGGTGATAACATACTTCATAACAAGATATCCTTGAGTTTCGAAACGGGTAGAGTCCCAGCACTTCCAGTTTTTCGCTGTATGTCCGTATGTCGAAAATACCCAACCGGACATCGTAGTGTTGGTAAAGGTGAGTTCCCCTTTCGTGCTGTCATGCCATAGAGAGTTCTTGAATTGGCTTGGAAATTCACAATAACTATCCGGACCGGATGTGGACCCTGAAAAAAAGTTGGTTCAGTTATATCCGTTACTAAACCGTATCTCAAGCATGAGGTGTTTCGTACCAAAATATGAACGATTTTAATAGGATATTCATCAGCAACCATGCAAATGTTTGCCTGGTCATGAGTCCCAGAAAAATCTTAAAGAAAAACGAACTCTCATTTTTATATGAGCCTTGAATCAATGAACTAAATGAATGGAAATGTATATCAAACTTTAATTCAAATCCATTGAGCAGTTTTAAAGATATTCTGACCAATTGCAAACTTTCGCGTCGATAGTTTGGGCAACATGCGTCACCATGACTTGTGACGTTACAAAATCATATCCGATCTATAGCCGATACATTTGTCTCCTGGTTTGCTGTTGCAACACACTTTATTTTGGAACTGTTGAGAATCACACAGAACAACGATGTTAAATAAATAATAAATAATCAAGATGAATTCATATTATGGAGATACACTTGAAACCAGTTTATAAAACTGTCAGATTTTTGGACTCTACTCCAGAAATCCACTACTTTTCACTACGCAAGACAACTATTACTGATTATGTTACATAAATCCAAACTTTATACTCTGAGATATTGTTAAGACGTTGATATTTTAATATGAAATCAAATTATATCCAAATTAACTCCAAACTTCCATACATTCACCAAAACGTCGAATTACTTTCAATACGACTGACAACTTGTCGTATTGCCGGAATGGACAAAGCAAAATCACGGTATGGACACTTCCTGTTTTCAAAAGTGAAGAGCTTACAAATATGGCGACATTCTATACAGCAAGAAAGGCGTCGATTGCAGAAAAGATAATAAGAAAGTATGGATAAGAGTACTTAAAAGAAAACCTTCGGTAAATACAAAATATTATATACATTTATACAAAGAGTATTTTCCTTTAAATTAATTTATTGCTTATTTGAGACTTCATGTACAGACAAAACTGATGTACATAAATCTTATGTTTGCCGATACATATTGAATTTCGGAACTAATGTCAAATCATACATACATCCAATTAGTCGCAAACCTTAAGACACAACTAATTAGTTTTTATTGTGCTAACTGGTATCTAAACACAATATATGTCATACATAATTCCTATAAGGAAATACATTTTGTGTACAAAATACTTAAAAGTGATATGTATTTTTCCGAACTATTTTATGTTCTTGCTGAAGTGTTTTTGATACAACACTTTACGGACAAATTTCAGGTGTGACTTATTAGCATATATACTCACGGCACATATCTGCAAAAAAAATTGAAGAATACAATAATTATATCATTATCTCAAATATACTTTAGTATGCTTTTAAATATAGGTCCGGAACATGTAAAACTTAATCAGTAAATTTTTTTTAAATAGTTATCTAAATTGAGAATCTAAATATCTAAATGTCATCCACGTTAATGTCAGTACTGTACACAATAGGAAATGTATGGCCTCTGATCGCCGATGCCATACACCATATGAATGTTTGATTGGTTATTGAATGACGTATGTTCTTTTCAAATATCAATTTAAAAGTAGCAATATTTATTCTAGAGATAATTTGTACTGCTTCAATGTATTATATAGCACTGATTAGTTTATTCATTTCATCTCTTCTCAGTATAACAATACTTGTGGTAAGAAATGTACATTTACCCGTTGCTTTCATTGTCAACTTTGATCCTATGCTGGAACCATCCTGTGCCTTCGCAAACCAATAGGGTGTTTGATTCTCCCGGCAATGTTTAGGCACTACAGATGCATTCTTACTGTCAGATGACACGGCCTGTTCAAGAGAGATTATGTTACAAAGTAGCGATTCTATTGCACTAAAGTACCAATCGAATACTTCGTTAATACTTTGAGAACGCTTGCAAGCATGCATTATTTGTCAGATCTTTCTGTGCTTTGGAATTCATAAGCACATAGCATTGTTCGGTTATTATTTTTACCGATCAACTATAAGTGATAAGACCCGGAAAAGCAAGAAATAATGTGCAGTATATAGTGTATTGGCTGCATATCTTTAATCAAATATTATATATTTAAATAACTTAAGCAACCTGATTATTTTTGGTTTTTAAGACGTTACGATGCAGAAATTAAGTCAATTCATAGTTTAATATGTCACGCTGGAAAACATAATTGTAAATTATCTGTATGTGTTCAAATTTATAGCCTGATTCCATCTCTCTCCATTTGAATTGCTTCCCAGAAAATGTAACTCGCTATTTCGTAAAAGATCTTAGTCAAAACAATAATAAAAGTAACACTTACTATACACGAGAATCTAAATGTCGCATTGTCATCCACGTTAGAGTCATTATTGTAAACAATGGTATATGAATGGCCGCTGTTCACCGATGCCATGCACCAAACTTTACCACTACCTGAAATCAAATGGGAAGGAAGAAAAAACATTGAAATAATGTAAAAGCTTCGTTGTTGTCTAAATGCAAATTCAGACCCCATACCAAATTCATTATGAATGAATTAACGCTCTACTTATTCATCTACCTTTATTTTAAACAAAATACATCCAACGAAATATATGCTGTTTGATGGCTGCAATTCAATCGCTTAAATTTTACATCTAGAAAAATATAATATGGGTACACAGCTGAAATCCTTCCAGTTAACATATCAGACAATGTCGTTAAAAGTAGTGTTTGTGCTAAAAGTGACATTGTGCGAACAAGAGAAGAAATTCCGATCAAACATAATTTGTAAAATCGTTGTTATGGGTTTGAATTATAATCTCCTTTATACTGTAATACAATACCGCTGTGATTATATTAGTATGTAGGATAAATCATAATGTAAAGTCTGTCAATAATATACCTGTGTAAGCGACTTGCTGCGAACACTTTGTGTAATTAAAACTCATGATCTGGATACTGGTGCAAACATCCAATTCACCGTTGTTAGAATCACACGAAGCGTTCCCACTAATGCCATAGTATACATATTTGAATTTGCCACGCAAAGGATTTGGACAATCTTGTCTTGCATTCTGTTCATAGCCTTTGAAGAAAAAAAATAAAAAAATAAATATCCACCTCTATAATTACAGGTAAACGTTTTAATAATTAGTGAAACATTGATATTGTGTAAGTTCTTGGCATTTTATGACTGTAGTCATTGATACAAACATATCAAATACCTGTTGAATACAGAAAATCTAATGCTACCATGGAATTGAGGAGATAAGTAATCAGTCATTTCAATGTGTTAAAATTTGATCCTAAATCTGAAGAATGGACTGTCAGAATCCCTAATAAGACAGTAATTCTCAGCCAGTCATATATACATGGATTATGATTTACACAATATTTGACAATTACAACTATCCATGAAATATGCAAAATAATATAATTTGATCAGTTTACGTCATATTCAATCAGCGCCTCCTTTACATACCAATTTTGACAATGATGTGAAATTGTTCGGTTGCCTCAATGTTTGCTAAGTCACATATCTCGTCTTTGCTGCTAAGAGTTCCAATGGTTGACAGAAGAATTCTTTCACCTTCTGCTGAAGATTCTTGGGCTAAAAAAGGGATTTTATCATCAAATGTTTTGTGATTTAGAACACTATCTGAAACGCGTCTCTTTCTACATAAAGCACATCTACCTTTCTTTGACGTTTTTATACTAGATCTACGACAAAATAAGTAATTTGAGACAGTGAATTAAATAAACATGGCGTCCAGCACTCTACCCCTAGAACTTGCATTTAACATTTCTAACTATATATGTAGTATGTAACAAAGCTTCAAGTAAATTATAATGCGTATATAATAAAAAAAAGATTAATAATCTTTACGGGTTTTGTAAGCGATGAAAGGAAAAGTGACATACAATGTTCAATAAAAATTACCTTTGAGAAATCAAATATTTCTTAAAGTGTATGGTTCATTCAGCCATGATTAAAACCCCTCAGATTCTTTGACTTTTGTGCACATTTGAATCCAACACAATTTGTATCAGTACTTTCCTACGTATGACAATGAACGGAGGATATCCTATTTATTTACAGGTGGATAATTTCGCATTGGATCTTTGTATTTTATTGTTTATAGCAACCACGAAATCTACTAAAATTTGTACCTTACGAATGAACGCCAGTCCACATTATACGGAAATTCAGCAAAATTAATGGAAAACAAAATCTTTAAGAACTTAGCTTTACTTTTTCGTATTTGACAGATACATGGTCATTGTTTATGTAGAAATATGTAGAGTCGTTTTTGTTGGGTCTTTTTTATATTTTTTATATATATTTTTTTTCTTTTGTTTTTAATATCCATCTTTTGAAAAGCATTTAATAACTTCAATTATGACAGTTTCATCCCAATTATACCTGAATTCAGCAAGCAATATTGTTTACCGCTGGGGTATTTCAGAATCGAGGTCATCTTTGAGAGATATCGACGTCAGTGATGGATGTGGAACCCTATATGAAATACTTGGTATAAACAATCAAATAAACGTCGACAAGTCCAACCTATGTTATTAAGTAGGTGTGATTGACGTTTAATAAAGCCCGATTATCACATGTGACCTGATATCTTACCGTGGACTTGGTAGTAGTAATAGGAATAATTAGATATCCTTGTAGGCTTCATACATAGATAGGCATAGTAGGGGACACGGCCGCTTATAGTGTCCATCAGTCTGAAAATCACATAAAAAATTTAATTATTCACCCTCATGTGACTTTAATACATATGCAAAACATTAACTTGAAATGAGTAATACACCATTTTACAGTCTCGAACTGCGCATGCCCAATGCTATCTTCAGTTCTGAATAAATAAACTGCTGTAGCCATTGTGTATTCGTAGGGTGACACTGCCTCGTTTAAAAATTATATAGATCACCGTTCTGGACACGCGTAATTCTAGGTCGTAAACTAATGTATTTCAGAAGGATCCGAGTTCATTTATTTTGTACTCATACTGAACTCTAAGGCAACATTTGAACTAATGGCTAAGCGTTGATTTGGCCTGTGTCTAACGGTTTTAACCAGAAGTACCTGAGGAATGCTCGAGTTTGTGTTTTACATTTTTAAACGTAAATAGTACCTTATTTACCCGACTTACTTGTAATGTTATCATATGCATCCGTTTGCATTTCTGATCGATTTGTACGCTCTTTAACACTTCATGCATCATCATAACAAACTTGCTCAGTTCAAATTTACTTCCTATAGGAATCATCTCATTTCAATATTTCATCAATAAGATGTAGACAATGATCAAGCAGAATGTGTGTAAAATGTATGGATAGGCGGTATAGAGTTTATTCCATTTTTTCATAGCTTTGGTAATGTTCAGCCACGGTTACTTAATAATTATCACCATTGTCAAGTTCAATCGATGGCTGATCTGAAACTTATTTATCTTCTTTTTTGTTGCTTTTAAAGATATATATGTACCATTAATATGTCATAAAGTAAATAGTATGTTATCTGTTTCGTTTCATCTGAAGGACTATGTCCATCCTATGAATTACTTGATATTTTTTATCATCATTACTCATAATATGTGATTGTAGGAGGAAACAAAGGCAGGCAATCAATCAATAAAGCAATCAATCCTTCGATCGATTTAAATTTATATATCCATTAACGTAGTCAGTCACCACAACTTCTACTGGCAGGAAACAATCGATTAAACTAGCTGATCATATATTCTCAATCCCTATGTAAATATATGTCTAGATATGCAGTTCTCTACTCCGTCGCCGGAGTTTTATTAGAGTCCTCTCATAACTACGATATAATAAACCCAAGATGATTTATTCTCAACATATTCATGTATTAAAGATCTAGCAAAAATGACGAGATTGTTCATCGGAAAATAGAAATAACCTCATCTTGTACGTAGAATTGAACGAAAAAATAACTTTGATAAACACTCTGGCTCGAAAACCCCCCCCAAAAAACAAACAAAAACACAGATCCAGACTGGTGGTACAGCACCATATAACCCAATAATGCAATACTTTATTCATATTCTGTTTCAACATATATTGCTCAGTATTTCGGTTATACATTCGTAAATATAGCAGATTCTCCCTCTCATCTTTGATTTCATATATGATGATACAATTTGAAATTCACAAACAAAAATATTCAGTAGGCAATGTCTGAAGTTGGGTGAAAACAGTACAAACAAAAATCAACCTGATTGGGAGATAGAGGCTTCAGTTATGACAGCAATGACTACGTTTTATGAGGCCAGGTTTTCTAAAAACGTCACTATTGGTTATAGAATTGACCTTGACCTCTAATATTTCAAGTTTATCCAACCTCTTACAGGATTCAGGCGTTCTCATTGACCAAAGTGAGTCACATGAAAAAATACCAGATCAGAGTGACAAGAGCGAACTCCAATGACCAATACATGAATTGTCAAGGAACCGAAAGCCTACATGGTGCTTTTTATTAGAAACATGTGTGTTCACCTAAAACCTAGTAAAACAAGTCTGGTTACTATCTAAAACCTAGTAAAACAAGACTGGTTACTACATATAATTTCGATCCCAATTTTAAAGTATAAAAGTATTAGTAGTGAGTTACATTTTCAATGTTCTTTGTAAAAGACCCATGTTCCTCAACAACGATTTTCTTGTAACTAAATTGTTTGATAACGCATGAATATTCACTGTCTGGTACATATGTTTAAAATAAAAGGAATACCTGAATATTAGATAGTCATCAGTTACAAAGTTATTCCCTATAAGTTCCCAAGCTGTCACTCTGTGTCCAAAGGCGGTAACATTCCAACCTCTCATAGTTTTGTTACTGAATATTAATTTTCCTTTGGTGCCGTCATGCCATATAGAGTTTTGGAAGTCAGCTGGTAGATCTACTGTAGAGCTTTCTGCAGCTGAAATCACAAGGTAAATAACACGTATATCACAAAGAATATGAAAATTAATTCAAAACCACGCACATTTATCGAAAAAATGAAAATCTACATTCTATTTATGTTTAAATTTTTCACTCATTCTACAAATTCTTCACTTCATTGAAGAAAAGTTTGTTATATTTGGATTTAGAAAGTATACAGTGGACTAAAGAAAAAGAAGAGTTTCACGCTCTATTCCTTACCAGGAAATAGAGAAATTTCAAATGTTGTGTTTACTTACCACAGGAAGCTGAAAGTAAATTAATAATGGGAAATGTTTATACTGTGTGTCAAGATATGCCCTAAAATTAAAGACAAACAACTAACAAGAAATCCATAAAGCGTTGACTATGTACTTAGCACATAAACATTAACTGATGTATACGTTACTAGAATCAATTATATGACATCAAACATATCTGCATATTCTGAACCATTCTGATGTTTAGTATTTGTCACGCATTTTTAACAACTTTTTCCTCTGCATAATCACGAAAGTGGCTGATGAGAAACATGTGGGTTTCCAGCCTTGAAAATAGTCAATATATTTTACTCAGTAAAAGGACATTAAAGAATATCGTCTAAATTGCATGCATCAGAATGCAAACAGTATATCGACTACTGAAACTAAAGAACGAAATGCCTGGAATAATTGGGGGTTAATTCTATTTCAAACATATCCACACCTGTTATGTTACAACGCACGTATTGCCATGCCTCCGGGAAAATAAATAAAATTAGGTAATTAACTAATGAAATATTTGGTGTCGTCAAGCTTAGAACATGGGTAGATATCGGCCATACTAATGAAAATATATAAAAGCTGTAGGATAAAATAATTACCATAGGCTGACATTGTTAACTTTGCGCCAGCATTCGAACCATTTGTACTTTTGGCGAAATTGAACGGTGTTTGACCCTCGCTACAATTTCGTGGAACCATAGATGCATTTTTGCCATCATTTGATATTGCCTGCAACAGAAACAATATACTTTTTGTGTTAGAAAATAGAACATCAATTTAGAAGGATATGTATATAATGAACCTGTAAGATACTCATCAAGCACAAACCGTCATTCATTGACAGTTCCTACTCGAAAGGCATAGTTAAATGCACACAATTATCCTATGAACAAAGCAAACTGGTATACATCTCTTTTTCTCCAGCATGTATACATCTCAGTGTATATTTAGCGAGTTAATACCCCTAGTAAGTTAGAAGATTGAAAAAGACACTTCACTGTATTTTGATTTTTGTAATGATTTGATACTTACAAAACATGTAAACCGGAACGTGGTAATATCATTAACATTGGTGTCGTTGTTATAAACCATCACGTATGTGTATTCACTGATTACAGATGCAACACACCACACATTTCCTCCACCTAAAAATAGACAATATATTCAATCCTTGCTGCTGTCATGATTAATTTCAATGAATCGTAAAAATACCTAAAGGCGTGCATTGTTAGATGTGACTATTATAATATGACATTTAATGTGAGGTCTGTATGTAAAAGCACAACATGCAATATTGTATACATTTTATATAGAAGATCTCACATGAGTCCTCATTTCAAATGAAGTTTATAAAACAAGCTGAATATTCTCGAGCCTTGGCGAGCAAAAGATTGAAATTATTAGACGAGTTTCAGACAGTTCATTTGAAATGAAGACAAATCAAAGATTCAATTAATCGCATGACGAAAACTACTTATTTTACTAGACCAAACCACAGAATAGGGTGGGAAATGACTTTGAAATACATTCGGATGTCTCAGGGTTTATGCCTGTTCATTCGACAACGTTATGGCGTTATTTGTGACGCGATGTGGTATTATTACACGTGTTACATGTATGAAAAGTATGATATGGGTATATTAACATAAATAACTCAGTAGTCGTATGATAAGAAAAGAATACAAGACATGTATGAAAAAGGTTCTTACTGGAGTAAGCCATGGTTCTATTACATGTTGTATAATTGAAGGTCATTGTCTTATTGTCACGGCACACCATCCACTGGTCATTCGAACTACTGCAATGTGTATTTCCATCTGATCCGTAATACACATAGTCAAAATTCCCACGTATCGCTTTAGGGCAGTCCTGTTGGGCTAAAGACTCAAAACCTGTAGGGGAAATAAGACAGCATAATTAAAGAATAGATACAGATATCTAGGACACATAGACTGGCTATATGAAAGTGTAGAGCATTAATAATACTAGAGTGCTGTATATTCCATTTTAACATGAATGCACTAATTGGACGGCAAAAGCTATACTTTCCGTTTCTATCTCGTTATATATACAAACATACAGCGAGATTTGTGCTTGAAGAACGTCGCCATCAGTCTTGATAGGAAATGCACCAATACCATAATAACTTGATAATTCAAAGTTATTCAGTCAATCAGATTTGTAAGGAATGAAAATCAGTCTTGTATTTTGAATTAATGAGTTAAGAAAGTACGAGCAGCAAGGATGACGATAATTTATATTATTCAAAAGACCATTTCTCCATATCATAACTACCTGATTTGATTAAAGCATGGAACTGCTCAGCATGTTCAATATTTGACAGGACGCACAATGAGCTAAAGTCTGCATTTGAGTCATTAGTGGACATGAAAATTCTCTCATTGCCCACCACAGCAGTCGGACCTGGAAGAAAGGTAAACTAGTCATTAAAAGGAGGAAATACAAAATATATTTATATCATGTATCATTATATTTTTAGATACAGTTAAGAGTGATTTAGTAACAATTGTAGATTTCATATAAAAAATGCTGCAGAGTTCAATCGTAACAATATATAATCTCTGGTTATCCTGAATGAGACATAAAATAAAATGCTTTGTCTCTGAAGTTGTTTCTGAACCTTACACAAGCCTTGAGTCGAAAGTTGATGAGAATTCTCTTGAATTCTTTAATCAGACTAGGAGGGTCTTCGATTAAAATTGATTTTGTATTATATGTATTGTAATAAATGGTGGATGTTGCTGTACGTGTACGCAAAGACATAGAGGAAATTCGTTCTTGTCCTGTCAGGTGTAAATCTCTACTTGCCTTGGACTAGATAATAATAATAAGAGTTGTCTGAGACTTTCGTCAGTCGCATGCACATATATTCATAATAAGGTACATTCCCGCTGATGGTATCGGAGAGCCTATAACAAAACAGAATGATATCCATAATATGACACGAGTAAAACCATGTTATTGCAAGTAAGCACTAGACTATGATGTTCATAATATGACATCAGTAAACCACTGTTACTACAGATATACACTTAGCTACGATATGTATAATATGACATGCGTAAAACAATGTATTATTACAGATATACACTAGACTACGATTTCCATAATATGATATCAGTAAAACATTGTATTATTACAGATATACACTAAACTAAGATATCCATAATGTGACATCAGTAAAACATTGTGTTATTACAAATATACCCTAGACTATGATATCCAATATATAACACCAGTAACACACTGTGTTATTACAGATATACAAGACTAAGATATCTATACAACGACATCAGTAGAATGTTTTATTACAGATATACAATAGACTATGATATCCATAATATGATATCAGTAAAATCCCTGTGTTATTATAGATATACACTAGACTACGATATCTATAATATGACATGAGTAAAGCACTGTATTATTAGGATATATAATAGGCAATTATATTTATAATATCCCTTCAGCAAAACACACTGTTATGACAGATATATACTCAACTAAAGAAACAATCTCTTGCAGAAAGCTCAAAGACATCCCTCGTGTTCCGACAAAGTTGTCATATCAATCACTATATTTCTCATAGTAGGATTGGGAAACAAGAGCAACTTCTTATTATTAACGAATATCAATTGGACATGTGATGTGTGGAGATCCAAATATACTATAAAAATGCAAGTATAGATCTATATAAACCTACCCGAAAACCAGTTATAGTGAACAAGGATACGAACAAAGAAATCCGAATGTATCATAAACCACACATTCTCTCGATCCATCCATCACAACTTAATATAAGTGCTCTGATTAGGAAAATTTATTTAGCATAATATCTTACCTGAAGATAAGGTATCCCTGCGAGGCAAATAATGTACTGTTGAGGCATTCCCAATTTTGAACTGTATGACCAAACGCAATCATTGACCATCCCAGCATGGAAGACTTTGTAAACGCTAAATCTCCTTTTGTACTGTCGTGCCAAATACTGTTCTGAAAATTACTCGGCAGACTACATGTGTTATCTTCTCCTGAAATAAAATTGAGCACAAATTCAAACGTATGTAAATGTTAGACTAAGTATAAGTAGTTTATTTATAGATATGTGGAATACTTTACAGAGTTAGTATATCTTTCCTGTACTTTCTAGACGAGAGTATAAACTTGATTCTCGCTTTTATTATTACTAAGAATAAAATGTAATTTGATGGTGCATTAATGATGATAACAGATTTTACATGTTATAACGTATGCATGACATTAAATGTAGCAATTTTGTATATACTATACAAAGCTTAACTTCAGCGAAATGTATAAGTAACGACAATTTTGAACGGTGGCTTTCTGCCAATTATTGCCCTTTGAGAGGACACATAAACTAACCCATTTCCCTAATAAAACCTGATTAAAACCAAAATTTATAGTATTTACTTTTTCAATGTTTTTATTGTTTACAGCACAGGAGGAAAACAAAGGATAAAATATACTTACGACACGAAGCTGCAATAGAAAAGAGAGGTATATCATTGCGTTGCAATAGTTGTGTGTGGTGCCTTTATTGTAACTACTATGATAAGATTAGTAAACGGAGATAAAAGAACAAGAGGTAATATGTATTGTGTACATTGTGTAATAAATGATGTTTCCTAATTCAGAAAGAAAGAGTTCAACAAACATTTCAGATGTATTTCATGTACAAACTCTGAGTACAAAATAGCATCAATTCTAATGGAAAATGAGTAGAATCGATTTCTTTGAGGCTCGAACCCATGCCCCTCGCATCACAATTAGAAACAAGTACCACTAGACTGAGTATAATAACCTTTAAACTACGCTTACCTCTTCCAGTTTCAAAATCTTAAGACGGGATTATAATCGATGATTTTCATTACGAATTAAGCCATACATTTTAAAATTAATATATCAATAATATATATCATATCGGCTAAAATCGTTCTGTATGATAACGATACCATTTTCAGTGCTAACACTGTTCAAATTCAATGACAATATAAGAATAGTCAAGATATAACCCAACATGCACATGTGTTATCTATATTCTGAATAGAGGGGGAAAAAACGCTGACAGTAAAGAGTGGCACTGTATGAAAACAAGGTTCGGATATGTAACGAAAAGCTTGGAAAATAAATAAAACACTTTAAATATTATTTCTGAGTTGTCAGATAATGTTGACAAATATGAATGTGAGCACTGATCTGAAACAAAATATAAAACGATAAATATGACCTGTATGAATATAAATATAATAAGTATACAGAAAATCCAAATATGACCTGCGTGAATATAAATATAATATGCATACGGAAAACCCAAATCAACGTGCAAGACATAACGTTGAAAATGAAGCGGTTGCATTTGTAAAACAAACTATACATTTTTCGAATAAACATTGAACATGCTAACGTATTTCCTGAAAACATCTATGGGCATATCTGAGCATTCATATAATTTAATGTATGAAGACACACAAATAAAAACACGTTCATTGTAAGAGAATATATTGAAATAAGTATAATAACGAATAATCTACTAATCACAAGTTGTAGTTATCATAAATATTTTTTTTAACAAAGGCTCCTTTATTACATCGTCCCAGTGAAGGTGTACCCATTTTAATTACTGATCAATAGTTTGATCTCAACAATATATCATGACGTCAGTTTATCGCAGAAACATATCAAATATTTAGGGGTTTTTTCTCATTATTGTGGAAATTAGTATTCGATTTAGATAATTACCATGCGCAGTCATCGTCAATCTAACTCCAACATTCGAGCCGTTTTGTGAAGTTATTAATTAAGATATACGTTTTAAAATGAATATATCATTAATATAGATCTTATGGGATAAAATTGCATTGTACAATGCTAACAATACATTATTATTCAGTTTTAACCCTGTACAAATTCAATGACAGCATAAGCATTTTACCATAAGCGGACATCGTTAAAGTGGCCCCGATATTCGATCCATCATGCGAAGTTGCAAAAGCAGTAGGACTCTGATATTGTGTACAATTGCGTGGAGCCATAGAAGCAGATGTTCCATTGTTGGTCACAGCCTAAAATTAAAACAACTTGCTCAATGCTGAATAAAATTAAAGTATCAGTAGCCTAACGTTTCTGCATAAAGATGTCATTCAATTATCTCCTTCATTTCATATAATTGTCGAGAGAAATGTCCACATATTCAGTAAATATTGGAGCATACTCCGATCCAGTCTTTTATATTGATTTAGCTTAAACGATAAGTATTTATTTAATTCACGATTTTATTCTAAAATCAAACGGACATTATCGTGTTTACGCACAGGAAATTTTATCTGAGAGAAAGCCAGAATGAAACGTATTGCACTAGCATGTATATTGTGAAAAATACTTACAAAGCAGG
This sequence comes from Margaritifera margaritifera, assembly GCA_029931535.1. Taxonomy (NCBI): domain Eukaryota; kingdom Metazoa; phylum Mollusca; class Bivalvia; order Unionida; family Margaritiferidae; genus Margaritifera; species Margaritifera margaritifera. The sequence continues at coordinate 4,132,273 of JAQPZY010001627.1, read as the reverse complement.
TAAAGCGGAAGGTGTTTACATTGTCCACCGTTGAGTCGTTATTGTATACCATTACGTAGGTGTACGACCCAATAATGGAAGCCACACACCAAACTACACCTCCGCCTGAAAAGGAAGCAAACCTGAAATTATCTATTAATATATAATCTTTCTACTTACTCACCTACACACCTGTCAATCAATCTAGCTCCCAACTATCCCATCCACCACTCAGCTACCCATCTGTCTGGCAAGTGTTATGGTAGATCTGGCCATCTGTCCACCCATCCATTCAATCATCTATTCATATTTTATCCATTCATCTATAGGAAAACATATATACATACACCTGCACATGATATATTCTATAGTGTTACCGCATTTTGGCGTTAGTGTAGATTTTTTTCAAAGCTTGTTTTAAAAATGACTCTTAAAGGGGAAGTGTGTATCTTGGATGTTCTTATAAAAATATAAATGTGTAGAATAGCTTCTCATTTAAATGAAACTAACTTGAATATGCCATTTGCTGACTGCAAGTTGAATAATCAAATTTCATGGTTTGGTTGTCCTGGCATACTGTCCATCTATCATACGATGTCTGACATATGATACTATTATCTGAGCCACGGTATGTGTAGTCAAAGTTCCCCCTCACTGCATTAGGACAATCCTGCTTGGACGCCTCTTCAAAGCCTGGAAAGGTAAAATCTAACATACGATTAACTATGCCTATAAATGTTATTTCCCCTAATGATTTACCTTAAACAACAGTAATCTTCAAAGCAAACGTTCACAATTTGTGATTTATTCATTACATTCTGTTTTCAATTACTGAATCTTTCTTTACTTGTTACTTCCAACAAAATGTAGAAAAAATAATATCTGTATATAATTCATGAAGTAATAATATCCGGGCACTACGACTGCATTTATTGGCAACGACAAAAAATTCATCCATTAAACGAACCTGATTTTACCAAGACATGAAACTGCTCCTTAGGTTCAATGTTCTGTATATTACATAGAACGCTGATATCTGTCAGAGTATCATTGTCGGAGATTACAATCCGTTCCTCTCCAGCTAATGGATTTTGGGCTGCAAGAGAAGGAATTTCTTTTTTAATTCATCTGACATTCCAAAAGAGACTAACGGTAAATAAGACAATTGGATAATCTCATAAAAGGATGGTAAGACCGTGCATTTCTTGGATACTAAATTCTCTGATATTGCAGAGGTAATTTTAAAGCATCATTAGAATCTTCCATGGAGTTTTAATTTTACAATTTATTTCAGTTTCTGAAAAGAAGACTGAAACTAAGGAAATATATATCTGATTTCAGAGTAATATGTTCTGTGCTGATTGAGACAAACCTTGCACAAGGTAGTAGTAGTACGAGTTGTTCGATAGTTTAGTCATCTTCATGCACATGTAGGCAAATTTTTGTGTCTGCGCACTGATCGTGTCGGTCAACCTACAGAGAAAAAGTAAATGGACGATTTGGTAATAAAATACGAATGACATCTTGTTCCTCAAACAACTGACAGATTTTGTATGAATGTAAATATTTAATGTTATGAAAAACAGGATTGATATAATAAGCCTTACTTTCCAGATTTTTATCTTGTTTTATACATTTGTAAAATGTTCTCAATTATTTGAATAATATTTTGAAATAATTTTTACTGAATGTTCACGTCTGTGACAGGACCAGCAATGATAAATGCTTTAAGATAATTATGCCAGAACAAGCAACTAATAACTAATTTGCAAAACATGAATATTAACATGAATATACAAATTGGTAATTATTATATATCCAGATGGTGAATTCCTATGTAAGTGCATTGCGTGTGATAATCCAGTAACTTTTCAGATTATTGGACGTTCTAAAGCACTATTTGGGTGCTATCAACCACATGCAGGATGCAATACGTTTCTTTACATGTAACATTACGTTACAGTAGGTTTATCATCACGCAACAGCGCATACAATCACATCACCTTTTACTGTGAACAGCAATTTGTAATTTAATACGAGAGGGTTCATAATAAGTAAATTATAGTTATTGTGGTCTCGCCCGAAGTACATGGGGTTTGCAAGCGTTCCCCGTTGTAAATCTGTCTCTCTCACAATATCTAATAGTATAAAACACTACATTCCATATATGTTGCTTATCATACGAAATAGAATCACAAAAATTATTTAAAAATAATTTGAAAATATTGTTACGGACTCTTCTCATCTACTATAGGCTCAGCAATAATAGATGGTTTAAGACACTATGGTAAAATAATTGATGAGCATCTAATATATATGTTTCCATTCTCCACAGCTTGCGCGAGATGCGATAAATCATGCAGTTGTTAAAAAAAAAAATTAAGCTTTTATTATACATTTTCGAAACCATAATATATGAATTTTTCAAACTAAATGCAACTTGTATATTGTCTCTAAATTTAAAAAAAATATAGTTTTAAACCACGCGATTGGACCTGTACATGTGCAACACTAATGCTGCCTGTCAAAACAATTCGGCACCTAAATGACCAATAAGTGGCCGAGTCTGTTCACCTTTGCCTCATATTACGAAAGAAAAAACAAACAAACACCGCAACTTAGTAAGTCGCCATTTATTCCCAATTTTAGTCTTTAAAGTACACCATAAATGCTAACATACTTCATGACAAGATATCCTTGAGTTTCGAAACGGGTAGAGTCCCAGCACTTCCAATTTTTCACGGTATGTCCGTATATCGAAAATACCCAGCCAGACATCGTAGTATTGGTAAAAGTGAGATTCCCTTTCGTGCTGTCGTACCATGCAGAGTTCATGAATTGGCTTGGAAACTCACAATAACTGTACGGACCCGATGTTGACCCTGAAAACAAATTTATTCAATTATATACCTTACTAAACGTTATTATTAACATGCATGAGGTCCTTGGTACCAACATATGAACCATATTAATAGGATATTCATCAGTAACCAACCGAACATTTAACTGCTTGTATGTCCAGCGAAAAATTGAAAGGAAAACGAGCTCAAATGAATAAAATAAATCAAGGGAAATATATAGCAAACTGTAATTCAAATCCGCTGAGCAGTTTTAAAGATATTCCGATCAATCTGAAACTTTCATGTCGATAGTATGGGCTACGTGATTCACCATATTGGATATACATTCAATTTACTGCATATATATTTGTTTTCTGGTTTGCTGTTGCAATACACGTTATTATGGAACTGTTGAGAAGCACGGAACGAATTGTAAAAATAGATAGTAAATAATGAAGATGAATCCATATTATGGGGATGCAAGAGGAACCTGTCAGATTTGTGAAATCTACTCCGGGAAGTAACTGCTTTTCACTACCCAAGACAAATATTCCGATCTCGTTACATACACCCAAACTTCATCAATATACCCAGAGATATTGTTAAGAAGTATATATTTAAATATTAAATCAAACTATGCCCAAATTAACCTCAAAACTTTCACACATTCACCAAAACTCTGAGTCACTTTCAAAAACGACTGACAATTTGTCGCATGGCCGGAATGGACTAAACAGCGTCACGGTACGGACAATAATCCTATTTTCCAAGGTGAGGAGCTTACAAACATGGCGACATCCTTTACAGCAAGAAAGTTGGCAATTGCGGAAAAGAAAGTGGGAACATATGCATTAGAGGAGTGCTTGAAAGAAATCCTTCGGCAAATATGGAATATTCTACACATTTACAGGTAATAAAATGCGGTTTCTCACAAGCGGTTCATTTTCCTTTAAATTAATTTATTCTTTATTAGAGACCTCATGTACAGACAAGAATGCTATACAGAAATATTATGTTTGCATGTAAATGTTGAATTTAGGAACTAGTCTCCTCAGATCATAAATATATCCAATCATTCACAAAACCTTCAGACACAAACTAATTATTTTGTCTTTTGATAACTGATGTCTAAAACCAATATATACATGAGTTGTGTAAGGAAACAAGGTATTAAAGAATCATTCCCATTTTCAGAACTTGTATGTGTTTCTGAACCCGTTACATAAGATGATTTTTTATTGATACAGCATTTTACGGAAACATTTCCGATGTAACTTATCAGCACACATACTCACCGCATGTATCTGCAAAAAATGAAGAATACAATAATTAGATCATTATCTCAATTATATTTCGGTGCATCTAAAAGTATTAAGCAAAAAAGATTTTGAAATGGTTATTGCCAAATTCTGATAATCTAAACGTCGAAATGTCATCCTGGTTAATATCAGTATTGTACACAATAATGCATGTATGGCCTCTGGTCACCAGTCCTATACTCCATACAATGATTTGATTAGTTATTAAATAACGTCTGTTCTTTTCAAATGTAATTAGCAATACTTATTCCGGAGATATATTTTACTACTTCAATGTATCATATAGCACTTATTAGTTTATTCACTTAATATTTTCTCAATATAACACTACTTATGGTACCAAATGTATCATATTTACCTGTTGCGTTCATTGTCAACTTTGATCCAATGCTGGAACCGTCCTGTGCCTTCGCAAATGAATCGGGTGTTTGATTCCCTCTGCAATGTTTAGGTACCACAGATGCATACTTACTGTCAGATGACACGGCCTGTTGAGAAAGATTATGTTACATATTACAAAGTAGCGATTCTACTAAACTAAAGTACCAATCGAATAATTTCTTAAAATTTGGAAAACGGTTGCTCTAAGCCAAGCATGCATTATTTGTCAGACTTTTTTGTGCTTTGTAATTAATTGGCACATAGGATTGTTTGGCCATAATTTTAACGATCTACAATAAGTGTTAAGACCAAGGAAAACAAAACATGCTGTGCAGTGTATTGATTGCATATCTTTAATATAAAAAAATATATATTAAAAAAACTTTTGCATCATGATTACCTTTGGTATATAAAACGTTATAATACAGTAATTGCGTGCAGTTAAACTCCAATATGTCACTCTGCACAACATCATTGTAAATAATCTGTATTGCTTCAAGTTTATATCCTGATTCCATGTCTTCTCATTGAAATTGTTCACCGGAAAATGTAACTTATCTCGTAAGACAATATTTGACAAAACAATAATAAAAGTGAAACTTACTATGCATGAGAATCTAAATGTCGAATTGTCATCCACGTTAGGATCCGTATTGTAAACAATAGTATATGAATGGCCGCTGTTCACCGATGCCATGCACCAAACTTTACCACTGCCTGAAAGCATATGCCAGGAAAGGAGAAACAATTGAAATAAGTTACGAACTTTTATTTTTTGTCTAATTGGAACTTTAGAGCCCATATCAAATTCATGACTAATGAAATAACCCTCAACGTATTCGTCTAATTTTATTTTAAACACAGTGCATCCAACGAAATATATGTTGTTTGATATTTGCAATCAAATTGCTTCAATTTTAAATCTAGAAAAGGTATAATATGGGTACACGTCTGCAATACTGCGAGTTAATATAACAGGCGATGTTGTTAAAAGTAATGCGTGTACGGTAATCAGAGTTATCCTGATAAAAAAATATTGTAAACAATCATTATTATAGGTTTGAAATGTTTTCGCTTTAAGCTATCATATATTACAACTGTGATTATTTTTAGCATGTAGGATAAATCATAAAGCAAACTCCGTTAATAACATACCTGTGTATGCGACTTGCTGCGAACACTTGGTGTAATTAAAACTCATGATCTGGATACTGGTGCAAACATCCAATTCACCGTTTGTAGAATTACACGCAACGTTCCCACTAATGCCATAGTATACATATTTGAATTTGCCACGCAAGGGATTTGGACAATCTTGCCTAGCATTCTGTTCATAGCCTTTAAAAAAGTACACAAAAAAACTCCAATTATCCACCAGTATATTCACAGGTACAATTTTTACCAATTAGTGAAAAACTGATAAGGTGTAAGCTCTTGAGATTTTATGACCGTAGTCATTGAAGAAATTATACCCAGACGTAATTGTTAACTTACAAACATATCAAACACCTGTTGAATACAGAAAATCTAATACTACCATGGAACTGATTAGATAAATCATCATTCATTTTTATGTGTTACAATTTATCTTAAATCTAAAGAATGGACATTCAGACTCCCTAATATGACAGTAATGCCCAGCCAGTCATATATACATGGATTATAATTTTACACAATATTTGACAATTACAACTATCCATGAGATATGCAAAATAATATAATTTGAAAAGTTACACGTCATATTCAATCAGCGCCTCCTTTACATACCAATTTTGACAATGATGTGAAATTGTTCGGTTGCCTCTATGTTTGCTGAGTTACATATCTCGTCTTTGCTCCTAAGAGTTCCATTGGTTGACAGAAGAATTCTTTCTCCTTCTGCTGAAGATTCTTGGGCTGAAAAAGGGTTTATCATCAAATGTTTTGTGATTTAGAAAACTATCTGAAAAGTGTCTTTTTTCTACATAAAGCACGTTTAGCTTTCTTCGTCGTTTTTATACTAGATCTACGACAAAATAAGTAATTTGAGACAGTGAATTAAATAAAAATGGCGTCAAACATTCTATCCCCACAGCTTGCATTTAACATTTTGAATTATACATGTAGTGTATAACAAAGCTTCAAGTAAATTATAAAGCGTATGTTATACAAAAAAAGATTGATAACGGGTTTTGTAAGCGATGAAAGGAAAAGTGACATACAATGTTCAAGAAAAATTACCTTTAAAGAAATCAAATAATTGTTAAAGTGCATGTTTATTCAGCAAATGATTAAAACCCCTCAGATTTTTTGACTTTGTGCATATTTGAATCCAACAAAATTTGTATCGGTACTTACCTTCGTTTAACAATGGACGGAGAATATCTTGTTTCTCTTTACAGGTGGATAAGTTCGCATTGGATCTTTTTATTTTATTCTTTATAGCAACCATGAAATCTACTAAAATTTCTACCTTAGGAATGAACGCCAGTCCATATTATGCGGAAATTCAGCAAAATTAATGAAAAACAAAAGCTTTAAGAACTTAGTTTTACCTTATCGTATTTGACAGATAAATTTTCATCGTGTATGTTGAAATATGTAGTCGTTTTGTTTTCCTTTCAAAAAAGCAGATCCACTCGTTTTTAATTCATTTGAAAGGAAAACTCTGCCTGTTAAAATTACTTTAATATGCTTCTTTTGAAAAGCATTTAATAACTGCAATACTGAGATTTTAATCCCAAGTATACATTACATTCAGCAAACAATATTGTTTGCCGCTGGGGTATTTCAGAATCGCGTTCATCTTGAGGTGAGATCTACATCAGTGAGGGATGTGGAATCCTATATGAAATACTTGGCAGAAACAATCAAATGAACGTCAACAAGTCGAACCTATGTTATTAAGTAGGTGTGATTGACGTTTAATAAAGCCCGATTATCACATGTGACCTGATATCTTACCGTGGACTTGGTAGTAGTAATAGGAATAATTAGATATCCTTGTAGGCTTCATACATAGATAGGCATAGTAGGGGACACGGCCGCTTATAGTGTCCATCAGTCTGAAAATGGCATAGAAAATTTAATATTCACCCTCATATCACTTTAATACATATGCAAAAAATTAACTTTAAATGAGTAACACACCATTTTACAGTCTCGCACTGCGCATGCCCAATGTTATCTTCATTTCCGAATAAACAAACTGCTGTAGGCATTGAGTTCTCCTATGTTAACACTGCCTCGTTTAAAAATTATATAGATCACGGTACCAGGCTCGCGTAATTCTAGATCTTAACTAATGTGTTTCAAAAGGATCCAAGCTCACTTATTTTGTACCCATACCAAACTCCAAGGCAACGTTTGAAGTAATGGCTGAGCGTTGATTTGGCCAGTGTCTGACGGTTTTAATCAGGAGTACCTGAGGAATGCTCGAGTTTGTGTTGTACATTTTTAAATTTAAATAGTCCCTTATTTACCCTACTTGAAAATATGTTATCATATGCATCGGTTTGCATTTCTGACCAATTTGTACCCTCTTTATCAGGTTTGTTTAAATTACTTCCATTGCAATCGAATATGCTGTAACTGTCTAGAACCTAAACATTTCTTTTCAAGATTTTACGGTAGTAGTACAGCTGCAACTATCTCTAACACATTAGTTACAAGTAGCTTGTAAACACTTCATGCGTTATCATAACAAACTTGCTCAGTTCAAATTTACTTCCCATCTCATTTCAATATTTCATCAATACGATGTAGACAATGATCAAGTAGATTTTGTGAAAAATGTATCGAAAGACAGTACAGAGTTTATTCCAATTTTTCATAGCTTTGGTAATGTTGAGTTAGGTTTACTTAAGAATTATCACCACTGTCAAGTTCAATCGATGGCAGATCTAAAACGTATTTATCTCATATGTACCCTTGATATGTCACAAAGCAAATAGTATGTTATCTACTTTGTTCCATCATACAATTGAAGGAGTATGTCCATCGTATTAATTACATTATATATTTTATCACTTTTACTGCTAACATGTGATTGTCTACCTTTTCTGCACCATTAAGTAGGAAACAAATGCTGGCAATCAATCAATACAGCAATCAATCAATCGATCGGTTTAAATTTATATATCCATTAATGTAGTCAGCCACCACAACTTCTACTGACAGGCAAAAATCGATTAAACTAGCCGATCATATATTCTCAATTCTTATGCATATAAATGTCTAGATTTGCAGTTCTCTAGTCCGTCCCCGGAGTTTTATTACAGTCATTTCATAACTGCTACATAATAAGTCCAAGATGATTGATTATCGACATATTCATGTATTAGCAAAAATGGCACGATTCTTGATCGGAAAATAGAAATAACCTCATCTTGTACTTAGAATTAAACGAAAGTATAACTTTGATAAACATTCTGGCTCGAAACAAAACAGACCCAGACTGGTGGTGCAGCACCATATAACCCAATAATGCAATACTCTATTCATATTCATTTTCAATATATATTGCTCAGTATTTCTGAGTATACATTCGTACATATAGCAGATTCTTCTTCTCATGTTTGATTCCATATAAGATGATACAATTTGAAATTCATAAACATTAATCTTCAATAGACAAGGTCTGAAGTTGGGTGTATATAGTACAAACAAAAATCAACTTGGTTGGGACATAGAGGCTTCAATTATGACAGCAATGACTACGTTTTAAAAGGCAAGGTTTCTAAACCGTCACTATTGGTTATAGAATTGACCTTGACAGCTAATATTGCAAGTTTATCCAACCTCTGACATGATTCAGGCGTTCTCATTGGCCAAAGTGAGTCACATGAAGTCCTTGTGTGATGGCATACTGTCAGTAGGAAAAATACCAGACAGTGTGACAAGAGCAAACTCCAATGACCAACTAACGAATTTACATGAAACCGAACACCTACATGGTGCTCTTTATTAGAAACACGTGTGCTCACCTAAAACCTAGTAAAACAAGTCTGCTTACAATCTATAACCTAGCAAAACAAGACTGGTTACTACATATAATTTCAATCCCAATTTTGAAGTATAAGAGCATTAGTAGTGAGTTACTTTTTCAATGTTCTTTGTAAAAGACCCAATTTCCTGAACAACAATTTTCTTGTAACAACATTGTTTGATAACGTATGAATATTCACTGTCTGGTACATATGTTTAAAATAAAAGGAATACCTGAATATTAGATAGTCATCAGTGACAAAGTTATTCCCTATAAGTTCCCAAGCTGTCACTCTGTGTCCAAAGGCGGTAACATTCCAGCCTCTCATAGTTTTGTTACTGAATATTAACTTTCCTTTGGTGCCGTCATACCAAATAGAGTTTTGGAAGTCAGCAGGTAGATCTACTGTAGAACTTTCTGCAGCTGAAAGCACAAGGTAAGTAACAGGTAAAACACAAGGAATATGAAAATGAATTCAAAACAAAGCACTTTTATCTACAAAATCACAATCTACATTCTATTTATTTTTTAGATCTTTTAATCATTCTACAAATTCTTCACTTCATTGAAGAACAGTTTTTAATATTTGAAATTAGAAAGTATACAGTGGAACAAAGCAGAGAAGAGTTTCACGCACTATTCCTTACCAGGAAATAGAGAAATTTAAAATGCCGTGTTTACTTACCGCAGGTAGCTGAAAGTAAATTAATAATGGGAAATGGTTATACTGTGTGTCAAGATACACCCTAAAATTAAAGACGAACAACTAACAAGAAATGCATAAAGCGTTGACTATGTACTTAGTACTAAACATTAACTGATGTATACATTACTAGAATCAATTATATGACATCGAACATATCTGCATACTCTGAACTATTCTAATTATTAGTATTCGTCACGCATTTTTAACAACTTTTACCTCTGCATAATCATGAAAGGAACATGTGGGTTTCCGGTCTTGAAAATGGTCAATATATTTTACAGGGTAAAAAGACATTGGAGAATATCTTCTAAATATTATGCATAAGAATGCAAACAGTAAATCGCCTAGTGAAACTTAAGAACGAAATGCCTGGAATAATTGGGGATTAATTCTATGTCAAACAAATCCACACATGTTATGTTACAACGCACGTATTCCCGTGCCCCCGGGGAAATAAATAAAATTAGGTAATTAACTAATGAAATATTTGGTGTCGTCAAGCTTAGAACATGGGTAGATATCGGCCATACTAATGAAAATATACAAAAGCTGTAGGAAATATAATTACCATAGGCTGACATTGTTAACTTTGCACCAACATCCGAACCATTTGTACCTTTGGCGAAATTGAACGGTGTTTGACCCTCGCTACAATTTCGTGGAACCATAGATGCATTTTTGCCATCATTTGATATTGCCTGCAACAGAAACAGTATACTTTCTGTGTTTGAATGTAGAATCATAATTTAGGAGGATATGTATCTAATGAGCCTGTAACATACTCATCAAGCACAAACCGTCATTCATTGACATTTCCTACTAGAAAGGAATAGTTAAATGCATAAAATGTTCCCCTGAAAAAGGCAAACATCTCTTTTTCTCAAACATATATACATCTCGGTGTATATCTAGCGAGTCAATACCCTTAGTAAGTTAGAAGATTGAAAAAGACACGTCACTGTATTTTGATTTTTGTAATGATTTGATACTTACAAAACATGTAAATCGGAACGTGGTAATATCATTAACATTGGTGTCGTTGTTGTAAACCATCACGTATGTGTATTCGCTGATTACAGATGCAACACACCACACATTTCCTCCACCTAAAAATAGACAATATACTCAATTCTTGCTGCTTGCGTGTTTATTTTCAATGAATCGTAAAAATACCTAAAGGCGTGCATTGTTAGATGTGACTATTATAATATAACATTTAATGTGAGGTCTGTATGTAAAAGCACAACATACAATATTGTATACATTTTATTTTGAAGATCTCACATGAGTCCTCATTTCAAATGAAGTTTATAAAACAAGCTAAATATTTTCGAGCCTTGGCGAGCAAAAGATTGAAATTATTAGACGAGTTTCATACATTTCATTTGAAATGAAGACAAATCAAAGATTTAATTTATCGCATGACGAAAAACACGTATTTTACTAGACCAAACCACAGAATAGTGTGGGAAAATAACTTTGAAATACATTCGGATGTCTCGGTCGTTACGCCTTTTCCTTCGAAATTGTTATGGCGTCATTTTTGACGTGATGTGATGTTATTACACGTGTTATATGAATGACAAGTATGATATGGGTATATTAACGCAAATAACTCAGTAGTCATGTGAAAAAAGAATACAAGACATGTATGAAAAAGATTCTTACTGGAGTAAGCCATGGTTCGATTACATGTTGTATAATTGAAGGACATTGTCTTATTGTCACGGCACACCATCCACTGGTCATTCGAACTACTGCAATGTGTACTTCCATCTGATCCGTAATACACATAGTCAAAATTCCCACGTATCGCGTTAGGGCAGTCCTGTTTGGCTGAAGACTCAAAACCTGTAGGGGAAAAAGACAGTATAATTAACAAATGGATAAAGATATCTAGGACACAGAGTAAAATATATACGACTGGCTATATGAAAGTGTAGGGCGTTAATGATACTAGAGAGCTGTATATGAAGCTGTTTTCCATTTCAACAAGAATGTACTAATTGGATTCTTACACATAATGTTTTTAAAAAGCAGTTACACATAATGATATTCTATCTTGAAAGGGATTCATGTCCATGGAGAAAGACAGATAGGCAGTCGTAAATATATACGAACACATACATACATACATACATACATACATTTAAATGTATATGGTTGTCGAAGTACAGCAGACCACTTAATAATCAGCCTAGTTTGGTGGTATGAGCGCCTGACTGCGAGACAGACGAACTGATTTCGATTCCCGACGGCGATAGTTACAGACTTTGTATAATGCTATATTTTGGGGCTCGTCAGACTATCAGTAGCTGGTTGCTCTGAAGAGTCGGTGTTTAAACTGCGCTGATGTAAATCTGGGTGACATTTGAGAACGAATGTCAAAGTAATCGGAACAGAAGGGGAGTCGGAAGATCTTTCAGTCAAGTGGTATGTGCGCCTGACTGCGCAGAGAGACGAACCGGGTCCGATTCCAGACGGCAACAGCTATACTTTCCACTTCTAGCTCGTTATATATACATACATACAGCGAGATTTGTGCTTGAAGAACGTCACCATCAGTCTTGATAGGAAATGCACCAATACCATAACAACTTGATAATTCAAAGATATTCAGTTAATCAGATTTATAAGGATTGAAAATCAGTCTTGGATTTTCGTTTTGAATTAATGTGCTCAGAAAGTACGAGCGGCAAGGATGCCCTAAAATTTTATATTATTCAAAACACCATTTCTCCATATCATAAACTACCTGATTTGATTAAGACATGGAACTGCTCAGCATGTTCAATATTTGACAGGACGCACAATGAGTTAAAGTCTGCATTTGAGTCATTAGTGGACATGAAAATTCTCTCATTGCCCACCACAGCAGTCGGACCTGGAAGAAAAGTAAATTAGACATTAAAAGGAGGAAATAAAAAATATATTTATATCATGCATCATTATATTTTTAGATACAGTTAAGAGTGATTTAGTAACAATTGTAGATTTCATATAAAAAATGCTGCAGAGTTCAATCGTAACAAGATATAATCTCTGATTATCCTGAATGAGACAAGAAGAATAAAATGCTTCGGCTCTGAAGTTGTTTCTGAACCCTTACACAAGCCTTGAGTCGAAAGTTGATGAGAATTCTCTTGAATTCTTTAATCAGGCTAGGAGGGTCTTCGATTAAAATTGATTTTGTATTATATGTATTGTAATAAATGGTGGATGTTGCTGTACGTTTACGCAAAGACATAGAGGAAATTCGTTTTTGTCCTGCCAGGTGTAAATCTCTACTTGCCTTGAACTAAATAATAATAATAAGAGTTGTCTGAGACTTTCGTCAGTCGCATGCACATATATCCATAATAAGGTACATTCCCGCTGATGGTATCGGAGAGTCTATAACAAAAGAGAATGATATCCATAAAATGGTGTGAGTAAAACCATGTTATTAGAAATATACACTAGACTATGATGTTCATAATTTGACATCAGTAAGCCACTGTGTTAATGCAGATATACACTTAGCTACGATATCTATAATATAACGTGCGTAAAACAATGTATTATTACAGATATATACTAGACTATGCTATGCATAATGTGACATCAGTAAAACATGTGTTATTACAAATATACCCTAGACTATGATATCCAGTATATAAGATGAGTAACACACTGTGTTATTAGAGATATACACAAGACTACCATATCTATAAAAACGACATCAGTAGAATGTCTTATTACAGATGTACAATAGACTATAGTATCCATAATATGACATCTGTAAAACACTGTGATATTACAGATATACACTAGACTACGATATCTATAATATGACATAACTAAAGCACTGTGTTATTACTGATATACAATAAACAATGATATTTATAATATGACCTGAGCAAAACAGATATATACTCAACTTAAGAAACAATCTCTTGCAGAAAGCTCAAAACATCCCTCATGTTCCTACGAAGTTGTCATATACCAATCACTATATTTCTCATAGTAGGATTTGGAAACAAGATCAACTGCTTTTTATTAAAGAATATCAATAGGACATGTGATGTATGGATATCCAAACATACTTTAAAAATGTAAGTATAGACCAATATAAACCTACTTGAAAACCAATTATAATAAACAAGGATACGAACAAAGAAATACCAATGTATCATAAACCTCAAGTTCTCTCGATTCAACCGTCACAACTTCAAATAAGTGCTTTGATTAGGAAAAGGTTTTTAGCATAATGTTTTACCTGAAGACAAGGTATCCCTGCGAGGCAAATAATGTACTGTTCAGGCATTCCCAGTTTTGAACTGTATGACCAAACGCAATCATTGACCATCCCTGCATGGAAGAGTTTGTAAATGCTAAATCTCCTTTTGTACTGTCGTGCCAAATACTGTTCTGAAAATTACTCGGCAGACTACATGTGTTATCTTCTCCTGAAATGAAATTGAGCACAAATTCAAACATATGTAAATGTTTGGCTAAGTATAAGTAGTTTATTTATAGATATGTGGAATACTTTACAGAGTTAGTACAACTTTGGTTCTTGTACTTTCGGGACGATGGTCTAAACTTGAGTCTCGCTTTTATTATTACTAAGAATAAAATGTAATTTGATGGTTCATTAATGATGATAACAGATTTTACATGTTATAACAAATACATGAGATTAAATAAAACAATTTTTTATATACTATACAAATTCCAAACCTTAACTTCAGCCAATTAGTGTGCCTTGAGAGGTCTCAGAAACTAACGCATTTCTCTAATACAACCTGCTTAAAACCAAAATCTATAGTATTTACTTTTTTTCGATGTTTTATTTTTTCCAAGCACGGAAAGAAAACAAAGGTTACAATATACTTACGACACGAAACTGCAATAGAAAAGAGAAGTATCTCAATGTTGCAATTGGTTTGGGTGGTGCCTTTATTGTAACTACTATGATAAGATTAGTTAGCGGTGATAAAAGAACAAGATCTGATGTGCGTTGTGTACATTGTGTAATAAATGATGTTCCCTAATTCAGAAAGAACGAGTTCAGCAAACAGTTCAGATGTATTTCATGTACAAACTTTGATTACAAAATAGCCGTTAAAGCATCAGTTCTAATGGGAATGAGTAGAATTAGTTTCTTTGATGCTCGAACCAATGCCCTTCGCATCACAATAAGACACATGTACCACTAGACTGAGTTTAATAACATTTCAACTACTCTTACCTGTTCCTGTTTCACAATCTTAAGACGGGATTATAATCGATTATATTCATTACTAATTAAGCTATACATATTAAAATATATCAATAATATATATCGTATTGGGTCAAGTTGCTCTGTATGGTGCTAACGATACCATTTTCAGTGCTAACCCTGTACAGATTAAATGACAATATAAGAATGACAATGATATAACCCAATATGTACATCCGTTATCTATATACTGAAAAGCGGGGAAAAAACGATGACAGTAAAGAGTAGCAATGTATGAAAACAAGGTTCGGATATGCAACGAAAAGCTGGGAAAATAAGAAAAACATTTTAAATATTACTTCTGAGTTGTAATACAATGTTGACAAATGTGAATGTGAGCACTGATCTGAAACAAAATAGAAAAAATACGACCTCTATGAATATAAATATAATAAGTATACACAAAACCCAAATAAACGTGCAAGACATTACGTTGCAAATGAAATGGTTGCATTTGTAAAACAAACTATAGATGAACCGGGGGATGGTGTTGGCGGGGCTGGGAAGGGGACGGGGGGAGAGCAAAAATAGCATATGTAATTTGCAAATTGTTTCCGCTATTGAAACACAAAATAGATAAAACAACCAATCTATGAATAGTGTCACAGAAAATGCTATATATTAATTTCGTATGAGTAGTCAGACCTACCAGATATGGTTCATGGGAATACATTCTGCCATTTCATACTTCATTTTTCAAATAAACATTGAACATGCAAACGTATTATCTGAAAACATATATGGGCGTATCTGAGCATTCATACAATTTAATGTATGAAGAGACACAAATAACAACACGTTCATTGTAAGAGAATATATTGAAATACGTATAATAACGAATACTCTACTAATCACAAGCTACAGTAATGATAAATCAAACATTTAAACAAAGACTGCTTTATTACATCGTCCCTGTGAAGGTGTACCCATTTTAATTGCTGATCAATAGTTTGATCTCAACAATATATCATGACGTCAGTTTATGGCAGAAACATATGAAATATTTAGGGTTTCTTTTCTTCATTATTGTGGAAATTAGTATTCGATTTAGATAATTACCATGCGCAGTCATCGTCAATCTAGCTCCAACATTCGAGCCGTTTTGTGAAGTTATTAATTAAGATATACGTTTTAAAATGAATATATCATTAATATCGATCTTATAGGATAAAATTGCATTATACAATGCTAACAATACATTATTATTCAGTTTTAACCCTGTACAAATTCAATGACAGCATTAGCATTTTACCATAAGCGGACATCGTTAAAGTGGCCCCGATATTCGATCCATTATGCAAAGTTGCAAAAGCAGTAGGACTCTGATATTGTGTACAGTTGCGTGGAGCCATAGAAGCAGATGTTCCATTGTTGGTCACAGCCTAAAATTAAAACAACTTGCTCAATGCTGAATAAAATTAAAGTATCAGTAGCCTAACGTTTCTGCATAAAGTATGTCATTCAATTATCTCATTCATTTCATATAATTGTGGAGAGAAATGTCCACATATTCAGTAAATATGGAGCATACTCCGATCCAGTCTTTTATATTGATTTAGCTTAAACGATAAGTATTTATTTAATTCACGATTTTATTCTAAAATCAAACGGACATTATCGTGTTTACGCACAGGGAATTTTATCTTAGAGAAAGCCAGAATGAAACGTATTGCACTAGCATGTATATTGTGAAAAATACTTACAAAGCAGGTAAAGCGGAAGGTGTTCACATTGTCCACCGTTGAGTCGTTATTGTATACCATTACGTAGGTGTACGACCCAATAATGGAAGCCACACACCAAACTACACCTCCGCCTGAAAAGGAACCAAAACTGAAATTATCTATTAACATATTATCTTTCTACTTACTCACCTACACACCTGTCAATCAATCTAGCTCCCAACTATCCCATCCACCACTCAGCTACCCATCTGTCTGGCAAGTGTTATGGTAGATCTGGCCATCTGTCCATCAATCCATCCATTCAATCATCTATTCATATTTTATCCATTCATCTATACGAAAACATATATACATACACCTCTACCAGATATATTCTATAGTGTTACCGCATTTTGGCGTTAGTTTAGATTTTTTTCAAAGCCTGTTTCAAAAATGACTCTTCAAGGGGATGTGTGTATCTTGGATGTTCTTATGAAAATATAGTTGTGTAGAATAGCTTCTCATTTAAATGAAACTAACTTGAATATGCCATTTGCTGACTGCAAGTTGAATAATCAAATTTCATGGTTTGGTTGTCCTGGCATACTGTCCATCTATCATTCGATGTCTGACACTTGATAATATTATCTGAGCCACGGTATGTGTAGTCAAAGTTCCCCCTCACTGCATTAGGACAATCCTGCTTGGACGCCTCTTCAAAGCCTGGAAAGGTAAAATCTAACATACGATAAACTGTGACTATGAATGTTATTTCCACTAATGATTTATCTTAAACAACATTAATCTTCACAGCAAACGTTCACAATTTGTGATTTATTCATTACATTCTGTTTTCAAATACTGAATCTTTCTTTACTTGTTACTTCCAACAAAATGTAGAAAAAATAATATCTGTATGTAATTCATTTAAAGTAATAGTATCCGGGCACTACGACTGCATTTATTGGCAACGACAAAAAATTCATCCATTAAACGAACCTGATTTTACCAAGACATGAAACTGCTCCTTAGGTTCAATGTTCTGTATATTACATAGAACGCTGATATCTGTCAGAGTATCATTGTCGGAGAGTACAATCCGTTCCTCTCCAGCTAATGGATTTTGGGCTGCAAGAGAAGGAATTTCTTTTTTAATTCATCTGACATTCCAAAAGAGACTAACGGTAAATAAGACAATTGGATAATCTCATGAAAGGATGGTAAGACCGTGCATTTCTTGGATATTAAATTATCTGATATTTCAGAGGTATTTTTAAAGCATCATTAGAATCTTCCATGGAGTTTTAATTTTACAGTTTATTTCAGTTTCTGAAAAGAAGACTGAAACTTAGGAAATATATATCTGATTTCAGAGTAATATGTTCTGTGCTGATTGAGACAAACCTTGCACAAGGTAGTAGTAGTACGAGTTGTTCGATAGTTTAGTCATCTTCATGCACATGTAGGCAAATTTTTGTGTCTGCGCACTGATCGTGTCGGTCAACCTACAGAGAAAAAGTAAATGGACGATTTGGTAATAAAATACGAATGACATCTTGTTCCTCAAACAACTGACAGATTTTGTATGAATGTAAATATTTAATGTAATGAAAAACAGGATTGATATAATAAACCTTACTTTCCAGATTGTTATCTTGTTTTATACATTTGTAACATGTTCTCAATTTTTTTAATAATATTTTGAAATAATTTTTACTGAATGTTCACGTCTGTGACAGGACCAGCAATGATAAATGCTTTAAGATAATTATGCCAGAACAAGCAACTAATAACTAATTTGCAAAACATGAATATTAACATGAATATACAAATTGGTAATTATTATATATATACAGATCGTTACTTCCTATGAAAGTGCATTGCGTGTGATAATCCAGTAACTTTTCAGAATATTGGACGTTCTAAAGCACTTTGGGGTGCTATCAACCACATGCAGGATGCAATACGTTTCTTTACATGTAACATTACGTTACAGTAGGTTTATCATCACGCAACAGCGCATACAATCACATCACCTTTTACTGTGAACAGCAATTTGTAATTTAATACGAGAGGGTTCATAATAAGTAAATTATAGTTATTGTGCTCTCGCCCGAAGTACATGGGGTTTGCAAGCTTTCCCCGATGTAAATCTGTCTCTTCCACAATATCTAATAGTATAAAACACTACATTCCATATATGTTGCTTATCATACAAAATAGAATCACAAAAATTATTTAAAAATAATTTGAAAATATTGTTACGGACTCTTCTCATCTACTATAGGCTCAGCAATAATAGATGGTTTAAGACACTATGGTAAAATAATTGATGAGCATCCAATATATATGTTTCCATTCTCCACAGCTTGTACGAGATGCGATAAATCATGCTGTTGTTAGCATCTTTTTTAAGCTTTTATCATACATTTTCGAAACCCTAAAACATGAAATTTTCAAAATAAATGGAACTTGTATATTGTCTCTAAATTTAAAAAGACATAGTTTTAAACCACGCGATTGGACCTGTACATGTGCAACACTAATGCTGCCTGTCAAAACAATTCGGCACCTAAATGACCAATAAGGTGCCGAGTCTGTTCACCTTTGCTTCACATTACGAAAAAAAAAAAAAACACCGCAGCTTAGTTAGTAGCAAATTATTCCCAATTTAGTCTATAAAGGTCACCATAAATGCTAACATACTTCATGACAAGATATCCTTGAGTTTCGAAACGGGTAGAGTCCCAGCACTTCCAATTTTTCATGGTATGTCCGTATATCGAAAATACCCAGCCAGACATCGTAGTATTGGTAAAAGTGAGATTCCCTTTCGTGCTGTCGTACCATGCAGAGTTCATGAATTGGCTTGGAAACTCACAATAACTGTACGGACCCGATGTTGACCCTGAAAACAAATTGATTCAATTATATAAGTTAATAAACGTTATTATCAACATGCATGAGGTCCTTGGTACCAACATATGAACCATATTAATAGGATATTCATCAGTAACCAACCGAACATTTAACTGCTTGTATGTTTAGCGAAAAATTGAAAGGAAAACGAGCTCAAATGAATACACTAAGTCAAGGGAAATATATAGCAAACTGTAATTCAAATCCGCTGAGCAGTTTTAAAGATATTCCGATCAATCTGTTACTTTCATGTCGATAGTATGGGCTACGTGATTCACCATATTGGATATACATTCAATTTACTGCATATATATATATATATATATATATATATATATATATATATATATATATATATATATATATTTGTTTTCTGGTTTGCTGTTGCAATACACTTTATTATGGAACTGTTGAGAATCACGGAGCGAATTGTTAAATAAATAGTAAATAATGAAGATGAATCAATCTTATGGGGATGCAAGAGGAACCTGTCAGATTTGTGAAATCTACTCCGGGAAGTAACTGCTTTTCACTACCCAAGACAAATATTCCGATCTTGTTACATACACCCAAACTTCATCAAGATACCCAGAGATATTGCTAAGAAGTATATATTTAAATATTAAATCAAACTATGCCCAAATTAACCTCAAAACTTTCACACAGTCACCAAAACTCTGAGTCACTTTCAAAAACGACTGACAACTTGTCGCATGGCCGGAATGGGCTAAACAGCGTCACGGTACAGACAATATTCCTATTTTCCAAGGTGAGGAGCTTACAAACATGGCGACATCCTTTACAGCAAGAAAGCTGGCAATTGCGGAAAAGAAAGTGGGAACATATGCCTTAGAGGAGTGCTTGAAAGAAATCCTTCGGCAAATATGGAATATTCTACACATTTACTGGTAATAAAACCGGTTTCTCACAAGCGGTTCATTTTCCTTTAAATTAATTTTATTCTTTATTAGAGACCTCATGTACAGACAAGAATCCTATACAGAAATATTATATTTGCATGTAAATGTTGAATTTAGGAACTAGTCTTCTCAGATCATAAATATATCCAATCATTCACAAAACCTTCACACACAAACTAATTATTTTGTCTTTTGATAACAGATGTCTAAAACCAATATATATATATATATATATATATATATATATATATATATATATATATATATATATATATATATAACAAGAGTTGTATAAGGAAGCAAGGTATTAAAGAATCATTCCCATTTTCAGAAGTTGTATGTGTTTCTGAACCCGTTACATAAGATGACTTTTTTTTGATACAGCATTTTACGGAAACATTTCAGATGTAACTTATCACCACACATACTCACCGCATGTATCTGCAAAAAATGAAGAATAGAATAATTAGATCATTATCTCAATTATACTTCTGTGCATCTAAAAAATTAACCAAAAAAGATTTTGAAATGGTTATTGCCAAATTCTGATAATCTACACGTCGAAATGTCATCCTGGTTAATATCAGTATTGTACACAATAGTGCATGTATGGCCTCTGGTCACCAATCCTATACTCCATACAATGATTTGATTAGTTATTAAATAACGTCTGTTCTTTTCAAATGTAATACGCAAAACTTATTCCGATAATATCTTTTACTACTTAAATCTATCATATAACACTCATTAGTTTATTTACTTAATATTTTCTCAAATTTATTTATGGTACCAAATGTATAATATTTACCTGTTGCTTTCAGTGTCAACTTTGATCCCATGCTGGAACCGTCCTGTGCCTTCGCAAATGAATCGGGTGTTTGATTCCCTCTGCAATGTTTAGGTACCACAGATGCATACTTACTGTCAGATGACACGGCCTGTTCAAGAAAGATTATGTTACAAAGTAGCGATTCTACTAAACAAAAGTACCAATCGAATAATTCGTTAAATTTGGAAAACGGTTGCTGTAACCCAAGCATGAATTATTTGTCAGACTTTTTTGTGCTTTGGAATTCATTGGCACATAGGATTGTTGGGCCATAATTTTTACCGATCTACAATAAGTGTTAAGACCAGGGAAAACGTAACAATGTTGTGCAGTGTATTGATTGCATATATTTAATTTAAAAAAATTCTATATTTAAATAACTGAAGCATTTCATTAACTTTGGTTTTATACAGTAATTGCGTTCAGTTATAGTATAATATGTTACTCTGCAAAACATCATTGTAAATGATCTGTTTTGGTAAAAATTTATATCCTGATTCCATGTCTTCTCATTGAAATTGTTCACCGGAAAATGCAACTTGTCATCTCGTAAGATAATATTTGACAAAACAATAATAACAGTGACACTTACTATGCATGAGAATCTAAATGTGGAATTGTCGTCCACGTTAGGATCCGTATTGTAAACAATAGTATATGAATGGCCGCTGTTCACCGATGCCATGCACCAAACTTTACCACTGCCTGAAAGCATATGCCAGGAAAGGAGAAACAATTGAAATAAGCTACAGACTTATATTTTTTGTCTAAATGGAACTTTAGAGCCCATATCCAATTCGTGAGTAATGAAATAACCCTCGACGTATTTGTCTACTTTAATTTTAAACAAAATGCATCCAACAAAATATATGTTTGATATTTGCAATCGAATTCCTTCAATTTTAAATTTAGAAAAAAGTATGATATGGGTACACGTCTGCAATTCTTTGAGTTAACATATCAGGCGATGTTGTTAAAAGTAATGTTTGTGCGATAAGGAGAGTAATTCTGATAAAAAAAATTATTGCAAATAATCATTATTATAGGTTTGAAATATTTTTGCTTAAAGCTGTCATAGATTACGACTGTGAATATTTTTAGTATGTAGGATAAATCATAAAACAAACTCCGTTAATAACGTACCTGTGTATGCGACTTGCTGCGAACACTGTGTGTAATTAAAACTCATGATCTGGATGCTGGTGCAAACATCCAAATCACCGTTGGTAGAATTGCACGCAACGTTCCCACTAATGCCATAGTATACATATTTGAATTTGCCACGCAAGGGATTTGGACAATCTTGTCTTGCATTCTGTTCATAGCCTTTGAAAAAAAAATAAGCAAAAAAAAAAGCTCAAATTATCCACCTGTATAGTCACAGGTAATATTTTTATCAATTAGTGAAAAACTGACATGGTGTAAGCTTTTGACATTTTATGACCGTAGTCATTGAAGAAATTATACCCTGACGTAATCGCTAACTTACAACCATATCAAACACCTGTTGAATACAGAAAATCTGATACTACCATGGAATTGATTAGATAAGTCATCATTCATTTTAATGTGTTACAATTTTATCCTAAATATAAAGAATGGACCTTCAGACTCCCTAATATGACAGTAATACTCAGCCAGTCATGTATACATGGATTATAATTTTACACAATATTTTACAATTACAACTATCCATGAAATATGCACAATAATATAATTTGAAAAGTTACACGTCATATTCAATCAGCGCCTCCTTTACATACCAATTTTGACAATGATGTGAAATTGTTCAGTAGCCTCTATGTTTGCTGAGTCACATATCTCGTCTTTGCTCCTAAGAGTTCCATTGGTTGACAGACGAATTCTTTCTCCTTCTGCTGAAGATTCTTGGGCTAAAAAAAGGTTTTATCATCAAATGTTTTGTGATTTAGAAAACTATCTGAAAAGCGTCTTTCTCTACATAAAGCACGTTTAACTTTCTTCGACGTTTTCATACTAAATCTAAGATAAAATAAGTAATTTGAGACAGTGAATTAAATAAAAATGGCGTCAACCATTCTATCCCCAAAGCTTGCATTTAACATTTCGATCTATACATGTAGTATATAACAAAGCTTCAAGTAAATTTAAAAGCGTATGTAATAAAAAAAAGATTGATAACGGGTTTTGTAAGCGATGAAAGGAAAAGTGACATAAAATAAAAATTACCTTTAAAGAAATCAAATAATTACTGAAGTGTATGTTCATTCACCAAATGATTAAAACCCCTCAGATTCTTTGACTTTTGGGCATATTTGAATCCAACAAAATTTGTATCGGTACTTACCTACGTATGACAATGAACGGAGGATATCCTGTTTCTGTACAGGTGGATAATATCGCATTGGATCTTTCTATTTTATTGTTTATAGCAACCACGAAATCTGCTAAAGTTTGCATCTTACGAATGAACGCCAGTCCATATTATGCGGAAATTCAGCAAAATTAATGAAAAACAAAAGCTTTAAGAACTTAGTTTTACTTTATTGTATTTGACACATAAATTTTCATCGTTTATCTAGAAATATGTAGTCTTTTTTTCCTTTGAAAAACGCAGATCCACTCGTTTTTAATTCATTTGAAAGGAAAACTCTGCCTGTTAAAATTACTTTAATATGCTTCTTTTGAAAAGCATTTTATAACTGCAATACTGACATTTTAATCCCAATTATACATTACATTCAGCAAACAATATTCTTTGCCGCTGGGGTATTGCAGAATCGAGTTCATCTTGAGGTGAAATCTACATCAGTGAGGGATGTGGAACCTAATATGAAATACTTCGTAGAAACAATCAAATGAACGTCAACAAGTCTAGCGTATGTTATTAAGTAGGTGTGATTGACGTTTAATAAAACCCGATTATCACATGTGACCTGATATCTTACCGTGGACTTGGTAGTAGTAATAGGAATAATTAGATATCCTTGTAGGCTTCATACATAGATAGGCATAGTAGGGGACACGGCCGCTTATAGTGTCCATCAGTCTGAAAATGGCATAGAACATTTAATTATTCACCATCATATCACTTTAATACATATGAAAAACAATTTAACTTTAAATGAGTAATACACCATTTTACAGTCTCGCACTGCGCGTGCCGAATGTTATCTTTAGTTCCTAATAAGCAAACTGCTGTAGGCATTGTGTACTTCTATGTTGACACAGCCTCGCTTAAACATTATATAGATCACCGTACTGGGCACGCGTAATTCTAGATCTTAACTAATGTGTTTCAAAAGGATCCAAGTTCACTTCTTTTGTACCCATACTGAAATCTAAGGCATCATTTGAAGTAATGGCTAAGCGTTGATTTCGCCGTTGTCTGACGGTTTTAATCAAGACTACCTAAGCAATGCTCGAGTTTGTGCTTTACATTTGTAAATGTAAATAGTACCTTATTTAACCTACTTGATTGTAATGTTATCATATGCATACATTTGCATTTATGACTAATTTGTACGCTCTTAATCAGGTTTGTTTAAATTACTTCCATTGCAATCGGATATGCTGTAACTGTTTAGCACCTAAACATTTATGTCCAAGCTTTTACGGTAGAGGTAAAGCTGCAACTATCTCTGACACATATGTTACAAGGAGCTTGTAAACACTTCATGCATCATCATAACAAACTTGCTCAGTACAAATTTACTTCCCATCTCATTTCAATATTTCATAAGATGTAGACAATGATCCAGTAGACGGTATAGAGTTTATTCCATTTTTTCATAGCTTTGGTGATGTTCAGTCAGGGTTACTTAAGAATTATCACCATTGTCAAGTTCAATCGATGGCTGATCTAAACGTTATTTATCTTCTTTTTTGTTTCTTTTAAAGATATATATGTACCCTTAATATGTCATAAAGCAAATAGTCTGTTTTCTGTTTTGTTCCATCATACAATTGAAGGACTATGTCCATCCTATGAATTACTTGATATTTTTTATCATCTTTACTCCTAACATGTGTATACGTTTTCTACACACGTAAGGAGGAAACAAAGGCAGGCAATCAATCAATCAATATAGCAATCAAGCAATCGATCGATTTAAATTTATATATCCATTAATTTAGTCAGTCACCAGAACTTCTACTGACAGGCAACAATCGATTAAACTAGCCGATCACATATTCTCAATTCTCATGCAAATATATGTCTAGATATGCAGTTCTCTAGTCCGTCCCCGGTGTTTTATTAGAGTCATTTCATAACTGTTATATAATAAATCCAAGATAATTGATTATCAACATATTGATGTATTAAGGATCTAGCAAATATGGCAAGATTGTTGATCGGAAAATAGAATTAACCTCATCTGTACTTAGAATTTTACGAAAATATAACTTTATACAACCATCTGGCTCGAAACAAAACAAACCCAGACTGGTGGTACAGCACCATGTAACCCAATAATGCAATACTCTATTCATATTCTGTTTCAACATATATTGCTCAGTATTTCTGCGTATAAATTCGTAAATATAACAGATTCTTCCTCTCATTATTTATTCCACATATCATCATACAATAACATAAATCTTCAGTAGGCAAAGTCTGAAGATGGGTGAATACAGTAGGAAACAAATCAAGCTGATGGGGACATAGGGTCTTCAGTTACTATCTAAAACCTAGTAAAACAAGACTGGTTACTACATAAAGAAGAAGAGTCTGTATTCATTCCAATAGCCCAAACGGACTGTGAGGATACATTTTTCAATGAATTGAATTGAATGGCAGATAGTACAATAAACAACAATGTATCAGTCATATACATATATTTTCAATCCCAATGTTGAAGTATAAGAGCATTAATAGTGGGTTACATTTTCAATGTTCTTTGTAAAAGACCCATGTTCCTGAACAACAATTTTCTTGTAACTATATTCTTTGATAACGTATGAATATTCACTGTCTGGTACATATGTTTAAAATCAAAAGAATACCTGAATATTAGATAGTCATCCGTGACAAAGTTATTCCCTATAAGTTCCCAAGCTGACACTCTGTGTCCAAAGGCGGTAACATTCCAACCTCTCATAGTTTTGTTACTGAATATTAACTTTCCTTTGGTGCCGTCATACCAAATAGAGTTTTGGAAGTCAGCGGGTAGATCTACTGTAGAGCTTTCTGCAGCTGAAAACACAAGGTAAATAACAGGTAAACCACACAGAATATGAAAATCAATTCAAAACCACGCACATTTATCTAAAAATGAAAATCTACATTCTATATATGTTTAGGTCTTTAAATAATTCTACAAATTCTTCACTTCATCGAAGAAAAGTTTTTAATATTTGGATTTAGAAAGTATACAGTGGAATAAAGCAAAGTAGAGTTTCACGCACTATTCCTTACCAGGAAAAGGAGAAACTTCAAATGTCGTGTTTACTTACCGCAGGTAGCTGAAAGTAAATTAATAATGGGAAATGTTTATACTGTGTGTCAAGATACATCCTAAATAAAAGACGAACAACTAACAAAAAAATGCATAAAGCGTTGTCTAAGTACTTAGCACATAAACATTAACTGATTTATACGTGACTGGAATCAATTATATGACATCGAACATATCTGCATACTCTGAACTATTCTAATTATTAGTATTCGTCGCGAATTTTTAACAGCTTTTTCCTCTGCATAATCATGAAAGTGGCTGATGAGGAACATGTGGGTTTCCAGTCTTGAAAATAGTCAGTATATTTTACACAGTGAAAGGACATTAAAGAATATCGTCTAAATTGCATGCATCAGATTGCAAACAGTATATCGTCTACTGAAACTAAAGAACGAAATGCCTGGAATAATTGGGGGTTAATTATATTTCAAACAAATCCACACCTGTTATGTTACAACGCACATATTGCCTTACCTCCGGGGAAATAAATACAATTAGGTAAGTAACTAATGAAATATTTGGTGTCGTCAAACTGAGAACATAGTTAGATATCGGCCATACTAATGAAAAGGAACAAAAGCTGTAGGATAAAATAATTACCATAGGCTGACATTGTTAACTTTGCGCCAACATCCGAACCATTTGTACTTTTGGCGAAATTGAACGGTGTTTGACCCTCGCTACAATTTCGTGGAACCATAGATGCATTTTTACCATCATTTGATATTGCCTGCAACAGAAAAATATACTTTTTTGTTAGAAAGTAGACAACAGTTTAGGAGGATATGTATCTAATTAACCTGTAGTTACTCATCAAGCACAAACCGTCATTCATTGACAGTTCCTACTCAAAAGGCATAATTACATGCATACAGTTTTCCCCTGAAAAAGGCAAACTGGTATACATCTCTTTTTCTCTAGCATATATCCATCTCGTTGTATATCCAGCGGTTGAAGAAAAGAGTTATTACCCCTAGAAAGATAGAAGATTGAAAAAGACACGTCACTGTATTTTGATTTTTGTAATGATTTTATACTTACAAAACATGTAAATCGGAACGTGGTAATATCATTAACGTTGGTGTCGTTGTTGTAAACCATCACGTATGTGTATTCACTGATTACAGATGCAACACACCACACATTTCCTCCACCTAAAAATAGACAATATACTCAATCCTTGGTTCTGTCACGATTAATTTCAATGCATCGTAAAAAAATACCTAAAGGCGTGCATTGTTAGATGTGACTATAATAATATAACATTTAATGTGAGGTCTGTGCGTAAAATCACAACATGCAGTATTGTATACATTTGATATAGAAGATCTCACATGAGTCTTCATTTCAAATGAAGTTTACGAAACGAGCCTTAGCGAGCAAAATATTGAAATTATTAGACGAGTTTCATACATTTCATTTGAAATGAAGACAAATCAAAGATTTAATTAATCGCATGACGAAAATAAGCATTTTGCTAGACCAAACCACAGAATAGTGTGGGAAAATAACTTTAAAATACATGCGGATGTCTCGGTCGTTACGCCTTTTCCTTCGAAATTGTTAGGGCGTCATTTTTGACGTGATGTGATGTTATTACACGTGTTACATGTATGAAAAGTATGATATGGGTATATTAACATAAATAACTCAGTAGTCATGTGAAAAAAGAATACAAGACATGTATGAAAAAGATTCTTACTGGAGTAAGCCATGGTTCGATTACATGTTGTATAATTGAAGGTCATTGTCTTATTGTCACGGCACACCATCCACTGGTCATTCGAACTACTGCAATGTGTACTTCCATCTGATCCGTAATACACATAGTCAAAATTCCCACGGATCGCGTTAGGGCAGTCCTGTTTGGCTAAAGACTCAAAACCTGTAGGGGAAATAAGAGAGTATAATTAAAGAATGGATAAAGATATATAGGACACATAGTAAAATATATACGACTGGCTATATGAAAGTGTAAGGCAATAATAATACTAGAGGGCTGTATATGAAGCTGTTTTCCATTTCAACATGAATGTACTAATTGGATTCTTACACATAATGTTTTTCAAAACCAGTTACACATAATTATATTCTATCTTGAAAGTGATTCATGTACATGGAGAAAGACAGATAGGCAGTCATAAATATGGACGATAAAACAATAAGACACATACATACATACATACATACATACATACATACATACATACATACATACACACACACACACATACATACATACATACATACATACATACATACATACATACATACATACATACATACATACATACATACATACATTTAAATGTATATGGTGGACGAAGTACAACATACCACTTAATAATCAGCCTAGTTTGGTGGTATGAGCGCCTGACTGCGAGACAGACGAACTGATTTCGATTCCCGACGGCGATAGTTACAGACTTTGTATACTGCTATATTTTGGGGCTCATCAGACTATCAGTATAATTTCCGTTTCTATTTCGTTATATATACATACATACAGCAAGATGTGCTTGAAGAACGTCGCCATCAGTCTTGATAGGAAATGTAACCAACACCGTAATAACTAGAAAATTTCAAAGTTATTCAGTCAATCCGATTTGTCAGGAATGCAAATCAGTCTTGTATTTCATTTTGAATTAATGTGCTAAGAAAGTACGAGCGGCAAGGTTGCCTAAAATTTATATTATTCAAAAGACTATTCAAAAGACTATTTCTCCATATCATAAACTACCTGATTTGATTAAAGCATGGAACTGCTCAGCATGTTCAATATTTGACAGGACGCACAATGAGTTAAAGTCTGCATTTGAGTCATTAGTGGACATGAAAATCCTCTCATTGCCCACCAGATCAGTCGGACCTGGAAGAAAGGTAAATTAGTCATTAAAAGGAGGAAATACAAAATATATTTATATCAAGTATCATTATTTTTAGATAAAATTAAGAGTGATTTAGTAACAATGGTAGATTTCATATTAACAATGCAGCAGAGTTCAGTCGTAACAAGATATAAAATCTCTGGTTATCCTGAATGAGACAAAAGAATAAAATCCTTTGTCTCTGAAGTTGTTTCTGAACCCTTACACAAGCCTTGAGTCGAAAGTTGATGAGAATTCTGTAGAATTCTTTAATCAGGCTAGGAGGGTCTTCGATTCAAATTGCTTTTGTTATATATGTATTATAATAAATGGTGATGTTGCTCTACATTTACGCAAAGACATAGAGGAAATTCGTTCTTGTCCTCCCAGGCGTAAATCTCTACTTGCCTTGAACTAAATAATAATAGTAAGAGTTGTCTGAGAGTTTTGTTAGCCGCATGCACATATATCCATAATAAGGTACATTCCCGCTGATGGTATCGGAGAGCCTATAACAAAAGAGAATGATATCCATAAAATGACACGAGTAAAACCATGTTATTAGAAATATACACTAGACTATGATGTTCATAATATGACATCATTAAACCACTAATATGTACTCTTAGCTACGATATATGTAATATTACAATATGTTATTACAGATATACACAAGACTACGATATCTATACAACGACATCAGTAGAATGTCTTATTACAGATGTACAATAGACTATGATATCCATAATATGATATCAGTAAAACACTGTGATATTATAGATATACACTAGACTGCGATATATATAATATGACATAACTAAAGCACTGTGTTATTACGGATATATAATTAACAATGATATTTATAATATGACTTGAGCAAAACACTGTGTTATGACAGATATATACTCAACTTAAGAAACAATCTCTTGCAGAAAGCTCAAAGACATCCCTCATATTCCTACAAAGTTGTCATATACCAATCACTATATTTCTCATAGCAGTATTTGGAAACAAGATCAACTGCTCATTATGAAAGATAATCAATTGGACATGTGATGTATGGATATCCAAACATACTATAAAAATGCAAGTATAGAACCATATAAACCTACCGGAAAACCATTTATAATAAACAAGGATACGAGCAAAGAAAATCCAATGTATCATAAACCACACATTCTCTCGATCAAACCTTAATATAAGTCCTCTGATTAAGAAAGGTTTTTTCGCACTTTGTTTTACCTGAAGATAAGGTATCCCTGCGAGGCAAATAATGTACTGTTCAGGCATTCCCAGTTTTGAACTGTATGACCAAACGCAATCATTGACCATCCCTGCATGGAAGAGTTAGTAAACGCTAAATCTCCTTTTGTACTGTCGTGCCAAATACTGTTCTGAAAATTACTCGGCAGACTACATGTGTTATCTTCTCCTGAAATGAAATTGATCACAAATTCAAACATATGTAAATGTTAGGCTAAGTATAAGTAGTTTATTTATAGATATGTGGAAAACTTTACAGAGTTAGTAGAACTTTGGTTCTTGTACTTTCGGGACGATAGTCTAAACTTGATTCTCGCCCTTGGTATTAATAAAAATAAAATGTAATTTGATGGTGCATTAATGATGATAACAGGTTTTACATGCTATAACATATACATGACATTAAATATATTAATTTTGTATATACTATACCAAGCATAACTTCAGCGAAATGTATTAGTAACGACAACTGTTAACGGTGGCTTTCTGCCAATTATTGTGCCTTGAGAGGATACAGAAACTAACAAATTTTTCTAAATAAAACTTGCTTAAAACCAAAATCTATAGTATTTACTTTTTTCGATGTTTTATTTTTCCTAGCACTGAAAGAAAACAAAGGATACAATATACTTACGACACGAAGCTGCAATAGAAAAGAGAAGTATATCATTGAGTTGCAATAGGTTTGTGTGGTGCCTTTATTGTAACTACTATGATTAGATTAGTTAGCAGAGATAAAAGAACAAGAGGTGATGCGTAATAAATTATGTTCCTAATTCAGAAAGAAAGAGTTCAGCAGACAGTTCAGATGTATTTCATGTACATTTTGAGTACAGTATCAGTTCTAATTGGAAATGAGTAGAATTGATCTCTTTCATGCACGAACCAATGCCCTTCGCATCACAATAAGACACACGTACCACTAGACTGAGTATAATAACATTTCAAATACGCTTACCTCTTCCTTTTTGACAATCTCAAGACGGGGATTATTAATCGATTATTTTCATTACTAATTAAGCTATACATATTAAAATGTATCAATAATATATATCTTATCTTCTCGAATCGCTCTGTACGGTGCTAACGATACCAGTTTCACTGCTAACCCTGTATACATTGAATGACAATATAAGAATGGCCATGATATAACCCAACATGCACACGCGTTATCTATATACTGCATAGTGTGGAATAAACGCTGAGAGTTAAGAGTGGCACTGTGTGAAAACAAGGTTCGGATATGCAACGAAAAGCTGGGAAAATAAATACATAAATAAAACATTTTAAATATTACTTCTGAGTTGTAACATAATCTTCAAAAATATCAATCTGAACACTATTCTGAAACAAAAATATAAAACACTATGGTTCATGGGAATACACTCTCTCATTTCATACTTTTTTTCAAATCAGCATTAAACATGCAAACGTATTTCCTGAAAACATATATGAGCGTATCTGAACATTCATACTATTTAATGTATGAAGACACACAAATAACACTTTCATTGTAAGAGAATGTATTGAAATAAGTAAAATAACGAATAATCAACTGATCATAAGCTAGAGTTATGATAAATCAACAATTTAAACAAAGACCGATTTATTACATCGTCTCTTTGAAGGTGTTCCCATTTTAATTGCTGATCAATAGTTTGATCTCAACAATATATCATGACGTCAGTTTATCGCAGAAACATACTAAATAGTATGGGTGTATTATTTCAGTATTGTAGAAATTAGTATTCAATTTAGATAATTACCATACGCAGTCATCGTCAATCTAGCTCTAACATTCGAGCAGTTTTGTGACGTTATTAATTAAGATATACGTTTCAAAAATGAATATATCATTAATATAGATCTTATGGGATAAAATTGCATTATACAATGCTAACGATACATTATTCATTGTTAAGCCTGTACAAATTCAATGACACTATAAGCATTTTACCATAAGCGGACATCGTTAAAGTGGCTCCAATATTCGATCCATCATGCGAAGTTGCAAAAGCAGTAGGACTTTGATATTGTGTACAATTGCGTGGAGCCATAGAAGCAGATGTTCCATTGTTGGTCACAGCCTAAAAATAAAACAACTTGCTCAATGCTGAATAAAATTAAAGTATCAGTAGCCTAACGTTTCTGCATAAAGTATGTCATTCAATTATCTCATTCATTTCATATAATTGTGGAGAGAAATGTCCAAATATTCAGTAGTCTTTTATATTGATTTAGCTTAAGCAATAAGCATTTATCTAATTCATGATTTTATTCTAAAATCAAACGGACAGTATAGTGATTACGTACAGGGAATTTTATCTGAGAGAAAGCCAGAATGAAACGTATTGCACTAGCATGTATATTATGAAAAATACTTACAAAGCAGGTAAAGCGGAAGGTGCTCACATTGTCCACCGTTGAGTCGTTATTGTATACCATTACGTAGGTATACGAACCAATGATGGAAGCCACACACCAAACTACACCTCCGCCTGAAAAGGAAACAAAACTGAAATTATCTATTAACATGTTATCTTCCTATTTTCTCACCTACATACCTGTCAATCAATCTAGCTCCCAAATATCCCATCAACCACTCAGCTACCCATCTGCCTGGCAAGTGTTGTGGTAGATCTGGCCATCTATCCACCCATCCATCCATACGATCATCTATTCATATTGTATCCATTCATCTATCCGAAAACATACATACAAACATCTGTACCAGATATATTCTATAGTGTTACCGCATTTTGGCGTTAGTGCAGATGTTTTTTAAAAGCCTGTTTCAAAAATGATTCTTCACGGAGATGTGTGTATTATGGATGTTCCTATGAAGATATGGATGATGTCTAGAATTTCTTTTCAGTTAAATAAAACTAACTTGAATATGCCATTTGCTGACTGCAAGTTGAATAATCAAATTTCATGGTTTGATTGTCCTGGCATACTGTCCATCTATCATTCGATGTCTCACACTTGGTAATATTATCTGAGCCACGGTATGTGTAGTCGAAGTTCCCCCTCACTGCATTAGGACAATCCTGCTTGGACGCCTCTTCAAAGCCTGGAAAGGTTAAATCAAGCACACGATAATCTATGGCTATGAATGTTATTTCCACTTATGATTTATCTTAAACATCAGTAATCTTCAAAAGAAAACTTTCAACATTTTTTATTTATCCATTAAATTCTGTTTTCAATTACTGAATCTTTTTCTACTTGTTACTTCCAACAAAATGTAGAAAACATAATATCTGTATATAATTCATGAAGTAATAACATACGGGCACTACGACTGCATTTATTAGCAGAGACAATAAAAGTCATCCTTTAAACGAACCTGATTTTACCAAGACATGAAACTGCTCCTTAGGTTCAATGTTCTGTATATTACATAGAACGCTGATATCTGTCAGAGTATCATTGTCGGAGAGTACAATCCTTTCCTCTCCAGCCAATGGATTTTGGGCTGCAAGAGAAGAAATTTATTTTTTAATTCACCTCACATTCCAGAAGAGACCGGTGGTAAATAAGACAATTGGATAATCTCATGAAAGGATAGTAAGACCATGCATTTCTTGGATACTAAATTCTCTGATATTTCAGAGGTATTTTTAAAGCATCATTAGAATCTTCCACGGAGTTTTAATTTTGCAATTTATTTCAGCTTCTATAATACTAAGACTTCTGAAAAGAAGACTGAAACTTAGGAAATATATGTCTGATTTCAGAGTTATAAGTTTTGTGCTGAGTGAGACAAACCTTGCACAAGGTAGTAGTAGTACGAGTTGTTCGATAGTTTAGTCATCTTCATGCACATGTAGGCAAATTTTTGTGTCTGCGCACTGATCGTGTCAGTCAACCTACAGAAAAAAGTAAATGGACGATTTGGTGATAAAATAAGAATGACATCTTGCTCCTCAAACAACTGACAGATTTATATGAATGCAAATATTTAATGTAATGAAACACAGATCTAAAAAAATAAACCTTACTTCTCAGATTGTTATCTTATTTTACTCATTATTTTGACTGAATGTTCACCTCTGTGACAGGACCATCAATGATAAATGCTTTAAGATAATTATGCCAGAACAAGCACGTAATAACTAAGTTGCAAACACGTAAATATTAACATGAATATACAAATTGGTAATTAGTATATATCCAGCTAGTGAATTCCTATGCAAGTGCATTGCGTATGATAATCCAGTAACTTTTCAGATTATTGGACGTTCTAAAGCACTTGTTGGGTGCTTTCAACCACACGCAGGACGCAATACGTTTATTGGCATGTAACATTACCTCACAGTAGGTTTATCATCACGCAACAGTGCATTCAATTACATCACCTTATACTGTGAACAGCAATTTCTAATTTAATAAGAGAAGGTTCATAGTAAGTAAATTTTATAGTTTTTGTGGTCTCTCCCAAAGTACATGGGGTTTGCAAGCTTGCCCCGTTGTAAATCGGTCTCTCCCACAATATCTAATAGTATAAAACACTACATTCCATATCTGTTGCTTATCATATGAAATAGAATAAAACATTAATTCAAATATAAGTTGAAAGAATTGTTACTGACTCTTCTCATCTACGATAGGGTCAGCAGTAATAAATGGTTTAAGAATATGCTAGAATAATTGATGAACGCACAATATATATGTTTGCTACCTTCAACAACTTGTACGAGATGCGATAATGAATGGAGTTGTTAACATTATTTCTTTTTACGCTTTTATCATACATTTTCTGAACCATAATTCTTGAATTTTCCAAAATACATCCATCTAGTATATGGTTCCTAAATTTTAAAGACAGAGTTCAGTCTTTAAAGGACACCATAAATGCTAACATACTTCATGACAAGATATCCTTGAGTTTCGAAACGGGTAGAGTCCCAGCACTTCCAGTTTTTCACTGTATGTCCGTATATCGAAAATACCCAACCAGACATCGTAGTATTGGTAAACGTGAGACTCCCTTTCGTGCTGTCATGCCATACAGAGTTCATGAATTGGCTTGGAAACTCACAATAACTGTACGGACCCGATGTTGACCCTGAAAACAAATTGATACAATTATATACGTTACGAAACGTTATCATTAACATGCATGAGGTGCTTGGTACCAACATATGAATCATATTAATAGGATATTCATCAGCAACCTACCGAACATTTAACTGCTCGTACGTCCCTCGAAAAATTAAATGGAGAACGAACTCAATGAATGAACTAAATCAATGGAAATATATAGCAAACTTTAATTCAAATCCACTGAGCAGTTTTAACGATATTCCGCTCAATCTGAAACTTTCATGTCGATAGTATGGGCTACGTGATTCAGCATATTGGATATACTTGTAACGTTACTAGGTCGCATCCTGTTTACTGCCGATACACGTGTCTTCTGGTTTGCTGTTGCAATACACTTTATTTTGGAACTGTTGAGAATCACAAAGTTGTTAAATAATAGTAAATAATGAAGAGGAATTCATAGTATGAAGACACAAAAGGAACCTGTCAGATTTGTGCAATCTACTCCGGGAACCAACTACTTTCCACTACCCAAGACAACTATTTCCTATATCGTTACATAAGCTCAAACTTCATCAAGACAC
This sequence comes from Margaritifera margaritifera, assembly GCA_029931535.1. Lineage (NCBI taxonomy): Eukaryota > Metazoa > Mollusca > Bivalvia > Unionida > Margaritiferidae > Margaritifera > Margaritifera margaritifera. Next base: position 4,095,286 of record JAQPZY010001627.1, on the reverse strand, counting down.
TCAGAGATATTGTTAAGAAGAATATATTTTAATATGAAATCGTTAAGCAGAATATATTTTAATATGAAATCAAACTATGTCCAAATTAACCTCAAAACGTTAATAAATTCACCAAAACTCTGAGTCACTTTCAAACGACTGACAACTTGTCGTAAGGCCGGAATGGGATAAAGAGCGTCACGCTACGGACAGGTATTCCTTTTTTCCAAGGTGAGCAACTTACAAACATAGCGACATCCTTTACAGCAAGAAAGTTGGCAATTGGGGAAAAGAAACTGGGAACATATACTTTACAGGAGTGCTTAAATGAAATCTTTCGGCAAATATGGAATATTCCACACATTTACTGGTAATAAAACCGGTTTCTCACAAGCGGTTCGTTTTTCTTTAAATTGATTTATTCTTTATTCGAGACCGCATCTACAGACAAAAATGCTATACAGAAATACTATGTTTCCAGGTAAATGTTAAATTTAGGAACTAGTCTCAAATAATAAATATATCCAATCAGTCAAAAAACCTTCAGACACAAAGTAATTATTTTGTCTTTTGCTAACTGATGTCTAAAAGCAATATATATATATATATATATATATATATATATATATATATATATATATATATATATATATATAACATGAATGTATAATGAAATAAGGTATTGAAGAATCATTCCCATTTTCATAAGTTTTATGTGTTTCTCAACCCGTTACATAAGATGAATTTTCTTTGATACAGCATTTATCGGAAACATTTCAAATGTAACTTAACAGCACATATACTCACCGCATGTATCTGCAAAAAATGAAGAATACAATAATTATATCATTATCTCAATTATACTTCGGTGCATCTAAAAATAATTAACCAAAAAAGATTTCACAAATAGTTATTGCCAAATTCTGAAAATCTAAAAGTCGAAATGTCATCCTGATTAATATCAGTATTGTACAAAATAGTACCAATCCTATCAATGATTTGATTAGTTATTAAATAACGTCTGTTCTTTTCAAATGTAATAAGCAATACTTATTCATGAAATATCTTGTACTACTTCAATGTATCATATATCACTCATTAGTTTATTCACTTAATATTTTCTCAATATAACACTATTTATGGTACTAAATGTGTGATATTTACCTGTTGCTTTCATTGTCAACTTTGATCCAATGCTGGAACCATCCTGTGCCTTCGCAAATGAATCGGGTGTTTGATTCCCTCTGCAATGTTTAGGTACCACAGATGCATTCTTACTGTCAGATGACACGACCTGTTCAAGAAAGATTATGTTACATATTACAAAGTAGCGATTCTACTAAACTAAAGTACCAATCGAATAATTCGTTAAAATTTGGAAAACGGCTGCTGTAAGCCAAGCATGCATTATTTGTCAGACTTTTTCGTGCTTTGGAATTCATTGGCACATAGGATTGTTTGGCCATAATTTGTACCGATCCACAATAAGTGTTAAGACCAGGGAAAACAAAACATGCTTCGCAGTGTATTGATTGCATATCTTTAATAAAAAAATATATATATTTAAATAACGTAAGCATCATGATTAACTTTGGTTTTAAAAACGTTATAATACAGTAATTGCGTGCAGTTAAACTCCAATATGTCACTCTGCACAACATCATTGTAAATGATCTGTATTGGTTCAAATTTAGAGCCTGATTCCATGTCTTCTCATTGAAATTGTTCACCGGAATATGCAACTTGTTATCTCGTAAGACAATATTTGACAAAACAATAATAAAAGTGAGACTTACTATGCATGAGAATCTAAATGTCGAATTGTCATCCACGTTAGGGTCCGTATTGTAAACAATAGTATATGAATGGCCGCTGTTCACCGATGCCATGCACCAAACTTTACCACTGCCTGAAAGCATATGCCAGGAAAGGAGAAACAATTGCAGTAAGTTACGAACTTTTTTTTTGTCTAATTGGAACTTTAGAGCCCTTATCAAATTCATGACTAATGAAATAATCCTCAACGTATTCGTTTACTTTTATTTTAAACACAATGCATGCAACGAAATATATGTTGTTTGATACTTGAGATCGAATTGCTTCCATTTTAAATCTAGAAAAAGTATAATTTGGGTACACGTCTGCAATACTGCGAGTTAATATATCAGGCGATGTTGTTAAAAGTAATGTGTGTACGGTAATCAGAGTTATCCTAATAAAACAAATATTGTAAACAATCATTATTATAGGTTTGCAATGTTTTCGCTTTAAGCTGTCATAAATTACGACTATGATTATTTTTAGTATGTAGGATAAATCATAAAGCAAACTCCGTTAATAACATACCTGTGTATGCGACTTGCTGCGAACACTTGGTGTAATTAAAACTCATGATCTGTATACTGGTGCAAACATCCAATTCACCGTTTGTAGAATTACACGCAACGTTCCCACTAATGCCATAGTATACATATTTGAATTTGCCACGCAAGGGATTTGGACAATCTTGTCTTGCATTCTGTTCACTGCCTTAGAACACAAACACAAAAAAAACAACGTAATTATTGCTGGTATGAGGCACTACTATGGTCTCAAGAAACATTTTACCAAATAAGTGAAAAATGCATATGGGGTACCCCCTTGATATGTTTTAGCTGTAATCACTGACAAAATGATTCCGCTACATTATCGTTAAATTATAAGCATATTAACACCTGTTGAATACAGACAATCTAATACCACCATGGAATCTTTCAAGGGGAGAAATCATCATTCATTTTGAATGGTAAACTTTGATCCTAAATCTGGAGAATTGACATACAGACTCTCTCATATGACTCTAATGCCTAGGCAGTCATACATACATGGATTATGACTGCACAATATTTTACAATCACGGTTATCCATGAATTATGCAAAAGAATATAATCGTAAGTTATAAATTACATTCAGTCAGTGCCTCCTTTACATACCAATTTTGACGATGATGTGAAATTGTTCAGTTGGCTCTATGTTTGCTGAATCACATATCTGGTCTTTGTTCCTAAGAGTTCCATTGCTTGACAGAAGAATTCTTTCTCCTTCTACTGAAGATACTTGGGCTAAAAAAGGGTTTTATTATCAAATGTGTGTTGATTCATAAATCTATACGAAAAGTATCTTTTCCTACACAAAGCACGTATAACATTGTTCGACTTGTTTACTTTCTAAATCATTCCTAAATCGAACAAATTTAGACTTCACTGCTATATCATCGTTTCCAACTATATCTACGACAAAATAAGGCATTTCAAACAGTGAATTAAATAAATAGGTCATCCACGCCTCTGTCCCTATTTTGAACTATACATGTCACAGGAGAACTCTGGTAGTAAAAATGGCTTTAATATGTCTCTACTGAAAAGATTTAATATATGAAATACTGACATTTCATGTACACTTGAATTCAGCAAACAATATTGTCTGCCGCTGAGGTATTTCAGGATTGAGTTCATACTGAGATGAGATCTACATAAATGGGAGATACTGACCGTATACGAAAATACTTGGTAGAAACAATTAAATGAACGTCAATAAGTTCAACCTATGTTAATAAGGACCTATGATTGACGTTTAATAAAGTCCGATCGTCATATGCTACACGATATCTTACCGTGGACTTGGTAGTAGTAATATGAATAATTCGATATTCTCGTAGGCTTCATGCATAGATAGGCATAGTAGGGGACATGACCGCTTATAGTGTCCGTCAGTCTGAAAATGGCATAGAAAATGTAATCACACACACTCATATAACTTTAATACATATGCAAAACAAATTAACTTTAAAGGTGTAATTACACCATTTTACAGTTTCGTACTGCGCATGCCAGACGCTATATGGAGTTGCGAATAAACGAACTGCTTTAGGGATTGAGTACTCATATGTTGACACTGACTCGTTTTAAGATGATCTAGTGCATCGTACTGTGCATGCGTAATTCTAGATTGTAAACTAATGTGCTTCAGAAGGATCCAAGTTCACATGTTTTGTATCAATATTGAACACTTATTTATCTTACTTCTTTTTTGTTTCTTTCAAAGATATTTATATTTACACTTAATATTTCATAAAGCAAATAGTCAATTATATGTTTCGTTTATACAATTGGAGGCAGGTAACTTTATAATATTCTTGAGAGGAACCCTGGGTCTTATAAAGGTACTTTAATCATATATCAGAATAATTGTATATGTATGTAAACCTTTATAGTTCCCTTAATCAATGTACAAGATACATCCATCACGATTGGAATGCATTCAACCAGTATTTTCCTATTAATGCGAGGATCATGCACTATGTCCATCCTATTAATTACATGATAGTTTAATCATCTTTACTCCTAATATATGTCTCTATATGTTTTCTACTCACCTAAGGAGGAAACAAAGGCAGGCAATCAATTAATAAAGAAATCAATACATCGATCGATTTTAAATTTAAATATTTATTAATGGAGTTAGTCACCACAGTTTCAGCAGATAGACAGCAATCGGTTAAACTAGCTGACCATATATTGTCAATTCGTATGCAGATGTATGCCTAGATATGCGGTTATATAGTCTACCCTGGGGTTTGTTAGAGTCAAATCATAACTCCAAGGTGATAAATCCAAGATGATTGAGTATCGAAATATTCATGTATTAACAATCTAGCAAAAATGACCCGATTGCTGACCAAAAACTAGAAATAACCTCATCTTGTACTTAGACTGGAAGGAAAATATAACTTTGATAAACCGCCTGGTTCGTAAAAACAGACCCAGCCTGGCTGTATATCATCATATAACCCAGTAATGCAATACTCTCTCTCTCTCTCTCTCTCTCTCTCTCTATATATATATATATATATATATATATATATATATTTATATATATATATATATATATATATATATATATATATACACATATATATATTTTGTTTCAAGATACATTGTTTAGTATTTATGAGTATACATACGTAAATATGGCAGGTTCTTCCTCTCATTTTTGATTCCATATATGATTATGCAATTTGAGATTCATAAACATAAATCTTCAGTAAGGAAAGTTTGAATTTATATGAAGGCAGTAAAATAAAAAATCTAGGGAAAGTTTGAAGTTAGATGACGGAGACATGTAAGCTTCAGTTATGAAATCAATGATTACATTTTATGACGCAATAGTTTCTAAAACGTCACTATTACTTATAGAGTCGACTTTGACCACTGGTATTACAAGTTTACCCCACCTCTAACAAGTGGCAGGCGTTCTCATTTGTCAAAGTGTGTCACATGAGAACCTGGTGTGGCGCCATACTGGGTCAATAGGAAAAATTCCGGGTCAGTGTGATGTGACGTCACGAGTGAAGTCATTTTGTCATAAAGCCATTCAATGTTTCCAGTCTCTTTTTCAACATACAAATGACAATCAATAATATGCGAAGAGATCGCTAAAGTCATCGATGATGTAATTTCTTCCAATGGAGTGTTAGTGACAACTTATGGAAAGATACCGAGTCCGTAGAAAACTCGATAGCGGGTCACTGACAAACTATGTAATAAAACATATATCTCTTCATTCATTCCTAAATGTACATGTTCTTCTCACGAGTAAATTATACCTGAATATCCAGTATCCACTAAGGTCAAAATAATTGCCTATAAGTTCCCAATTTGACACCGTGCGTCCGAAAACTGTAAATCCCCATCCCGACAACGCCTTATCGCCGAACGTTAAGTTTCCTTTGGTTCCATCATACCAAACAGAATTTTGAATTTCAGTGGGAAGATTTACTGTCATGGTTTCCGCAGCTGCAAACATAAGGCAAGAAAAGTTAAATAATGAGAAAGCTCAACCAAAGATATATGATTTAAATTCTCTCAGTCTAATCTACCCTCTTTCTTTTCATGTTAGAAAGTTTACCCTTTAGATACAAAATATCAAATTATGATGATATGCAATTTTATTTACAATCTTCTGGTTTTGCTTGACTATTCTTTAATCGCCTATCCAACTTAAATTTACAGTTTTAAGGATCAAAGAATGTTCTTTTCAAATAAAGACAAATATAAATCACTTAAAGAAAGTGTACTTACCACATGTCTCTGAAATTAAATTGAAACTAAAATGTATCAAATGTGTCGAGAGGCATAAAATGCAATAAAGAAAACTAGTTTATTGTACAGTATATGTTTCAGAAAGTATTATGAACGACACGAAAGTATCAAACCATCATTATAAGTTGCAAAACTTCAACTTCAAACTCATGCTGCATGTGCTAAACATGCCATGACATAGAAATGTTGATATTTCGCTCTTTCTTGCTTTACCAACAGCATGTTTACATGTGATGGCTAAAAGTGTAGCCATAAATTGTTTGTTTGTTGGAAAAAAAGATGATAACCAGCAATACATTTTCCAATAAGTGTGATATAAGAAACATAATTAGTATTTCTAGGATAAATGAAAGATTACGGTTGAATGAATTATTTTAGAAGTTCAATCCCCAAACACAAGCAAAATTCAATATTTTTTCTTCCCCTAATTATAATTCAAACCATGCATTTTGAGGAACTGGCCAATCGTTATAATTTATGATAAAATTGTACTAGTAATCACTGCTGATAATTTTTCACAGTAGAAGTTAACGGATACGATAGAAATGTCTTACGATAAGCTGCCATTGTTAGTTTTGCGCCTACGTTGGAGCCATTACTTCCTTTTGCAAAAGCGAATGGTGTTTGACCTTTGCTACAATTCCTCGGAACCACAGATGCATTTTTGCCATCGGTAGATATGGCCTGAAACATCAATACAACGCAATTTTAGTCAATGTTTTATAATTTGACAATACATAACTGAATCATACTCATTCCTTTGTTCATCATGTACATGACATCTCAAAATGATTTTTTCTTTTGAAATGTTATATTTCTTAGTATCAGAATTATATATTGTTGCGATTGCAATATTAAGAATAACTCATTAACATCTTGATTGTTTGAGTTGAAGCTAATAATTGCATTGGACATAAATGGAAATAAAGTTTAATCTATTTGACAATTCCTGCATATGCCTAGTAGAGAATTGAGTCTAGAACCAAAAAGTAAAACTGAAACGTTACTATTGACTTATCCAAAATGATCAAAAATACACAGAATACTAAGTCATTTTGTATCTCACTATCCACTTTCACCTCGTTCTGCATTTTACACCAAGAAACATTGCCAAATAAATTATGTTTGCAATATATAGATAACTAATTTGAAAGTAACATCGTATGTGTTATTTCATCGTTTGAAACGCCTTAAAATAACAGTAAGTTGTTCGAATCACTTATCTAATTTCAAAATTTAAAAAACTACAAAAAGGTCACTGACTATTCTTAAATACATTTTTAATAGTCGACATGTCATAATACGTACAAAACAGGTAAATCGAAAGGTCGCCACATCATCCACATAAGTATCATTGTTGTAAACTATTAGGTACGTATATCCGCTGCTTACAGAGGCAACACACCACACATTTCCTCCACCTAAATATAAATAAAACAAATGTTTTAATTTCATTAAAACACACGTGCCTTGCCTTAAGAAATTGCCATTATGCTCTTATTGTTACACCTGAAAAAGTAACCCTAATAATTCTGAATTACTCATTCATTTCAGAGGGAACTATGTAAAAACTTACACTAAAAATAATCAAAGTCAAAATAGCAAAAGAAGATATTCACAATCTGACTACTGAATTCTAGAATTAACGTGTTACTTTTTGTTTGCAGATCTGGAGAGATACTCGTGCTTTATATACATAAAGGGAAATAAAATGTTTCGAATCGTGCAATAATTGAATATGACAATTTTCTCCTCGGTACATCTTGCCAAATATATTCATTTTAATTATATTTTAATAGTGTGTGGCTTACAGAAATATTTGTTTAAATATGGCTTTGATCAATACAAACATGACAAAATTCAAATTGTATAATTTTTGGTCCATTATTTATCCATCTTCCTAATCTGTTTAAATTGGACAATTACGAAAAAGAATAGAAAGGAGAGATGTCATCTTTTAAAATGGTTTGGATGAGAATGATATAGTTCGCATAGCTAGCAATAATCTAATGGCAGAAGCAGATCCTAATGAGCGATTTATTTAGGTAGAGAAATATCACATGGTATACATTTCCACCCAATAAGAGACCTTCAAGAGATTTTTACTGCATGGTCTTTATTCAAATGGCAAAACTTGTTAGATGTATCGCAAATATTATATAGAATCTATTGCAATATAATTATATTCATTGACATTTTAAAGCTACACTTGTTAAAAATCATTTCGCAAATCGTCTTCGCTTTACCGCTTTTTTCAGTAATTGCAATAATATCATTTTACAAATTACAACTGTTGGTAGAGGTCTTAAAGTGGCCATGGGAACATCCGTAATGTGGAAAGTTATGACAAAATTACTAATCAATTTAAAAGCGAAATGTATTTGAGATAATTTTTGTAACAAGAGTGGAGGATTGCCATCATATTGGTCAATATCTTTAAGGCGCTTCATAAGAATTCGTTAATACCATTTATCTATATAACTGATGACGGTAATCACACCTTATTCAAAGCATCTGCATAACTTTCTCGCTTTCATTTTATTTCAACATTTTTAGATACCTTGTAAGCAAAAGGAGTCAGTCTACAAATTTTCTCAGTGTCATACCAAGCCCGTTCCCTTTACCCGGTAAATATTACCATACAATTGCACAGCGGGCGGCGACATGTTAACAACGTTTTTCAGAATTTCAAATAAATGATCACACATTTAAAGACTACCATGAATTAGCACATTAGACAGAGAGAGGCTAAATATAATTCAAAAGATACAGATGTGTGATAAAAAGCTGTCAATACGAAAGAAGTGAGTCATATCGTATGCACAGAAGTAACATTTGCAATTAGTTTCATGTAGACCAACTGAAAGGCTTTTGTTGCAAGAAAACAGAGTAAAGAATATTCGTCGATTAATACAAGACGAAAAGAGATCATTGTGCCAAGTTCGTTGGAAAATTACTCACTTGAATGAGCCATTGTTTTATTGCACGTTGTATAATTGAAGGTCATTGTCTTATTGTCACGGCACACTATCCACTGATCATTCGAACTACTACAATGTGTACTTCCATCTGATCCATAATACACATAGTCAAAATTCCCACGTATCGCGTTAGGGCAATCTTGTCTGGCTGACGACTCAAAACCTGCAATGAAAACCAAATAAGTATCGTCAATGTATCAAAATCGCTAACATGCTTAACACATAATGAAGAATGATTGTTTCCTGAGCACTGTACATTTTCAATATTTAAAGATGAAATTTTTGGTCTTGATTCACAAAGGCCATTAACAAATTTGTTAGCAATGTTGGGAGGGAAAGAGAGACAAGGCAAAGAACAATATATAAAGAGTAAGTGTTAGATAAATTTAAATTATTACGAGCATGTTAAGGACTAATGACTTCTCTTTCGATCCAAAAGAGCTGATGTTCTTTCTGTGCATGACAATATTTAAAACAATATATACAAACTCATTACGACACAAAGTCCTTACCAGATTTAATAAGTACATGGAACTCTTCGACAGGCTCAATATCTGCTAGGACACACAAAGAAGTAAAATCTGTGATTAAACCATTGCTGGACACCAAAATCCTCTCCTGGCCTGCGAGATCCGACTGACCTGTACGTAAATAAATTTAGCACACAATTCAAAACACTATACCTATATTTATTTAATTAAGAGCGAGCAAACTTTTTTATAATGAATACAGTTCCATCCCATTTTGCTCGAAAAATGTACTTTTCTTAACATTTAAAAATATCATACCTTCAAACATCTTGTTAAACGCCGACTTTAAAGTCCCATTTATAATCACCTTTATTTCTCGATAATATTACTAATTGTCTAAAACTTTTTAATATATATTTTTTCATGAATGTATAAAAATAAAGCGTGTTTTTTTTTTCTAATACCAACAAATCCATACAATTACAAAAAGCAGAAACATTAAATTCACTGATCTACCTCCTATTTCAATTAACTTACCTCAGACTAAATAACTTACCTCAAACTAAATAACTTACCTCGAACTAAATAATAGTAATAGGAATAATCAGTCAGTTTTGTCAGTTTCATGCACATGTATGCATAATATGGCACATTCCAGCTGATGGTATCGGTGAGTCTGCAAAAGAAGTCAAAGACTTCAAATTTGATTCGAGATTCATGTTGTAAATTATATATATATATATATATATATATATATATATATATATATATATATATATATATATATATATATATATACACACACAAAAGTGATAACGGTTCAAATACAAAACAGATTCCCAACGTTTGGAGCTAAACAAGCTCTTCGTAATGGGAAAAACAATTTACATCCACAAAGCAAACAATAAACACAAAAGCCAAGAGAAATTCTTGACTCGTACATGTTTCAATGACGGGAAAATAAACAAACAAAGGATAAACATTAGAAGAAAGAAAGAAGACAACATTAAAAAACGGTCTAAAACGGGTAAACTACACACATATATATATATATATATATATATATATATATATATATATATATATATATATATATATTATGCTGCCAACAGTCCAACAAAGTTGTGTAAAAAAAATTAAAATAAGTGTGTATCACGCAGAGGACCAAAGTGTTTTGACCTAATTCTAGGCTGGAAACAAAGGACTGACACCATGCGCGGGGAAAAATCAACGTCATAATCTAAATGTGCAAAAGAATATATATATACCGGTAAAGTTATGCATGGAGGTACTAAGGAAGTATGTCAAGAGCATGGTATAGCGGAATAATGTTCAAGACTTCAAATAATAATAATAATAATAATAATAATAATAATAATAATATTAATAATAATAAAAACAATAATACTAATACTAATAATAATACATTTAAAGAGTTACGGAATATCTACTATATATCTACTATATTTCTTGAGTAAATATAGCGAAACACTTCAGGAGTGAGGCGGAAATATGTATTGTCTCGAGTGGCGATACCACGGGTGACAACAGAAAATGTTTTCACTTCAGGAATGAAATATTTCCTTATATCGACTAAACAAAAACCGTAGATTTTCTTTTACTTATTTATTTTTCAGGCAAAAAACGTCCATTTGCATGACTTTTTTCTCTATTCAGAACTAATACAATAACGGCTGCATTATTACATCAAGAAAAACAAGTTCTGAAAGTTTACAACAATTTAAGGACAGCGACTTGTTGCAATTTTAGCGCGCATATATAATGCTTAAAATTGTGTATTTTGTCAAATTTATAACCGTTTTCATAGGAAAATTAAGAGTTTATTTTCATGAACACGTCTTGCAGGGATTGATACAGTGAATATTCTTGACGTGGGGGTACTGTTGAAATATCAGAGAGGGGTCGTATCTGACAGGCTTAAGGGCGTAGCATCTTTAAACAAGATTGTAATGATTGCGAGTTTACCTATAAGGATTTGTTTGTTTGTTGTTCATTTTTTTTGGGGGGGTAGGGGGGGATAAGGAACATTTTAAAATCAGTTCATCCTGATGGAGAGAGAGAGAGACAGAGACAGAGAGAGGGAGGGAGAGGGAGGGAGGGAGAGAAATAGAAGGAGCATTATTATTATTATTATTATTATTATTATTATTATTATTATTCAAACGTTTTCATATTATAAGCATTTTGAAACAAAAATTCAGTATAGCATTGAACGACGAGCAATTGTCAAGCTTATAACTTCACGTAGTTTTAGAAAACGAAGAGTTATTAAAGAAAACTGCTGTCCAAAGAATATATATATATACAGAAATTTGTAAAGCTCATTTATTTTTCATTAAATCCAATTATACACGTCTCATCTTACTTTATTCATTCCAAATTATACAAATCACTTGGCAAGTGCAGCTCTATATTCACAAGTTTAATTTCGTATGCAGTTATTGTAAGTAAAGAGCAAAACATGCATTTAGATACAATACCTGAAGATAAGGTAGCCCTGTGAATCAAATAAGGTGCTATTCAGACATTCCCAATTTCGAACAGTCTGACCAAAGACTGTGGTAGACCATCCATACATAAACGACGAGGTAAACTGCAAATCACCCTTCATGTTCTCCTGCCATACACTGTTCTTAAAATTACTGGGCAAGGTACATTTGCTCTCTTCTCCTGAAAGAAAAGGGACATGGACGAAGAAACTTTAGAGGATGTTAGCTGTATGAAGTATTACACCTTAAGAGGTAAGTAAACTTCATCCAGGTGTTCAATTTTTTTGATTATTGTATGTTATGGTTTATATGTAAACCCTGCCATAATAATTTCACAAATGCTAAACAATTTAAGTTTCATAACTCAACAAATTCAACCATGAACATATATATAAAACAAAATTATGAATAAGAGGAAAATATGGTTATTTGCGAGTCATACGTCTGAACCTCAAGTTTTTCTCTGAGGGTTATCTTGGAAAAATTATTAGAATAATCTCTAAAAATATTTTCTATGTGCTGTACCTTCAGAATGTACGAGTTCTTTGGCGTGCTTAATGGCAAAAAGGATACTTACGACATGTAGCTGAAATTTGAAAAAATAAAATTAATTGCCTGCGTAAGAAACAGATTCAAATTAATGTCACTGTGGTATGCAATTTAGAGAAAAGTGCAGATCTCAGGGAAGACATGAGTAAATAAATCTTCAAAACCCCATATGCAAATCTTGTACACGTTATTCGCATCTGGGCATTCATCGATACTTTATGTCATGCTCCAATAATAAAACTTATAGCGTGCAATTCACGACTTAGTAATTTATTGATTAATTGATTAAAATATACTATAGACCATTTAGTCATTGATTGAGTTTCATTATTTTATTACAAAATGTTGCTATTCACAATAGCTTAAAATAATCCATGAAACGCCAGTTTTCTAACTGCTTTGCATAAGCAGCAACCATTTTGTGATTTTAACGTATTCCTTCCTAATATCAAAAATAAGAATGTTATGTAGGACACGCCCTTGTTCACCGGTATTTGATTTATCACAGAAGAAATAAACAACAAACAGAAAAAAGACAGCTCGTAAGTTCTAAAATGCACATTCACCATACATAGCTTCTTTGTAGGCTAATTAAGTTTGAATCTATTCCATTTAAAAATAAAATTTAAGTAGCAAGTAAATTATATCTTCGTTCATTATGGTCACTACGTTAAGGAAAATCAGAATTGCGAGACCATTTGCAACTTTGTTTTTAAAATTTCCAAGCCTTGTAATGGATACTATTTCATCAATATAAAATCACCGAGTCTTATATATACTTTGTTGAATTGCTGCTATTAAGTCACTAGGTGTTTCATACGCATAATTTTCCATACGCTTGTCTCAACTTAGCCTGAGAATTGTATGACTATACCTTCACAAAACGTTGCAAGAAAAAAAATAGAGAAACACACTAGTATGGGAAACAAAACATGCAGTAAAAAAAGACAAACGCTAAAGTCATATCGATCAGTGATAATAACATATGATGCTACACGAATTAGTATAAGTTTACCTCTTGCGTTCATAGTAACTTTATACCCAGTATTTGTTCCTTGATGAGAAACTGCAAATGTGTCCGGCGTCTGGTTTTGTGTGCAATTTCGTGGAACATGTGATGCACTTGTACCATTCGAAGAAACCGTCTGAAATATAAAAGTGTATTATTGAACTAAGAAATCACCTTAATTTACAAGAACATAGCATTTTGTATTATTTTCGTGTCCACACATCAAATAGTTTGAAGACATTCTATCTTTTACAGAGGATATATATATGTATATATATATATATATATATATATATATATATATATATATATATATATATATATATTCTAATGCAAAAGTAAAGAGGAATAAAGCCACTGAATTACGGAAACAGTGTTGTGTTCAAACATTTATTTATGTTTCTTTCTCTTTTTTTCCAATCAAATGAAAAACAAAATAATAATTCTTTCGACTTACGACCGTCCGTTCTGTATACAAACTGTCACGGTAATTGGTAAGTACTTGTTTCTGGAAGAGTAACTTAGTACGATGTAAAGAACCGCTTCAATGAATTCAGAGAATACAGACTAATCAAGAAGTGATGTGTACTAAATGTCAGTTTAGATTATCATACTGTGATGCTGACAGCTTGCATATGACAACCCGCACAAAGAAGGAAGATATTCAAAAACTGAAAATTTGAAACTGCAAGAAAATATTTCATAAAAGGTTACATTTACATGTCTTTATTAATGGCTGCTGAATGCAGAGATATTTTAATTCTTAATAGTGTTATGTGGAATGTTACAGTTTTAGTATGACATATTACCAAAGCCTTCTGTTTATAAAGAAATAAGCAAAAGATTGAAAATGAAATAATTACCAGGCAAGAAAATCTGTGTGTAGTATTCTGATCTACGACTGAGTCGTTGTTGTAAACCATCACATATGTGTACGTTCCTGACACTGCGGCAACACACCAAACAATACCGCGATCTGGACAATTAAACATATGCATTGCACATATAATGACAAATTAAAAAATGAATCATTTTTGAATAAATATACCATAGCTTTGTAAATGGCCTGCTTCAAAATCTCATTTTCCTTTGATGAAATTTTGGAAACAACAAAAATTATGTATCTTGGTACAACAGTACTGATATATCTTAATACAACGGTAATGATCTGTGTTGATACAACAGTAATAATGTGTCTTGATACAAAGTAATGATGTATGTTGATATAACAGTATTTTTGTATATTGATACAACAGTATTTTTGTATATTGATACAACAGTATTGATGTATGTTGATACAACAGTATTTTTGTTTGTTGATACAACAGTATTTTTGTATATTGATACAACAGTATTTTGTTATATTGATACAACAGTATTGATGTATGTTGAAACAACAGTATTTTTGTATATTGATACAACAGTATTTTTGTATATTGATACAACAGTATTGATGTATGTTGATACAACAGTATTTTTGTATATTGATACAACAGTATTGATGTATGTTGATAAAACAGTATTTATGTATGTTGATACAACAGTATTTTTGTATGTTGATACAACAGTATTTTTGTATGTCGATACAACAGTATTTTTGTATGTTGATACAACAGTATTGATGTATGTTGATACAGCAGTATTGATGTATGTTGATACAACAGTATTTTTGTATATTGATACAACAGTATTTTTGCATGTTGATACAACAGTATTTTTGTATATTGATACAACAGTATTTTTGTATGTTGATACAACAGTATTTTTGTATGTTGATACAACAGTATTGATGTATGTTGATACAAAAGTATTGATGTATGTTGATACAACAGTAATAATGTGTCTTGATACAAAGCAATGGTGTATGTTGATACAACAGTATTTTTGTAGGTTGATACAACAGTATTTTTGTATGTTGATACAACAGTATTTTGTAGGTTGATACAACAGTATTTTTGTATGTTGATACAACAGTATTGATGTATGTTGATACAACAATATTTTTGTATGTTGAAACAACAGTATTTTTGTATATTGATACAACAGTATTTTTGTATATTGATACAACAGTATTTTTGTATGTTGATACAACAGTATTTTTGTATATTGATGCAACAGTATTTTTATATGTTGATACAACAGTATTGATGTATGTTGATACAACAGTATTTTTGTATGTTGATACAGCAGTATTGATGTATGTTGATACAACAGCAATTTGGCTCCTCTGGAGAACTTACTTTGCTGACAGACTTTCAAATTCAGTTATCAAGAGGATAATACAAAAAGCTTAAACGTCATGATAATTAACATTTTATATTGTAGAGACTGAAGAAATATTTATACTTGTAGTATATAGTAGAGCAAACAACTTTAGATCGCGATTCAAACTAAAATAAAGCCAACAGTTTGATCATCTGGCTTGTTTCGGTCAACAAAAGAGAATTATGTGCAGATACAAACGTTGAGTGTATTTTTGCCGTATTGGCAAGGGAAATTCATCTACACTGGCATGATAATAAGAGGATTTAAGTGGTTTCCGTGGTACCGGAAACTTGCATCCATAATATTGTATTTACACCTTGCTGTCACCCATGAGTTCCTCTAAGGAATAAATGAAATGTATCATTGAGCCAAATTTTTGAATAATTTTTCTTGAAATTTGATCTGTACTTTCTGCCTCAAATAATGTATTACATGATCATTTATAAAATCAAAGTATCTTAGTTTCAATGTTAATTTTTTTCGTTCACAAAAAATATGTTTCTACCTGAGTAGGCCATCCTCTGACTGCAGGAAGTGTAATTAAAGTACATGGTCTGGTTATCGATGCATACATTCCAGCTGTCTCCGGCAGCAGTGCATGCAATTGTCCCATCTGAGCCATTGTAGACGTAGTCAAAATTCCTACGAATAGGATTCGGACAGTCCTGCTTGGTAACATTCTCGAAGCCTGGTAATATAAAAACAAGTGTTCCACGGAACGCTGTGTCTCACCTGCACCTTGTGATATGACGCACTCACTATCTTACTTTTGTAAATATTTAATCGCCAATATTAAAATGGAATCTTAATATCAATGCCGGCGGAAAACTAATACTATATTTTTCATGACTACGCAGGCGAGATAAAAGCTTAGTGTTATCTATAGAACCTGAAGAGTAGATCCATCTGATCTACTTTCTAGGTTATGAGTAGTACTGTAGATCCATCTGACCTACTTTTTAGGTTATGAGTAGTACTGAAGATCCATCTGATCTACTTTCTAGGTTATGAGTAGTACTGTAGATCCATCTGAACTGCTTCCTAGGCTATGAGTAGTACTGTAGATCCATCTGATCTACTTTCTAGGTTATGAGTAGTACTGTAGATCCATCTGATCTACTTTCTAGGTTATGAGTAGTACTGTAGATCCATCTGATCTACTTTCTAGGTTATGAGTTGTACTGTAGATCCATCTGATCTACTTTCTAGGTTATAAGTAGTACTGTAGATCCATCTGAACTACTTTCTAGGTTATAAGTAGTACTGTAGATCCATTGATCTACTTTCTAGGTTATGAGTAGTACTGTAGATCCATCTGAACTACTTTCTAGGTTATGAGTAGTACTGCAAATCCATCTGAACTACTTCCTAGGTTATGAGTAGTACTGTAGATCCATCTGAACTACTTTCTAGGTTATTAGTAGTACTGTTCAACATGAATGTACTTTTCGAGATTTAATAAAGTACAGCGGAGTAAGACAAATGGACCCTATTGCAAAAATTGAACGTTGTTATCGGAACGTGAAAAGTTGTTAGGTTTGATGACTGTACATGTCATGATTTTATTAAATGCAAAATCAATAACAGTTTTAAAAACTTCATTGCAAAACTTCAGCACATTAGTTTCAAGCATATTACTTGCTTCTCCCCTTAAATCTGTCTTAGGTAGAAGTCCAGCATATCCTGTGATAACACCTTGGTATGCGGTAGTACTGAAACTAAATTTTTACTCCAAAACAGCAATAGCTGTAGAGGTTATATGACCTGGAAAAAACTTAGCACAAAATCTGAACATTGTTTACGATGACGTTGTTGCCGAAGGAAAAGTTATACCCATGTCTCATACTGTTCTAACGCAGGAGAGAAAATGAATTTGACGTATACAATTGTAATTCATTTTCAGAGTTTGTTTAAAGATAAATGCATATGTGTTCACACGAACATGCACTTACTTCATATTATTCATATCATTTATTAAGTAATCTATAAACCTTGAACATAAACATCACGTTATTTGAATAACATGGGGACATTACGAATTCTTCGTGCGTACTAAATTGTCTCGATATTACAAATAACCTCATATTACCTGATCTGATTAACATATGGAATTGCTCCAATGGTTCAACATTTCTTGTATCACAAAGAAGGCTGAAATTTGAGACACTGGAGTCCGTGCTTAGATAAACTCTCTCCTGTCCAGCGTTGTATACTTGCGCTATAAAATCAAATGGAGAACAGTGTTTGTGTCTTTATTCACATACTTTCAACAATTAAGAGTAGAAGCAATTAGGCTAAATCATTTTCGTTAGCGACATAAATCTTGAACATTTGGGGACACGCGAACATAAAAGAAAATGTGTGTACTATATGACATATTTCTGTAAACTTTAAAAAGAAACTGTCACAGAATTATATTTTGATGATTGACTTTGGGTATTTCGACTAGCATTTTTCCGATATAATATGTTTCCTACAAGCCTTTCAATATACTGCTTATATAAGGTTAGCATGACTCGATTAACAATGTAGCAAGGGTAATTTGTATTCTAGCTTCCATACCTTGTAAGAGGTAATAGTAATAGGAATAGTCGGTCACTCTGGTTAGTCTCATACATAAGTACGCATAATACAGCAAGTTGCTGCTTATCGTTTCTGTTGATCTGAGGATAAAAAAAGTGCAAAAATATCAACTTACTCATCCAAATTTTATCTTTTAAAATTCACAAAGACAAATTTCAATATAAAGACATGATGAAAAGAAAACATAGATAGTAGATTATATGCACGAAAGCTATCGCATCCAATGAGGTGTTCTTGATGTATATGGTCTGCATTCTAGCAGGCAAAGAAAGATAACAAATACATTTGATGTTATCATCTAATCAATGATAAGCCACTATGCTCTTATTCAAAGATTGTAAATTTCAGCATTTGACCATATTAATGGATCAAAATAATGTGTTTTTTTTAAATTCCAGGTCATCAGAGTTTTTATTATATTGAGTAATATTTTATCGCATGTAACAAACTTATACACCTATCGACAACAACAACTTTGCGATGATCTTTCTGAGATGTTCTTTTCTAAACATATTTCACTCTAGAATGTAAAGTAAGATCTACCTGAAGACTAAGTAGCCGTAAGTTGCAAAGTAGCTGCTGTCATAGCATTCCCAGTTGCTAATACTTCGGCCGAACGCAGCCATGTACCATCCAGACATGGAACTATTGGTGAAGGTGAGATCCCCTTTGGTGCTATCGTGCCAAACAGTGTTCTTGAAACTATCCGGGAAACTACAAACGCTTGTCTCCCCTACAACAAGTATTTTGATAATGCATGCATGAAGAGGAAAGTGAACAAATTTAACTCTGTGAGAGTCATAATATATATTGGGGCTATGTCACATTAATAAATAGTTATATGACAGTTCCTTTTGCCTTCTGAAAGAAAAAGGTGAATAAGCCTCATGTATTGCAAATACCATGCATTAGTTAGTGTCGCATATTGATGTATTTTACAATGTCTAAATAATATACACGAACAAAATTGCTTTGAGGTCTTTTCATCCGTTTTACACTCATATTCCAGTCATGCAACACTGGATATCTTTCTAACTAATTTTCCTATATAGCCATTGGCTGAGTTGTTCCAAAATATATCATGGTATCAACTGTAAGAAATACATTTTAACAAAAGCCAAATATTACACGTTGTAATTAAGTACCAAGCACCTAATTGACTAACATTAATTTATCAGTTGTATATTTTAAAACTCAGATCTTTACTCACGGCAGGAGGCTGAAAGAAGAAAAAGAAATAGTATCTTTAGTAGTAATATTAAAATAAACTCTTCGAGTTATACTATGGCAATGTATAATAATGTTTATTATGTATCGTTCATCCTCCTAACCTAGATTCATCCTTGAATCGTGCGCCATGTTTCTCGCGAGCTAACGCGCTTGTTTCGAGATAATGACGTCATAAACAGTATTTAATAAGTAAAATCAGTCAAAATAAGATTTAAACAGGTACTTTCATGTAATTTTAAAAAGTCAGAATGAAAATCTATATTTTTACTAATGCCTTATTTGTGTCAGACATTTTGGCCTTGAATTGTGTATTATATGCTAAAAATAGGTCCGCTGATCACATGTTGGCTTTATTTACATTTGAACAGGAAAACCCACTTTGTGAACTTATACAACGGCAAAGCCAATGTAAATATTTGGTTTTAATCATGTAGGGTTCTTATACAACGTAAGAAAAATTTACACTCGAAATGTATATTCACTATGGACTTTTTCGTTTCAGTATTATTTAATTCGAAAGAGAAATATATGTTTTATTGTTACATCCTGGAATACACTTTAACAAATGAACCATATGTTTCTGTTGTATTACTTATTCATGTTATATTGAATTGAATATGTCTTTGAAAGAAATAAAATATGATAAAGAACAAGGAAGCAGTAATGTAAGTGCACAAACTGCATATCGAATTAACTGAGAAAAAAAAATCATTTTTAATTTTTTTTTTCTTTCAAAAACACGGAGACGCAATAAATTAATAATATCTATACATTGGCCTAACTGGCACATTCCGGTCATATGCCACGTGACGTTTTAGTCAGTAGCACGAACCATGGATGTCCTTACGGAAATAATTAAACTTACACACGCAGTGGCGTACGAAGAGTAAATGGCGCCCGGGGCGACGATGATGGCCCAAAGGGCCAGAATACGAGGCCCGAATTTTTATCAGCTGTTTTGGCGCCCCAAGACGGTAATTCTGAACTAATGTACATGAATGCCAAATTTATTTTCAAGATGATTAAATGAAGTAGTTATAGTTGAACCCTTTCTATGGTTATTTGAATAGATTCTCACAATATTATAACGAACGCGTTAAAATTCACGCTAAGGGCACGAAATATGTCAGATCGAGGATATTATATCAGACGAGTTGGAGGAAACTTCAATCTTCACGCATATTGTTGAAACACATTGAAAAATTAATGATGCATAGCAAGAATATATATATATATATATATATATATATATATGTATTATATATATATATATAGAGAGAGAGAGAGAGAGAGAGAGAGAGAGGGAGGGAGAGAGAAGTATTAATCTCGTACAATGATACATTGGGAACAATAAAATAATCACCTGATGATGTAGACATGATAGAAAAGGACAATCTACCAATAAATGAAGAAAAAAACATTTCTTGCACTCAATCTTAAATTCAACCCAAATTTCTACTTTATTTTCAATGATATGACTTTAACCAATCAGTTGTCTTGATAAATAATATTACTTTAGCCAATCAGTTGTCTTGATTAATGATATGATGTTAGCCAATCAGATGTCAGACATTTATTTTGAGTCTATGTTTGACGCGAGTTTGTTTTTTTTTTTGTTGGGGGGGGGGGTGTAATTAGAGGACCTGGTCCAACATGGCAGGAGGCTAATGTTGATACCATTTCATCCGTTTATTGAACTGAATCGAAGGGAAGAAAATAAAGTTAATTAAATCAACGAGTGCATCTAATATACACAAGTGTAAGTAACAGTGACATACCATACGCTGACAGGTGAAGTTTTGCTCCTGTATCTGACTGATTATGACTTTTTGGAAATTCGAATGGGGTCTGATTTTCTGTGCAGTTGTTTGGAACCATTGATGCATTTTTTCCATCGCTTGAAATGGCCTGAAAAGAAAACAAGAGATTAGTGGTATCGTGTGTGAGCTTTAGACAAGTGACAAGTGTTGTTCTTTTTAGATTCCATTATTCACAGTTTTACATAATCATGTATCCCACACAGTCAGTTATTACTGTATTTCGCATCCATAGCAACAGTTTTAAAACAAAATTGTTTTGAAATCAATGGAAATTATGATAGACGGACGCATTGAAATTCATATCTTACAGACAGACTCTTATTTACGCTTGTTTCTGACGCTGATAAACAGGAAAATGTATGATTTACAAGCAGTTGGTAGTATTATAGTTTTCAATTTATAACTGTGGATACTTTTGATTTCCACTAGTTAGAGTTTTGGTAGGAGTTTCTAACTATAGTTGTAACAAGGAGCATATGGTAGAAAATATGTCGCCATTTTCCTATAATCAAAACGAAAATAGGCAAATGCTGATATGGATTGACAATACATTTGCATGGAAAGAAAATCAACTACTGAGATATGTTATCGGCAGCCCATCTAGAAAATTAAGTAATTCCTGTTGGAAAGGATAATTTTCTTTCGTGGTTAGATCATAGAAATATTAAGATAAAGTAAATTAAAAGTATGTACAAATAGAAAAGATATTTGAAAAAAAGTACTTACAAAACATGAGAATCTTCTTGTTTCCACTCCATTCACAGTTGAGTCATTGTTATACACCACCACGTATGTGTATTTCCCAGAGACTGATGCAACACACCAGGGTTTACCATTACCTATTACGAAACAAAGTAACATGAAATAAAAGTAGTCCTGATACAATATATTTTATATTAAGGAACTTCCTTTTTATACAAATTACAAAATATGTTGACAATGTCATTCCAATTATGTGCAACAGATACGATTAAGTAGGTCGACAGTCATCTTTGCTAGCCAAGAGGCATCGATCCAGTTCATTTCTCATCGACCCATTGTATATGTTGTTAGCCGAAACAGTGTTTTGAACAAGTGCCCTCTTGCGGATGAAACAAATACTGCCCGTAGCAAGCAAAATCAATCGATCAATAAGAAAACTCGTTACATGAACTGTTATGAATTCAGTTTGTCGACTTCCATTATGTCCACATGCATTGACTAGAAATAAAAGCTTGTGTGTGAAAGGTTAAACTGGAGAAACTTGCTTGTGACATGTGTCATTCTCTACGGAGCCCGCTATCGTTATTTCTAAAAATCTTCCATGGTAAATGTAATGAGAAATCTAATTGGCTCAGTTTCTTACGGTTGCATCTAATCAGATAGTGGAGAGATAGATAGTCTTTCGACTATATATGCCAAAAGTCAGTGTGCAACAAAGTGGATCGTCGACTCTTCGTTGAAGAAAATAATCGTCAGTAATCAAGGTATGGTAATATAATACTGTATCGAAGCATCATAAAGTAGCTTTCTAAGGAAAAAGTACATATTCTGACATGCGTATACATGTATTTGTATGTATTTTTTCTTAGCCTTTATATCTTTCCCCGTTGCATACCCGAGAATAACATTATTTGGCCCCTAGGTTCATACATGTATAGTTTAGCAGGAAGAAATCGCTTTTCTATCAACGAGCATCTTGAAGGGTTAATTACCGGAGTTTATGACGGACCTTAGGCTGCACCAATATTTACCTCATATCATTCATGCCTGGTCTGGTGTCACTCTCTAATTCCACAAAACTTCCGACCAAATTCAAAAAAATCTTTACAGTGCCCAGTCATATATCCTTACGTATGCATATCATCATATACACATATTACTGTCTCATATATTTATGGTGTCGCCTTTTTTTGATAAAAGCGCGAGGCATAGCAAGATTGTTGTCGTCCATCATCGTCGGCTGCGGCGGTGTCAACCCAATGATAGAGTTTCTGTGCAAGCCCAGACAACGCGTTTTGGGTAACCCTTGATGAAGTATTTGTAGAAATAAATGTAATTGCTAAAGGATGGAAATTAAAGGTAACCTTGTATGTTATTTACAAGATACACTTACTTGAGTAGGCCATAGTCTGGTTGCATCTAGTGTAGTTGAAAAGCATGGTTTTGTTGTCTGTGCAAACCTCCAGTTTCCCGTTGACAGTGTTGCAGGCAACACTACCGCCAGCGCCATAGTACACGTAGTCAAAGTTGCCACGTATAGCGTTAGGACAATTTTGCTTCGCTGTTGACTCGTAGCCTTAAAAACAAAAAATGAAATATAATTGAAATCCCATTAGCATTATTTTGTCTGCAAAAACGTAAAAATTAGATTCAATATATAACGGTCCGAAATAAGACAGTCATTTGAAATGTTTTGCATGGATATTATATTTCTGACAATGATGTAACTATAACATGTTTACAAAAAACGGCTACCGGTAAGTGATGTATACGTGTATGCTATAAACATGTTGTACATATAAATATAAAGTTTTTAGTTCACATCCAAACTTATTTGTTCAGGGTACTTAATCCGTTTAGCAACGTGACGAGTAAGTCCACATTCACTATTTGTATACCATTGTATATTCAATGTACATCAAATTTCACGTGATCGTTTTATTTCACTTAGATATGACAGTCATAGTAACCTTTTCTAGATTATGACTGATATGAAATTAATATTTTGCTTTAGTATGAACTGGTTGTTGATAGTACATCCGATAAACTAAAAGTCGGTGTTACCTGATTTGAGCAGAACGTGGAATTGCTCGATTGGTTCAGTATTACTGGTGTCACAAATCTGATTCGTGTCAGGAACTGAACTGTTTATTGTGAGCAGAAGTCTTTCTTGCCCAGCGGAAAATTCCTGACCTGAAAACACATGCCGTTTGTTTAAATATTGTTATTCAGTTAAAAATCACTTTGATAGAAAAATTGTGCCACATGATGAGATATTGAAGATTCGATACCATTGAAAATTTTATACCATTGCAAGAATCAGTCTTCAGATGATACTACTACTACTACTACAATTATTTAATCATTTAATTAATTATGACATAGATAATGAACTTTGTATGAGAAAACCATTGTTACCAGCAACGTGTCTTACAGATATCACGGTAGCGGTTAACAATGGAGAAAGAAGAATGCAGATTTACACCAGGACCGAGAAAACAAGTGATGTGAATCGTGCGTGAGTTGGACTCGGGACACCGTTTATGAATTAAGCGTCTCTAGACGACCGTCGCAACCATTGTAGAGTTTAGTGCTATCTAAATACAAACTAACACAATTTTCACTGTCTTATGAAGACGGTAATCTTGCTCTAATCAAATAGAACCACTCAATTCTCGAGACTCTATGTTCTACTTACTATATGGAACCCTATCTCCTTACAAGCCAAGATTTGACTATTTTATGCAGCTTGTGATCCGAACCGAACAATATATCAAACCGCATCTTGATGGTAAAGATCGGATACGTAAATGAGCCAACAGTATGCCTTGGTTTGATGATTTAATTCATTAATACGGCTTGTAGACATCTAGAGGGCAAACATACGTCCCTACCTTGACACTACAAATACCCTAAATTCCTAATAGATCTCTTGGCCGTTGTCAAACTCGCTTTGAGCTAATGCTACCGATAAAATATCCCCCATTTAAAGAAAGCCAGAGATTGTTTACTAAAACGGTGGCCTCACACCTATGACATCCAGTCTATATCACAATCATAAACGTCCTTTAATTATATGCAAGGGAATTCACTTTTGCCGATGTCCCTAACTCCTACTACGCAATATTGGTCTACAGAGAGCGCGATCTGGCTACCTAAAAAAGTTACGACTTTCCACTGTACACATTAGTGCGACGCTGAACAGGCAAACGCACAGATGAACTCTGCTAAAACCCAGGGAGCAGTATTACTCACCATGAAGGACTACTCGGACTTCTCCACTAGGAAGTATCGCTTTTCTTTTAACAATAGCAATTGCAATATGCCAAGTATCAGTGATGCGATTCAACACAAATTTGACTCATAAATATACATGTTTGCAAAGCTTCCATGGGTTCAAATTCAAAGCATCAATGTGCATCAGAAACAAAAAACAACATTTATGGTTAGGCTGGCTTAAGCCCAATTCCCTGTTAGATTTAGTTAATGTGTGTTGGGTAATGCGAATAAAGTATCTTGTCTAAGAACACAACACGGCAACCGATGCGAGTTGATCTAGAAAGCGAATCCGGTACTCCTACGTAGGAGTCCAGTATGCTAACCGTTTCGCTGCTTGTAGACACGAAGTTGCACGCTCCACAGGTTCATCAAAACATGAGATTATATCTTATATTTTTGCATGGTTTGTACACTACTTCAGGATGTTTGAAAGAATATATATATATATATATATATATATATATATATATATATATATATATATATATAACTTAAAAATTGACACGGAAATACAAATACTTAAGACCCTCAAGCTTTACACCATTTTGACAGGTAGCCATATTAATCAAACTGTGGACATTCTGATGAAAAATAGCAGGCAGATTTTTTTTAAACTTACCATGCGCTTGGTAATAGTACACTGAATAATCCGACTGATGCGTCATACGCAAGCAGAGATAGGCATAGACAGGTACTTTCCCACTAATGGTATCGGTCAACCTGAAGATGCAAAGAATGATATATGCTTAGGAATTTAAAAACTTTTGATAAGAAAATATTTATTTTATTATTACTATTTTTTTTTTTTTTTTACTTATTTATGGAAGTAACGTACTTTTGTTCCTGTATTCAAAAACAGGAGCTATTACAAGTAACACGACTAAAAGTATTTTCGTTTCATAAATTAGGATACCCTCTGAAGGTAATTTGCTTTCAGTTCTTCATATGCTATCCAAAGTATTACGCCTAAAATTTAGGCTTATCTTTTAACAAATTTATTCTGCACTTTTTTAAGAAATTACCAGGAAGATGTTAAAAATAATTAGATTTTTCTAAAAACTTTAAAATTTAATCCTTTTTATACGATAATTAACAATGGCTTTCGATCGCCAATCACATGAATAAAACAAGAGGCCAAAGTGAGCTGATATCTTTCACCTGTCTAACTTTTTTCTAACAGCCTAATGTAGGAGCAGTTGTCCAAAACATGTTTGGGTCAGTCCGATACTTTCTGTGGAAAATTCTTAAAATCCAATGCTGTTGATGATATACTCTATGAAAATTTGACAACAATTTTTTAAGTATTGTATCAACATCCATATTTGATGGCTCATCAGCATCATCTGTCTAATATTGAAAAGCCTTTATGCCAAGATGCTCTCCGTCAAATCTGTAAAACTATGTTGAGTGTCTTTTTTTAGAAGAAGTTGATAAAACAGTCTTTCTATTCCTAGTACTGGTAGCCATATTTGATAGTCAATCGTTATTACTTGCATACATTTTAAAGCGCTTTGTACCATGGTGCATTATGCGGAATTCGGTTACATTTCAAAGAATATATTTTTTCAGAACTTGTTTAAAAGTTATCTTCTTTTAGTAACGATGGCAATATTTGATGGCGAATCGGTACCATTTATAAAAAAGTCGAAAGCCTTCATATCAGAATGTTTTCAGTCAAATTTTGTTCAGAGGATTTTTGAAAGGATGTCTTTTAAATTCTTTATTCTCACTCTATATTAGGAACAACAGCCACATGTGGTGGTGGGCTATCATCGTTTGTACCGGTTTTGAAAGTCTTGAAACCAAGATGCAGTCTGTCAAATTTGGTCAAATTCTGTTAAGCGGTTTTTGAGAAGTTGTTAAACTGTTTATAAATTTATTTGACGGCAGATCGCTATCATTTGTAAAAAAAAATGAAAAGTCTTCATGCCGGGATACTTTGAAGAACATTTTTGTCAAATTCTATTTTGAGTTTATGAGAAGAAATAAGTCATTTAATTTTTTTTTTCTTTCTCAATAACGGTGGTCAGACCTTATATAAGTTTTAGAGACTTTTATGCCAGAATATTTTGTTCCGATTTGGTTTAATTCTGTAGATTTATTTTATAAAGAAGTCCTTTTAAGGTCTATGGCATTTTGTAATAACGACGGCCATATTTGCTGGCGGATTGGAATCATCTGTACGAATTTAAACAACCCTAATACTATGATGCCTTGAATCAATTTTGGTTTAATTCCGTTCTTCAGTTCGTGAGAAGTTTAAAGGTAATCTAATTTTTGTAACGAGGGCCATATTTGATGGCGGATCGATATCACATGTTAAAATTCATGCCAGAATGACTTATGCCAAGTTTGGTTGAAACTGATTGAGTGTCTTTTGATAAGAATTTGAAAATAGCAACTGTTGACACACAATGCCCGACAGAAGTAGGATCATACCATAAGCTCAATGAGTCTTATATCCAGGTGAGCTAAAACTAAAAAATGAAAGAAATTGATTATAGTGAACACTTACTTTAAAATCAAATATTTCTGAGATCCAATCACTCTCTCTGCAAAGCATCTCCAGTTGCTAACACTGCGTCCTTCAGTCACGAACGACCACCCAGACATAGTGTTGTTGGAAAAATTCAAGTCCCCTTTTGTACTATCTCTCCAAGCAGAATTCTGGAATTTACTGGCAAACTCGCACGCATCTGTACGTTCTTTAGAAACTATAATTAATAATAATAATAATAATAATAATAATAATATATTCATCATTTTTATCGAGATTATTGTCATCATCATCATCGTAAGGTGGTGACAATTATGTTTATAGATAATATTAGTCCTACAAGAATGTATGTGAAAGTTAATACCAGTTGTAAAAATATATTTCAGCTGCCAATCTATTATCTCCTCACGGCTGTTTAAGAATAAAGATAGATTTCAATTAAATTCAAATTAGGAGTTAAGCAAGGTGCAATATACTTCCATGACATAGCTCCTGTTGAATACGAGTTTCCCTGTTTCATTTAACCCAAATTTAACTAGTACGTATCTATAAAATATTAAAACACAAAATACTTACAGCAGGAATCTGGAAAGAATAAAACAAATGGTAAATAGCTAAATAGAAGAAACACAAGATAAGACATAAAATTATAAATAGCTCAAGGAGTACAACACATATTTGTAATATTTGACAAGATGAACGTACTGCTTGGATACATATTTCTTTAACTTTAAAGTCACATTTGTAGTATGTGAACGAGCAGCGTAGGAATCAAGAAAAGGTATATGTTACAGTGATCTTAGTTCAATATTCTTTCCATGAAAATCTTGTTTTGCATAATTGATGACTGAAACAGTTTAAGCCCCTAACCTTCAAGTAAGATTATATATGCCCTCTATTTTTGTGAAAAGCTTTTTTATCGAGGACTTCCATATTCCTCCTGCCTAAACGGTATGTGCAGCTCCATATAGGTTGGGATAGATACATACCATATGCAGTCATGTACAGTTTAGCGCCTGTAGGTGAACCACCTGCACTCCTTGGAAAGTCATACGGTGTTTGATTTGCTGTACAATTCCGAGGAACCATGCTCGCATTCTTACCGTCGGATGAAATAGCCTTCAATGAATAAAAGAAATAGGAAAGTAGATAAATTTCAATTGTCTGGTGATTATTCGAATTATCTCTTTTATCCAAAGTTTTATCAATCTAAAATAATTATTATAGCAGTATACAAGAAAGCCTTGACCGATATATATATATATATATATATATATATATATATATATATATATATATATATATATATATATATATACGATGAATACATTTCGACGATATATGCAATTAGGTTTGTACTTTTTGTTAATTTCGATCTTAAAAAAGTTCATATAAAATAACGGTTAATACTACCAGTATTTCTTTTTCTTTAAATGATAATTTCCTATGTATGAAGAGAACCCATTTGTACTTACAAAACATGTAAATCGGAAGGTATTTGTGTCATCCACCGTGCTATCATTGTTATAAACTACTACATAGGTGTAGGTACTAGAAATTGATCCAACACACCACACTGTTCCACCAGCTGAAAAATAGGGAAAAGAAGCTGGGTTTTTTATTTTTATCGAGGATCTGATGCCAAACCTCGACAAGAATTTAAATACTATTATTTCTGAAAGCTAATAATTGCTTTAATTTTAAATATCTAAGAATCTTTTGGTAAGTTTATGTTCATACATATAATTTTGTCCAAATATAGTTTGTGCAACAATGGCTTAGAATTGCTTTAAAAAGTTATATTTGTTTTGTTTTCTTTTATTTCTGGCTATGAACGCTAAGATTTACGTGAATAGATTTAGGGTAGGTGTCAAAGAGAATAAATTAGTATATGGCATAATGCCTGGATTAGGACCGAAGGACTGGGCATAGAATAATGAACTAAAATGTGTAAACAGCAAGTAATCTACCAGCTATTAGATAAAAAAAATCAGAATTATACTTGATTTCAACACTGACCGGAGTATGCCATTCGCTGAGAGCACGTGGTGTAATTGAAAGTCATAGTCCGGTTGTCCTTGCACACCTCCCACTTGTCCGTCGAGTTCTGACAGGCGACGCTGCCATTAGAACTGTAGTAGACGTAGTCAAAATTTCCAAGCACAGCATCAGGACATTCCTGTTTGGAGGATGCCTCATAACCTTAAACATAGGTAATATTTAAATGAATGATTTATGATGTAATTTCCTTGCTTCAAAATCCACAAATCGTGTGACCATTTTCATATAGTGTATGTTTGTACAGTATATGTATCCGTTTATTCGTTGCCGAATTCGTTTCACATATCCAGGATATTTGAGGAGGGGGTTGTTTGTTTGTTTTTTGCTTTTTTTGGGGGGGGGGGGGGGGGTTTTTTTAATACATTTTTAACCCAGCTGCAGAGACATCGTAAGTGGAAAGTTACGGAAAAATATCTGTGCAAATTGTAGCCAGATTGCCAAAATATTGTGATGAGAAGACTGAGACGCAAACATATTTGTTATGAATTACAAGTCCCGCTATTTGTTGTCAACGCCATGATTGAGGTCCAGAGTAATGCGTTAAATTTTACTTTTAACCGTGCCACTATATCTTAATGTCAATAGGTTGAATTGATTTAGAATTTTTAAGTGAACTTTGAAGATATATATATATATATATATATATATATATATATATATATATATATATATATATATATATATATATAGAAGTGAAGGACATGTAAACAGTTTTCAAATTTTATCCTCAGTCTGAAAGTTCGGTTACGATGCCAGCTGGAGCATAACAAAGAAAACAACGGGATACAGTTTTCAGATACTTTTCATCATTCATGTAATATCATTTTTGTATATTGATTTTTAAATAGCAATTATATTTGTTAGAAAAACTGCTATTGATTCATGTATATGTTGTTTTTCAAATAATTTTCTAAAAGAAAGAACAATAATGACGTTGTAAGAACATCCCATCTATTTAAATGATTTTGGATTTGAAACATATTAATCGTACCTGATTTTAAAAGAATATGGAACTGTTCCTTTGGTTCAATGTTTCCCCAATCACAAATTGTGTCAGCATCCAGTAGGTTGGAGTATGCCGATATCAGTACTCTTTCTTGTGCAGCTGATGGCTCTTGTCCTGAAACATGACAAGATTTAAGCCAAAAATGAAATCAGAAAGCACTTTTGCAAATTTACATTTCTAAAAAAATGAACTGTTTCATTAACCTGAATACAGTGGTATTTTTGTCCATTTTCATTATGTATATAACCTTTCAGACGAAATTAATTAGAATTATCTCCCTTTATTCTTCTATTACGTATGAATATTACTATTTTTAAACCAAGGGTCTCATTACGTATACATTTGACTAAAAGGAACATGTGTTTTAACATCATATGTATGCGGGGTTTTTTCATCGCTGTTCTTATTTGTCCAACGTCTAATTCATATGGTCTAAATGTTAGAAGACATTACTAGTGTTATGTATTCACGATTTAAGTTTTACCCGTTTAAAATAATATGATATTAAGACTATTGTACATACCATGAACAAGATAGTAGTAATAAGAGTTTGCTGTCAATTTTGTAAGTTTCATGCACATATATGCATAGTACGGTACTTTTGCGCTGATCGTATCCTGCAACCTGATAGAGAAAAAATATGGAAAATATCAGTTTATTCGAATGCAAAAAAATCTCGAGAACAAAGTACTATATTGGAAGAGACTTTTTCATTCTGAATTGCACACGTAATTAGGTTTTTATGCTTTTCTTTTGGAATATACAGATGGCATAAAAGAGGACCACAGGTTCGTACCACCATAGCTTGTGCAAAAGTCTTGCGTTGCCTGGTACAAAATAGGGAACTTATTTGTCCTCAAATGATATGTGATGCACCTTAAAAACAAGAAGGCAAACATAACACAGTAATATAAAAAGGAAACTTTTGTGTATTACACATAGAAAGAGATGCATATATTTTAGGCTCGTGTAAGACAAAAATAGCTTTAATACCAGCTTGGTTGTAGACTTGGAAACAAGTAAACACATACTTGCCTTTGCAAAGAGTAAGATATCCTAATAGATATGTACGTTATCAGATATGATTGTTATTATTATTGACATATACTTACTTCAGTACTAGAATGCCCTTTGTTTCAAACCATGTGTCGTTCAGACATTTCCAGGTGTTGACAGTATGGCCATCAGTTGTTATGTTCCATCCAGACATTGTGCTGTTTGTGAA
The DNA here is from genome assembly GCA_029931535.1 of Margaritifera margaritifera. Lineage (NCBI taxonomy): Eukaryota > Metazoa > Mollusca > Bivalvia > Unionida > Margaritiferidae > Margaritifera > Margaritifera margaritifera. Next base: position 4,062,980 of record JAQPZY010001627.1, on the reverse strand, counting down.
GCTTACAACACCCTTTGTACTATCTTGCCAAACGGAGTAACGGAAATCACTCGGAAAGGTGCACGTCTTTTCTTGAGAAACTTTTGTGAAAATATCATACGAAAGAAAATTGTAGACAGTACGCAAACATTTTCCCTAGTGAGCGAGTATAGACATTGAGCATAAAATAACGTGTGTTATGAATTTTTAAATCCCATGACAGGATTGCCTGTGTTTGTTGGAAATATTGTATATTTTCATTTCGATTATGTCTTGAAATTGGGTAAGTGCAGATAAAATATAAGCATAACAAAGTATCATACTTTGAAGAATATAAAAGTATATGCTTCCCTACTATAATATTTATAATTGTTGAAACTTTAAGTATAATTTATATTTCAATTTCATTTACTTTGGAACTGTTTACGTAAAGAGTAATATTGAATTTAATGAGTATGGCAACTTACCTATGTAACTGTATAATGTACCAATCTTCTAAATTAAAATCTCAACATATATTATTTTTTTACTCTACTTATTCTTCGTTATATTATTTTCGATACATGTATTTAATAGTATACTTACTGCAACTTGCTGAAATAAAGGAGAAAGAAGCCTGAATTAGATAGTCACAGAGTATGCTTGATAATTATATGAGACCATATATCACTGAAAACCTAAAGCGGTAAGTTATATTTTCTTATCTTATTTATACTCTCATAAGTGTAACTTACCAGGCTATATAGAAAAGAGACCCAAATGACCAGTATGTACAATTATCGTAACTTAGATAAGCTAATAATAAAGAAAATATATTGACATATAAATATATTTAAAATGTTTTCTTAGATGCTGAAACGCTTATACATTAAAGAGGGATTCAAAGTATAATTATTCGTTTAAAGAGTGCATAGTACATTAAATTACATTATTATTCCACAAATAGCAATATAAAATATATTTCCCTGAACATTTAAAGTCAAATTAAAACACACAGTCTAGAAATGAATGTGATAACTATAACGTACCATAAGCCGCCATGGTTAGTCTGGCACCTGTATTCTTCCCGCTTTGATCTTTGGCGAAACTTTCTGGAGTTTGACTTTCTGAACAGTTTTTCGGACTTAGAGAAGAGGAATTAGAATTCTGTGATATAGCCTAAAAGAATTAAACAAAGTAAATTATCAGCGGATTAAGAAAACATATCTATTTCAAAATAATCTTTCGAAATCTATCTGCAGAAATATGTATTGATGTTAACTGGGATTTTATTTTTGGTACCTTTACTCTATTCTTGGCCTTGCGCCCGCTCGTGGCTTAGTCAATCAGAAGTGCCAAACAACATACATTCCAGTGGACCGCTAATCAATATAATCGCCTGCTAAGTGCAAATAATTACATAACAATTTCTGAGAGCTGAGTGGCACGCCGATGTTGTTTGCACTATATAACTTATACAGTATCAAATCTTTGTGACTTCGATATTTTTGTCCAGTTTTCGTGAAATATTTACCATATTCATAATACTTCCTGTGTCAATTGTCACAATTGTTTTCAAAAAAGCCCCACCCATTGCAAAGATTAAGAAATTCAAATAAGTAGGCGGACTGTTCTCCGTATTTTTTAAATACGGTTTTAATTATCGAGTCACATATAAAACATTTTGGAAAGGCATTTTACTTGATAGTTGCACTTGACCTGAGTCTTATGTTTGTCGCGTCACAAGTAGTTAAGAAAATGTATATGATACTTGTTCACGTTTATGTTTGAAACATAAAAAAAATCCCTTGTAGAGCGAGATCTTTAAAAATGTATCTATCCGTTTCTGCTTTTCACTTTACACACTTTAGTCAATGCATTGCTGTTGTTACTATGTAACAAAGCTTGTCTCGAAGATACATTGCGGCAGCTGTATGTCATCTTTTTATTTTATTTATCAGATTTTAATATTGTACCGCTGTGTAAAAAACGAGACGTTTAAGCTATTGTTCTTTTAAAAAACCGTTAAGTAGGGGACAGCAGACTTTTTGTAACTATGTGGGTAGCGCAGATTATATGGTTAAAATTTAATACTCGCTAGAACTTCCAATATTATGTTTTCTTTAGTTGTCGTATCCCCAGAGGAATTGTTGGTGTTTAAAGAAAAATTATTAAATTAAACAGAGTCGACTTTAGAGAAATCTTTTGTACTACTATCACATGTTACATTAGGCATGTTTGTCTTTGCATGTGTAATTGCTATTGCACAGAATTAGCAGGTTGCTGCGGCGTTACGGGTAACTCCAAAAATAGCTGTAGTAAGTAAATAAATAGTTGCAGTAAGTAATTTCCTCACAGTTTAGATGTACCAACTAACTTTAATGCCATGAATATCCTCTACGAAGTCTAAGTAAGTGTTGTGTTGTTTTTGTTTTTCTTTTAAATCGTAACAATTCGACGATGGAAGTTTATAAAATATTTGACAACGCCACTAAGTAAAGTGATCAACAAAGATTTAAACACGAGGGATGATTCTACATCCCTCATTCTACAAATTCACAACGTTTTAAAGTCTATTTAAATTTCCTTAATTTGTATAAAAGATTATTGTTGTTGATGATAAAGCTTTTACAATGATGATCATAACGGTCTTGATGACGGTAAAAATGATTCTATCGTTGTTGTCATTAGTGCCATCGAGTTACTACCGTTGCAGTTTGATTGAAGCAATGCTTATATATCCCTGGAGTGTTAACGTGATTCCATGACGTTGGTTTATATCTCTATCCTTCCTAAAAGCCATATCAGAGGTTTTCAAGTAACAACTCGGGAATGGTACAAATGAAATTTTTTGGGAGAAAAGAGAAGAAACAACACGGCGTGAAAATACTTTCACAGTTAGTTATTCTGTTTATGTCATCAAAATAAATGAGGTTACAAAGGTCAATATATAGACAGATAAATTATTCTCCATGTTTTTGATATTTTTAGGTGGTATAAATAATGTAACTCGAAGGATAAGATTGGTGCAATGGACGAGATTTATCGTGACCTTGGTACAAATCTTGTAACCAGAAGGATGGATTTCCCCTATCTGCTATTTTTGATAGATAGATAGATTACTTACAAAACATGCAAATCTATAAGTATTGTTGTTATCGACTGTTGTATCACTGTTATAAACCATGACGTATGTGTTGGTCTTGGTAACTGAAGCCACGCACCACGCAGACCCGCCGGCTGGATTGATAGAAGGATATAATGACATACTTAGTATGTTATTTGAATGATAATGAGCATAATGAAATTACGTTCATAGCAAAGAAAGCAAACTAATATAAGGGAAGACCATCATTGCATAAAAGTCATATGGATATATAATATTATTTAAGTTATATATTTGGAAACATACGATTCTGAAGGATCAACATTACTTGTTGACTCTTTTAATGAATGTACATTTCTTTTTACAATCAATACGTATCTTTTTTATTTTTGTTAACTTCGTTTAAATGAATCATATTCTTAGGACACATAATCTTTGAATAGCAATGTTCTTCAACATTGTAGTATCAATGAACTATGATGTCCAATGCAATTATAGATAGTATAAACCATTGTCTTTTTGAGGTCTGGTGGCTTACTTGACTTCTTACTTGGCTTTTCACTACTATGAATCTATTTGTTCTATGCACAAATGCAATATTTTGGCATACCAATATATCAAATGATTTGCACTAAATGTGTGATAAAATCATAGGTGAAACAATACAATACTGGTTCTAGTATTTATTCTTATTCGTGATTTAAATGAAACAAAATATATAGCTGCATGTTGGAACTTACCAAGAAAGAGATACATGCGACGGGCATTTAATCAATATGTATACGTTTCTTTCTTTTTTATATCATAAAAAGGTCCATTACAGGTGCTGCATATTGGAATTTTTGCCATAACTGCGATAATAAAGACTTGAATAACTTGTAATGATAGAATTACTTTTTTAAATCAAGCTGAATTTTAGACATAATTTCCAACAATCTTTGCTTACCTGAATATGCCATCAACTGTGAACAAGTTGTGTAGTCAAAGGTCATAGTCTTGTTATCGATACAGACTTGCCATTTATCGCTTGTGTTGGCGCATGCTGTCATTCCGTTCGCATCAGTGTATACGTAGTCAAAGTTGCCTCGAATTGGATTAGGGCAGTCTTGCTTTGCTTGTGCTTGATATCCTGGGAATACGAACAGAAAATGGTCAGCCTAAATTATCTGAAGACATCTGGGGAAATGTGCTAGGGGTGGGGGGTGGGGATCACAACTATATAAGGAAACACTGTCAATATGATTTTACCAATAATTTATTTAAATAATAAGAGTTTGAGTAATTGAAAGTTATTCGTGTTTGTGTTTCTTTCCAAAAATGTGAAATAACCACAACTAAATTTTCTGTCTTTACGGTAAATCTTGATATTGTTTTCACGCTTTTTTAAATAAATGTATTGTAATATATGTATACAAGGTCTAATTATAAATAACTTCAGAAATAGTAATAGTAAAGTGTCAACCAATGTACGCAATTTTAGTTTATATATAATGCTAACATTACAAAATGAACGAAACCGTTTTTGAATTAGAAATATGCACAGAGAAAAAAATCGCTAAAAGTCTGAACCGTATATCCCTCCTGTAAGAGTTTAAATTTTGAGTGAAAATCATGTACATGAAAATTGCAGTACTATGAGCCCTATACTGATTAATAAGCATCAACTGTCCCAAATATACCTGATTTTACCAGCATATGGAACTGTCCCAAATATACCTGATTTTACCAGCATATGGAACTGTCCCAAATATACCTGATTTTACCAGCATATGGAACTGTCCCAAATATACCTGATTTTACCAGCATATGGAACTGTTCCATAGGTTCAATGTTTGATGTATCACATATCCTACTGAAGTCTGTAACAGAATCGTCGTTGGTCAGCAGTACCCTCTCTTGGCCAGCCAACTCCTCGCGGGCTGTTAAGAGTTAGAAAATGATTTTAGATTCAGAAACGGGAAAGGAATACATTATATTCAGAAATTAGAGGAAGACATTTTTAGCGAGTAGCGGGGATAAATTTCGATCAGTGTGTATTCTGCATTTAATCCAAGACATCAAAGACAGATAACAAAAATAACGATAAATTAATGTGATTAAAGTACGATATAAAACACCTCGACCTCGACTTTATTATCAGTATACTCTCTTACTTCAAAACACATTTATGTCATGGATATTAGTATGTGATTATCATCGCACTCAGAAATCATTGCAATTAAGATCGAGATAAAACCTTCTAAATTTATAATATTTTTGTGATGACATGTGCACTATTTTGTCGAGCATATTATAACACAATGTATACATTACCGTGAACCAGATAGTAATAATAGGAATAGTCCGTGACCTTGGTCAGTTTCAAGCACGTGTATGTGTAATATACCACAGTGCTGCTTATCGTGTCAATAGATCTGAAGAAAAAAAAACATCACTCTGAGGCAAAATTTGTCTTATTATTTTGTTTCAAGTCTTAGTTATAAGTACTATGAAATCAACATTATTCGTGAGTTACCAGTTTTATTCGTGAGGTACAAACCATACATTAAAAAATCCTGCATTAAATTATCGACATGTAAGAAAATTATTACCATAGTTACATCAAAAGCATATCTTTAAAATAAGGTATCAACGACATTTTTATAACGATCTGAAAACAACAAACTAATGATACCAACGAAAAGAAATAAAAAACAGTGTTTGTTTCCTATGCATTATCATAATGAAAAACAAAAGAAGAAAAAAAAAAACGTTTAAATTCCATTGAAAACAATTATTTCGAGAATTTAAAAATTGCGTTTTTGTCATTAACCGCAATAAATGGTCTACAATATTTGCTTATCACCATCATCATTTATTATGTCCTCTATGACATAATTGTTTAGGGAGCCGCGGTGGCTCAGTGACTAGCGTGCCGGACGACCGAAAGGGTGCGGGTTCGAATCCCACCATCGGACCAGGCTAGGTCAGCTACCGTGGTGTGGCCTTGGGCAAGGCATTCCAGTTGTCTCGGCAGTAAATAACCTACTTGTGTTGCTGTGCAGTAAAGCACCAAACCAAAACATAATTGTTTATTATAATTTAATTTCTATCCTTTGCAGCTTCAGCATGGACCCTAACTAATCTGTTACACGTAGCCGCCTTTTCATTTTAATAGTACGTGTCCACGAGTACAGTAAACATATATGTATTTACAAAATTTTAATCCCTAACAAAGATACCAAAAAAATTGTACTTCATAAGTTTTCTTTCCTTCATCTTCCTGCTAGTGTTGTCAAAGTCCGCACTGGAAGATTTGGACGTTTCTACAGCATCTTAAGTGTAGTAATTATGTATTTCAACGAATATCTGACGATTTAAATAAAATTATATATATATATATATATATATATATATATATATATATATATACACAACTAAGAAGCATTAGCCCCACGCTTTTCTGTATATGTAGATATATATATGCAACTAAGAAGCATTAGCCCCACGCTTTTCTGTTAGCCCTATCCATCCTGTTATGCATATATATGCAAAAGTGTCCCAAACCCCCCAAACTCCTCTTCAGGGGATGGATCAAAACTTTAAAACTGTTGGGCACATCTACAGCCTCTCCCCTACGCCCCAACCCCCAATCACATCCCAGAGTTTGCATTCGCTAGCTTCTGAGAGTTGAATTACAATACGCACGCATGCGCTTTTGGACGCGGCGGAATATTTGTTGAATACCTAAGGAGTAAGTATCCCTGGGAAATAAATAAGGTATCATTCCAACACTCCCAATTGCTCAATGTCTGGCCTAGAGCTGTCATCGTCCATCCGGACATGGACTTATTCGTAAAGGTTATATCCCCCTTTCCACTATCTATCCAAATGGACTGGCGAAAAACCACTGGGAAATCACAGTGCACAGCAGCTGTTAATATAAAAAAGAATACTTATTTCTGCATAAGAAATTCAAATCAGGTTTCAAAGTTATTACTTATTTAAAGAAATATGAATAATATATAATGATACATAAGCAGTATCTTCTACCATTTCAGAACTAGTTGAAAACATGTACTCCAAAAATCATTTATTATTGTTGTTGTTGCTGTTGCTGCAATTATTATTAGCAGCAGTATTAGTATTATTATTTCCTGATAATGATGATGATAACGATGATTATTATTATTAGATGATGATGATGATTATTATTATTATTATTATTATTATTATTATTATTATTATTATTTCCTGAAAACATAAAGGTTTGCTAAAATATAAAGCTATATGCAAGGATGCATTGCATAAAGTAAAGTTTAGATTATCTGAAAGATAAAATGATGTTTTTTTTTTTTTTTTAAATAAGTATAGATATTATACTTACGGCATAATACTGAAAAATAAATCATTACATATGTCATTAAATTAGATCTAATTATGTTAATACTCTAGAATCAAGCGGGGGAGGGAGAGTAATTAAACGGACTTTTTGAATACCTTAAAAACTAAATCAACACCATTAATAATTTATTCAGATCACACAACAACATTCGTGTATTCAAGTGGAATAATGTACATGCAGTTATTGGTTATTACAAAGGATTCTGAACGGTTTTAAATGTAAGAATCCCAATTTTTAACATACTTCACTTCTGTTTCCTTTCGTATGCTTGAAGGATGTGGACGCCTAAGTTGAAACAATCTGAGACACAAAACTTGTTCACACGAAAGGAATTGATACTTTGAAATTTGGATAATTTTCCAAATGTTCTCAAATTATTGATATCTACATGTTGAAATAAGTTGTACTAGTTTTAAAGTTTCGAGTACTTAATTATTTCTTATTTTCACGAAATTTTTGCAAGTGCATTCACCTCAGAATTACTGAGCATTCCAAAAAATATATGTCGGAAAAGCTATTGTAAATGTACCGTAAGCCGTTAAGTTTAAAATGGCTCCAGCTAACACTCTGCTGCTGGTGGCTACATTGTACCGGGTTGGCATGGTGTCGGAAGTTTGATTCAACTCGCAGTTTTTAGATATCATCGAGGCTTTGCTGCTGTCACTCGAAACAGCCTGAAAAATAAAAATCACTACGGATACACTTATTTTAATATCATCGTCTTCTTTATCCCCGTTTGCCTTCGACCAATTATTGTAAACTAAAGCCTTATTGCCAGACATGAAATACCTAAATATTGACTGTTTATGATACAAACTCAGTCGTTTTCTCCTCCCAACTTCATCCTCATCCTGCTCCTCCTCCTTATCATCATCATCGTCGTCATTGTGAGAAAATTTATTGTAAAAACTAAAGCATGATTTCGTTATATGAAATAGATCAAGGCGAATTGACCTAAGGACGCAATATTAAACAATTAAAGGAGTTGCATCTAACTATGGTAATCGTGAAGGGATCACTGGACGATAGTGTCCCTAGGTTGTATGGACCTAACCCTTCGACCAGCTCAAGATCTTATTATGTATCTAATAGAACGACCCTACTTTGATAGGAAGACTTATACGTACGTCATCGCAAAGGTAAAATGGAAAGTACCAGTTAAAATAATCAATACAGTATATACTCGCGTATAACTCAGTCCACCTGCAAACCACATAAATCATGATCTGTTGTTGCATAGTGCGCCAGCAGATCTGGGTCTATGTTATTTGTTCTACTGATTACTCTGAACAAACTGCATACATTCAGATCTGCCGGTTCATTATGCGACAACAGATCTGGGTCTGTGCAGTTTTCCGATGGACTCGATTTATAAGCGAGTACATACGGTGCTAAAATCAACGAAAAAAACATTAATAGCATCGAGGACCTAACTTTCGATGGGATTTGTAATGTAAAATTCATATAAATGATTTTATGGTTTTTCTATAATGTAGACAATAAAGATAAAGATTGACAGATATATCAATATAACCTTTATTATCTGAAGGCTTCTTACAAAACTTTATCCAAGGCCGTATCAACTGTTATTACTAATTTATGTGTAAACTTGCAAAACTTTATCCACGGCCGTATCAACTGTTATAACTAAATTAAGTGAAACTTACAAAACTTTATCCACGGGCGTCTCAAATGTTATAGAAAGTATGTTTAAACTTACAAAACTTACAAAACTTTATCCACGGGCGTCTCAAATGTTATAACTAAATTATTTGTAAACTTACAAAACCTTATCCACGGCCGTATCAACTGTTATAACTAAATTATGTGGAAACTGACAAAACCTCATCCACGGACATATCAAATGTTATGACTAAATTATGTTAAAACTAACAAAACCTCATCCACGGACATATCAAATGTTATAACTAAATTATGTTTAAACTGACAAAACCTCATCCACGGACATATCAAATGTTATAACTAAATTATGTTTAAACTGACAAATCCTCATCCACGTCGTAACAAATGTTATGACTAAATTATGTTAAAACTTACAAAACAAGTGAATCTGAAAGTGTTGACATCATCTACAGTCGTGTCGTTGTTGTACACCACGACGAATGTGGAACTTCCAGACACCGATGCTACGCACCAAACAATTCCTCCAGCTAAAGTCGATAATCAAACAGATGCATGCATTAGAGGACCATTCTTTTATAGCAAATACAGTATATTGTTTGTCAATAAATACAGTTAAACTTCCACAACTCATGAATTCGAATAATTGGCATGACCCAAATGACTAGCTAACTCCAGAAATAAAACATTCTCTTGTCTGCGACCTCAAACAACTCTAAACAATCTAAACCTCGACCCAAAACTTTGGATCCGCATCTCTTTGAGTTTTTATAGTTCTACTATATCTTATATCTGTAAAACATTAAATACCAATAGTATGAACAACTTTGTGTTCTCACGGTGGTAATGAGTAACAGTGCGATTGTGTTGACAGACCAAACGTTTATCCACGGGTGAATTTCTGTGGAATAGTCAGCTCCAATTTGTGACGAAATATAGTGTGAATTATTATTAAAGTTATTATTATGGAAAAAGTAGGATGCTGTATTGTGCTGATTTGTACTTCCTCTGCATCAATTTCTTTACATCATTTGTAAAATGAATTTGAATCTTGTTTTTTTTTTCTTCATTAATAATATATAATGCTTAAAATTTGATCAGTTGTATCAGACTTCAATACTTCAATATATATATATATATATATATATATATATATATATATATATATATATATATATATATATTGGTGAGGAACGCGAGTGCTGTGTTGTTCTTATAAATTATGCGAATTGTGCTTGTATGTATCCACAATAAAATTACAAGCATTTATGAAGTTAAGTATAACAATACTTCTTGACTTCTTGGTCTTCATTTGGAAATAGCTGCAGCGGACAATTTGCTGCATTTTGTAAGTGTGATTGCTGGTGACTTTCGAGGTCAACAGCAATAATTTAAAAAGCGCATTCCGGTGTGTAAAGCACTTGGTTTAGTTTCCAGGCCAAAATCACATGATTTGATGAAACATCTGTCTAATTAGTTGACTTGGTAATTGATCTATCGTTCACTGTAAATTAATATAACTGCTTATCAGAGTCTGACTGGCCTGCTGACCATTAACCATAACATCGCTGGCTATGTGTAGACAAACCTTGTCAGAATATGCAGGTCTAATGCTCCGACACATATTTGGTTTATATATAACATCATAAAGTCAAATAGCCAAAACTTCAAAAATGTATTTAAAAACAATCGTGAATTTTGTAGCATCTATTTTAAATTCTTATTGCATTAAATGGATTTAATGTCTAAGGAAACTACATTAAATTCAGATATACTTGATATTTTAATTGAATCAAAAGGCTTATCTCCGCTCTTGCATTCTCATATGAACTCTGCACACGCTAAATGAATAAGAAACAAACTGTTCTACGTAATATTACCCTCGTTATCGTCTCGTAGCAAGGTATTAGAACACAAGAATAGTACTGTATAAGAGCCATACCAGAGTATGCCATCCTTTGATTGCACTTGCTGTAATTAAATGTCATGGTCTTGCCGTCATTGCACACTACCCAATTGTCGCTGCTGGAATTACAGGCCGTCGTGTTGTCCGCACCATAATATATATAATCAAAGTTCCCACGGATGGGGGTCGGGCAATCCCTCTTTGCATCCGCTTCTTTACCTAGATAGATAGATAGATAGATAGTGGAAGTTTAAATTAAATTGAGACATATTCATATCAGCGGAATGCCAACAATCCTATGCAGCGCTTCACCAAGGATCTGCACTATTCTGTATATGAATGTTAACTGGCAATCATATGACTTATATAGATTACATTAATAATAACAGACATTTAAGTACGCTGTTTACATCGTCTTGTGCATCAAGAACTTGAAACAAGCAGGCACGTTTACGCATGACATGTGACAGTTCATGGTTTATATATATATATATATATATATATATATATATATATATATATATATATATATATATAGTAATTAACCTCATTTATTTATATATCTAGATTAATACTACATATATCTGGATTAAAACTTACCTTGTTTAAGTAGGACATGAAATTCACCATCCTTTGCCGAGTTAGATGTCTTACAAAAAATATTTACATCTGTAACCAATGGATCATTTACTACATACACTCGTTCGTTGTCTGCTTGAAATTGCTGGCCTTGAAAGAGAATAACAGTATGACAGTATACCAGTCTAAACCTTTTTATTCAAAATGATTTATGAATTAACTATTTAGCGGGATTTTATTATATGGTTAATACCAGAAGAACTTTGTAAATTGTAAATGAAAGAAAAGGAAAGCAATTCATCCATTATCTGATTAACCAGGATTTGGTTTCTGATATGCAGATGCAAAAATATTCTGATATGTAACCTGTACAACGAAATTCATCCTTAGTAGGGATTAATATAATCCATTATGTGTACTGGTGTTCAAGATCCCATCCGACGGTCAGAATCTGTAGGAAGGAAAGAGGCTTTTACATTATTTTTTTTTCATCATTGTTCCCTAGTGATAAATAATAGAAAAATATGTATCATATGCGCTGGTGTGGGACGAAGGTATCCTACTCTCAGGCTCAGGGTGTGTGGGCAGGAACCAGCCAGACCTTGTTCCTGTCCATAAATTCTGACCCCTTCCCTATCCCAAACAATGTATACATTCTAATAATCTATACTGATAGAAGATGTGAGAAAAGCATCTGTCAAACATGCTTAATAAAAACATTATGCGTTATGTTCTTTAAATTTTACTTGAAACTCGGAATATTATTTTTTTTAAATATTTTATTTGTACGTTTAATGAGTACAGTAGTAGAAATTATGATGAATGTCTTATCAGCAAAACTTTGTTGACAGGAACACCATTATAGTCACTCTTTGTGTTAATGTAAGGTGAAGTAAAGCTTTCAATGATGTCTGTTATCAAACTATTGAATGATTTGTAGCCAATTTCGCAACTATGTCACCGTAAATCCCATTATCGAAATCACTGTTAACAAAAAAGGCTATTTATTTGAAAGAAAAAAGTCCGCAGCAAAAACTCATTTGTCACTGCCAATAAATATAAAGGGATGTGTATATAACTTTTGTCAGTATTTTGCGGAGAGTGTGTTTTATTTGATTTTTCTTGAGATGGCAACCACTACACACACACTTGAAACTTCATTTCTTACCGTATTGCTGATAATAGTAGTAAGAGTAATCTGTCACTTTTGTCATCTTCAGACAAAGATAGGCATAATAATTAACCCCGAAAAAGTAGATGGGATCGGTGGACCTAGAATAAAAATGTATTTAAGTTGCCAGATGTCTTGCAGATATAGCAGATTGCTGCATTGATACTAAGTATCTTTGCTTCACAAACGTTTCCGAAAATCTGAGAGTAAATATCTAATTTCTGATACAAAAAATAGTTTTTAGTTGAAAAAAGTGTTATTTATTCTTTATTTGGTTCTTTTTAAGTTATACTTGGTACTGAAAACTCTCTCGACTGCTGAAGTGTCGGCTTAGAAAAGTTTAATCGTGACACGTATATAACCTAGTATATACGTATAGTGGAATATGGGAGAGAATGAATCAGCAAGTTGCAATGACCATGACCTTGACGATGATAGTTTATTCCGTAATTCAGGCTTCCAGACCATAATACAATATAGTTTATTATGTGCACACGTTTGTAGCGGAATCAACGCTTCATAGCATAGTATTTATTCAACATCGTGAGTCTTTAGAATACGTAGTGAATATAAAAAGCTATGTTATTATTAAGAAAATGTATGTATTTGTCATTTATTTGTTTCGTTAGAAAGTTATAATTATTAAGTTATAATAAAATGAAAAATCGTCTGTATCTTTTTTAGATACTGAACAAACAAGAAGAGAATAGCCAATAACGAATTTGTGTCAGCATGATCATTATTTATGACGAAATTTTAGAAAAAGTAATAATTAGATAGATATATTTCGATAGCATCAATAAAAATTGTTCGATAAGCAAACTGAAAGGTTAGTTTAGCTGCATTTGGTGTGGTAGATCGTACTTGACGATGAAATAGCCATTTGTGTCGAGATACATCATGTTCCAACATTCCCATGTGTTGACAGTGGACGTGTAAGCATTGAATTTCCAGCCGCTCATGCTAGACACGGTAAAAGTCAGAAGTCCCTTTGTGCTGTCCCACCAGGAGGAGTTCTGGAACTGAGATGGAAAATTACAAGATCCATCTGAAAAAAAGAGGTAAATCCTCAGTTGAAATAATATTATATGTACACGTTTCATGGAATACATCACTCCTTCATAATTATGTCTGCTGTATGCATTTCCAATAATTTAAATTGCATAGTGGATATCCAACGCTGTTGATAATGTTGTTGATAAAAAAAACATTTGAGTTCAAATTCTTGCCGAATTTTTCTCACAAACAATTTGACAGGTTAAAGCCATTTATAACAATTTGACAGGTTAAAGCTATTTATAACAATTTTCACATTCCATAATGAGTCAACTATTTACAAAATTTCCGACAAGATTATATATTTTTAAGACTATATTAATTTATTTTTATTGGAAGAGAACTGTCACATTCTTCAGTTTAAGGAAATCTTCAGTGTTTTCTCTTGATAAAACTAGAGTCCCAATAAAGGAATTCAGTTTAATAATACTGTATTTTAAATTGTTATGCCTGCTGAATGTATACTAAAACTATCATCGTTGTCAACCAAGCAAAAAGAACAAAAATAAAAATCAAGGAAAGGAAGAAAATATGAAATTTGTAGTGAAACTTGCTCCTGGGACCGATCAGATTTCACTGGAACACTCGATTTAAATAAGGTGGAAGGCATTATTTAAAGTGTTACATTTTGAACGAATATCCGAAGAACTAAGTGCATGTGTCCAGATAATTTTATGTATTTTTTTCTGGATAGCTCAGAAAAATATTTACTCTTTTCTTTTAATTAATGTTAATCCTTTGTTTTTCTTCAGTTTCTTCTTCTTCTTCTTTATTTCTTCTTCTCTGACTGAAGGTGGTAGTTGAAACTTGTCTAAAAAGATTTATTTTTTTTCTTCAAAACCACATGTCTGTCAGAGATCAAATGCAGATAGCACTTTACGCCCTTCACTTTAGGACAACTATATTTTCAAACACTTGTGTTTGTTTTATTTTGTTTAAATTCTGATTGTAGAAACACATGTGTGTGTGTGTGTGTGTGTGTGTGTGTGTGTGTGTGTTTTGACTAAATTATTGACGGCGATCGTTTTATATTTAGCTCTGTTGGTAGAGCGTCGGACTTGTAATCCAAAGGTCGTGGGTTCCAACATAGAGCGATAGCATCTGTCGTGGTATGCACAATACAAGTGCGTTAAGCGGAAGAAATATAAACAGAAATAAAAATATGCCTTAAGACTGTAATTTATCTCGTGATAAGTGAGACCTAATATGAAAAATAAATGATCACTGTCATAACAGGATATTTTGTCATATCAGGATATAAATATAAAAATGAGCACTGTCATCACAGGATATAAATATGAAAACGATCACTGTCATAACAGGATATAAATATAAAAATGATCACTCTCATAATAGGATATAAATAGTGTTAAAAAACAATCACAGTCATAACAGGATATAAATATTAAAAACGCTTACTGTCATAATATGATATAGATATAAAAACGAGCGCTGTCAGCACAGGATATAAATATAAAAACTATCACTGTTATAGCAAGATATAGTGCAAATGTTGATGACTTAATGTTGAAGAGTGTAGGTGTGTGACAAATCGTTCTAAATCCAAGAGTTTGTGGGTTCGAGTCCACACAGAATCATAGTTTTAAAACAAATATATTGAGTAATAGAGTGTCAAGGTCCGCAACAGCAACAACAACAACAACATTTAAAATATAAACATGCTTTAGTTCTCATTGATCTGAACGACTGCAGGTAAAAATGAACACTGATGATTAAGCCTGGATGAAGGTTTCCGCATTTTTTCAAGGCATTGCGTCCAGAGACTCATACCTGTATGACCCTTGTAGACTGCATACTGATCATTGCAATATTTTTAATTTCATGTGAGAGTATCACGCTATTTTTAAATGGTGGTGGTTGTGATGGTGGTGGTGATGGTGGTGACAACCACGACAATAATGATGATGATTATCATCATCAGCAGCAGCAGCATACATGCAGAATTATACAAAGACAAAGAGACAACATACAGGGAAATAGATATATAAAAAGTGCTAGTTTATAACGTAGTATCAACAAATATCACGTTAGATAGAAAACAGAAAACGACAGACGTACGTATATACATACACACATATGCCTCAGTTTGCATACGCGAGTTAAAGCATTAGGACAAAAAGACAAACAATAAGGAACTTGGTTAAAATGTCGACAACTCGAAAGACGTATGTGGGTTGAACTATTTACCGTAAAATTAACTAAAGTATAAAGTTAATAGATGAATAGAGTAGAAAAAATGCTCCTGGGCCTTTTTGAAAAGGCCTAATTTCATTTTTCTACATTTTCCATTCCACTTTTGTCAGTGCTATGGGACTCTAACCACCCCACCCCCCGAAAAAAGCAGTCTTTGAAAGTAATGTACATTCTTTTTGCAATTTGATTCTACCTATGTTTTTTATCTTTATTTTATCCCGATTTCAATAACTGCTGCAGCAATATACTACTCTTCCTGCTTGTTGATACAATTTTTGTTCAACACATGTAGTGTATACAGAGGAAGAGGTAAGAACTTATCTTAAGAAATGTCAAATACATGAGACATTTGTCAAATCTTTTAGGTACTTTTTACGTCTCGTATTTTCATGCATGGATTTTTTTTTTATAAACGGAGGTAAAATATTGTACAAATTCAAAACTGCGAAATGTGGTTCTCATGGAGTTTCTTCTTTGCAGTAAAATCTAACTTCTAACTTCGTAACTTCCTTGTTTATTTTTAAAGAACCTTAGACTGAGGTTGAAGAAAATGTGCACAACTTAATATTGAAAGGACAATATTTCCAATCTTTTAATCTCTCGGGGAGCCTTGACGTAGCCCAATTTAAATATACTGATTCAGGGTAAGTCAAGACCCACAATCTTCCAGCTATTATCACTGTTAGCTAAATTAACAAATTTATCTTGTGAATGTTACTGGATAGATTTTCCCTAACACTATCAATAACCGAGGCTTACATCCACGGTCATGAAAAGGACTAATATTATGTTATTATCTTCTGTATATATTGTGCTATTTTAGTTCAAGGCGAGAGGAAAACAAACACGTGTAAGCCTTTATTGATGATGGTTATTAATGAATTTTTTAAGTGTTCTCAAATAGGTAATATGAAGCAACAAAAGCACATAATACATTGGTATGATGAATTTGTTTAAAGTTACCTACACGACATACTTATTATATATTGTATTTGTGTATTAGGCCATGCTTAATTTCTATCAAACAATCAAACATATGGGGCATTTAGAACTTATTATTGTATTACCAAAGCAGGTTCCCATTTCATGCGAGGAAATTGTCATATAGTTTTTTCCTCTTTCTTTTAAATTTTTGTCCTTATTAGACTTTACATGTCTATAAAAAGGATTTCTCTGGTGCTTAAGGAGTATTTGTTAATGTTAAATGGGGTATCTCAATAACGAAGGCGGTTATACTTGTGTAAACTCTGATATAATTTGTGTAAGCATTTAATTTCTTATGGTATTGTATAACGTAAGTGATCTCATCGCAATTCACAAAATGAAATGGAGTATGTAAATTTTCATGAGAACTGTCATTCTTTCTCAATGAAATTTTAAATGAGGTGTAATCGATCATAAATTGAATCCATGTACACATATCATATTGTTACCTTTTTGTTATCGGCAGCTAATGACGGGAGATGGGGTTAGCATGACTTAGGATTGGTGTGGAATAGAGTAGTGGAGAACAAGGGGAGTGGTTCTAACATTACATACCCCTCCCCATTCACTTCTTAACAATAAAGGTCATACATTTATTTATGTTATAAGCAATATAACAATCTGTATATTCGTCTGTGTTCTGGACTGTTTTGTCCATAATCCAATTTATACCCCCAAGTCATTTCGCGCACAAGTCGTATTTTTTATTTATTTTTTGTTTCATTTAACTTTTTTTTAATTCCCGTGAATTTTATGCTAATAATTTTAATTTCAATTCCAACAATGAATTTAAACAAATGGCAATTTTACACATAAGAGCGTAAATGTATTGCGGTTAATTTGCTCGATTACGAAGACTGATTCATTTAATACAGTACAGCCTTTTTCACCACCGTCTCCAGCAATCTAATTTCAGAAGCATTATGGCTGATTCCTCAGTATAGGACAGTTCTCGACTGCGAGGTGTCTACGGGAGTTAGAAACAAGGCCGAAGACGAGTGACTAATTCCGTAGACACCGTGCACGAGTTGATCTATCCGACTTATATCACAGGCGCCACGGGCGTTAATCTGGGTCAATATATAACGGCTTCTTATAAAAATAACATACCTGTGTGTTCCTGAATAAACAAGTACAGACACTATATTGTTAAGATTGTTGATGTGCAGCAATCAAGTAATTCATTCAACGTGCACTCTCCAAAGGTTACCTAGTATTGATTCGCCTTTTTGCACGCTTATCTCGCTCAGAAACTGTTCTCAAGAGTAGCTGTCTAAGTGATTTTGGTAATGTAAATGGAAAACTCATTGATCAGTTTGGTTCTTAAAAATGCGCATACGGTAACAACTCTGAATAGGAATCGAGACACCTAGGGACGAAACGACTAGGGGTGTACCGAATTGCTTAGTTGATTTGGTTTGGTGCTTTAAGGCACTACAACACATGAAGGTTATATCGTCCTAAGCAAATAAGTGATTTGCCCTAGGAAACACTACTGTAGCCGATTTGGTCTGATCTGGTGGAATCGAACCCGCATCCTTCTGATCGCGACTTGTGAGCAGAACGACCTGTTTCCCCACTCGAAAACACGAGGTCAAGATATATCAATAAAGCAGTGAGCCACCCTCTGCATGTACAGGTGAATTTGCATTTATCTTGCTTTTCTTAAAAAAAAATGCATTCAACATTATGATATCGACTTGTTTCTTGCACACTAGATCAAATACAACAATCTGCACAGCATTGGCCAAAACACATTATTTATATACATATCTCCTATTTCATCGGATATCGGAATGTGCAATTTTGTGATATTTTTTTTTTCTTCAAAAGGAATGCATCATTTGTACAATACCTGAGGATTAAGAACATAGTCTAAATATAAAATCTCTGTAACCATCACAAATCAAATATAAAGATGTAGCACGCATGTTTTCTGATTTTTGTCTAGAATGTATGTATGTATTAGGAACCACCAATCAACAAAATAAATAGCTTCAAAAGTGTCAGAAATTTCTTCCATGCCATGGACACGGATCCAAATGTTTTATCTCTTATATGTCTTTTTCTTTGATAGAAATCTAACATATTTTGATTGTCATGGTACAGAATTTCAAATGTATTTTCTTTAGAAATCATTTTCAGTGAAAAACATGCAAGACATAGCGATACTGATGTCGTCTGTCGTCAGCGTAAACTTCGTTAACTCAGTTTTGCAGAGTCAAGCCCCTGTCCAAGACCCTGTGCCATAACTTGAAAACTTTACAAATCCCCGCCAGGTAACCACACACACACACACACACACACACACACACAAGCTTTCTCGACATGAAAATGCCAAGTAATTTGTACAGCCAGCATTGGCCCTGGGTCTCTTCTTTACACTCCCCATACGCTGGACTTGCAGCTGTGTCATAACTTAGAAAATGTTCATAGCCCCACCCTAAAATGATATCACGTCAAGTGAATATTAACTTATTCAGTCAAAATTTGATACTGCATCTTTCCTTTCTCTCTCCCTGCACCCCCCCCCCCCTCCTTTTCTGGGGACCCAGCCTCTATGTCACAATTTGGAGGCCATTTATAAAGTGTCTCAAATAACATATAGGAAATAATATATATGCGAGGAAACTGGTTGATATCTTTTGAAATTATGTTCCATTATGACAGGTTTTCCTATAAGTGGAAATATAATTTTTCTTTTTAAAAATGTTTTGTAATTCGCACTTCTCTCCTCGTTGATTATGGTATACGCATATTGGACAACTCCTTTACTCAAGTAAAGTGCAGTCCTTGGCATCCTACAAGTGATTATGAAACCTATCGATTTTATCAAAACCAAAAATATATATCTTTGGCTACTGTAATACTTCATAACGCGACCTGGTCAACTAAACTCCCGAAGAAAGAAAGTTTTGTTTTCCCGTATGTCTACCTACAATCATGGTTGTAATATTGTAGAGAGAAATTGATCGATACCATGATGCAGATGCTTATGCAAACTTCTCTGTTGATTTCTAGGTCGTATTGATACTTGGTTTTTTTTTTTTTTTTACAGCAAATGAGGTTTGGTCTGGAAAGATTGATTTAAAGTAATTTCTCCCCACTATTCACAGACTGTGTGTGTGTATTGGATTAATCAAACAGAATAGAACAAACACAATTGAAGATATGTCATGGCCAGCTAGTTGTGACGATTACAGAGAATCCTTATTAAATCTTGGTTCATCGTAAAGCTTTTATATGAGAAGAGGCGGGGAGAGGGATTTCAACTATTTTAACAAGTGGTAAAAAAGGTCAGGTGAAAATGTATAAGAATCAAGTGCATTCCAAAACGTATTTGCTTCTACTGTTTTTTCTATGGCACGATTGGATTGTTCATTCCTTTGTTTTAGGACAATACACATTTGATATACAGTTTGTATTTTAATCAAATTACAAAAATTATACTTGATGAAGATAATACTTACCTATACAGGTTGAGATTGTCAAGATGAAGTAAAGAGAGAAAAGAATCCCGCGAACCCTTTCCGTTAACATTTTGTCATTTTTTGTCAACAGCCACTCGTCTCGAGAAAGAGTCAATTTTCTCCTTGCAATCACTAGTACACCAGTGTGAACTTTTTTATGGTCCGATCACCAGAACTTTAACAAAACTTCCTCTTTTACGTCCTATTGTTTGAACATGAATTAGCAAATTAGCACTATATTCATTTAGTATGGTTGTTTCTAAGTCATGTGCTGTAAAATGTGAATGACACACGCGATCCCATCGATTTTGCAGTTTTGGAGGAAATTTAAGACAGGACATTGATTGTCTAATAAAGATTATGTTTTCATTGTTTTGTGCTTTTAAGAAAGACACACCAAATACCTTTGAAAGCGACCATGATTCAAAAATGGTCAACAAAGGACACAGTACTTGGAGATCAGTCAGAAATAACTGACGGGTATTCAGTATGACTGTCTCTCTGGAACGATTTATCCGATAAGGGGCTTTATATGTCTTTTGTTCATACACGTTCTCTTTGTTCACTAACATTTCATACATAAATACATATTCTTATTTTACTCTCTCCGGTTTTGATAAAATACTTCCAATGCTTATATTTGAGTATGTATATGTATGTATAATATTCAATCTTACATGAAGCGTTTTATTTCTTAAACTTTAAATTAAAAACGACGATAACATTTTCTTTGTTCTATTGTTGTGCTTCTATCCTTTATGTTTGAAATTGTACGCTTTTGGAAATAATGCTTTCAAATGTTAATCGTGTGAATATTCATATTTTTGTTTTCTTTTCTTGTGAAAGGACTGAAATATGTGTCAGCATATCTTAAGTTTTTATAATACATTTTCACCTTGGCTCTTTAATTCACACAATCCATAACTTTTCAAATTATGCTTCATTATTACAAAGGATTCTGGCTTCTCATCAGGTCTCTATATTCCGGCAATGGAAAATCAATACCAGTATAAGACCAATAATTACTGAGAGATCCTAAATATTACTGATACAATAAGATCCTGTTGATCTTCATTTCATCCATATTTTTAAAAACATTGTTACATCAATTTTGTATCGGTTCCAAAATTGTATATGCGTATACGAAATATCTAACATACAGCAAGCTTGAATATACAAGACACATCTATTAATGATATATCACCCTTGTACCCCGCTCATGTAAAGACTTCTACTAAAAGTACCCTGTTAATACTACTTATGCTAATGCTAGTACCCTATGGTCCATCACTCTCAATTTATATGGAACTTATGGTATACATTGTTTCCAATGTAACCTAAAAGAAGTATTAAATGCGGTAGCTTTTGTCCAAGTATGTTTGAATCATATATTTTTTCTTAGTAAAATCTCTATCTCTCTCTCTCTCTCTCTCTCTCTCTCTCTCTCTCTCTCTCTCTCTCTCGTGTAACCTTAAAACAAGCCCATTTTTAGAATCAGTGACGATTCTATATTGCCCAATTTAGATCTGTATTCATCATATTATGTTATGTTATTGATATATTTATATTTTAAGACAATACCACTGTCACAAAATTATATTGTTAGTATATAATTACCACTAAAATAATCTTATGTCTTCTTCGTGATTTAAAATTAATAAAGTCAACGTTAAAACAATGGTTATTTGCGCAAGTTGTCAAGACACTACGTCAATAACCGCACCTCTTACACGAGACATTGTCGTCAGAACCCTTTATTTCGCCTGATGTAACCAAAGACAACAACAAAAACAACAACAAAACTATAACTGAGTGTCGAGGCACTTCCATGGAACGTTTGCTCGGATAGCTTAGATGGTAGAGCGCCCGGCTAGCATTCGGGAAATTTGGGTTCGAGTTCCGGTGCGGCCATGCACATTTTCCCTGTGATATTTAGTGGAAGCGGTGGGCTGAGCCATTAAAAGATCTCTCAGCTGTAGAAGTATTTCACTCTGAGTGGAAAAAGGGTCGTTGCGGTTGATAGAGACAGGCAGGTGAATGTGACAAAGATACCTGCACAGGACGTCGGCTCGAAATGGCTTAGATAGTTGAGCATTCGTGAGAATAAAGTCCGAGCTCCAGTCCTGCCACAGTCGTTCACATCTTTCCCTGTGACACGAGAATAGACTAAATGATACCCAAAAATTATGTATTATTGTTTTCCGCATATAGAACGGGACATATTGTTTTTTCGGCCTTCTTTCTCTTCGCTGATAAAACTCTTCCAAACAGTTAATTTTCACAATGTTAGCACAGTTAGCGTGAAATTTCTAGAGAGATTGACCAGGATTCTCTCTCTCTCTCTCTCTCTCTCTCTCTCGCTATATATATATATATATATATATATATATATATATATATATATATATGATAAGATATAAGATATTAATTCTTTTTTTAGACTCCATAGTGAATGCGCCTAAATTAAATATAAATGTATTTTAAACAATGAAAACAAAGGTGTCTTACGTACAAACACAGAGACACATATACAACTATTGAATGAATATGTAATTGTTAAGAACACACACATACATACATATATATATATATATATATATATATATATATATATATATATATATATATATGTATATATATATATATATATATATACATACATATATTCTTCCTTCCTTTCTTCTTTCATTATTTTTTTCTCTTCGTGGAAATTTTCACCTCGAAACTGATAGAAGATACATTTATAATGAATCACCGGCTGGAACACTTCACACGACGTAGCGATTTGGATAAAATTCGATAAGTAAGGATGAGAAGTCAATGACGTGCTCAGGAACTATGTAGTCGATGCAGCAGATGCTTTGCCGGTGTGATAGAGCCATCAGGTCCAATACAAATTGATGAAATTTGTATTTAGTTTTACTACAACATTCATTCCTAATTATAAAGTTCAACTTGAAACATGCTGTAAAGTAACTAGAAAGTGGCATGTCAGGAACTAATCGGACAGAGGAGAGGTCGGAAGTGAAGCGCGCGTTGACGCGTGTGCGTGTTTGTGTGCGTGAGTGTTTGGGTTAGCGCGTGTGTGTGCGTGTTTATATGTGTGTTTGTGTCTTTGCGTGTGCTTGTGTGTGGGTGCGTTTATGCGAGTGCATGTGTGTGTGTGTGTTTGTTTGTGTGTGTGTGTGTGTGTGTAAGGTGATGGCTTGGTTCAAAATGAGAATGGACTGAAAATCAAGGCACACAGATACAAATGAGCACACGAAGGAGCTCGACTGTAAATTGGTCCTCAGATGACTCCGTTACTTAATTTGATCTCAACTTGTGACCCTGTGGAAGTGTTCAGAACCACCAGGTCGATAATAGAATACACTTCACAAGACCGAAAATCTTCGCTTCAATCCATACACATGTTGTCGCATCACTTGTATATCACAATGCTGTACACCAGGGGTGTCAAACATTCGGCCTGACAGACTCATTATTTATTATTAGTATTATTTATTATTTATTCTTGTTTATATAAAGCTGGCCCGCCATGGCAAATGAATTTGACACCCCTGCTGTACACCATCATATTTTTCAATAAGTCTGATTAGTTAAACAATTAAGTATAGTATATGAACTTTTCTCAGCCTCTAATGTGTGATTTCGAATCCTAGGTAAAATATATGATAAAAATGCATAAATCTAACGGTTCCGGGGACTAGCTTACGCGGATGACAATATCAAATATTGTATCTGTGCTAATCCGTTGTCTTTAACATTATATACTTACATGCTAAATATGCAAGTCGTAGGAATAAGTAATTAAATCACACAAAATAAAATGGTTCAGTAAAATAGATTGTTCCCTGAATTTTGGTCAGGTAAAAAGTATTGATATGGTATGAAAACTGAAAGTACGAGACATTATATAATTCCTCCTACAAGTACTGACCAAGGCGGACTTGCATTATCGATGCGATGTAACATTCTCATTCGGCTCTTCTAGTATGTCACGTGACTAAGTTTACAGCGTCTATATATTCAATTGACGGGTAGGAAATGTTATGAGGTGAGCATAAGTTATCAAAATATTTCAATAAGAAGGTAATTACTGTGTCTTAAAATTATTAAAGCTAAGCATGTTCACTGACTATTTAAAATATTTAAATGCATGAATGCACAATAATCTTTCAAAAAAAATTAGATAAATGTAATTCATTTTCATTCCTTTTTGCATATATATATATATATATATATATATATATATATATATATATATATATATATATATATATATATATATATATATATATACACGGGGGGACGGTGAAGTTGTGAATTGATCTTCTCTTCGAAGGATAACTAGATTATGCATTTTATTTGAAGCTGTGAGAGAGCTGATGAATGTCTTTGTCACATTATGGGACAAACTACGCCAACAACTGCATCGGATGAAAATGATTATGAGATTACATAATTTTTTAAAATTTATTTATAATTTAAATAGTTTTGATATTGCAGTCAAATACCGATGTAATAGATAAAAAAACATTTTTTTTTTATAAATTGTGTGTCCACTCCCCTAGTTCGCTCTTCTTTGTCACCTAGAGTTTCTGCATCCAAACGTTTTGATCTTTTATCTTTATATTTTTTATCTACCATAGTAAAATTAACAACAACTTCTTACAAGAGTAATTAGCTTCATTCAGATTTTCGAATGTATTGTACTTTATACACAAAAAGGGCAATAACATGAAAACAAAGATGCTTACAGTACACTTTTCTACATATTTTTCTGACACACCAATACAATCGCGTGCCCACTCCGAAATACATGCTCTCTTACCCGACACTTCTATATCACCCAACACTTTAATGTCACAAACGTTGCTCATCAAAACTAATTTGTTGTTTAAATTGTTGTTGTTATATTAGCACTTTTTCGAATATATTGTGATTGGTCATATCTGTCCGTCCGTGCGACCGTGGAACTGTCAGTCACATGTTCTTGTAACATGAACTGCATCTATACTGATAAGGAGGAATGAACATATTTGGTATAAAGTTTCACGAGGGTGAGTATATGATAACATTCAAGAGGATGAGTAGATGTTAATATTCACGAGGATGAGGTGATGATATAATTCACGAGGATGAGTAGATGATGCAATTCACGAGATTAGGCAGATCATAATATTCACGAGGATGAGTAGATGATACAATTCACGAGATTAGGCAGATCATAATATTCACGAGGATAAGTAGATGATACAATTCACGAGGTTAGGCAGATCATAATATTCACGAGGATGAGTAGATGATACAATTCACGAGATTAGGCAGATCATAATATTCACGAGGATAAGTAGATGATACAATTCACGAGGTTAGGCATATCATAATATTCACGAGGATGAGTAGATGATACAATTCACGAGGTTAGGCATATCATAATATTCACGAGGATGAGTAGATGATACAATTCACGATGTTAGGCATATCATAATATTCACGAGGATGAGTAGATGATACAATTCACGAGATTAGGTAGATCATAATATTCACGAGGATGAGTAGATTATAATTTTCAAGAGCAGGGGCGCCGGAGCAGATTTGAGATTAGGGCGGTGATGGACAGGGGGTGGGTGCGGGAGGGGGTTTCCCACTGTTGCTGGTGGGTGGTCTGGGGGTCCTCCCCCCGGGGATTAAAAAAAATGAACACAGGAAATGACGGATTTAAAGCATTCTGTGCATTCTGTGCTTATTAAAATTAAAACTTAATCGGTTCTTTTTTTAAAATTTCATTTAATACATAAAGCCATAAAAACAATGTTTTAAAAATTTAATTAAAACAACACATTTACATTAGCACATTAGCACTTCACTTCTGATTCAAAACTCCCCAAAAATTGCCTGGCGTGTTTCCATAGATTTAACAAAGTCATTTGCGATAGCATGTATGTTCATGCTGTCCGTAGCCTGTCTGTGAACGCATTAATGCGTTAAGGTGTTCCTGAGTCATGCTGGTGCGTAGATATGTTTTTATTCTTCGTAACTTGTGGCATTTGTAGCTGGCATTACTGAGATCAACTTCAGCACAGTCACAACTTCTGACAAGAGTTTGCGAGAGGTTGGTTTAATCTCTTGTGTCATTTCAACAATGTTCTGCACAGTGAGTCTATTCACATCCTCAACTTCACTTTTGACGAGCACCTTCAGATGCTGACATGTCTTTGTGTTGCAGTGTTTTACTTAGATTGTCTGTATGACGAAGTATTTCATGACCAATGCTCACACCAAACAGAAAGTCAAAGTTGCTCATTTGGGTTTGCACACCGAGCATGCGGGCACGTGTCTCAGAGTCCTTTACTATTTCATAGCAAGTTTCCCACAGAGATTGAAGCACGCTGTAGTTGGACACACACTGCACAAGATTGCGGTTCTCATCGTCCATCGCGTGGGAGGCATTACACGGAATCCTAAATTGGAACCTATTTTAATAGATAAAAAATCATATATTTTGCACGGATCGAACACGGAGAGAGAGAGAGAGAGAGAGAGAGAGAGAGAGAGAGAGAGAGAGAGAGAGATTTAATATTACACACAATTACCACATCATAGTGAAGCCAGTTTATGTAGTTTAAACCGTTAAGCTTTAAATGAACGGTGTTTCTGGGTTCTTTATTCCAAAAGATCGTTCAGGGAAATTGAAGTTGAACGGTTGATTCGGACTACCCATGTTAACATAGCAAGTGCAATTTACTGAATGAATCTTAATTTTATATTGTCTTAATAAATAAGTTATCACGTTGTTTCTTTTGAGTAATGGTTATTATTAAAAGCTATACAATATGTTTTTGTTAAAAGTCATGCAATATCAAAGTAATGTAAAGTCTTTTATGTAAGGATGGTACTACTTTCTTTTTGTCTCCAAAACAAACGGCAGGTGGTCGCCAGTTTATCAGAACAATGATGTTTTACACACCTTACCTATCGGCGGTCAATTTTATCTACTCGTGTGCATAAAACCCATTCCAATTATCAAATAATAAGTCATGCATTGTTTAACACGTCCCGCATGCACTGGCCGTTTTCCAATATCGACCGTGATCATCAAGGTGACAAATAACATGGCATTTTTATGCTTATTTCATGTTTATTCGTAACAGATACATTGTGGATTTTAAGCATAGATATATTTTTTCTTGCCGAATTGCCTGCTGCCCCAGCTCCGACGCACTTGATGAGGATGAGTAGATGATAACATTTACGAGGATGAGTAGATGATAACATTTACGAGGATGAGTAGATTATAACAACTACGAGGATGAGTAGATGATAACAACTACGAGGATGAGTATATGATAATTACGAGGATGAGTTGATGATAACAACTACGAGGGTTAGTAGATGATAACATTTACGAGGATGTGTATATGATAACAACTACGAGAATGAGTAGATGATAACAACTACGAGGATGAGTAGATGATAACAACTACGATGATGAGTAGATGATAACAACTACGAGGATGAGTATATGATAACTACGAGGATGAGTTGATGATAACAACTACGAGGGTTAGTAGATGATAACATTTACGAGGATGTGCCTATGATAACAACTACGAGAATGAGTAGATGATAACTACGAGGATGATTAGGTGATAACAACTACGGGGATGAGTAGATGATAACAACTACGAGGATGAGTAGATGATAACAACTACGAGGATGAGTAAATGATAACATTTACGAAAATAAGTTGATGATACCATTCGCGAGGTTCAGTAGATTATAACATTGAATATTATGTACAGATTTTGCTTAGTAAAGAATGAAAACTATTTTGTAAATTTAGGACCTCAAATCAAAGATTACCAATGGTAGAGGGAAGATGGCGTAATTTAGATTTGGAAGAGAGGCTGTGCAGTTTGTATGATGCAAGCAATAGTGGAGATGAATTTCATTATTTATTTAAATATTCTTAGTTTTGTACACATAAAAAACTATATATATATATATATATATATATATATATATATATACCAAAACTGCATTACACACGCCATAATGTTTTGAAGTTATGCGACCTGTTTCAAAGTATAAGTGAAAAGTTTTCAAGAAATATGAGCAGATTTATACAAATAATAGCTGGTACATTTTTTTTTGTGATCTGTAAAAATAAATCTAATATAATTTCTTGCGTACTGCTTACTTACATGATTATATAAATTAGTTCAATTAATGTACCTTCTAGATGTTAATTGGATTTTGTTTATGCCTCATAAGTCATTATTGCATTGAACTGAGTATAAATAAAGTTGAGTTGATCTGAGCAATCAATTTTAATTAAATTGACATCATAAAACTCTCAAATTATGGTTTGTCAATTAAATATATAGTACATTGCTGAAAATCATTAGCACGTGCTTCTCACGTAGAAACCTAAAAAGTGACCCGATATAAGAAAGGTCAAGATCGCAATCCGGGAGCTTTTTCTACCACATGGGCAAGAAACATGCAATATGATCCCCTGTCAAGCAGGCCAATCCACTATCAGATTTTGATGACAGTTATGTGACTCTGTGTGTGTGTGTGTGTGTGTGTGTGTGTGTGTGTGTGTGTGTGTGTGTGTGTGTTATACTGGCTATAGTGATACCCAAGGAAGACATATAAATAGTACTAGTAAGATTTATCAATATGCCAGAGTGTAATAAAGTTCTAATTGGTCGCTGTGTGATTAGGTAGAACGAAACTTATGGGCAGGTTAGAAAAATAGTTTGTTCCATGCACAAATTTGTCCTATCACGCGCACGCTAGAAAGCAGTAGTGTAATGCGCGCAATTTCCATTTTTGTTTAATTATTGGCATTATGACCTTTATTGTTAAGGAGCGTGGGGGGGGGGGGGTCTTGCCTAGATGTGATGCATTTCTAATGTGGTATTCTTCATCAATGTTCATCATAATTTATGTGTATACACAGATGTTATGAATGCAAACGCTACTACAGTGTATAATAATTTAAAATATTCCTCGTGGAAAGCTAGTAAAAAGCAAATTATATTATTAAATGAATTTAAAATTTTGTTTTGTTCATATTAAGTCCTCCAAGAAAACCGATTCAGAATTGAATCAATCATTTATTTTCCAATAGTTTAGTTTTATCGATATTTTAATAACAATATATGAATATATAACCAACAGTATTACAATTATAACAACAATTTATTACGTAACAATCATAAACAGACACAATATATTGAAAACATGATGAAGATTTTCACTCTTCTATTCTGAAATATATTCATTCATAATCAAAACTATAAATGTGTGTTTGAAAGCAAATTAAGTTCGCAACAAATCACAACATATTCAACGTTTTTATCTCATTAAAGTTAAACAGAAAACAAAACACAAGGAAAGAAAAACTCAAAAATCCGCTTCAAATATTCGACATACCATGTTACATTCCTTCCATACGCCTATGACGAAGATTAATCTGTGTTATCGGTCAAAATTAGCTTCATATGTGCTTCAATTCGTTCTATCTCAAAAGTGTCGAATACCCCGTCACAATGTCGAATACCCCTTCACAATGTCGAATATCCCTTCACAATGTCGAATACCCATACACCGACAAGTTTTAAAAGAAAGAATAATTACCGTTTTCGTATTAAGAATTGTGTGGATCCTCAGATCCATTCTTGTGCTGCAATATATTTTAATACAATTAATCATTCTTTACGGAATTTCTCACTCGTGCCGATTGATATGATGAATAGACTGCTTTCAAATATAGGGATACTAGCACAATAATTAATGTAACTCTTTATTTCCAGCATCAACTTTTTAATCCAATATATGTATCAATAACCATGCATACAAAGTCGGTTAAGAATGAAAAAATTAATTAGAAATACCTCTATTAAATAGTCTGAAAGCTTGATTCGAAATAAAGTCTGGTTTAAAAAATACACTGATATATCGGAAGTTAAAAATCTTTCTTCGGCAATTAGCATCAGATACGTGTTTATTTTTAATATGCAGCTCTTGTCTGGAGGAGGAAAGAACTTATTTTATTATATTCGGCTGAACTTTTTTCGTTATACATGCAATGAATTTCGTTAAGACATCTTGTCCCAACTTTTCATACAGACCATGGAAGCATAGAACTAGAACGGCATGTTACTTCTGTTTCTTCTTGTTCGACATTTGACTTTTACTCCGATGTTTGAGTTTTCCAGCTGGAGTGCCGGATTCTACTGGTGTATCAGCCACAGATTCGTCATCATTACGTTTCTCCGATTCATTTACGGATTCCTTTTCATTTAAAGTATCACCAGTTGATCTCTCTGTTTTCCCCGCTGTTGTCTCTGCGTGGGCGGTAGGTGTCTCTGTTTCAAAAACGCGTGACTTTGCACTACTGAGCCTGATACTAGTAACTGTCAGACGCCGTTCTCCGAGTGACAAGTCAGGACTCCCTTTCATTGATGTAGATGTTGGTGCTCTGCTCAGAGTGATCTCTCTCTCGATGAGAGATGGTGTTATGTAGCCCTCGTCAATCAACTTGGATTCCCTTTCAGCTAGAGAAAGTCCATCCGAATATTCGGTTGCTGTGAAATCTTTATCATTAAGTAATAATTCTAGAAAAGTAACGCTAAGTTTAGAATTCTCCTTGTCCATTTGTGTGACTGGCTCACCTGGAATGAACTCTTTTTCATCTTCAAATGTAACCCTACTCTTACGTCCAAGCATTTTTGAATCTTCGTCAGAATCGATGTTAACTGATGTGATATTTTTGGATCCTTTTCCTTTCAATTTGGAAGCTTTTTTATATTTTGACTTGGATTTTGCTTTCTTTTTCTTGCTAGATAATTTGCTGCCAAGAGAATGTTTTCCCGTAGTCGGTGCTACAGACCCTGATTTGAGGCCCTTTTTTCTTTTGTTCCCACTGAAAGTGATGGATTCAGAGACTGAATTGACTTTTCGTATTACGTGCGTATCAGCATTCATATCGTTATTTGCATCGACATCGTCATTCTCCATACCTTCATCATCCGACGTCTCGACATTTTCTACGTCATTGTCCTCTATAGTGCGTTCTAGTTCTTTAGCCCAAGCTACTTTTAGTCTCTTTTTCTTGCTTTTCCCAACCATTTTGAGTTTAGCTATTGAAAACAGGCTTGCCCTACTGGAAACAGACCCTGACCTTTTTGGTTTGGTCTTCTTTCTATCAACTGCTTTTGTATTCGCCTTGATGCTACCTATCTGTTGACTATCCTCTCTGTTTAAACTCATTTTGGAATTTATACCACCTTTGTCTTTTCTACTTCGTCGACTAACTTTCTCGATATTTGGGCTTTTAACTGTAATGCTTTCGACCGTGCTTTCTCGCTGTAAAGCTCTCAATTCCTCGTCACTGCCTTCTAGATCGTCGTTGTCATTATAATAAATTTCCTCTATATCTTCAAAATCGGAATCTTCGTTCTCTAATTCTTCCTTTGAAGCTTTCCCCAAGCCAGTCCCCAGCCTGTTGATTTTTAACATTGTTTTCGTTTTCTTTTGCTTACCCCTCTTTTTTGATTTTGGCTGAGGGGCTTTAAAAACAACATCCCCATTTTTCTCCATCTTCGGCTTTTCTTTCTCTCTTTCATTTTCAATGTTTAATATTGGCTGAGTTATTTCCCTATCACTCGGAAGGAAAACAGTGGGGTCCTTTTCTAAAATAGTTAGAAGTTTGTCTCCATGAGAAATAGATTCATCCTTCTCTGGTCTTGGCATTTGATGTTTCCCAGCCCTCTCTTTTTCTTCATTTTTTCCTGAAAACAAAAGCACACTCATCACACATGTTATATGTAATATTGTTTTTTCGTGGACTGATACGCGTAGTATTCCCATGACTATTCAATCTAGTCAAGAGAGAAAGGAATGGCATTGGTTAAATATTCACAACTCTACAGTATCGGATTCAATCTTAGGGTACGTTTCACATGAGGACTAGTGATCACCTTTTCAGTGTCAATGATTTATTCGGGTGCACATCCATGATAGTAAGTTGAGTGACTGAGAGTGGAGCCGTAAATTGTGAACGAGGACAGGCCTTTGATTCGAGTGGCCAGGATGATTGAGGTACCAGCTCTGTTTGGTAAATTTCGTATGAACATACAGAAATTTGAAAATATCATATGTTATAGACCGTTTGAAATACTCAAGGCCTAATTAACGAGGTTGGAGGACCCGGAGCAGTTTCATAAAGCGCCCCTCCATACCAACCCCCCCCCCAAAAAAAAAAAAAACAACAACACCATTTCACTGCATTTCTCATCCACCCCACCCCACCCCCCGACCGCCGGGGTCCCCGGAGCAACTGTTCCACTTGCTCCTTCTTTAATCCTGCCTTGGAAATACCCAACACTATGAACACATTCTCATCGTGACAAAACTTGTTATTGATTTCCAGTATAGAAAATATACTTACGAGCTATAAGTTCCAGTTTGTCTCCGGTTTCCTCTGGGCTATTCTCCTTTCTCTCAGCCACTGTGTATGGACGTTTCCCAAAGCATAGCCTCTTTTTCTTATAAAGGAAGATCAGGATTGCCACAATTAGGGCAATGACGACAATGCTACCAATGACACCTCCGACAATAGCACCAATTTTATTATCACTGCTTGTGTTACTACTGAGAATTGCTGAAAATAGTCAAATACATATGATGAGTGCAACAATTGACATTTTTCATTTTAAACCAAGTGTACATGGTTTTATTTCTGTCTTATGGTATTATTTAGTCTCTATATGTCTACACTTTTTCTTTTGTGTGTGTGTGTGTGTGTCTGTGTGTGTGTTTTTTGATTAACCAGTTGTTTTCGTGAGTACATCATGCAGTTATGATTAAGTTTTTTGATTGCATAAAACTATGTCCTGACTGAAAAGAAAATCTAAGTTCTTTACAAGTTATTAAAACTGTCGTCAACAGCGTCCATCAAATGAATCCTTTTCTAAGATATTTACAGATAACTATAACAGAATACATGTTAATGAATTTTCTGCAAAGTGTACACTTCATTTTATAAAAGAACGAATATCATACTTACGGCAGGTAACTGGAAATGAAAAGAAACAACAAATTATTTTATTTTTTCTACGAAATTCTCTTCTTTTGGATCTCGTTATCAAGAAAATAAATCAAATAATGCTTACATTAATATGGAACAGTGAAATATTTTTTTTTATCAAATTTTGAATAAATTATATCTCATCTATGTATTTTAATATTCCTTTTATTAAGTGTTCATTTCAATTTGCAATCATGGATTACAATAAGAATTGTATGGTTAACTTAATGCCAAACTGATAATTGAATTTATTTTAATTCTCATATCTAATTTTTTCATAGCGAAAGCTACACTCTAAAAATATTGAAATAATTTTCCATACCATATGATTTCAATGTTAGTAGAGCCCCAATAGGGTTTCCATAAGCGCTGTTCAGTGCATATGTGTACGGTGTTTGACCCTTTTGGCAACTACCGTTTACCATCGAGGCGCTTGTGCTGTCACCAGACACCACCTAAACGAGACAGGATTTTATACAACTATTTGCGGCTAATAATTGATTAGTTAATTTGCATACACAACTTACATATGATGCAATATATCCGTTATTCACTCTGAACAAGTAAAATTTATTTCTATTTTATGCTCAAACGCATTTGCAAGCAAAAAATGGAAAACTGATTAAAGTAACAGATTTCTTACGGTACCCCGCCCGATAATATCAGCGGTTTACCGTTTATGTTCTGCTGTGTTTTGTGTATATACGCACAGAAATTATCAGCAGTAACATAATTTTCTTTCTTAATTCAAAAAACAAAGCACATAAAAAAATTGAAGAAAATAATTAGCATATTGTGGGACTTGAACCTGGTACTGGTGTGTGATAAATGGACATGCTTACCACTAGACAAAGCCAGCTTACAAAACGGCAGGTGATATTTCTTGGTCATAATGTTATCGATGTCTAATGACCGCAGTGAAAAAATATTATCAAAATTATTTCTCTTGGAAAACTAATTAATTCATGGACTAGCATAAAAAAAAAATGAATCGTTTTTTAAATCAATGAAATTACTCCCTCAGTTAAGCATATTGTATTCTATCTGAAAGTTTTGTTTTTAATGCACACTATCATTTCATCCTTCGACGGTTTCACTATTAAAGTTATATCACACTAGTAAACTCTGAATATAACGCTGTCCAAGTGGCTCCAATAATTGCGTTTTTATATCCGAATACCTTTGTATCGGATGATATGTATTGTATGAGAGAAAAAACAGGACTATACGTTGGACAACGTAATATATCGTTACATGCAATAATATTATAAGTGTAGTTTGCTGTAGTTTGTTAGATACAATTATTTTCAGTACGGGTATACAAGAGACAAAGAAATCAACTCAGTACGGTAGGTTATACTTACAAAACAGGTGAATCTATAGTATGTGGTGTTGTCGATGACAGATGCAGAGTCGTTGTTAAAAACCAGTACATAAGTGTATGTTCCAACGACAGAGTGCACACACCAGACAAATCCCCCTTCTACAAACAATTAGATTAATTCAAAACTCATGTACAACAAATGATCACTTTATGTTATCTACTCTCAGCAGTGATATCGAGGTATAATAACGGTGTTATATATATTTTATTATTTTTTCCCTTTTTTATTCCACCCGGTTAAACATAATTATTTAGTATGAACTGCATGAATAAACTGTTTGATGATGTTCCACACCAGAAAATCTTGGCTTTTTTAGAGAATGCGATTTATATAACAAATTGTGACCAGATGTTTTAATAATTTTACATTTATTACCTTTCTCTTTTATTTTATAAGTATTTTACAGAATTTTAACATCATTACGTTTTATATTTTATTTTGTTGTACTTCATGTTTACTGTTATTTGGAAGGGTTTATCTTCCTAAAGTTGTTGTGCAATTCTTCATTTTTACATTTTTCGAACTTAACCTTTTGTGCTAAGGTGCCGTCAAATGCTACTACTACTACAACTACTTTTTTCCTTTATACTTTATCTTTTGACCTCTGTATATAGATGTAAAAGATATAATCATGTAAATTTTTGAAATATTGTATGTAGACCTTAGCGAGATAGGCCGTTGCCTCAGTAACTATAAACATTTTGTCTTCACATTTGAAGTTGTGGATATTCAGTGCCTTAACACACACACACACACACAGACACACACACACACACACACACGCACACACACCACATGAACATCAATGTTGTCAATATCCAGTACATTGCAGATTTTAATGAAGAAGAGGAACACTGTTGACTTACTTGAATAGGCCATTATTTGACTGCATGTACTATAATTGAATGTCATAGTCTGGCGGTCATTACAAACTTCCCACTTGTCACTCGAAGAGTTACATGACAGAGTATTGGTTGTCGAATTGTAAACGTAATCGAAGTTTCCAAGTATGGCATTCGGACACGTCTGCTTGGTGTCATTGACGTTGCTGCCTGCAGTATCAAGAGTTTTAGTTTATTGTTTCATCTAAGGCAATACGTTCGAATTTATTTTGGCTCAAACATTCTTCTGCACAAATCTTCAAAATATTTTTCTGTGAAAGTAATTACCAGTATTTCTGTTGTATGATGGCATCACTAGTTTCCCTTAGACTTTTAAAGCTATATTACAACACTGTGCCAGCTACATGATTAATATTGTTCTTAACAAGCCCTTGATTTGCGTTTTTAAAACAGTTTGATATGATATTGAAAATATTCTCATCATATTATTGTAAAATACATACGAATTATATCAGCTGTTCTTATAACCTCTATTTAATGCTAATCCTAATAAAAGGTTGACTCTTTGTACAAGCAGACCTTTCTAAACAAAAGAAAAATCGCACACTTGGTATGATAAAGACTTCTAACAACATTTATGTTGGTAATATTTCTACATTTGTTCGATGCATACACTCACATAAAGAATATAATTTTCATACCGTCTTTTATCAGGACATGAAACTGCGAAGAGGGCTCAATGTTTGCCACATCACAAATGGCGCTGAAACTTGTCTCGTTCGATGCATATACGGTGAATCTCTCGTTTGCAGATGATGTTTGTTCAGCTGTAATACAATTGAATCATTACTTAACACTCTTAGTTTGTAAATGTGAACCCTTAATTATAAACTGAATCCATTGTGTGATTGTGGAAGCTATGATGATTTGCGTATTCATAAACATTTATAAAACGTCCAAAAACGGATTAGTAATAATTTTCGTCATATGAATACATGTAAATCGAACGGCATAATCAATCTTGTTTGTGGGACATGGACCCACAAACGTATCTAGGTGAAGAAAAATTGTGTAATTTGTTCATACCAGGTAATAAATAATGGGCTTCATATTGGTCATAGATAGTTAA
The DNA here is from genome assembly GCA_029931535.1 of Margaritifera margaritifera. NCBI lineage: Eukaryota > Metazoa > Mollusca > Bivalvia > Unionida > Margaritiferidae > Margaritifera > Margaritifera margaritifera. The sequence continues at coordinate 4,026,047 of JAQPZY010001627.1, read as the reverse complement.
AGGGATAAGAATCTGCTAAATAATATTGGCAGACGTGATGGAAATATCAATTATAATCTTAGACATATTTGAATTTGTATATCGAATTGTAGAAGTAGAGGCACTAATTCAGAGGGTCAGATCTATCAATTCATATCAAACAAAATCTCACCATTGACCCGAAGATAATAGTACGAGTATTCTGTGATTCTGGTCAGCTTCAGGCACAGGTAGCAGTAATATTTGTTAGTTACTCCAATCGGAATTGTACTTGTCGCCCTAAAAGGGAGAAAACATATAAAGCCCCACTTAACAAGACACCTCTAATTGAACTTAAACAAAATCCCACACTCAGTCGTCAGATATCAGGTACTCAGATTTGATGCTCAACACAAGCATTCTTTTTACCAAGATGAAAAATGTAATCTGATATGATAGAACAAAACCGGTTAAGGTAGCGTTAGAACTGTACTTAAAGTTACAAATAGAATATTTCATGATGCCAATGTTTCATCGAATACCAAACAGAGATAAAATGCATTACATTATATGAATGCTATATATTATTTTGAAAAAAGATATCTAAGAATTCCAAAGAGAACAACATGTTACAAGAAGTGAACAAAAGAGAGATCAAGAAGTGATTGCTGGCTCTTTTAAACATGTTAAACTGTTAAGCCCGAACACACAAAAAAAGTCTCTTACCATGGTTGCATGGAGGCATATCGAAGTGAGCTAAAATTCTTTTCTCCAGGGCAGAGTGTACCCGAGCTACTCTCCACAATTTATTGTTACCCTTCCCCGAAATATTATCCCCCCAAACCGCGCCCCCTCAACACAAACCAGCTGGATTACAATTATAAAAACTCTATGCTTATTAACAAACCTTCACAACCCATATATCATTAGATGAAAACGATGCCTATATCATGGTGGTTCAAAAAAAGTTGCGCAAATGAACGGACCAACCAGCGCAAACGCCATTAGATGAATTAAAAACATTTGTAACGTGGTGGTACACATAATTATCCTCCCGATTATTTTACCCTAAAGTTTGAAGTCTCTGTCGTCAAATTGTTGGAGTTACACGCATAACGTTCGTACGCACGTATGCACTATTATTATAGATACTCCCATAATTCCTGCTGAGACAGCAAATACACCCTTTTGTATTCTGATTTGTTACATATATGAACAACTTCTTCATTTGGAATACCATACTTTATGAGCAAGTATCCGGATGAGTAGAAGTCTGTAGACAGACACTCCCAGGTTGATAATGTGGTTCCATATGATGTGAAAGTCCACCCAGACATGTTTGTTGTATTGAAAGTTAGGGCGCCCTTGTTGCTATCGTACCATTTGGTATTTCGGAATTCGCTGGGAAATGTACAAGCTCCATCTACAAATAAATGCTCACTGTATTTACATTCAGCCTTATACTAGTATTTCACTAGCTTTTAAAATTTGTATTTGTTTCAGAATATTTTGAATTGATATGATTGAATCAAATAAATGTTATCCACGTACATCCATGTTTTCCGGCGTATAAATCCTGATCCTATCTTCTGATAAATCATTATACCCAACTATATACGTCCCATCTATTACCCCTCCTACCCACTCCTACCCATCCAGTGCTGGATTACCCAATAGGCAGACTAAGCACGTGCATAGGGCACCGGCAAAGCATGGGTACCAAAATCAAATATATAGAAATTACGGTTTAGTATTGTTTTTATTTTGAATTACATGGGAGGGGGAGGCACCATAATCTTTTCAGTGCTTAGGGTCTCCAAAGGTTTAATCCGGCCCTGTACCCATCCGCCCATCCAAAACATTTATTTAAATCGATATCATCTGATCGAACCAACTCATGTAGTCATAATACCATTTTCATCTTACGGTAACAAGCAAATAAATATATCAGATTAAAAATGTCATATTTTCAGAGGGTTAAATATGAATAAAAATTTGTCTCACCTGTGCATTTAAATATTGTCCAGCATACAACGTAAAGCAGCACATGTTTTTCGGGCATATCTCTATCCAGCTGGGTTTATGATAATCCTTAATCTAATGAAAAGTCTAGATTATAAGACTCCATTCGGCACAATAATGTTGATAAATGTTTGGATACATGTTGGAAAACATGGGGTTGAAATTCGTCACAAGTTTTGCTTTGGAGACATGATTCCCACCTATGTTACATGTTTCCGCCTAAATAGCTTTCAATCGTATCTTTCAAAGTAGTCGTTGTAGAGTTATTTACAAAAGGAACGAATCCATGTGCATCGAGATATGTATCTTTCAGTCTTTCTTTCTCTTGTTTTGTTTTACTCGTTTGCCCTTAGAACAGATTGAATTGATTACTTACGCCTTTATACAAAATACTAGTGCATGTTGGTTGACAATTATTGTTCTCTTTATCCAAAAATTATATACCAACGGTCATCTACACATTCATTTTTCTGTCACTTGGAAAAAGAAAACAGTAAGACACTTGTTATGCGAACGACATATTTCTTGATGTAAATTTTTTACAGAAAGGTTTTTAACATGACATGAAGTTAGTTTCTTTTCCGACTCTATGGATAAGGCTACAATGCGATTTTACTTTAATTGAAGTATTTATCATTAAATAAAACCGTAAAATAGAATAGATGAGATATCTTTTACGTCTTTGATGCTTCTCTGTTCCAGTAAAAACTACACTTAGTTCAATTATTAATTCGTTTTGATGTCAAAATAACACAGTTATAATAATGAAACCTAGGAATCACTTTGAAATTCTATTTTGATTACCATCAGTCCAAATAATATAAATCAGGTACGGGGAATACTGGAAAAGGATACATTCTAAAATGAAGGAAGAGATATAATACAATCAGTAGTTCAGGTCACCGGCCCATAATACACATAAAAACACTGGCCCATAATACACATAAAAACACTGGCCCATAATACACATAAAAACACTGGCCCATAATACACATAAAAACACCGGCCCATAATACACATAAAAACACTGGCCCATAATACACATAAAAACACTGGCCCATAATACACATAAAAACACTGGCCCATAATACACATAAAAACACCGGCCCATAATACACATAAAAACACTGGCCCATAATACACATAAAAACACCGGTCCATAATATACATAAAAACACCGGCCCATAATAGACATAAAAACACCGGCCCATAATACACATAAAAACACTGGCCCATAATACACATAAAAACACCGGCCCATAATACACATAAAAACACTGACCCATAATACACATAAAAACACCGGCCTATAATAGACATAAAAACACCGGCCCATAACACACATAAAAACACTGGCCCATAATACACATAAAAACACCGGCCCATAATAGACATAAAAACACCGGTCCATAATACACATAAAAACACTGGCCCATAATACACATAAAAACACAGGTCCATAATATACATAAAAACACCGGCCCATAATAGACATAAAAACACCGGCCCATAATACACATAAAAACACTGGCCCATAATACACATAAAAACACCGGCCCATAATACACATAAAAACACTGGCCCATAATACACATAAAAACACCGGCCTATAATAGACATAAAAACACCGGCCCATAATACACATAAAAACACCAGTCCATAATACACATAAAAACACCGTCCCATAATAGACATAAAAACACCGGCCCATAATACACATAAAAACACCAGTCCATAATACACATAAAAACACCGTCCCATAATAGACATAAAAAAACCGGCCCATAATAGACATAAAAACACCGGTCCATAATACACATAAAAACACCGGCCCATAATACACATAAAAACAGCATAATATAACGTTGAAACAGGGCAGCACACAAACAACCGGTAACATAACTGCATAGAAAAGTAGCTAGACTAGTCAAGGTAGATTAACAAAATGTATGACTGATCTATTATTAAGTCATCCTTTATGAAAATACTTTTTCTGAGATCCTTATATGCATTACATACTAAAAGAAAATTATATTCATCTTCTACAATTCTTAAATCCATTATTTTCTTAATATGGGCAAATATATACAAACCATGATGTCCACTTGCCTCTATTGCTAAATTATGGCTGGAACTTTACAATCTAAGAATTGCATTGCGAACTTTTAATGGAAGGTCTATAGATAAACACTTTTCAAGATTTAACAAAGACTTACAGTATCTGTAACTTCGTAGCGTTGAACCCATAACTTTCCTATAATATTTTTACACCATACAATCTTCAACTCTTTGTAGAGATATCTTAATGAACAATTTTAGATCTCCAACACTTTGCTCGATCTATACAAAACTAAACCCATATGAATATAGTAATTGTTCACGTGTATTACCCTTGTAATATGATTATTGTGATCAATACGCTTGAACATCAGAAAACAATTATAGGAGTACCTGTTTTGATCAATATGAATTAAACATAGCCAAAATGAAATACATCGTGTATAGTAGGTAATATAATGTGCAATACATCGTGTATAAAATATTGGATATCTGCCACATTCTCCATCTGCATAGGCATTATTCGTCGACGGTGAGAGATTAAGAAACCATTTACAAAACTAGTCTTGTACTTTTTCTATTACTTCTGAATATTCCTAGACCCAAACTTCTGAACCACAGCACACATTTGGTTGAACCATGATATCAAAAAGTTTAAAGTATCAAAACTGCTGAAGCAGCCAAACTTACTCTGATATCTAAAATACATTCAATAGATTTCTGAGCCTGGGCAGTCAATGAATGTTTGGCTATACTCCATAGAAGTGTTAGCGTAAAACCTAAGCTCATTTATTTATACAAGGAGATACATTCAATCAACTGACCTTTAAAGTACCACTCCATCCATCTCTCTCTCTCTCTCTCTCTCTCTCTCTCTCTCTCTCTCTCTCTCTCTCTCTCTCTCTCTCTCTCTCTCAACATTCCAAGATTCCTGAAAACAATTATCTTTTTACCTAGATTGATTTTAAAATCTGAATTTTGAGAAAATTCATCTAAAAAATGTATATTTGTTTTGCAATAAAGTCACTGTTTCAGCGCCATTCGCACAATTATTGGCATACAAAATAGCAAATACATCCTCTGTGTTTTCATTTATGAAGATACATGAGGACATTTTACGCGTATCTCTTCAAAAAGCTCATTAATGAATAAGGCAAATAAAATGGGACTTAGAACACACCTCTGTCTCGTACCTACTTTACTGGAAAAATATTCCGTTAAACCTTTAGAAGTTGTAACACATGCTTTTAAACTATCATGCGTTGATTTAACTATATACATGTTTTTACCCTGAATACCTTTTCTTAATAATGAGACAGAGTTTGGAATGAGATACGGTATCAAAGGCTTTAAAAAAATCAACAAATAAACAATATCTACCACCCTTCTTCTGTGCAATTGATTATATAATAAATACATTGTCTGATGTGGAATATCTTTTGTTAAAGTCGGTTTGGGACTCATAAATAATATTATTATAATCAGACCATATAATTAGAATGATATTAAATATTTTTGTAAAAAGTTTACACAATACATCTATTTACGAAGTACCTCTGTAATTCTTGGGATCTTAAACTGAGCATTTCTAATATAATGGACAACTTATATTTTTCCTCATTCCTCAGGAAAGATACCAGAGTAAATCATTTTATTAAACAGAATCTGCAGAAAGGGTGTAATATCCATGAAAGTATCTTTGAACGTCTCCATTATCAAGCTGTCAGGTCCGCTATATTTCCCTGAAACAGTCATTTGATATGTACAATTTCTTCTGTAGTAATTGGTGCATTAAAAATATTCACACCTTTTTATTTTAATTTTAATTGGCTTTCTGCGTCATCGCTTGTAGTAACTTTGATAGATACAGCAAGTAAATTTCTAAAATAATCAAACAACTGACATCTAGTAATATGAGTAGTGTTTCTCGTTACGTTATTTTATGCTTTAACATTTTTCCAAAACATAGCAGGATTATTTCGTGATTGAGCAAGTTTTTCTTTCTCGTTGCTTTGGAAAATAAAAACTTTCCTACTGCCTCACCATGGTTTTGACCGCCCTTTAACATTGTTAACACATCTTAAGATCCTCTCCACGATTACTCACACAAACAGTTCTCAACCATGTATGCATTCTATTCCTAATTGATATGTATTTCTAATGTACTAATTACTGTGGGAGTTTCTGACGTAATCTTTGTAGTGTGGACTCGTGTAATATATATTCAATACCAGTGACAATTTATGTTAATGTGTTGTATCTGTCATCACTTTGCCAAGAATAACAACCATTGAGGTACAGTATGTAATTTACAGCGAAATTTTACCACAAAATATTCCATTTAGCCTGTAGTTTGCACCTTTTGTTCTTTCACTAACCCACAATTCAAACTACTTTTGATGTCAAAACGAATAATGAAATGTTATCGCAGATGATCTACGATATTTTCTCCTTGCGTTCACCCTTGACGAAGCTTTATTCCAGTCATACTATTAGGGTAAAAACTGAAACCTTATATGTCCTAATACGAGTACCCAAGTAGAGAGCACAGGATTATAAACAATTTACTTTGAAACGCTCTGCTAAGAGATGCTACCGATTTGAATGAACTGCATTGACCAGTCCGTGTATATTATCTGATATCAACTTTCAATAAAATTAAACATCATTGCAACTTGAAGCTGAAACTTAGATACTTACATTTCATTGATTGCAAGTGCTTATAGTGCAGTCATTAAGAAAGAAAATGATGAAAATCAGGGTTGTACTATAAACATAAAAAAACATTTTGTTTCCTTTCCATACCCTGTCAACATACCACGCATGTTTACAAGAAAGGAGCATTTTACACAATAAGGTGGACGTAATCTGTTAGGACTTTTAAATGGGTTAATAAGGCAATGCCCTCGTATAGTTCAAAACAATCCCGGACCCGATACCTCTTATTGTTTTATGAATGAGTTTAAATTATCGAAAGACGTGATAAACAACACAGCCAACCTCTTGCTCATCCCTTAAGTATTTGGATATATTATCCGACGGAATATTTGATCTTTATCTTTTTAAAATGAATTTGAATTTTGTTTTCATCGGCACCTGTCAGTGTCTTTTTGTTTCTTTTCGAAAGGCGGGTAAGTTGAGTTTTATTCACAAAAACTACGTATGAAGGTATTAACAGGTTATAAGAAATGTTTGAACTTAACAGATGGCAAAAGAATGGGAAACCTTCAGATGATGGCATTAATTTTTAAAAAATTTTATAATTTGTTTTTAAAAAACTGTTTTCTATTTAAGATATTTATATTATTGATAATATTTTCATTATTCCTTAACATGAATAGTATCTAAACTATTTGATATTGCTGTGATATGACATATTTCAATAGAATCACTATTTAAGACATGACATTGCTATGATGTGACATATTTCAATAGAATCACAATTTAAGACATGACATTGCTATGATGTGATATATGTCAATAGAATCACTATTTAAGACATGACATTGCTATGATGTGATATATTTCAATAGAATCACTATTTAAGACATGATATTGCTATGATATGACATATTTCAATAGAATCACTATTTAAGACATGACATTCCTATCATGTGATATATTTCAATAGAATCACTATTTAAGACATGACATTGCTATCATGTGATATATTTCAATAGAATCACTATTTAAAACATGACTTTGCTATGATGTGATATATTTGAATAGAATCACTATTTAAGACATGACATTGCTATGATATGATATATTTCAACTGAATCACTATTTAAGACATTACATTGCTATGATGTGATATATTTCAATAGAATCACTATTTAAAACATGACTTTGCTATGATGTGATATATTTGAATAGAATCAGTATTTAAGACATGACATTGCTATGATGTGACATATTTCAATAGAATCACAATTTAAGACATGACATTGCTATGATGTGATATATGTCAATAGAATCACTATTTAAGACATGACATTGCTATGATGTGATATATTTCAATAGAATCACTATTTAAGACATGATATTGCTATGATATGACATATTTCAATAGAATCACTATTTAAGACATGACATTCCTATCATGTGATATATTTCAATAGAATCACTATTTAAGACATGACATTGCTATCATGTGATATATTTCAATAGAATCACTATTTAAAACATGACTTTGCTATGATGTGATATATTTGAATAGAATCACTATTTAAGACATGACATTGCTATGATATGATATATTTCAACTGAATCACTATTTAAGACATGGAATTGCTATCATGTGATATATTTCAATTGCATTATTGCTATCATGTGATATATTTTAATTGAATCAATGTTTAAGACATGACATTGCTATGATGTGATATATTTTAAATGAATCGATGCTTAAGACATGACATTGCTATGATGTGATATATTTCAATGGAATCACTATTTAAGACCTGACATCAAATTGATGATATAATGATATGTTTGATAATTAAAAATTGTGCGCATCCCGCACAAATTCTGTCGATATCAAGATACAACTCACAAGTTTTCATACAAGTGTATCGGTCACAATTTATTGATTAGGCTTATAAACTACTGCTACTTGAGGCAAATATATACATAAGAAGCCTTTATTATAAATGACCTCATATTTTGTATATATTTATATATATATTTGTATATTCTTCCTCTCTGCAACCAGTAAAAGTAAAATTATTTAGTCTGAAATTAATAACAAGAAAAATTTGTCGTTGGTTTATTTGTGTATTTAAGCTGCAACCTGCATGTTTCCCATCGTGTTTCGGAACTCAGTATGGCACGATAGCACTAAAGGAGACCTGAACTTTACCGGTAGCATCATGTCTGGATGGTGGACGACAGCCTACAGTCAGACCATTAACCAATGGGAATGTTTCATTGAAAGCTCATACGAGTCGAAAGGATACCTAATATTCAAGTAAGTTTTCTACTCAGTATTGCTTGTGGTTGTAATACGAGCATTTAAAATTGTATATACCTCAGCTTAAATTATTCGACCTTCATCCACATAAGTAAAAATAGTTTTATTAGCTCGCCTCTACAAAGCTATTGTACTATCACCGGCGTCGGCGTCGGCACATATACAAATATACGCATATGTACATCCGTACTTGCATCTCAACCATTTTTTCTTCCTAGATCCTAGACAAAAGTTTGCAGTGAGTTTCATAGCAGCTACCCCTGGGGAGGGGGCTACGAGGTTTAACCTTGTACATACATATATCTTATGTGCATATTCTTGTTCACGTTTTTGCTTTTAGATCAGTTTTTTCACCCTGTATATATACTACCATACTTGGACATTTGGTGAGGAAATGCATCTTGATGAGTATTATGTAATAGTATCATTATGGGACTTTTAGATTTTGGTTACTGATCTAGGTCAAAGCCTTCTATTCTCCATGACTTTACCCTTGCATCACACGCGAGTGTATTATTTACTCGCGAGTCTCGCGTGATTGTAACCCGCGGGCGCCTCCAAGCAATGTTACCACGGGGTGCCCCAATACACTACTACATCTAGCAGGCAGATCGATAAACACTTACTCAATTTTCACTGCCTGTAAATCGGCTACCTGTTTTTGGTCGCTAACGCCCCGGTTCTGTATATGTGCTCGGAGACGTCGGGGGTTTTCCATTTCGACCAGCACCATTTCGAACTCAGCCATGCTAATCGTTTTATCCTCAACACCCATCGAGTACAGCTTTAGTATTTGTGCTGAGACTACTTTGTGCCGCTGCGAAAAGTTCCGAAAAAGCACGTATTCGCGAATGTAATCGTATCGAAATTATTGTTTCAGCGCCGCCCGCGACACCGGTTACTATCAATATGGCTCCGACAACAATTCTGATTGGCGTGCCTATGATAGTTGCTGTAGTCACAATGCCGGCCACACCCAAACCAACGGTGGTTGCGGCAGTTATTCCGCAAACAGCATCCACGACAACACACAGGCGTTTGTATTTTGAGAGTAAAACGCCTTTCTTGGCTATTTCATCTCGCATCTGTTGTTCCGCTTCGATTTTTTTTTCACGTCGGTAACTTTGAGGCTTCATTACAGTTCTTCTATAAATAATGTGATTGAGTAGTATAATTGCACAACAAGCTGGCCTTGTTCGGGTGCAACACACACACGCACTTCTAACCAATTACCCTTTTTTACAGGTACAATTGCCATACAATCATAGAAAATATCTTACTGGGGAATATTTAAGTCTCCAGCAATTGTGCGTTCTGGTGGTATGGCACCACTGCCACTTAAACTATATTTATTACGCTCGTGATTTGAGTCAAAAACGAGCGTTTTCGTCTTCGCCCAAGAACTGTTACACGAACAAGTGCGTCCTTGTTAAATAACAGTCGTGTTTTTTTTCAGTGTTTGTTCAACATAATCGGCGGGGAGTGTAACCGGCGTGGATTTGTAGGTGAATATTACTTCATCGTTATAGAAACAATCCCTGGATGTTTTCACACCAGGCGGTGCCTTCAGCGACCGGGTGTTTTCGCGTACTAATACGATTATTCCAAGCTGGTTTCAAATTAGTGTTGACACATTAGGGTGGTTCCAATGGTCGATTTCTATTTGACCCGTAGCAAAGTTATATTTGAGTGTATATAAGCGTCTAGTAACACCGTTTTCACGCAAATATTTGTCAACAAGTGCCAAAAAATCGCCATCGATGTTAGCATCAGCCGATCCAACACTTCATCTGTAAATTTCGCAACATCGTCAAGGTGTGGCTGTTCGGGATCCATCACGTATATGAAATTATAAATCTTAAACACAAACACCATAGGCGGTCAAGTATCCGTCCGGATAAACGTTGAGTCCTTCGAACTGAATTTCATCTCCGGTGTCTAATGGTACTGTATATGTAAAAAGTTCTGCAACAACAGTGTCCGGTCTGTCAATACGTGAGATTGGTGACAAAGAACCAAGATGCCCCTGATCATTTATAGTATCATCATTCTACCCCACCAGCATTTAATTCCGGTTAAGCTAAGCAAGTATCATCCGGACCCGCGCACCTTTAAGATGTGAGGTTTAAGTTTATCAAAATCATTTTCAAGAGAATGGAAAGCAAGTCGATTTTCTAAGGTTAATAAGTTTGTCTTTCCCTCTCCTTCTTTGCTTAATATTCCTTGAATTTGGCTCCATGAAGTTACTACGCGTGGTGGTGAGGGCACCTCAGCAATCTTTGCATCCACGTATTGTTTCGTCTCTGTATTGGCAGTACCAACATAGTCTTTGATGTAAGCAACCGACACACCAGAGTCTCTGATTTCCTCGTTTTAGGCCATTTTTTTTTAAAAAAAAATTTGCGATGGCGCCTCTCGGCTTTATAACAATATCATTGATGGACGTTTCAAGTTTTCCAATTTGATCTTCAAAAATCACAAGCCCACCTGGATCGACGTCAACAACAAGTCAGCTGGTAAACTCAATCAAATCCGCTTTGGTGGCAAACCATGTCAGATCCACATTAGCGATGCGTCGAGTTCCAGCGCTGTAGCGTCCGTAAATGTTAATATGCATTTCTTATACTATTAAGCGTACTTTCCAAGTGACAACGCAAAATAATGCAAAATAAACAAGCGCTTGTGGTGTTGGTGAACGCTCAAGTGCATGCAGTACTCCAACAACAAGATGTCCACATATTGTGCCGTCCAGCCGAGTTTGCAACGACAGCGTTGAATACAAAAAAAATGGTAGTCGTCGAGCTCATCGGGTTAAATAATCAACAACTTAACGTGGCCTTGCAAGCCCGTACGAGTCAAAATACAAAAGATGTTGAGGCGTTATCATGTATGCAACCCAATGAGTTCCAGGTCCTGTTGACAAATCCAGGCTAACAATACCGGTTTCCCGCGTGCGGGGATCATTGACACAAGTTCATTTCTGCATAAAGACACCTCGGAAATGCTTGACTGACTTTGTCAGCGCGAGTAAGTCAAGATTGGTTAATGGTTGCGTGAGAAGTTTCAACGGCGAGGCCTTTTGCGAGTCGTCCCGGGTAGTCGAAGGCATTTTTCTTTTTTAATTCGTCTACGAGACGCTATGCGGCCTCCAACAACCTTTTTCAGAACCAACAACGCTGTAATGGCCGCGAGGAATGGAAATATTCCACTGCTCTTTTGCATTTATGTCACCTTTAACTTGGATAACTTTAATGTCACTGAGGTGTTCTTTTGTTTGGCCGCATTAAGCTCATCAAGTTGTGTTTGGGTTAACAACACGGGGATAATTCCATTTAACTTTGACAGAGAAAGTTTCAATGTGAGCCCGCAATCGTTTTTTTTTTTTTTTACTGCGCTCTTTATTTTTGCAAGCTGGGATTTGCCAAGGCCAACCTTAACTTCGTGATATGACATTATTATTTGAAAACGCAACAGGTTCAATTGCGAGTTTGAGAAAACTTTAGTAGTTTTCCACAGGCGCGCCAATGACTCTTATTCGGCCACCTCTGCCCTCCAGCAACAGAGTCTTGTTGGAGAGGATCACAGCAATGCATCTGTATCTATTGTTGGGAGCAACAGACGGATTAACACGTGCATGTAGGTACATATCGATCACGGGCTGCTTGAACAACTCCAGGTGTTCCAACGAAACGTAATAAATCGGGTACAAATGAATGAAGTCGTACCTGGAAATCTGCAGACCTGTGTCAATGTTTTGATGCCAGTGCATTTACGACCATAGCTTGTGATATTCACGTGCGACTTGATTGTCTGTGAAGTTAAGCAAAACTTATTTGGTGAGTTCCTGATGACCGTTTAACTGTAGAGAAATTTCAGACACTCTTAACTGGTCAAATATCATCACACTACGGGTTTGGTCGTCAGCCCAAGCTCTATTTTGAAACGCCACGAACACGTGTTTTGGTGCGCTGAAACCATGTTGGGAACTTATTTGCCATGTAAACTGTCCATTAACTTCGCTTGGCGTGGAGTCTGTGGTGAGCGCGGGAAACGACAGCGTTGATGCGGTTCTAGACTGCATAAATGACAACAAACTCGCTTTAGTGGTCAGTTAAGGGATTAAGGCAGGCATCCACAATGTCAATGTTTACAACACAACTTGGCCAGCATTAACTCCAGCGTCATGCCAAATTGCATCGTTGGCGGTACCTTTACGGGTTAACATGACTGTGTGTTTAGCTCCGAAAATAACCTTGCGGACATCTCTGCAAAACCCAAATATATGACTGAGAGGAATCGCACACGAAAACAACAAGTGAGGTCCATGCAGTTGTAATCGACGCTGTGCAAAGCCAAAGTTGAAATTCGGGTTTGTACTTTGTATTGCGGCACCGCCAACACCAGGTCTAGCAGGTATACCAGCGGTTTGCGGGTTCACGAAAGCGTCCTGCGCAAGTTGATCTTGGATATACGGGATCTGATCTGCATGTTTTGTTTGAGTCGTTATGAAACATCATAGACGGGCCAGCCGACCTCTCGTAATCATCGCTGTATCTGGCGAGTCTGCGAATCGTCGTCGCAAGGTCAACGTCGTCGAGAATTGCTTCGATTTCCTTCCATTGATGGAATAACGTTCGCTGTCGAACAATGCCATGATGCCGTTAGTAAAAAATCCAACCTTGGAATCGGCGGGATAAAAGTTATTGTTGCCTTGTACCATTTTCCCCTCAATTTATAAGAAGGTTTCACACGGAAGAAAAAACCAATACGTGTTCTGCACTTGTAATTCTATTTTTAATGGTTTGAGATTCCTAATACTGAAAATCTCGGACGCTGCGATCTACTCTCACAGGCGCGGCCGTAACAGACGCGGTATCGGGTGTATCTTTGAATTGAGCCATTGTTTTTACTTATACATTATTGGTTTCGTCTAATACCATTTAGGTGGCCTCACAGCTTGCGTCCACAACTGCAATCCGCTTCCCATTGCCAGATTTGCAATCACTGAATCTTCTATAAGTTTTTGAGCGGCTTCATTGACGATTTTACCAACCGGGGCTGGCATTGTTGCTGTTGATGGAAGTGTAACTGCTTTTGGTGGTGCTCGAGTTAATGGTTGTCGTAGTCGATCTCGAATCGATTGAACCGCTTGCAATCTCATATTTTTCAACCGATCCACAGCAACGTTTTTGACGCTATCGACGACTCGCATTGCAACTTGTTTAGCGATCTGTGCAACGCGCAAGGCCAGTTCCGTAATATGTCATGTAAACGGGTTTTCTCACGTTGACAACACGCACGGGTATCACACGTCCACGTACGACTGTCATTATATTTGATCAGGTCGATCTCTAATGAACAGTTGTATTGTTATGGTCTCCACGTAGAGATCTAGCAGGTACCCGTCTTGGTTCACAAGGGTAAAACGAAGTTGTGTCAACCAGGCATTGTAGCATGGAAGACATACGGGCGCCGCGGGAGTAATCGACAGCAGATCACCCGGTTCCACAGTTGGGGAGAACCCGAATAATATGAAATCCTGAGAGGTTACGCTTGTGGAAGCTCCGCTTTCGGAACAACCACAAGTCAGATTAATCTGAATTCTTGAGGTAATTCTGACACTGTCTGGCGCGATACGAGTTATTTGTTCACGGGAATCTTATTAATATCATCAGGCTAATCGAGAACTGTTCTCAGCGATGAATGTGTGATCTCAACCGCGTAAGGTGCAGATTTAATCCAGATGACAGACCTGAGTGTGGACTAGTGTTCGTGTATGAAACTTGTAGAGTCTTTGCCAGTCTTAAACAAAATCCTCTGTGGAATCTCTTCATTGATCGATTCCATGTCTCACTCTCCAGTGGAATGTTCCACATCTTGCCAGGTTGCACCATCATCCTCCGAGAACACGAACGAATTATTCGCGGGAAGGCCACCAAACGGCCGCAATCAGATATTAGGCCAACTGCAATATACGAGCAACGATGCTAATGCGATCTCGAGTGTGCAGGATTCCCCCGCGGTGATTGGTGTAGAAAAAAATCACATTAAATTATGGTTTCGTGGATGAGATCGTGATCATAGAAGTAACGCTTGGGGTTGTATTTGCAACGACACGGTGCATCGCAGCATTGATTTCTCAAAGAATCACCTCAGCACTCATCGTCGTTCTTATATACATCATCAATGTCTTCAGTGAGTTCGTGTATTAACGTGCGAAACGTCCTCGGGTCCATGGTGTCTTTTTTGAGCCACCTCTGACAATTCGATGCGGCCTCATTGATGACGTCTGGTGCATCGTTACATGCGCAAACCGACCACATCAGTGTTTCCAGACGATCCACGAGTTCATTTACCTGTCATTGGTCTACAGATATGCATTTAAAGCCGACGGGTTTGAACTCTGCCGTGGAAACTTTGCTTGTCCCACGTTTGCGTCCACGATCACCGAGACCTTTTCCACGTGGAGGTGGTTTCTGGGGGAGATCCTTCTTCGGTGGGGAGTAATATTCTTCTTCCTCGAGAGGAAGATCCTCTTTTGAATCAGAGCCTTCTCCAGAAACCGAGCCCCGTAGATTTTTTTTAAGGGTTTTTCATATGTACGGAGAAAAGCATGCCAGTGTGATGTTGCATCTTGCTTAGGATCTTTATATATTTTGACAAGCTCCTCAAAATCTTTCCACATGTTTTGATTTTTACTTAAAACGTCCAATCCACTCCAGAAATACCCATCTATGCCATTCACTTTCAATGCCACTTTCATGCCTCAATACATATTCTTCCAGTTGGCTGGTACTCTAGCCTGCCTCAGTACATTTATGAATGGTGTTTCCAACTTTGATATGTACTCGGATGGTTGTTCTTGTGGAACACGCGCAAGTGTCCAACCTCCTCGTGCATTTCCTCTAACTTTCTTTGAAATTGTGCTAATTGTGCTGGCGCACGCCTGAGCGGACCAGGTTATCTTTCTGTCTCAATCATCGCAGTTGTTGTTTCAGCGACTTTCTTCACTTTTTCTGCGGTTTCCGCGGTCTTGGCTACAATCACTTTTGTTGGTTTAATCAGCGGTGCAAACATTTGTTCAAAGGGCGCTGTGGGGTCTTCCCGTGTGGATTTCTAGCGACTTAAACATATCTTTGTCACGTTTGCGAGTGGATATTACATTACCGATCACTTTCAAGCGTTCTCGGGCAGCTTTGCGGCGTTGGTCAGCATACTCTGCTATGGTACCATTGGTGGGTTTATTTTTATAATAGTCGTTTAAATTATCGCGTCCAGACCAGCGCGATACTTGCACTGTCCACCACTAAAATCAATTGTGAGAAAACCATACGGGTCCTGGGTGACCTCCGCAAACATATTACGAAACTCATTCCACGAGTGATCGGCGGCACACCAGGTCCAATGAATGTTTGCAAGACCATGCGCGTCAATGCCACGAAATTTCATCAACATGTTACAATTGTCCCTGATCACTTTAGGCACGTGCGCGTATCGTTGTGTCACAGATCACGTCTGTATTATTGTGTCGGCCTTGGGAACATATTTTCGCGGGGTTGTTTTGGTGTTTAGGCATCACATCATCATACACGACAAGATTATTATTTTCCGGGTCAAGGTCATCAATCGCAGGGGCTTCATCGATTGTGGAAAAGAACTCAATGATGGAAGCTTTACTTCTCGACGACGACGCATGCGCTTTCGTAAAATCCTTTCTTACATCATAACACGGCTGATCGTCTGCGAATGGGGCAATCACGTACAGCCGATCCCATGTTAACCATCTGATATCAGATTCAG
The DNA here is from genome assembly GCA_029931535.1 of Margaritifera margaritifera. NCBI lineage: Eukaryota > Metazoa > Mollusca > Bivalvia > Unionida > Margaritiferidae > Margaritifera > Margaritifera margaritifera. Next base: position 4,009,237 of record JAQPZY010001627.1, on the reverse strand, counting down.
CAACAATTGGGTTTTCCCAAATCCGGCCAGGTCAATGATCAGTGCTCGAACCAAGTTTGGAAACATGTCACAATGCTTGGGCAGCTGAGGCTTTGCCTGCGCAGAGAAGTCAATGACAGAAAAAACGGAACTTTTCCTTTTTTGTGATACCATCTTGAATATCAATTGATGCCTTGATATTGTGTGCTGTGCCGCATGAAAACTCGTACCGTGAATTCAAATCGTGTTCGGACGCGTAATAACGGAGCCGTAATCACTGGAACTTGCGTCCGGTGTGGAGGTAAGAAGTTCACGTTTGTCAAAACCACAGGTGGAGCTGAAAGCTGCGGGTTTAAAAAAAGGCGGAGGAAATATCACTGCTGCGGTAATAAAACTACACGGGACACCGTGGAGTAAATATCCTGGCGAAAAGCAAATCAGTGGATACAATTATTGCAGGGCTTGGGACACGGTTGGACATACGACTGGACTCTAACAATCGACCGAAGGCCGGATAAAAACCTGTAAACCGCGTCGATGCTGCATGTTATCGACATGACCTCGCGTACAAAGCATCAAGTGATATCCGTGCGCGTCAACATGCCGACGTGGATCTCATTTATGACTTGAACGCGATTGCGGAGCCAGGTGTCAGAGAAAGAATCGCCAGATGGATCATCAAACGAGGCATGAAGGCCAAGATTTTCATTGGAGGAGGACAAAGTCCGCTCACTGGAAGTAAAACCTCAATATAATAAACATGGATAAGAAAAGCATAGCTGACGAGCGGACATTGTCCGCAATATACTACAGTCCGCGCGGTTATTGGAAGGGTCAAACAGCCGTTGAAAAGTTAGCGAGCGCATCAAAAGTCGCCCACTGGGTCACTCGAGGGTGGCTTGCCAAACAAGCGTTGTGGCAGATTTACCTACCTGCACTAACAAAGATCTCCCGTATGTGGTTTGATGTGAGGACCTCCCAAAAAGTTCACCAAGCTGATCTTTTATTTCTTCCGCATGATCGGGTACGCGTACGCGCATACAAGTACGTGTTAAACGTCGTAGATGTTGCCAACAGGTACAAGGAAGCTGAGCCGTTGACGTCCAAAGATTCAGCGAATGTCGCAGACGCATTGAAACGCATCTTTACAAGTTCACTGCTAATATGTCCACGACTTCTACAGGTGGACACGAGTGGGTGACACGGCTTCGCTCTGTCATAGCAGCATTGAATAATGAAACCACACGCGCGATTTGGTTAAAACGCGCTTAGCGATTTGGCAGAAGACTGTCACCGTTACCCACACAACAGTTTCACAACCAGCCGCGTTAGCCCTACTCGGAAACAATTTCGTTCCGTATCTGTATGCACTGGGGGATTTAGAAGGCGGGCAACACCGTGCTACATACCAGGTATGATCAGTCTATATATTTACGATCTCGGACCGGATTGATATTCCGGGGCAACCAACACGCTACCATTTAGCACCCGCTGACGAACAAGCAGTGAAGCCTAGTGCACTTCGTCCACAGAGTAGGACAGTTGTGCGGGACGAATTACAAGTCGTTCCCACAGATACACAATTACCCCCAAGATTTATTTTGGGATCTGCGCGTGCCCGTACGCGTACGTGGTAACAACATCTGGGAAAATTTACCGCTTGGTGTCCAGAGTGGACAAACGTACTTTGGTGCATCGGTATACACCCATTCGGTGGGTTTTTTTTTACACCTGATCAGATTGGCCGAGTGTCTGAATTCACACCACTCGTGCAAACACTCCACGTACATGTCGTGCCGGAGATTCTTTGCGATCACAAACCGGGGAACTAGTTTTGCTTTCTTGATGTTTTTTGAGCCGCCAAACACAATCAAGTTCATTTTTGGTCGAAGCCCCACAAATTCCTCGACAGGCTTTCCCGCGCATTCGTCCTTGAATTTCCCCAGTACCTTTTTGTTAACATTGCTAAATAGCGGATGATTCTTTTGATACTCGCTGGTATCAAAATCATTTACCAGCTACGCCTCGCCCATGACCAAGTAGACGTCATTGGCGGTAATATACATTAACAGTGAGTCAGTATCTGTGTACAGCATCTTGATTGTGTCGCTGTACCGTGGCTTGATCTTATCGTAGTAGAACTCGTGCATGAGCAGATTTGATAAATCCATTAGCCAACATAGATAGATTTTGCCAACTTCAACTTGGCTCTTTGCTGTGTACAGCTACGAACCCACCATCAAAGATTTTGCGTGACTCAAATGCCTGGTCCACAATCAGCCTGTTGACTTTGTCTTGCTCACTGTTCCGAACAAGATCAACACGGATTCGCTTCCGCAGGTTCTCCATAGTTTTGCCGAACACGGCATTGTTCATTAGTTTGAAAAAGTCTTTCTCAAAATCGATAATTGCGACTGTGCTCATATCCGTATTAACTTGTACATACGGCGCCATCAAGGCGCGCTGGTGAAATCCAAGCACCCGGTGGACTCGTATCCCCAACCACAAATACAATTGCAGGTTTCGTACGTGGACTACGTAGTTGAGCTTGGGACGCAGATGGGGATAAGCTTGACGCATTCTGTAAACTTGCGTCCGGAATCATCCACGATTTCACACTGATATGGGAACAGACACCCGCGGGATACCGTCAGCGCTTCCGGGGCCAGTGGATAATCATTGTGGGGGTGACGAAGCTCGTCTGGACACTCCAGGTTAAGTTCAAAGAAGTATCCATAATCGATGTTGCTGTTGTACTCGTGTATGTGTTTGTGTATGTCTACATCCGCGGGATTGATCCAGGTAAACTCACCTACGCGCATTGGTTGCATCATTGCGCAGCCATAACTATTTGGGACAGCAGGGTAGTATCTGTCCACGAGTGGATTGTTAGCGCGAGTGTAGCGATGACTCGCCATAGAAATCCCGCTGTGGATAAAACGTTCAACAAACAGATGTTGATCGATATCCGTTAACAGCTCCAACTCGACACGGGTTTTTGACAGCAACGCATCCCATTCCCGGGGATGAGAAATAATGCGCAGGATCGAGCTTGTACACGCGCATGGCTGTATCACGAAACGTCTCGAAGACATCCGCGAGCAGCAACACATATCTACGCAAATACAAATCGTGATAGTCGCCAAGATTTTACAACCAAACGCGGACCAGGCATTGTTGGCGTGCGTGTAGTAGCTGGCGCAAATGCCTTAGAAAGACAGCGATGAATGAAAGGCCTCGATGTGTGGTAACTGAGTTTCTGCAAACTTTTCCCAATCGCTCATGCACTCGTAACTTGGAACTGTCATTAGCGGCAGTGACTGTAAAACGCTGCAAGGTTGCTCACTATTTTTGCCAGGTCGGAATTGATAAACTGCAGCGAGTCAATGAACTGCAGCTGGCCTAGCCGAAACATCATTGTTTGGAATGACACTTATTGGTGCATTCGATGCCGTTGCGACCTTTACATTTGGAAATGAAGTCACGCTGAATTTTTTCTTGTTGTTTCAACAGTGATTTCTTATGGATTACTTTGGAACTACCGCCACTACAGTACATGCTACCATAGCGGACGGATGATTAATACTCATTCTTTTAGGCAAGGTAGGACTTTAAAACTTTAAAACAAATTTCGAATAGCATGAAAAAATTAATAATTTTTATTCTACACCCCACCCACCCAGAAAATTCGTTGCCAACGTTGCCTTATTATATATATATATATATATATATATATATATATATATATATATATATATATATATGTGTGTGTGTGTGTGTGTGTGTGTGTGTGTGTGTACTTCATTGAACTTCACTGACTGTGGTTAAATTTTGCCATTTAAGTTTATTTTTCAATCTCTACTCATGCGGATCCGTTTAGTTGGCAATTCTTGGAACTCTTTTGCTTGTTAAGATGTTTTTAAGCTTCCTTCGCCAGATTTTCTGAGTAATACCTAAAATAGTTATATTTTCTCCACGGTGTAAAACGATGGGATTTTGTATCCTCTTCTTGCAGAGGGGCAACTGAAATCTCTCTCTCTCTCTCTCTCTCTCTCTCTCTCTCTCACACACACACACACACACACACACACGCACACACTATCCAAGCATGAATCGATGGCTAGGTGAAAGGTTCAGTGGATGTTACGACCATCTGCGTATTTAAGACTATCATATTTCGGATTGAACTATGAAAGAAGTGGCCAGATATTAAAATTAGCAACGAGGTTCTCTCATGCGTGTCCACATATCTTCAAATTGGATATGCCTAATAAAACCTGAATTTTAAATATTAAAGTAAGAAGATGCATCTACAATAGACTTGTTCATATTATACTAGACCCTGGCTGATACTCACACATACTCACATGTATTTCTTATCTACGCATAACTGACAACTAAGTATGTGGGCTCTAAGCTAAATAAAATAATACCCCTTTTTTAATTTTTTTTTTTGTTTTTTAAAAAAGAAATACACAACTTATATATTATTCTTTTTTACAGATCACTCCATAAGATTACATTTAGTACTGTGAATTACACTGGTTATATGTGTATGCAGCTCACAAAAGTGACGGATTATTCTTTCTACTACTACCTCATATACCGTAAGTGAAATTATATAAATATTTACCGTCTGTACTCGCGTATAAGTTGAACCCAACCGCAAACTGTATAGATCCCGCCGCAGATCTGGGTCTATGCAGTTTGTTATGAGTAATTAGTAGAACAAACAGCATCCACCTTGATCTGCCAGCGCATTATGCGACGGCAAATCAGGGTCTATGTTATTTGCAGTTGAACCCGACTTATACGCGAGTAAGATGGTACCGACATCAGACGATTCAGATGGTATCGCATGATTTGAGTCTCAGCTACCATCCCAGGGGCGGATCCAGAAATATTGGTGAGGGGTTATTGTTGGGGGGGGGGGTGCGTCTTAGGTTTTGTTTGGAGGGGGCGTAAACAAGGAGGCGAGTGGTCTGTGGGACGGAACCACTGGTGGGGAGCCTATGGATCAAAGACCCGTAAGTTCCTGCATTTCAAGCGTTTCCAGTGCATAATCTGGACCATCTAACTGTAAAAAAACTTACAATAGGAAACGTTCCAGTAATTTCGCGTTTTTTTTTTTTTATTGGGGATCGGGGTGGCTGTAGCTTGGTCTTACCGTCCCCTCCTGGATCCGCCTCTGCATCCAGTTCAATTTCTGAAAATTAAGTTGCGATACTGAAAGAGATCGTGCTTTGCATCGGGGTGTTATAATTGAGTATATTATCTGCGCGATTTTCTAATTGTAACTGTATTATTTGAAAGTCGTGTTCTTGTTGTTGACATTGTACTTTGGTTGGTAACTTGAAATGGAATTGGTGCGTCTGTAGAAAACTAAAATGAATGAGAGTCATACAACAATTTATTCACGATAAATATATGTTTTATCTGTATTTTTGCATTCTGTAATAATATACACAAGTGTACACATCATAATCGCTATTGTCCTATATGATAGAGCTAAATCAAACCTGTGATACAATTTACTGAGTTGTATGGTATGATGACTTTTCTTCTGAATATGGCCGGGTCATGTGTCCTTATGTGCATTATATTATAATAGGTTGCAGGATTTTCATGGTCTCTAGAACTGCAATGTTCAGCACTTGCCTTGTAACCCAGTCATAGTAGTATCTGTGAATGTATGTCAGGATCAAATACGTTTGCTGTGTTCAAACATTGGCCTGAGCACGAGGGATGAACCGAATTTTGAGGATTCAGGAACCTTTGCACCTACCAAACAATCTATGACTATTATTATTAAATTATAAAACACCAAGCATGTAAATAGTTGCACTAGAAATCTAGAACTTTGGAGTTTTTTGCACAACACACACACAATCACATATACACACATACAAGAAACATTATTCCAGCAACAGGTGCAATTCGCATGTTTCAGTACGAATGACGTCTCAAAATTGCACAAATCAAGCCAGCTGTACTCTGGCTGGTATGTGGTTCGGCGTTTTGACCAAAGGTTTCTATTCAAACCAAGAAGTAATCTAAAAGAAATGTACTTCCTCACAAACGAAGACTGTTACATGAAACAAAATGTCGATATTCTGTCCGCAATTGTCTTAAGCTTAGCTACTATGACTAAATATGTCGGATCCAAATGTACGCCATCTCACTTCTTTCAAACCGAGTATATGAATCACGACTTCACATGACCAAAACCAAGAGCTCAAAACCGCCAAACAATGAAAACCTGAAAAGTGTTATTCACTACAACACGGTCAACCAATGACCAGGTGAAAGATGTTCCTGGATCGAACACCTTTAAAACACAGCCTGATCATGTAAGAATTCTAATTCTCTTGCTATATATCACAGGAATCTTCAGAAATTGCAAACCAAAGAACGACCAAGTAAGTAACATCTACATCATTATGGATCAAATGTTTCACTTATTCATTTACAGTTCTCTTGAAAGTTTGTTCTATTTTTATTTACATTAAGCTCAACAGCGCAATGCTTCGGAGGAGAGAATTTGGTATTCGGAGACTGTAACAGCTGATGTCAGCACCATCTGCAACACAAGTTCTAAGGAACCATTGGAACAATTCCACATGTTAATCAAATCAGGTTTGAAAATGCTTCTCTCTTGTTCATCATGGTCTACGAGATAGGTAATCTGATTTCGCCACTTTTTCCTTCTCAAATCAAAACTCTAGAATTAATTTCTATTGTTTTTTATTCAGGGTCGAAAAGGAAGTAATAACTAATATGACAGAATAAATCTGAGTGTGTGCTTGTGGGTGTGTAGATGAATTTCTGTCTTGCTATCTGTTACCAGAGTATATACTTATGTTTTCCAAAACGCGACACTAATATAATGGGAGTTTAGAGGAGAATAAAGATAATTAAAAGACTGAAAAAAGAAAACAATGTATAACAACAAGGTAAGGTTTAATTTAAACCTTGCTGTTAGAGTTTACTGCCCTTAGTTTTTACGTTTCCTACGCCAATGTACACTGTATCATATATTGTCCTGTCTACTTACATATGTCCAATAAGCCCGAGTTGTACAAACTTTTTAATCCCCAGGGTATGAATGGGAGGCCAGACAATATTGCCCAACCCCCGTGCTCGGAAACTTTGATTACACTTACTTCGGGTCAGATGGAATAGTGCATTGCTATAGCAGCTCGGACCAATGGCAGGTTTGCAGCGACAGACAGACCATGACCTTCAACTACACCACCTGTAACAAGGTCATAGCCTACTCAAGTAAGACAGTGTACATATGTTCTCAAACGATTTGGGGGCAAAAAACTCAAAATCAAGCTCAAAAGCCTGTTCTCGACCACATTTATTGAAGACGTTTTTAAATTAAAAGATCTATGATTTAACATTATTCTGATTTTAGTTATATCGTATCAAACGTATTTAATTGTAGGCTTAAGTTTCAGCATTTAGCTGTCATGCTATCTCAGTCATCTTCTTCTCATCTCAATCATCTCTTGATGAAAATGTTATTTCCACAATGAGACGAGACTTTAAAATACAGAGTTCAACCATTCTGAGTTTAATAAATAAGGTTTGCTAATTATGACTGTAAAATTTCATCACCTATTTTATACATTATTCAAAAATTTCTTTTAACTTTACAGAAGTAATGAAAGATTCAAAATTTAGTTCGATCACTCTTCCACTAATAGATGAATTTGATTGTTGGGAGATCGGTTCTTGAAAGATTCTACTAGTATGTAGGAAGAACGAATATTCAATAAGAAATCAAGACTGTCATTAGTTCTCACAACAATAGTTAGTTCGCATATATCAAGTGTATGATTCATTGGTTTTCCATAGAGTGTAATAAAGTATTCGGATAATTAAGTTTTTGATTAATTAATATATGATATATTTATTTTTCAAATATTATGTCACAATTTTTCTTTTTGTTTTCTTCCATTTCAGGTGGTGGCCAAGTGTGGTGTGTTGGAACTATCTCAAGCAAAAACACATTTTTCATGGTGTACAACAATGACTCTAGTGTAAATGATTTAACAACGTTCAGGTTTACTTGTTTTGTAAGTGTATTCCTTTGGTGTGGAGAATTGTGAATAGAGTTAAACTTAAAGTGTTTAAAAATGGTAGATAAGTGACGAAATTAAAAAACAATTTTTTTCCGACAATACGTAATGATGTGTTGACAAATAGTGACCAATTCTCGTTTTCTCATACTGCAGTCATTTTTGTCTCATTGTTTTATTAAACCAATGAAGTGTAAAGATAGAATACTTAATAGGTATAACTTCAAATGTCCAGAGGTACATATAGCTGTATAATGTTTATCCATTGATATCACATCTTTCAATGTTGATTATAATAATGAATGTGTTATTGTTATTGTTCGTATTGTTATTGTTCGTATTGTTGTTGTTGTTGTTATTATTATTATTACCGGTATTATTATTATTATTATTATTATTATTATTATTATTATTCCTCTCTTCCATAGCTTTGTGATGATATTTCTAGCTGGTTGTTATCCTTGGAACCAACCACTTCCTGTGCCCTTAGATCTCAAGGAACTTTCTTAATATGTTTGCTATTCAACGTGTGCCGCTTTCTATAGTAGACCTGACTTTATTGCTATTCCTAAAGTTTTCAGGCTGTCTTTTAACTTGTGGAGAATACTTCAAGTGCTCCCATCACATTTAAGCTATCTGGCCTGGACACTGTACTTTTGTACTTGTTTCTTGCGTGTGATGTGATAGTCACATGTTACTGCTATGACCGTGATCTATGTCTCTCTTTGTCTGCCAGTATATATTGCCTCCTGTACTGTATCATCATCATCATCATCAATCTTTATTTCCTCTTTTCAGAGATAAGGATGCATACAAATGAAAAAGAAAACAATGAAACAATATTGAAATTAATTGAATTAGTTATATACAATTAACAGAGGTATACATGAGAGAAATCTGTGGATTTTCCCTATGAGGATTCTTATATGAGGACACTATACTTATCAAAAGTATGGTGCACTCTTGCGCAATCCTTCAATGCTTAATTATCGTACACATCATCATTATTTTACAGAAAATAATATTGTATATGTAATATATATATATATATATATATATATATATATATATATATATATATATATAAGCATGCATGAAGACATGATTATCAAGATTTCAACGATCACATAATTCCAAATCTTGATAATCTGAAAATCGATCTTATTACCATGAAAAAAATCCATGAATTACAGTTGCAGAGAATACTGAGGCAGACATTATAAAATTTCTCAGTATTTCAGGCTCGTCTAGGCCGATACCGTTGGGAAATTCTCTACCAAGGAGATGTTGAATAAATTCTTCATCTGATATATTATGAAGGTACACGCCAAGACGAATGTCAAAGTTATTTATAATATGTGTCCAAAATATGTCTCGTTGTCGCACAGTGCTCTGACAGGAAATAAATGCATGGATTATCACATCTGTGTAAGAGTAAGTGCAGTGTTTACAAACTTGCATAGTATTATTTGGAACAGTTATCAGAACATTTGCAAGGGATGTAATTAACTGTAACTCTCTTGTTGTTTTTGGAGTTTGCCATAGAATTTAGGGTTTTATAGAAGTATGAACATTTTTGAATCTTTTGTAGGAAATGTCAGTACTGCTATGACCGTGATCTATGTCTCTCTTTGTCTGCCAGTATGTATTGCCTCCTGTACTGTATCATGTGGTCGCGCTGGATACTAAAATCTAAAAGGAGTCTTGCGTTTCCTCTCAACTACTGTCTTTCGCTTGTTATTGTACCAAATGTTTGTTGACTCAGTCCAGTATTTATTAGGGAGATGCAAGTAAACAGCTAGGGCTAAATTGTCGTACCAATTTTTGTACTCACACTGAGATAGCGTGCTGTACTAGCTGATCATGAGATTGACTGTCTCGTCTTTAGCATTATGCACTATAGTGAGACGTCTTTATTTTCTACACTTTTGTGTACCTTGTTGACTATGCATACCTGACCCTGCGGTGCCATGACATATCTTCATCATCCTGATTCTTTTATTTTTAGTTCTCCCAGTTGGAGCCATCTCCAAGTGCTCCTACCGACCTTCTTCTTCTTCTTCTTCTTCTTATTATTATTATTATTATTATTATTATTATTATTACAGTCCATTTCCTCAGACGGTCGAAAGGCATCCATGGTTCCAAAAAACTGTACCGCATATCAGATTCCAACAACGTTTGCAAAGCGCCATGATGGCCAGAACATGGGTGCAAAATTAGAGATGACGCCTTATTGTAAGATTTTTATTTCTTTGTCGAAGTTTGATTTTATTTTAGAAGATTAATTCGGCCCAAGTGTATTTTTATGTATTATAGATTAGTATAGCTCTGGATTTTGATTGTCAAAATAAACAAATATTGAAAAAGAATCTGGAATATTGACAATACTGAAAAACTTCATCCATCATGCCATTTTGCAGCATTCACAAAATAGGAACTAAACTTGTTATTCTGTATGAAATCTAAATTTATTTTGATGAAAGGTCGATCATGGGAGTAATTTAAGACCAAAATATTATCTCTTTGCTTTTGAAATTACATGTATCTTTTCTGACTCTAAATTATGCCTGCACATGCTGATACTCACATCCATTTCTTCTTCAATTTTGTTGTTCACTTTATAGCCCAAAATTAAGCACTCATTATACAAGACATTACAAGATCCTTAAATATTTTACTTTTGAAATATTAGACAAGGAACAATATTGGCCTAGTCTGTTTAATGTATATTGTTAAATACATTTTCCTTGCTATTTTACTAAATATGTCAAGAATTGATAGATTATTCCTTTTACTTTTCAGTAACTTGCTGTAAGTATATTGAATTATCATTCATAGAAGTCTGAATAAACAGCCACTTAATTTAAATTAGTTACATGGTGATTTTATTTGTTACATAATAGTTCCATTGTGATATAGACAAATACATGACAATCTAAAATGAGTCTTAAAAATGAAAAGATAGTCTGATAGGAACCGTGTGATTTAAACGGAAGTATAATAGTTACTAATCAAGATACGATACACTAATAGAAACTTAATAATAATAAAAATATATGATAGTCTAATAATGGGTCTAATACGATAATGGTTATGCAATTAATAGCATGGTCCGTTTCGTTAATTTGTATTTCTTTGCCATATTTAAATAGACTATACAGGTGGCGTTCTGCCGTTGTTACCTCAAATAGAATACCGTCTAGATAATTTTCGAAGTACGCAACTTCATTCTCTTGCTAGATCCCGTTTCTTTATTCAAACGTTTAGTTTTGTTATGGGTTTCTTTTTTTTTTTTTTTTTTTGGAGGGGGGTCTTTTTATTCTTTACAATCTCTATGAACATGTCTTAATGCAATTATGGGACTATTAACAGTTAATGCAGCTATGGGATAGTTTGTAAGACTTATTGATATAATTTTAAAAATTGAACTGTTTATCAGCTAATTCGTATATCCAACAAGATTACTACTCTAAAATATATTATATGGAAAAAAGACGAGTTTAATAATAAACAACAATATAATTCCCTTTTCTCAGCATTTGCCTCTAACACAACAAATGGGGTTAGTGTTAATGTTGGCGCAATAGTAGGTGGTGTTCTAGGTGGAGTGGTTCTTATTATGGTTGCAGTCGGGCTGTATATATTCTACAGAATATTCAAGACAATCAGACAGAGTTCCCGACCGCTCGCACGTAGCACTGCCAGTAAGTTCATGTAGACGGTGACCTTAGGCGAGTGCCTCTGTATTCCTTGGCCTTAATTTAAGTTTCTTTCCTTTATTTTCCTTTCTTTCTATTTTCTGCAGTTTTGCTTACATTTTTTCTGCCCACGACTACAGTTTGTTTAATATATGTAAATACTCCATTAGAAAATGTACCATAATATGAGAGGGAAAAAGAAGCAAACCTGTCAGCATTTTCAATAGGGTCCAAATGTCACAATTCCCTGTTTTACTACCTTTTGTAACGTGAGAAGGACTAATCATTTTTATTCAATACATGGGGTTTATTCAAATCCAAAAAACATCATAATCGATATAAGTGTATAATCGTATATAAATCAAGGGCAGAGAAAATTCGAACTCGCGAGTGCTCACAATAATATAATAAAATTCAGGTATGTATCAAGTTTACATCCGAAAGACATATCATCATCTTATTTTTTATCAAGTTAGTACCACCAATGAGACAGACACTTTTCATCAATATTTGTAAAGATGCTGATATAAAATGTAAAAATATTATTCGAACAGTAATAATGAAGCAATAAGTCTAGAAAACAAAAATGATGCTTAATATGATGAAAACAGTCACTAATCTTATGACATTTTATAACAGCTATATTGTCTTTTCTGTGCAGTCGAAGTTAGGGCCAACAGTGAATGTACTGTACAGACAGATATCGGTCAGGCTGAAGCGGATACAGTATTGGATTTGTCGCCACAGGGTGACCCAGATCCAATCAACGATAGCAAAAACACTCCAGAGCAGCACCTGCCGGTCAGTGCTCGCACATGTCCCAAGCAGCATACCGGAAGTTCCAATGACTCTACTCCAGACTATGATTATATCAACTACAGTGGAGAATTCGGTTTTGATTCATTATAATGTAACTTAATTGTTTTTTTTTTCATATGCGTGGATAATTTTTTCCTAACTTCAGTCCGATAGTCCTAGTTCTCTGTCGAAAGCAATTTCACGTTAAACATTCAGAAATTAGGTATACGTTTACATGTCTAGGTTTTCAATCCGGTAAATATACAGTTTATATTTTCCTGAATGTATCGTTTGGTCGTAAGGCACTACATTACAAGGACCAACAAAAAATAGCTGGGGAATAATAATGTAATATCGAAATAACATGTTAGTTGCATTCCCTGTCTAGGCCAAATGTTAAACTTTAATGATGAACGGATTATATGTAGCTCATAAGTGTTTAAACGATTGTCTTACAGCCAAAATCCCGCAGATCGTCCAGTTCAGTTTGTTTAGTTCAGTAGTCCCCAACGCGGTTCCCGCGGGCGCCCTGATGCCCGCCAAGGTTTTTGTGTACCCGCAAAAGAGGTTATAATGAATAATAATAATAATAATAATAATAATAATAGATGGTTCAAGTTAATTGGTTGGTGCCCGCCACTCTCTCATAAACTCACAAATGTGTCTATAGGCACAAAAAGGTTGGGGATCCCTGGTTTAGTTTCTGGGAAACCACGCGTTGAGGACTGAAAATAGTATTCGCAACATTAAAAGACGTGGAGGTTTTGTCAAGTAAGAATCGTTTTCCCCAGATTGTTAACATGCGCTGCTTTCATATAATTCTTGTTCTGTTTTAGATTGGTTCTAATACACTTTTTGAGCTGGAAAAAGTCTGAGAGTCGGTCACATACTGACAGTTAGTGATACCAAGATGGTGAGAGCACATATGCTACCCTTGACTTTGCTAGCCCTCGACTTAATTATAGGTGGGCCATGTACAGTTGTATGTGCCACTGACCTTTTCGCCGGTTGTTTACGCGTGCGTGACGAACATCGTATTGTAAATCACCCTGGCTTATTTACGTGATATCGAGCCTTTTTTGTTCTTTACTCCGTTATACACTTTTGAAACATATTAGCATTATTCTTCATTACAAGAGGCGCAAAATCATGTAATGCTTTTTTCTCGATTAATGATTTTTTTTTTTTTTGGGGGGGGGCGAAGTGATGTAGCTTAAATGTGTTATTTAAATGTTGACAAATTAACTGGATGCAGTTATTTGGGTAAAGCTGAATAAAAAGGTTTTTCGTCATAGAAGATGACATTACATACCAGCCGCTTGTGTATCGCCTATACATTCAATGGTATATATATATATATATATATATATATATATATATATATATATATATATATATATATATATATTTGTTTCTGGATGATAAAATATTTGGTGTTTTACATCATAATGCAAATTAAGTTATGAAAAGAGTTCATGTAATGGTTACAGAAGAGCTCAGCACAAAAACTGCAATTCAAGCATATTATATTGTAAATAGAAAAACAACCAAAAATATTGTAAATAACCGACCTTTACCCTTTATGTAGCCCCATGCCGCCACCCCCCCCCCACCCCCATCCCCCGATCAAGCAAGTGACCCACACATGTGTATATAATTAATATACACAATAACCAATCAGCTTGGCGTGTTATCCTTAGATATCTATAAAGTGACACGATTTCGGTTCGATTACACAAAGGGTAGAATGTCGGTCTCCTTGGTAAACTCTCCTAATACATTCCTTTAAAATGTCAAAAGCTTTTCTTTAATAGCTACATTCTTCCGCTTCTTGATTACGGATCTATCATCTGTGGGATAACTAGAAAGGGTAATAGTAAACACCTCGACGAACTTTTCAAAAGGGCAGCTAGAATCGTACTAAATGCTGAATCGAAAGCTCCCCCATGCAAATATGTTTAAACAATTAAGCTGCTGTGACTGTCTATAAAATCATCAATAATCTGACATCTGTGTATTTGACTTCTCCTTTAAATTCTATCACTGACACACATTGTCTTAATCTACGGTCTATTTCTGGAAAGAAATTATTAATATCTCGATCCCGAAAAACTGCTACACCAAATTCCTTTTCTTGCTCTGATTCTACTCTTTGGAACTCTTTAAATTTAGATAGTCGTAATACTAAGTACCTTTCTTTATTTAATACTGCTTTTAGACGGTATATTGTCCGAGTAAGCCATGTTGAAATCAAGCATTATTATTAGTAGTAGCATTAGTATTATTATTATTATTATTATTATTTGTTAGCATGTGTGTGTGTGTTGAAGAATAAGTATATATCATTGTACGAAATGCAATGTATTTGTTTCTATTTGCTTCATTTGTTTTACCAATCTGTATATTGAATCTATGTAACATGAAAGTGTTATAACTTTTGTATTTACTGTAAATTTGCTGAGGACTACAAGTAAGAATCGCTAAACGTCAGATGTACAGCCTCATTGAATATGAAATAATAAATAAATAAATAAAATTGAATGATCAACTTTTAGTCCAGTTTGTTTATGTGCTCCCTTCAAGAAGAGACCATTGGAAAAGTATATATTTTGTTCCCTGAGTGATAATAATAATAATAACAACAAGAACAAGATCAAGAAGGAAGAAGAAGAAGAAAAAAATGGAGTGTTTGCAAAACACGTGTCCCCGCGCTCGCCCGTTTTGTCACCCCCCCCCCCTCCAAACATTTGCGACCCTAGGGTCTAATTCCAGGGGGCAAGAAATACCCATGGGTCAATTTTAGTGGCTTATCTGAATTCGTCTTTTTATGCCCAGATATAGGGTACGGATCTCAGTACTTTCTAAGGTATGATTCAAGGGCTAAATCATTGGGGATACGGGTGGACCACGAGGCCATATGTCATTTTGCATACATGATTTTCTTTTTTAATCTTAGTGAGTCTGTATACGGGTATATGGTGGGGGTCTCAATTGTTTCCAATTTATGACTCAGGGGCTAAGTCCCTGGAGGTTAGAGATAACCGCCAGGGCCAATGTCAGTTGCATATGCGCATTCACCTTTTCACGCCCAATAAGTTTCTATATAGTTATACGGTAGGGATCACAATACTTTCTATGTTTTACCCGGTTGCCACAACTGTAATTTCCAGAAGCATGCCCCACGGGTCCCATTCAAACATCCATCTAACATATGTTGACGCTCGGATCAGTAATCACAAATACACATACATACATACATACATACATACATACATACATACATACATACATACATACATACATACATACATACATACATACATACATACATACATACCTACATTCTTGCAAAACCTACGAAACGGGGACACATGATTTTTACCATCGAAATGGGGACATCTTTATCTTAAAAAATTACTGGGGATAAAGAACGGTTTTACTATGCTTTGGATATATGTATGTCTATTGCAATCTATTTGTAGTCGATTTCCAAAAGTTAATGTATTAGAATTTTTACCATCAGAAAAGGGACACACACATATACACATAGTGTCTGGAATGATACAATCAAATTGGGAATATTCCATATGTATGTATTTTGATTTCAAATAACGACGAAATTAATCCAAATATTGCACTAGTCTCAACTCATGTACATAGTTACCTTCCATATTAACAAACAAAATTGAAATTTATGTTGAAGTTTTATATTACGTTTAATTTATGCATATATAAAGTTGCATGTACCCAATTTTGAAGATACATAATCGTCAGAAGTACGCGCAAATACAGAAAACATGTTTCTGTTAAAAGGAAATGATCAAAGAAATGCATGCCGGATGTTCAGTTAAAATCATTTTTTACTGACATGTATACATTTTTTAACTTAAAATGTAAACAAAATGAAAACAATTTTCAAGTAATTAAGAAAAACAGAAAGAATAAAACCAAGTAAGAAAGAAATAAATAAATAAAGAATAAAAACAAGTAAGAAACAAGGGAAAAAAAGAAAGAAAGAAAGAATAAAAACAAGCAAGAAAGAAATACAGAATAAAAACAAGAAAGAAAGAAAGAAAGAAAGAAAGAAAGAAAGAATGAAAGAAAGAAGGAGGAAATTAGTGAAATGTTGTGAATCTAAAACGGACGGACTAAACAGAATAAGGAAGGAAAGAGAGAAATAAAAGAAAGATAGAAAGAAAGAAAAGAAAAGAAAGAATGAGGAATATTCGACAATTTAGCTTTGAGTCAGCAAGAATAATAATTTTTTTTAATTTTTTTTCTTTTTTTTCTTTTGCTTTACATTATTTGTTCTGCTGCGTGCTTGATCATTTAAGATACGATGAAAAACTCTGAATATAGTTATGAAAATTGTATTATGTTTGGTGTCGTGACTGGTACTATGTACAAGTTTTTACAAAAAACTTTTTTTTCTTCAATTAGCTCAAGATCAACTTGTCAGCTTTACCTCTAACTCTGTAAAGTGATGGAAAGGAACGATTGTTATTATTATTTACTTGATTTATGTAGACAATTCATTGTTATGCTCCTTGTCAACAATGATGACGATGATGATGATGATGGTGTGGTGGTGGTGGTGGTGGTGATTGTTGTGGTGGTGGTGGTAATGATGATGATGATTTTTAGGAGTAGTAGTAGTAAACTTAATGGATGCAGATATTTAAACTGCATGTACAAATACCAAAACACCGTTGTTATCATTTCTTAATGAAAATTCAAATCATAGCACACATGCTTACAATTAGACAACAAAAATCTTTGATAGAACGTTTTATACTCCAATCATATTTTATGTACATTTCAAGTGTTACTATTTTGCGATGTATTTTTCTTTTCGAAACGCGGGTAAATAAAAGATAAAAGACAAAATGTACAGCAGAGCTGAATGACTAGAGTATCTTGCCCATCGTGATTTTTCTGAAGAATATCTTCATAAATCTTATCCATTTATTTGAAAAAAGTGGTTTTCACTATATTTGCAAAACCGTCTATTCAGTTTACGTTTGCTCCCGATCTGTCTAATTTGGCGAAAGTGTATTATGAACGGTGGGCTGTCCATTAATAAACACATAATCGATCTTCTCAGTATTAAAAAATGAAAATATATATATTACAAATTTGTCTCTGCTTATATACCTGATCTGAATTCTGTTAGATATTCCTGATACCGTCTTAAATAAGTAATTCAGAAGAAAGGTGCGCGAGAAGGCAGCCGACCTGACAATGAGAATTGTACCACGTAAACGAGTTTTTCCGACTAATCCAAAGTTGAGTGGGACGTGTGTATTTTTGTGTTATGGTATGATGTGAAAAAATACCGTCCAAACGGAGACATGCTCAGATACGCTTATTTCAAGGTTTTCACTATGTAAGGTCGTAGCAATCCATTTCTGCAACTATGACGAAAACGGTGACTGCCCCGTTTCGAGTTGTGTCCCCTATATGTTGGTGTGTATTTTTACCGATGATCCCGTTTTGCACCTTTTATAAACCCGCACACACACTCACACACACACACACACACACACACACACACACACACACACACACACACACAACCCCCACCCAATAGCCCCAGCCCTTGGAAAATGTAAAACCGTTGTGTACATTTACAGAGCACCCACAGTCATATTCCAAGGTTTGAAGCCTCTTGAATTGTGAAGAAAGAGTTGCCCAACGTTACGCATGCGTACAAAAAGCGCGGGAATAATAATAATAATAATAATAGTAATAATGTGATTAACCAAGATTTTTTATTTTTTTCCAAGATTGTACTCGAGATTTCAATTCCTTTTTTCGCCTGGGTTTAATGATGAAAGTATTGAAAACAAAAGTATACATTTGGTAAGGTTTGTAGTTATTATTAAAATTAGAACTGAGATCAATAGAAATTTTATGTAAGAGAGTAATAGACATTATAAGGTTTTCGTTAGAAAAATAAAGTTAATACATAAGAGGAAAATAAATCGAGAATGCAAAGGATAAAATCCAAGCGATTCTTGGAAATATTTTCGTAATAAAACGTCACCGTCAAATTAATTATATAGATTTAAATTAATTCAGGAATTTGTAAGGGATTTACAAAATAGTATTGCTACATCAGGAATGAAATCGCACGAAATATCTCCCTGTGATTTTGAGGGTGGAAACCTTAACTGATGAGGTGTTTACAGTTATAAAATCCTTTGAGAAAAATAAAACTCATGTGAAAGATGAATTCATAAAAAAAAAATTTATACAGGGTATTAAACTTTTGGTACCAGTGTAACAAAACTATATAAATCAATTTGTAACTTGCCACTACGAAATGGAGGCGAGCTATTGTAACACACCCGTCATCGGCGTCGGCAGATACAGAAGCATATACATAGATATAAACACACTTACTGGGTCTGAAAAGACGAATTCAGATATGCAACTAATTTTTGGCACTAGTCTCTATATTTAACCCCAGGGACTTTACCCTAGTGGCACAGATTTGATTTTGGGGGTGAGTGAGACGGAGACGGGGTACGCGGCGAGTGAGACGAAGATGGGTTGAACGCGGATATGTTTTACAGAAACTCTAGTTTGTAATTGTGTTGAACTTTAGCATGTTCGAAACGTAGCTTAGTTGTATATCTCTGAATCACAACCGTTATGTATGATTTGGGTATTGTGGTAGTTTCTGACGTAATCTTTCTAGAGTGTATTCGTGTGATGTATATTCAACACAAATGACAATGTGTATTGTATGTCCGTGTGTTGTATTTGTCGTCACCTGGAAACGGCCCACAACCGACGAGTTGGATCGTGTACCGTCTATACTCGCGTATAAATCCGATACCAACTGCAAAACTGCATAGACCCAGATCTGCCGGCGCATTATGCGCCGGTAGATCTGGGTCTATGCAGTTTGTAAGGACTAATCAGTAGAACAAACAACATGCACCCTGATCTGCCGGTATATTATGCGTCGGCAGATCAGGGTCTATGTTGTTTGCATTTGGACGCGACTTATACGTGAGTACATACGGTAATTTAAAGCAAAACGTATACAGGCTGTCGACTCTTTTGTTCAACAAAATATCTCCTTAGCCTCTATTGTTCATCTTTTGTTCTTTCAGTGACTTTCAACTTCAAAATTACATTCATTGTCAAAGCGAATGATACGACACTTTCGCAGATGATCTATTTTATTTACTTAATGCGTTCATCCATGGAGAAGTTTTTATTTAAGTCATTTTGCAGTACAGATTCCATAGCCATATGTTTGAAAGCTTAAGCCGTTCTTCTCCAAATACGAGTACCCTTGTGAGAAGCATACGAATCAAATAATAACTGCTTTGAAACGCGTTCTGAAAAGATGTTGCCAATATGAATGAACACAATTGCTCAATTCCTGTATTATTTTGAGAGTGCATTAGCGCCACCCTCGAAGCAAGCTTTTATGACAAGGCAAATATCAATATACAGATTGTCTATAGAGTATGGTTTTAAAGATTTTCGTCAGCCGTATGTTGTCTTGAAATCGGAACATGTTGGTCGTTGGAACAAAGCCAATGATCTCCAATCAATTAGACTTGTGTTTATCTCCACTCTTTGGCAAAGAAATACTGTGTAGCAAGTTACAAAACAGTAAAATAGTTTGGAAGAAACAAAAAATGATTTTTAACAACACAAATTTACAATATTTGAGAACAAAATCAAGATATGTACCGTGGAATGTAGTATAGTTTCATTTGCTTAAGGCTAACAACGCTCACATTAGGCCGACACGACCATAATGTCACGCGCTATGTCATTCGGTGATGTCACACGAATTAAGTCAGCTGCGTTCGTCTAAGGCTTTCCCTATTTCATATTATCTTACTAGACGTCCTAATAACAATAATGATGATGATAATGGCGGTAGTGATGATGATGATGATGATGATGATGATGATGATGATAAACTGTAGGTTGAAACATAGATACTGATATTTCATGTATTGCAAGTGCTCATGGTACAATCATTTGCGGTTATAGAAACGCAATTAAAATTTGGAAATTTGGGCCCTGAGGTTATGCTATAAAGATAAAGAAATTCATTTGTGTTGCCTTTCCACACAAAAATAAGAATAAAGAGCCTCCATTTCACCCATGCCGGCAGAAAAATGGCACTTTACACTTTAGACAGCAATGGACGTTTGAGGAACGTATAACTGGATTAGTCCGGCAATGTCCGTGTATACTTATAACCATTCCTAGGTTCCTTAAACAATTTTATTTTATGAATGAGTTTAAATTATCAAGACACATAGCAAAACACAGTCAATCTCTTGTACACCCCTTTGGTATTCAAATATATTTTTTGACTGATAATTTGATCTTTAGTTTTTGAAAATGTACTTGAATTATATTATGATCATCATTTTTCAGTGTCTGAAGGTAAGTTGAATTTTATTTAACAAAACTCTCTACATGCTAGTATTCACAGTTTGCAAGCAAGCTTGGTGCCTACTGTAGAGGAAAGAATTAGAAACCTTCAGATGGTGATATTCATTTTATACTGAAAAGAAATAGCAAGGTCTTTTCGTCTATTTTCATTCTTCTTCTTTTTTTTTTTAGGTAGGGGTAATTTTGTTTAAAATTCTAAATATTTTATATTTTCCATTATATTGTTTATTTTTGTTTAACATGAATAACACCTAAAATATTTGATATCACTATGTTTTGAATTAAACGAGATTAAAATTGATCATTTGATGAAATGTTGAAAATGTGCGTATTTTGCGCATCCCACACGAATGCTCCATATATCAAGATACAACAAATCAATTAATCATCTCAATAAAATACAGACCACAGTTTTGCGATACGGTTTGAGTTAATTGTATAAATATATTTTACGTCATGTATAAGATACATTTATACAAAAGATTTCATGTTATTATACATATTCGGATATTTAACTTCTGCAATAAATACGTAAAATAAAATGATTAAGTCTGAAATTGACAAAACGAAGAATTAGTCTCAGTAATAAATATTTTGTATTTAAGCTGGAACATGCATGCTTCCCAACGTGTTTCGGAATTCAGTATGGCACGATAGCACTAAAGGAGACCTGAACTTTACCGATAGCACCACGTCCGGGTGGCGGACAATAGCCTACGGTCATCACATTAGCCTATGGGAATGCTTCCATGATAGCTTTTTTGCGTTGAAAGGACACCTAATATACATGTACTTTTTCCCTTTCAATTTAGTATTTTCATGTGGATTTAATGCGAATATTTAGCATCCTACATAATTCTTGATCAACTTACATGAGTTTGATCTACATTAATAAGAATAGAATGTCAAGCCATTTTTTTTTATTGTCCTTAACCCTTGCCTTTTCAGAGGCAAACTATTAGTTCTTGCAATATATATATATATATATATATATATATATATATATATATATATATATATATATATATATATATATATATGATCATGTATTACAGTTTCCAATGAATGACCGGCGAGAATAGACCCAATTGACAAAGTATAATTTTGGTATGGACAATCTCCCTCATTCGTCATGTTAAAGTACTAGAGATATCTCTGTCTTATCGAATTTCATTGTAGCTTGCTATTGAATGTTGGTTTTTACTTGTTAAATTCTTGAAATTTTCCTACATTTTAAGTGATCTGAAACCTCATAGTTTTAACTTAACTTCTTCGGAAGCTTCTCGTTTAAGCACATACAATATCTGATAAAAATTGCCTTTCCTACACCTTGCAAAACCAGGGGATTTTACATCCTATACATGCAAAGGGTCTAATGGAAAGTCGTGCACACACACACACACACACAGATCATTGCAGAACGTTACATTTAGTTCTGTGACTTACACTGGTTATATGTGTATACACCTTACAAAAGTGACAGATTATTCTTTCTACTACTACCTCTTATACCGTTAGTGAAATTACATAAATATTTATCGTCTTTTACCCGCGTATAAGTCGGATCCCACTGCAAATTGCATAAACCCAGATCTTCCATCGCATAATGATCTGGGTCTGTACAGATTGTTAGAAGTTATCTGTAGAACAAAAAACAATAAACCCTGATCTACCGGCGCGTTATGCGACGGCAGATATGGATCTATGTTGTTTGCAGCTAGATTCGTCTTATACTGGAGTATATACTGTACTGAAATCAGACGAATCGCAGGGTAGAATCTCAGCTTCCATTATGTTACATTTGTGTAATTAAGTCGCGTATGCGTCGTCACAATACTGAAAGCGGTCGTGTTTTAAAGCAGAGTGATAGAAATAACGATTTTGTTCAGACAATTTTGTAACTGTATAAATTTGAGTATAATGGAATATAAAATATATTCAGATCCCTCAATGGGAACTTGAATCACGATATATATTTCATATCTCTTCTCCCTCGTTGCCGCCAGTCAAGTGACCTTTTTTTCCTTGTTATCACTGACAATTCCTTTTTGTACACAGTTTTTGACAATTGGTTTATTTGTCGTTGACTAACTACTTTGGATGGTATCTTGAAATTAAATCGGCGTGTCTGATGAATATAACACAACTAACTGTCTTGAATCAATTTACTCTCCTTATATATATATATATATATATATATATATATATATATATATATATATATATATATATATATATATATATATATATTTCTTGCTATTGTATGACATTAGGCTCTAGGATTTCACTGGTCTCCAGAAGCACAATGTTCAGCACATGTCTTACATACATGATACTAGTGAACATTGGTAGGGATAACACACGATAAGCTGTATGCAAACATTTGACGGAGCAACACGAGAAAAGAGTTTAATTCGAATGGTTCAACGTCTTTTTTCGAGTGCTTTGGCAAACGTATGCAGACAGTAAGCTGTGTAGGACAACTATACATTATAAATCATTAATTACATAAATGTAACTACCCAAATCGAATATAATGTAACTTTTCATACACACAAACATACTATATTATTCTCAAGGGTTGGGTGAATCTCATATGATGACATCAGTTCATTGACTCTTTCACAAAGACTAGAAGAGTAGTCGCGCTTTGATACCTTACATGCATATGTTTAGGTTAATTGGCCACACATAACCCAAATGAGTAAATATATACTGATTACAATACAGCCATCAATAGTGATAATGGACTGATATAAAACACTCCGTGTCAAACAAACGCAGAAGTTTGCTACACTTTTCTGGGTCTTAATATGAAGAAAAAAAAAAAAAAAAAAAACACTTCATGAAATCATTTAATTTTGCTTTGTGCGCCTTTATTTCTAATCTATACAAGTTGTATTCGACATCACTGACACATTACGTAACATTTGATCACGTATTTTTCACGCGCTCTTTGCATTCGTTAGTCATTATCTGAAGTCAAATGAAATAAACAAAAATTGCGATATGAAATAAGTACAACAGTAGTATTTTATTTCTGCGGGTTTTTTTTAAATTTTTGTTTTTATTTCGCGCTGAGTATAAAATATTTGTAAGTATCAAACAATAATGGATAGGAAAAATGACAAGACATGTATATACAATTTCGGTACTTACAACTATTTCCATAGTAGATAGATCAATAAATAAATAGGGGCGGGCAGATTACAAAAATATTGTCATACTACTCTCTACCCCTAACTGATCTGGGTTACAATATATAAATTCTTTGCCTTCCAGAATTGCTTTCCTTTTCTCTCTTAAATTAAAAACAATTCAAATTATGCCTAATTATTAGCCAGTGTATATTATATAAAATCATCCTTCAACCGGTTACAGTCCAGAATTAGAATAATACTACGATCAAAGTTTTTTCTTCTTCTTCCAAAGGCATCGCTAGACCTGAATATCATTCGCATACAAAGGAAGAAAAGCTCGAATTAAGTTAAAATGCGTATGAATTCAAACTGCACAGTTCACCTTTATTTATGTCAGCAAGAGCATTGGAAACGACAATGTTTTCCTGCTCTCTCTCTCTCTCTCTCTCTCTCTCTCTCTCTCTCTCTCTCTCTCGCACACACATACACACACGCACGCACGCACACACTCACTCACACACAGGACCGTCGTAAGGGGCGGGCGTTACGGGCGACCGCCCTGGGCGCCAAGTCCGGAGGGGGACGCCATTTCGCGGATCATGTTCTTTTATTCTATATTTTACTTAAATAGACGAATAGATTTTTCATTCAAATACATACATTTAACTATTATTCTCATGACTATTAATACTTTTAAAAAATAAACAGTTCGAGATGTTTTTTCCGAGGGTGTGGGGCGCCGAAGGTGACGCTCGTCCAGGGCGCGGTTTCGTTAAGTGTAAACTTGCGACGGCCATGCACACACACACACACACACACGCACACACATATCTAGGTAAAACAAGAGTGCCATGAATAGCACATTACACTTCTCGATCCGTGTTTAATAGTCTTCTATGTGGCACTATTACGGTATGGTTGACGTCTGAGATTATTGACTAAGGGGTCTCTCAGTGACCTCAACCTTTGGTCAAGGTTCTCTTGAACTAAACTTAATGCGTAGAAACAATTAGTTTCTTATTAGACTTACCATAAGACATCTGACCTGTAGACCACATACTCTATTGGTTTCTTAATTATTTTAAGTGCAAACCATCCATACAGTTTGGTCAAGGAGATAACTATAGCACAAATATTATTCCGAAAACCATGAAAAACCATTTATGTTCTTTCAGTCACAGTTACCTTGACTTTTGACCTTTTTACCCCGAAATCAATAGTATTTTTCCTTACCCCACGTGCAAGCAATCCTCAAAGTTTGGTCCAGGCCTATGATGTAGAACTAATGTTATTGTGCTGAACCATTTTCCTGCTCATCACAGTGACCGTGACATTTCACCTTTTGACTTCGAAATTGATAGTGTTCTTCCTTACACCAAGTGCACGGCATCCACGCAGTTTTGTAACTGTAGATCATCAAGACCTCTAGTTATTGTGCGGAACTAAATGGGTAACAGACGAACGGACGGATATATACCATCATAGCATAATAAGCTCTGTGTTATGGCGGGCGTATAATGACACAAGTTGAGCAGCCTCTTTGGCTTGCTAGTGCATATTCACAGTATGGTACATAGTGTACATTTTCTGTTATTTACTAATTTTAAACAGTATTATTTTAGACCCTCTACCTCGCACAAAATAACCTCTTGTATCTCCCTCCCCCTCCTACCCTAATAAGGACCGTGACAAAATATCCCGAAATCTGTCATGTTATGTATGTTCCTGCTTCAACTGCATATGTGACGTTTTCTCACAGCAATTAACTATAGTTTAATTAGTACATTTAACCTTTGATTTCCTCATATGAACTCCTTGGAAGCGAGCCAAAATAATATCCCTCTTGCACGTGATTACCACATGGATAACCAGTTCAAGTTTATTTGATTTTCCATTCAGTTGTTCCAGTGGAGTGGAGAGGGAAAATCGTTGAGCCGTGGGACAACACACTCCAACACTGTCAGATCAAGTGGAACATGAATCCTCAGCTTACTCCTCGTGATAGGAAGTCAAACAGATGTATACATAGCACTGATTTGAGATACCTATCTGTTCCATTCATTCCCCACCATAACACCTACCATTAGTACCATTAGAGTTGGGGGATCATGCATTATCGCCAATATCTGTATATAGATAAACTGAACTGAAAATAGATAAAGAAATATTTCACAGATGTAAAAGAGGTGTTATATATATATATATATATATATATATATATATATATATATATATATATATATATATATATATATATATATTTGTGTATGTGTAATTTTCTCCCTTAACATGCATACATACATGCATAGGAGGTACGTAGGTATTTACATTCATACATACATACGTACATACATACATACCTGTATACATACATACATGACTCGTTTATATTATCAAATGTTTCATAGATAAATGCTTTATTGACTTAAACTTTATAAATCACCAACGTGTTTTAAAAAAAACAAACTAAAATAATTCAATAACAAATAATACTCAGTCGAATGGATTTGATAACGTACCTTGCAAAATACACAGAGGAATAAAAAATGAGACTATCCTCCATCCGTATGTCTTGAGATGTTAATTACCTGGTGTAGTAATATATGGGCCTCACAGACTGGTATGGTAATCAGACGACGCAAAGCGTCCTCTTTCTAAGACTGTTGTTGTGTTGTTGTGTTTTTGTTTGTGTGTGTGTGTGTGTGTGTTTTACATACGGGTATTTTGGGCCTGTTTTTATTTCTTTAACCAAAAGAATGCTTCCTTGTTGGACTGTCTCTAACAACATCATAAAAAAAGATTTACCATTATAGCAGAACATTGTACATGTCACATTCCCTGTAATAGAATGGTGTGCCCAACAATATTGGACTGTCTTTCCCGAATTATGTTATAAGGGGCGAATGTGCACCCGAATCTCACGAAGTAAAAAATTGTAACAAAAACAGTGTACTGGCCAAGAATGTATTTTTATCCCTTTTCCGCTTCCTGTGCGTGCAAGGTGGGGAGGGCGGGAAGAACGGTGGAAACGTAGAAAGCATCAGTTGTTAAGCAAAACGCATGCGCTTCAACGAAACTAACACTAATTTGCTTCAAATATATTAGTCTTATTTCCTCTATGGGTCGGCTCACAAATTTTCATCATTAATGTTACCAGTTAAACAAATAATGGCTACACTTCAAGAATCTCTGCTCTATAAATTTTCATAGATTTTTCTTTGTATTTTTTTTTTTTTTTTTGCTGTTGGATTCAAAATGTCTAAAAATCGTAAGGTTGTGTTTAATGTAAAAAGGCTGAAAACCGCGTTTAACGAAAATAAAGCTTGGATGTAGGTAAGGATTTTCGGTGATAGCATCAAGGTGATCTTAGGTGTTCAGTTTTCGTCAGGATAATTACCAACACACTGTTTTTACAAAATAGACACGAGTGCCTCTTGTAGTGCTGAGGCCAAAAGTGTGTAGTTTGCATTTACAGCTTATCTTTTGAATTTGAGATTTGAGATTTTTATTCGATACCATTTCAGTTGTAAAACAATTGTTTTTCATAGGGTCCTTAAAAACAGGTATATATGCAAGTAAAATTACACATGACAACAGTTTTAAAAAAATAGAGCACAATGAACATAAAAGAGGGAGACAACAACTACAACTTGGGGGGGGGGGCGATAGTGGGTAAGATAAAATACGAAGACAAAAGCAACATGAAACACTACGATGTTGCATACATAAAACATGTTTGTGTTAGAGGATACAGAAACGAATGCAAATTTACATGTTATTGCATATTAAACATAACAAATAAAAGAGTTAAACTTACTACAACTGAAAGTCTCCAGAAGAATTATAATGTAACTACCATTAATCACAGGATATAAGCGATAAAATGAATCTGGCGGAGATTTTATATACTGGATACATTTTTACCTAAAAGTTCGATCACTTACTGTGGGACGTGGGTATATTCTCCAGTAATTAATTAGCAATCTCCCGCCTTCATCGTTGTCTCTTGTCTCTGGGCAGTTTAAAAATGTAATGAATCAACATAATAGTGGTTATGGTGAAATGAACTATATACCTATCGACAAATTGACTATCTTATTGTTCTTTTTTTTTGTTTTGTTTTTGTTGAGCAATGATATGTCATAACATAATCATTGAATCTTAGCACCATATCGGAAAGACTCTGGATTTTAACATAGCTCTAAAAATGCATTCATCACATTTGCACTCTCTTTGTTATCTAGACGTTGTTACTAACCACACTAGACTTCAGCGAGAAGTGACGTTTATTGTTTCAAACAATGTATAAAATACAACTAGAAACAAGCATATTCAGTGATTGCACCAATTATTTACAATATCTACAAAAAAATTAACGGTAAAGATAAAAGCAACACATCGTATTCAGCTATACGAGTTACCTGCAAAATATTTCAGCATTTTTGTTGTAAAAAACTTGCCAAACAAGTATACACGTATTTTATATCTGACCAAACAAGTATACAAGTATTTTATATCTGACCAAACAAGTATACACGTATTTTATATCTGACCAAACAAGTATACACGTATTTTATATCTGACCAAACAAGTATACACGTATTTTATATCTGACCAAACAAATATACACGTATTTTATATCTGACCAAACAAGCATACACGTATTTTATATCTGACCAAACAAGTATACACGTAATTTATATCTGACCAAACAAGTATACACGTATTTTATATCTGACCAAACAAGTATACACGTATTTTATATCTGACCAAACAAGTATACACGTATTTTATATCTGACCAAACAAGTATACACGTATTTTATATCTGACCAAACAAGTATACACGTATTTTATATCTGACCAAACAAGTATACACGTATTTTATATCTGACCAAACAAGTATACACGTATTTTATATCTGACCAAACAAATATACACGTATTTTATATCTGACTAAGCAGAGACATTTTGTCCTATAATAGGACCGGAGGTATTAAAAGCTTTTATTGAAGTTATCAGTTTTATAAATTGTAAGTTATTGTTGTTATTGATATTATGGTCCTTAACTTTTCAGCAAAGTGAATTTAAAGTTTTAATGATGAAGATACAGGATTGAAATTTTTATCCTTTCTGAAGAGTCAATTTGCTAAAGAGAAGTTAACTATTGTAATTTCCCTTGATATTGATAAATTCAAAGTCTTAATAATTGTAATATAAAGCAACTGCTTAAAGTGTGCTAGTAAAACCTGCTCAGTGCAATTATATCCAATCAGTTCGTGCGGTTATACATAAAGAAATATCAAAGTTATGAGCCCAAATTCTATTGACAGAAATGCTGATATAATTCAATAATTCATAAAGCGAAACCTCTCCTTCAGTGAGACAACTTTTATCACTTTTATTTCATAAATTTTAAAAAAGACATTTTTTTCATTTTTCACTATTGATATTTAAATTGAACTTATACATTATTTCAATTATGACAAAAAGTTTATTATACTTCATATATGTAATATCTTTTCTTGTTATCTATTGGTCGAAAACCCGGGTACTAAAAGTCATATTAACTCGTGTACTGTGTAACTGTTCCTAGACTATGTAGCCTTGAAATAATAAATAAAAAACACAAATGTTAGTCTGTATCCGGACAACTTCCCTTATGTTTTGTATAACCTTGGCTCTGATTCGATGCATGCAAAAATGTTTTTAAATGACGTCATATTGTCTACCCTTACATCATGCACAGAGCTTTAAATAGATAGGGAAAAACCTAGCAACAAACAATAACATAACTACTATAGTCGATGTTAAATTTAGTTCTAAAGGAAATAAATTAAATCACTATTTTCAAAGTTAAATAAAATACGAAATGTTACTTCACAGAAATAAAACAAGCAAATTGACTGAAATAACTTTTTAAATAAGAAAGTTATTCTTCTTTTGTAAGAATACCCAAGGGGATAAATCTTTCTGGAATACATTTTAAGGAATTACTAATAAAACCAATATGGCGAAAGGGCCAATCTGTTTCTGCATTTAGCCGTACTTGTTTCCTACTACCTTGCAATAACGATCATGAATTAGTAAATATTTAGTCATACGTTGAGAAATAAATGAAAAAGAACAGTTTTGGAATTTCAAAAACATGATTCAATCAGAACACAAAATAATCCTGTAATGCAATCCGAACATTCGTTTATAAGAAAAGAATATTTCAAAATAATCTGCATGTTAAGATCATCAGTGGCATCTTTCAAAACTTTTCTTGGAAATACAATTATTTTGAAAAGCATACTTTTCTTTCATTAATATGACCACAGATGTTATAAAGCGGCAATTAAATATGCAATTATAAGTATGTTTAATTAGCTCGCATATCCCACAACACAATGCAGATAGTGAATTCGATATTATTGTATCATCTAAATATATATATATATATATATATATATATATATATATATATATATATATATATATATTTTATTTATCAGATACGATTTACTGTTTGCTTACTTAGCAAAGGAAATTATGTTCGCTGGTCATAATCTACAGCATATGCATAAATCTTAGACATTGTAATGTAATAGCAGAATCAACGAATTTACAATCTCAGTAAAAAGTTTCGAAAAATCTACCTTTAAATAATAATAAAAAATTCTTTGACAATAATACGCATACTACAGTAATAATGTTCATACATCACATTTTGTTTTCTCGTTTAACATAAATCTGAAGGTTAAGTTAAACAAAAAATATACACATAATTCGGAAAGTTATCTATCAAGATAAGAATTCATTTAGATAGCGTTTGGCAATTACAAAATAATTTTTTTTAAATGCACGTGCACTACTTTAGACCTGTGTATCGTGCATAATTCTGAAGTATCTATTACTAATTTACAAAACGACGCTATTTTAGTTATTTACTCACACAGTGACAATAATGTTTATGTGCTTCTTAACAAAATAGGTATAAGATGGATTTATGCTTATAAGTCTGTTGTATTTAATGGAAAGGTGAACAAATCATTTTTCATGACCTACCTGATAATGACCTATCAACAGAGAAAACACATTATGATAGAAAATGCATATTTCAATAACAAATATCAGGAACTACTCAATTTAGATAGACACTTTGAATTTAGATAGACACTTTCGGGGGGGGGGGTTGTCCTGAAGGATTTGAATTGCCGCTTTCCTTTTAAAAACGATATGCCTTATAAACATGACTAGACACATTCTGAAGCACAGAGAGAAACCGCATTTTTTAATAGGAAAGTTAAGCAGCTACATGATCATCATGACTTCGCTGAAATTTGAATTTTATATGTACAGTGGTTAGAAAACTTTGCATCAAAATCTGGCCCGGATATAATAATAGCTTTGCGCATAGGCTTGTGCTTAAGTTCTCAGTCTCAGCCAATCAAAAGTGATTGGTTACATTTTTTAAATAAACGACACCTATTTGTTGCACGGAAAACAATCAGAACGAGCACAAAATATACATGATCAGCTCATAATACTCCAGGTAAGTCATAGAAGTAAGTTCGTTGTGTCAGGTAACCAGAAATTGACACAAGTACACATCGACGTATTTCTCACAAGCAACCTCGACATTCAAACTGGGTTGCAAATTGGTCTTATAGTTCAATAAAAGTGATATCGACTTGAAATGCCCATATTATATAACTAAGAAATAATGAATAATTAATGACTAATAAATAATTATGTTATATTTACTTAAGAAATAATGAATATCTGGTCAACAACACTCGGTTTATCAACGAATCTCTCTCTCTTTCTCTCATTTCTACTTTAATGTAAATGTTATTGAGATAATCAACACATTAATTAATGTACCTTTTTTAATGATGATATTTGTAAGTACATTAGATGTGTGAACAACATAAATGTTCATCGACGTAAATGGCCGAATGGCCGCACACGTCGTTAATCCAACTAACGAACGAATAAATGTTCATCTTCTAACCCTTAGCAATTATAATAAACAATACTCATGCGCATGTGCAATAAAAACAAACATTGAACTCCAAATATGGTACATGATTTGTGTTGCCAACTTCATTTTCTGGCTGTTATTATTGCAGGAAGGGGTTTCTGTAAGGGTTTGAAATCGTTAATAGGCACACCATTTGGTAGGTTCATAATAGGCGTCAGACCCGGTTTACGGGGCAGCTTGATCATTAGCACCGGGTTGTTATTGACAGCATAAACTTCCTTCAGTTGCTCAGGTCTATTATCAGGAGGTACTTCAGCTGTTGAAATAAAACATATATATCTTGAAACTATACCTAACGACATACTCCACCACTTACTTACTGAGTGACTGACGTACCCTCAGTGATATAAAAGAAGCTATAATGAATCAATATTTAAATAAAATAAAATAAGACCATGTCAGAAAAGGCATGGACAGAATCTATGCAAAAAATCTTCCCATATCACTGGGATGACGTCATCCATATATCATATTCACGGCTGTTACATAATACCAGAGGCGGATACAAAACTATCGTTTAGTATCGTTTCGGGGAGGGAGAGCGTAAATAAGCAGGCGAGGGATCTGTTGGACGGTACCCCCGGTGTGGGCGCAGGGGTGAAGTCCCCGGAAGCTCCTGTAATTTAAGCTTTTCCAGGGCATAATTGTAGCCATCTGGTTGTAAAGGCAAATTACCCTAGAAAACGTTCCGCTTTATCGCGCTCAATTGGGGGGATCCGCCCCTGCGCACGAAAAGAGACTAACAAGCGCACTGGGGCTAACAATATCTATCTGATAAACTGCATACCACGTGTACGTGTAATCTTTCTAGTCTTGGTCCCTGTGTCATTTTCTTAAACCTTATTTCAGAGGCTAACTATGAAGTTAATTCTTATTTTGTTCTCAACAATAAATGAGTTTGTTGATCATGTTGTGATACGTATTCATTGATGACTTCCCACTAGGGCAATTTCAATTCCGCTCCATACCAAATACTCGATATTTTCTTATGTATTCCTTCACGGGATGGACAATTGGCAATCAGCAAAAAAACAAAAAAAAATATAATTGATACAGTAAAGCTGAATTTATTTTTGAATGACCCCTGTATGAACACTGAAAACCTGACACTTATTTACATTAATTCCACGGGCAATATATAGAGTTGCTCGGGTCATAATTTGGTTTTATGGCTTCCTAATGTTTCAAAAATTCCCAGTGGTTTTCTGAATTTTGCATTTCTTCCTATTCAATTAGATACGTAGGTCATAGGACAATAAAGCGGACTTAGGAGTTGTCGTATATAATAAGATCTCTGCATATCATTCAGGACGGCAGTGCCAACTCCCAAGTCCATTTAAAATCAAAATCATTTGAGGTACAACATAAGTGAATTACAAAAAATATTTTCCTTTTTTATTTTTTTTAGGTCCTTTCTTTTATTTTTAATTTTTTTATAGTTCTTTAATTTTTTATTTTTATTGTTCCATAACCACAATTCATCCACAACCTCCCACGCCAGGAATATGTGGTGCTTTACTGATATTCTTCTCTCCGTCATGCTTTTATACATACATTTATATGTAAAAAGATTTTTTTTAAATGCCCCTGTAACTCTTTCGCATATCGTTTTAACACGGACAAGTAAATATATTATCATTCCACCCAATGGTAAAAGAAGAGAAAAGGTGTGACGGACAATCGGACGAACAGACGTGGTATGTCATAATATTCCCGATGCTTGATAATAAAATGGAGCGTTAAAGACATTTAAATTAATTAATATCAGGGAAATGGTAGTAGTTTATTTGTATCGAACCCATCGAATAATGAATTATATGTCGCAGAAATCATGCCCAGGCATGAGTTGCTGATTAAGGACGCAGTGTATCATGGTTTGAAAGAGTAGAACTATCATGCCTTTCACGTTAAGTCTTCTCTATGGATCCATACGAGTGCCTACAAAGTACGTGACAGTCACTCGAGATGACAGAGAGAAACATCTAAATACACGCAGACATTCAGAGAAGTGTTATATGGGTAGTTGTTTGTAGTGTCGAAGACGATGTTGCCCAAAAGACGGAGGAAAAGAAAAAAGCAAACGGCAGTCCGTCTCTAGTACTATTTTAAATCGAGTTAAAAGAAAGGAAAGGGTTAAACATTACCTCAAAAGTCTACACAGCTGCTATCAAATTTAAGACGATAAAAACTAGTTTCACTGATAGGCAGCACCAAAGGAGAAAATTATGCATTGTTTTATAGGGTAAAGTTAATATACGTCTGAAGATGGAGAGTTACTTAAAAAATAATGACTTGAAAAGAGTTCACAATCTGAACAGAGAAATACCTATTTAAATGGTTCAATTTTCCAAAATACTCGTTAAGAGAAGACCTTGGAGATTATGCATTCAAAATTGTGACACTGAAAAAGGGTATTATTCAATTGAAATAAATACCTCTACCCTACTTATAATTTTGATTCTAACTTTATAAAAAAGACACAATTGGATCCTTTAACACCCATTACACTCAGCTTACCCAGTGTTACAGGAAGCAAGCATACAATTCAACAATGTGCTGAACACCTGTTATCACGTTTAAATTAATTCAATCCGAACTCCTCACCCCGAAAATCCGCGCCCCAAAAAGAATGGTGTACTATCTCGAGACTTTTAAATGGCTATACATGTCTGTGATTTATTGTATATTTTACGTCGTACCAAACGTTACTGTTGGTGACATGCGACCTCAGAATAGATCTGTATTGCGCTAGATAGGTACCAGTTTCTCTTGCAACGTTGTTTCTCTTGCAACGTTGTATTCTGAGACGAATGGAAATAATCTTAGAATCTGGGCTATTAAATACCGTTATGTTCTTATAGTAAAAAAAAATCTTGGAAATTCATTGGGATGTCTATAAAAGGTAAATAGTTATGACTTCATACTTGTGGTTTCATAACTTATATTTATATTCCTAGATTTGCATTTTAAACAGATTAAAACTCAATTAACTATTTTAAAAAATTCATAAAATGGAAATTAAGTCAAAAGAAAAAGTTTGTGTCATCACATACTATTTTGAAAAATATTTGTTTCATCATTTTTGGACTAGGATTATTACATTTATCTAACATTTTGAATTGTTTAATTATTTTTTTTTTTTTTGTGCGTTTGCAAGGCTGAAACTATAATAATATGGGTTTCCCGTTCATCATTTTTTCTGTCAGCCGACCGTCTGTACGTGAACGTTCTGTTTTACTTCTGCACAATAATTTGAGTTCTAATTCACATACTGTTACGATACTTCACATGTGAATTGACATTAAGATTTGAAATTAGTCTTTCGATTTCACCGACAAAACATCAAAGGATGAGTTCGCAGTGACCCCAAAAAGGAATATACATTTTGTTTCTGAGCAATGATTTTAGATCTTCTGAAGATATCTTTATCAAACCTCATAGGTTCGTTTCTCGAGAAGATTCAAAAGACCCTTGAGCTCCAATTCCTAATATCGAAGGTCAAGGTTACTGTTGACAAATGTTCACCAGTATAACTTGAGTTCTCCTTGACAATCCTTTACCATACTTCACACATCTATTGCTATCTGGAACTTGATGTAACTCTAGTTCCAGTTGCTATTTAGGACACAGAATAAGTCCTAGTGATTTTGAATGAAAAGTTCAGAGGGGGTTGCGAATTATTACCTGCCTGACCCACATTTTGACTGGTTTGCTTTGAACACCGGAGGATAAGAATAAAACAGTAAAACTGGCATGGAGCACAAAGAACCCATGAGCTTGAGTTTTAGGTTTCATGTGGGGCATTACTTTCTAAAAGGGAACTTTTATGTACTGGTGGAAATTCAATCTCAAATACAGACTCAGAATTCATAAACTCCAAGCCTGGAGTACCTAGCAGAGTTGTCTTAATTTTACTTCCGTTCTGCCCTAAAAATTAATTCAAATACTTATTCCCGCTGTCAATACCTATTATTTCTCATAAATAAAATGGCAAATATGTGTACGATCAATTTAGTATGGCATGCTCTAAGAGTTCGAAGTAGATAAATTGTTGACGCAGTATGGGCTGAATGTTACAGTTTTATTAATAGAAAATCCGTATTATATGGAAGCCCCATTTTTTTTTCAATCATATATCCCGCGCAGGTGCATTATTAGTTCGTTTGTTATTGCATAAACCTATATTAGTTTGAGAAAGCGGTGAGCCCAAGATAGTACGCACAGCTTGTCGACGGCAACCTTGGAGTACTTGTCGAACTAAAAGTCAGTGGACGGAAAGGAAAAAACAGAACTTAAGCACTTACTCTGTGACCATTGGTTAAATTCAGGTTCTAATTCTAACATATTTCAAAAGTGTGTTCATATTTCATATAAAGGCAGTGTTTCAAAATTAAATCTTCATTTCCATCTATTCATCTGTGGCTATTGTGCTTTCGTTAGCCACATGATTATGGCCTGAGAAAATTATATTTCCTTGCTTTATATTCCAAACGGTCTCCGTACCCTAATCGATCACTACAAAAGCATCGTCAGATTTTTATTCATACAATGAATCAGCAAAAGAAAAAAAAACTTACATTAATATGTGTGTCAATAAACATCATGTACATTTTAAACAGTGTGTTATACACGTTAAGCCAATAACATATCAACATTCCCCTTCCTCTTTTCAGTTGCACAATTAATGCACAATTAATGCAACTATGTATTTTAATCAAATAGCATATTTTAATAGATCATATCACCAATGACAAAAAGGTTCTAATCGAATGAAATATGTTAGAAAAGTAGAAATCATACCTGCTGGGTGTCAAATTTCCGATATTCATTTTTTGGTGAGATCGGAAACAGCATTCTCGAAAATTTCAATGATACAACTCGAACTCAGACATAAATAAAAAATATTAACATTTTTTATATCCAAACTTAGAGAAGAGTTGTAATAATTCGTTTCCTACTATGAGACTTGAATTACACAAAGGTATACACCTTCTCTGCCTCATCAAATATCTATGCCGTGTCACTGGAGCTTCCATATACTTGGCACATTACATGACAGTACCTCCTTTGTACACTGCATTCCATCTTAATTTATTTATTTATTTATAAAGATTATACAAGTATCTTTACATGTACAAATATGCAAATGTACTGGTGTAATTTATTTTGACTTTGTGTGCTAGTTGTAATGAAAAATTGCGATGAAAATGAAACCTTTGATGGGATAAACGTGTTCATCAGTCAACGGTATATACCTTTTTGTGCAAACGAATTTGCTTCTTATTTTACCTGTGATAGAGGAATAAAGCTTATCCTTATATACTTTTCATTTATGCTAACAACTCAGCTTTGGGGATACGTTTGATACCATGATTTCGTGTTGTAGAGTAATTTTCAAACACAAATTGTTACCAACAAATTATACCTAGATGTACAGAAGCTTTTTGACTTTCGATTGATGTAATTTATATCGACTTTCAAAATGTTATTTCGGAATAAGCATAGGAAACAGCAAACTATCCCCTCTATCACAACATCAAATTTCACCTTCCGAAACTTCTTTCATAGGTAATAAAATGCCAGATAAATAGCTCCAAGAAATACGCGCCTTGCTGTACCTCTGATGGTCCTTTGATCTCATCTATCAAATGCAGTGACTGGGGGCCTCATTTGCATCTCAAAAGTGAATCGAGAATGCGTTCAGAAAGGGCTTTGATGCCAGTCCTGTTTAATTCAAGTCCATATTTGTCCTTGAAGTTTCTTAAGTAAATCAAAGATAATTAGCTTGAGTTTTAGATGATTCTATTTAAAGGTTTTGAGAATGCATGCTTTGAGTGTTGCAGCAGAAGCAGTGGCAGTAAGGTCTGACTGTATAGTCCTGTTTAGGTTAAGCCCATTATCATTCATGACCACAAGCCATATTTAACGTGGATGTGATATACGTGAGACAACACAGGTGTTCATACCGACAAGAACAGTTTGATGGTGATATATCTCTGTGCCTGGATATACGCGCAATAATCATTACCTATGTATACACATTATCATTAAAGAAATGTGTATCACAAAATTGTGATAACGAATAAAACAATATAAGGAAATTTAGGAAGTGTCACAATGTGTGTAAACGATAGGGGTTTTAATCCGAAACGTGAAGACAAACCTTTCAAACAGAACATTATGTATTTCATATACAACAATTATGAGATTAAAAATATCAATGTAACAAAAGGTACTTTGAATTGTTGGGTCAGGTCTCTGTTATGAAAATATGAAATACTCTGTAATCTGTGGTCACTGGTTTTCTCAGAGTATTAACAGTTGACTTTATCCTCAGTGTCACAGAATGTCAATAACCTTGGAAAAGAATCTAGTTTTACAAATCCTTGCCAAAGTGACATACATATTAAAGTCAGTGCCCACTGCTTTAGGGTTTTTTTTATTATTTTTTTTAAACAGAATGTAATTACAATTGTAATATCTCTAACTGTACAGCAGTAGATTTTTATCGCCAGTGAAAATGTTTTCAAACTCGCAATGAAGAAACAGATCAAATATACGTTGGGAATGTATAGCTGAAAATAGTCTAAATGTTGGTACTAGCTTTCTCATTCTATAAAAATTGGATTCGCTTGCCTTTCGAATTTGTCTTTTTTTTCTTGAAAGGAATAACTCCTGTCTTCTTGAACTTCAGGCAGTAGACCAGCACTATCGCTGCACCTAGAATGGCAATAACAAAAAATCCACCCCCTGCTGCGGCTCCGATAACCACCCCGTTAACTCCAGACTCTCCTCCGGGCGCAGACGATCCGCCCGATGTTCCATTACCACTGCTACTGGTGGTTCCTTGCGTTGTTGCTGTTGTTGTAGTCGTCGTAGGTGTTGTTGTTGTCGTTGTTGTCGTCGTCGTCGTTGTTGTCGTTGTTGTTGTCGTCGTCGTTGTTGTCGTTGTTGTGAAGGCTAAGAATCAAAGCTTACGATAGAAACAATCATCTGGATACGTGCTTAAAAGGTTTCACACATTATGAGTACACATATCTTCATGATTTTGTTAACTCTAATTAACCAACATTTTATCTCCATCTTTGCATTCATATCTGCAAGTATGATCTTTCTTTTTCTTCTAAGATTTTACTTTCATATTGTATATTCCATTAACCAGAATGAGAAAAAGCAAACAGTCACTAAATAGCTAATAATATGCTTATTTATTTATTTATTTATTTTTTTATTTATAAAATGCACATAAATGAATAAGTTACTTTTCTGAAAACGTATATCTTAAGGTAAACAATCATACAGTAGTAAAAAATGAAAATATTAAAGTAGGTAAATTTATACTTACGACAGAAATCTGCAAATAAAAATATCAGCAATTGTAATGTTTTGCTAATGATTGGAACAAAACAATAAAAACTGGCATAATTAATTAATGTGTAATCATGGAAACTGATTAGTACAAAAAGTCAACAGCATTCATTAATATGTAACCTTGGATATGGATTGTTATCTAAATAAACATCAACCGAATTAATTAATCCTTAATCTTGTGTATAATCGATTGCTAAAAACAATAAAAATCAACAGAAGTAATATATTTATAATCTTGAAATGATCATCACAACATGGAGTCTACTGCTTCTTTTGCGAAGCACCCGTTTAATCAATAATATATCTTTCCAACTATCTGATGACTGTAAAATAGAACTTATTATGCATATTAAGAATTTCATCTTGATATATGACAGATTGTATTCATGTTAGCAATTTACAATATACATGTACAGCAAAATGTATTTCTCAGTTTTTCTAGAATACAGGACTTGACTGAAACGAAAATTTGACACGTCAGAAAATTTTAAAGATTATTATTATTATTATTATTATTATTAAGATGAATCCTATTTGACGATTTAGTTGCATTATGAACTTTTTGAGATTTAAAAAAATGATATATCGCCTTCACGTTATAGTTACATTACTTTAAACCAAGCGAAAGTGTTAGGTTGTTATACACCTTTTTTAATACGGATATACAGCAGTCCTGCAGCTTTTTTACCAATCACACCTCATAAACAGCTTATAATACATACCTTTCTGTTCCCACCGGTCGGTTTTATAACTTGGCCTTTCAAAAATCAGATAATTAAGTAAATAGTGTCAGTTTATGACGATGATATCCCTTAGTATATTCTGGAATCAGATCAGGTTTTATTTCTCTTGAAATTCTATTTTAATTATTCGGCTATTTATGTGCGAAATTGTAAAACAATGATTCGTACACTTAAATCATGCGTGTCTTTTTCTCGCCAAACGACGGCAGTTTTTATGGCTATTATTTTATTTACAAAGCAACCAAGACATCGCTGGTTAGTATGGAAAATCAAATGGTTTAATACCTATCAAAACCAAGTTTCACGACAATCGACAGTATTAGCTAACACAACCTTTGTACGCAACGAAACCTTTGTACCCTGGCAATAAAAGCACCTCCCTCCAAACCAAAAAATAAAAAAAAAAAATAAACAACAACAACATCCAAAATAATAAAATGGACCAGTTTATGGAGTAAATTGAAATAATAATTCTCCAAACCCAAAATACAAAGTTTAAAGGGACACAATTGTACTGCAACAATGCACAGAAATCCGCAATACTCAGGGACAGCAAGAGACTGGTTCCACTGTGTGCGTTTTGGTTTGTTTTTTGTGGGCTTAACCCCATTTTTCAGCACATGATAGACTATACATGGCGGCCAGTCTGTTTGAGTTAGAAAGAACCTGGGAAGACCCCGAGAAGAACCACCGACCCACAGGAAGCTACTGGCAAGCTTTTTCACATACCCACCTTGGCTGAGCTGAGACTCAAACCCACGCACGGAGAGGTGAGATGTCAGTGATCTGTAAAGGCGAGCTCTTTAGACCACTCAGCCACCCGGGGCCGACTATTTGGTTACAAGAACTTCATATAGAATGATTTTTTTTAAACTAGTGCACTGAGAGTTAAGATTCACACGTTAGTGAGTACTGTATGATTTATGTCTCATTCAAACTTGTGACAACAATTTATACTTAAGCCGCCACGAGAAAAGAA
Organism: Margaritifera margaritifera; assembly: GCA_029931535.1. Taxonomy (NCBI): domain Eukaryota; kingdom Metazoa; phylum Mollusca; class Bivalvia; order Unionida; family Margaritiferidae; genus Margaritifera; species Margaritifera margaritifera. Next base: position 3,967,975 of record JAQPZY010001627.1, on the reverse strand, counting down.
AGGGATCCATCTTAGTTGAAATTATTTTAGCTTGTAAAGTCCCTGCTATTTTAATGACTCTGCGAAATTTAAAGCTACGGTCAGATGCATAGGTACATTCCAGCAAAGTTGACAGATCCTGAAGATCGGGCACTTGTGACTGTCTTTACGGTTAATATTTGTATGACATAAAACTGCTATAGTATTATACAACTATTTTTGCTTGTTCCGAGCAGCTTTTAAGATTATCGTGAGAGGTCGCCTGAACGGAATTTGAAAAGGCTCAAGTTGCCGTGATCGGTAAACAAATCGAAGATATTCGAAAAATAAAAGGAGGACTTCTGATCATTTTGCACTTATATTGCTCTGAACTGGTAGAAAAATAATTGTTTATTATATTGCCGATTTCTATTAGATTGAAATTGATGCATCAATACCTTAACCTAGTCTCAAATGACAGATATTCTGGATCTTGCAACACTGCTGAAAATTTGTCTAAATATAACCTTCGCTATAAATATCCCCACCATCAAAAAATAGCAAGGGTACTTGTAAATTTATGGTAATATCGGATATTACCACCTATGCTAGTAGCCCATATATTACCATTATACTTAGTTTCTTCGCACGCATTTCACCTTCTTGCACCTTGTCACATTTATACAATTGCGTGTATTTGACTTTGAGGTCATATATATCTGCCTCAGTCAAAAGCAAATTCTGTACCAAATACTCACTGTATGGTGTCATAGTCAGTTTTGCACCTATTGTAACACCACCCACTATCGGCAAGACGGTGTTTGTCTGCCCAGATCGACAATAGTCATACACGAACGTTGTCTGCGTGTTATCCGTAAAGGTCTGGAATATAAATATAAGAACAAAAGACATCATATGGTCAGATGATGCACATAAAGGAGATTGCTTACGACTGATTCTGGGATATCTTTTTATTTTCTTTGTTTTTTTGTTTTTTTTGGGGGGGGGGGGCGGGGGTTTCGGGGGGTGTTCTTTTGACTTTTGTGTGCTTGATTAGATATCTAAGAGGTAAATGTATAGCTTCTAACAGGCTTTGCAGTGACATCATTTTTGGAAGCAATAAAAGCACAATTTCACTGACCACACCTCCTTACGACTTTGATTCTTATAAATAACGTGTTCTGCTATTTTCTGCACTGTTTGTTACTGTATTTTAATTTGTATCAATTTGAAAATATCCTTGCATATATTCTGAAATAAGATCAAGTTTTGGTCGCCTTAAAAATTCTCTGTATTAATTATTTGTGCTATTTCTGTGCGAATTTATGAACAGAGAGCCGTGCACTTAAATTATGGGCCTTTTTCTATTCTTGATGACAGCAAGTTTGATGGCGAGTATTTCTTTTCCTGAGCAATCCACGACATAGCTGGTTGGAATTAGAATTGATATAAATTCTGAGTCAAGTGTCTTTACGAAAAAAATGTACTGCATATTTTTTAAATATTTTTTTTCCATATCACCGTTTTATCGCTGAACCAACGCCCTGTGGACTTTTTCTGAGCAAATTTGTATCTGGCGCCAAATATTAAAGCTGTCTGTTTCCGTATCTCGCGTAAAAGGCTCTTTGGGATGATTACATTCTATATTTAGTCATCATTCAATACATTTTAACTGACTCTAAAAGCCATGTCCACTTTTGCTCAATACATGATGGTACGGCCTAAAAAATACTCACGATAAACCTCCCATCGTTAGCAACAGAAAATCTCACATACTTTAATTGGACGATTCATGTTTTAAAACTTCCTACAGAAATATTGATATAGTAACAATCAAAATTTAAGACAGATAAATCGACATCTAATTCTAAATAACATATGCATTGGATTTTTTGCATGCTACCAATTCTTATTCGCAGATTTCGTTTTAAAAAATGTCGAAATGAAAATTCAGCTTCAAATTCAAAGAAAATGTCAGCTTTGGAAGCGCAATAATTAAGTTTAAAATTATGAAAAATGCAAATGATGTATACTTACAAAACAGGTAAATTTATGAGAAGCGGCTGAGTTGAACACCACCATATATTTGTACGTTAGTGAGACCGTGACAATATGGTACCAGATACCTGATGCTGAAAAAAGATGGCATTCAATAAGAATCACTTTAAACGATACAAAAAGTTTTGGGGGTCTAATTTTGTATTATTGACTTATGTAAAGAACGTGGTCTATGTCGATAGTGCTGGTTATGTAAACAGGCTTTTAACCTTTTAAAATAAAGTTACCGCACTTTAGGATTAGTACTTTATATTTAGTTACGTGGGTAACGCTATCTACCAATAGAACATGCTAAATCTGTGAGCAATCCTAAAGTTGTAAAACTTATGTGATTCGAATAATATGCTCTTCAATTATTCAACATATTTCAGTGATTACTGGAGCACGGTTTCCTGATTAGTAAACATTTATTTCTTTAAAACATTCAGATTTACGTGCTGGTACTTTTCAACATATATATTTTTGTTTGATTACTTTGCTGGTTGGTTCTCCGCTTTAATCTTTGTTTCAAAAATGTAGTAATGCTGGAAAGCAGATGGTGTGATTGGTCATGACAAAGAGTCAATGTTATAATAAGATAAGTATTGATGAGTTCCAATTATGTAGGAGTACAATTTAATACGTTCAATATACTTTCTTCTAATAATTGGAGAAAAAAAAGTTTTCTACACTTCGTAAAATAAAAAGTATGGTAGAATAAAATTCGCATGATTGAATATCAAGTGTAGCAGTCTTTTCTCATTAAAGTATACTTACTACCATATGCAATAGGCTGGGAGCATGTTGCAAGGTTAAAAGTCATGGAAACCCTGGTGTTACAAAACATCCAGCTGTCAGAGGAACTGGCACACGCTGTTGTGCCGTTAGGGTGTGTATAAGTGTAGTCAAAGTCGGCAAACAGTTCCGTAGAAACGTTCTGAGCTGCTGTAGAGGCCATACCTATTGAACATGCAGAATTATGAATCAGATAAGACACGAACCATTTTCTCATTTTCGGTGGGGGGGGAGGCTGGATTTATTTCTTTTACAAAAAAAGAAAATTACAGCCACTACAAATATGCTCCCCTTGTTTATCTAAAAATCGATGAAAGAATAATATTCACCTTTTATATATCCCAACCTGAACTAAAATCCTCCCCACCCAGCCCTTTGACAACATAGTTGGTGCCTTGGATGACTGCTTTGAATTGAACCTACATGTTTGAGGAGAAAAACACGATTGTGATGAAAAGATAATGTACAGATGACAGCATTATGTGACCTATGTTAACGCAATGAATTGACAGCCCGTAAAACTAGTTATTGAGAAAACTTACATACTAAAAGTTAAACTTAAAAAATACATCAATTACCAATTTTATTCTGAATCATAAAACGGGTGTATTCCTAACATTTTGAACTGAAGTAAATTAGAATATTGAAGATACATAATTGCGAATCAGATTAGACACTAACCATTTTCTCCTGTTCGGGTTAGGAGGCTGGGATTTTTTTTTACAAAAAAGAGAATTACAGCCACAAGCAATATGATTCTCTTGTTTATCCATAGATTGGGGGAAAAAATCCACTTTTCATATATCCCGATCGGAAGAAAAATTATCCCCTCCCACCCACCCCCTTGACAAATGGTTGGTGCCTTGATGACTTCTTTGAATTAAACCTACCTGTTTGAGGAGAAAAATAAGATTTTGACGAAACGATAATGTACAGAAGAGAGCTTTGTGAGACCTAAGTTGACGTAATATATTGACATACCGTTAAACTAGTTATTGAGAAACACGAAATACTAGAAGTTAAACTGTCTAATGTCTTTTCATCTTTGGACATACAAATACATACATAAAATAATCACATCAACTACCAAGTTTCTTCTGAATCGTAAAAACGGTAGCATACCTAACATTCTGAACTGTATTAAACGAGAATTTATTTTATGTTTGAAGTAAAGATATTACAGGCAAATAATAACTCTTCGCCGGTTGTTTTAAAGGATTAGCATCGCAAGTAAAGACTTCATAATATGTGCTGAACACCACCGTTGATTGAAATTGGTGAAATTTCCATTCAACTTGCATAACACGGCTGATTTAGGTAGCAAAGAATTTGAACAAATGTCAGGAGAGACCCGTCTGGAAATCACTGACGTCACGACTTCTTTTTCATTTGGTTGATTGGAAGAAAAGATTATTAGCAAAAATCAATTAAAAGTTACCTCACTGGAAGAAAATTGTTGAAATCACTACTGCAATCGAAACGACATTCCTTTAAAAGATTTTTAAAATATTATAAACAAAATTAGACTCCCTTTAGCTTGAGATATAGCTAAATTTAACCATTTTGACCAAATAAACAAATTCGGTAGAGTTAAGATGAAATTCATGTTTAATCAAAATTCATAATTAAAGAACAAATATATGTCACCCTTCGGGAGCTCGTACAATTGATTGTGCTAGAAGCCTACACAAACTAACGCCGTATTGACATTTCGAGCTCCGCCTCAGAGATTATATCAACGACAATTTAACAATATGAGCTTTCAGAAAGGTTTTACTGATTAACCAATGACTGGTTGGCTTTGTTTTCCCCTTATATATTTGTGGAAAATAGCATACCGTGTTTATTAAACAATATTTTACTCAGTTTAAAACTCGATAAACTCTATTAATTTTTCTCATAAACACACACACACACACATATATATATATATATATATATATATATATATATATATATATATATATATATATATATATATATATGTCCCAACGTTTCGAGCTAAACATGCTTTTCGTCAGGGGAAGAAACAATTGACATCCCCAAAACAAACGCTAAAAACAAAAGCCAAGGAGAATTTTTGACTCCTACATGGTTCACTGACGGGGAAATTAACAAACAAAGGATAAACAATAAATGAAAAAAAGAAGACAAAATTAAAAAACGGTATAAAAAGGTTAAATTACATATCTATGTTATGCTGCCATCAGCCCAAGAAAAGTTGTGAAAAAAAAATTAAAGAAGTGTTTATCGTGTGTGTGCTTTTGTGTGTGTGTGTGTGTGTGTGTGTGTGTGTGTGTGTGTGTGTGTGTATTAAGGTCACAATATCATTCAAACTGAACGCCATGAATACGTACGTTATCATCACTTCTGAAGTGCTTAATGTTATGCTGGGCACGTTACCCCCAGCGCCCGTAACTGCATGTGGTCGGCTTGGTGAAGTATTCGTTTCACGATAAATATCAACTTCTACTATAGCCTTGTTTTAGCTGAATTTTCAATTACGTCATGTATCAATCAGAGGCTTTTACCTGATTTCAGGAGGACTTTAAACTCTGCCTCGTGGCCCCCGTAAGAAGTACTGCATGTAGTACCAACTGTAGATAGAGTATTATCGTTTACAACCAGTACTCTTTCATTTTCCGCATTCGGTTCTATACCTGCGGAAAGAAAAATACTGTTTAAGTATAATTTTTACTAAGTATGGTTCTTTTGAGACAAATAACTATAATGGTTTATAAGACTCTGTCAAAAACGTAGAAAATTTTCCTCTTTCAGTCAAGCCTGCAGTTATATCACGGACTTATATTTTAATTTATGCCCGTTAAGACACCATAACTGGACACCTATGAGAGAGACTGTTTTGTTTATAATATAAGATGCATTACCACGTATCCATCAACACAGACAGCAGGCACATGGGTCTTAAGTAAAGTTGAGAACATTAAAGCAAGCTTTTTTTTTTGCTTAGTCTTCGTCCGCAGGAAAACTGCATGACTTACAATTAAAAAGTTTAATTATGGTACCAGGTCATCAAAATGTAAATCGAAATCAGCATATCACATGTTTCCTGTTCAAAGAAGACGTTATAAGAAGTATTATGGAAGAAAAGAAGGAGGTATTGACCGACACGAGTCAATTTATTCCTCTCTTGTGCGAAAGATGGACCAAATATGTCGCAGTTTTAAGAAAGCAGACAAATCTATGGAGAAAAAACAATTGTGCTGTTTTTCTTCAAAATGTTATCAGTAGCGAGTCTTGCATTTATCCATCCAACCGTTCATCGATCTATTTCTATCGATCGATCGATTGATTGATCTATATATATATATATATATATATATATATATATATATATATATATATCCATTCGTCTTTCTATATGTTTATCTATCTATCCGTCTTTCTTTCTGTCAATCTATCTTTGGCACATTTCATCAAAAGTGAAGAAACAATAATACATCAAGTAGAGAAAAAATGCAGTTTCTTCCTACCGGATGACTCTACATGAACAAATAACTTTAAGAACTTCTTCGTACTTACCATTCATTTGGTAGTAGTAAAATGAGTTATCTGTAACTTTGGTTATGTTCAGACACAGGTATCCATAGAAGGTTGTGCCCAATCCTGAGATGGGGTCAGTGGCCCTGAAAGAAATATAAAAAAATTATATGAAGATAAGTATGTGATCATGTTCTTAACGAGACATTGTTTAGGATTTACAATGACAAAGATATTTAAATACAAATGTGACAAATCCGTCTAAATTTCGTTATCATAAAAAATTTGGAGACATTATGGAAGATTTAAGTGACTGAGATCCGATGAAAACATTACTCAGCCTTTCAGTTTCAGACGAATTGCAAAGTTCTTTAAAAATATTTTTTAATAAAGAACCCACTTGAAATAATGAAATAAAGCGCAGTCTTAACATGGCCCCCGAAATTTGAAGTTTCAGCTCATATTGTCGCAATCTCCCTCTATACTCGTACGCTTGCTTTTTGTTTTAGTAATTAGGCCCATTTCATGGGGAAGGGGGAGGGACAAAAGCTCGGAGAGCTTTTGCCCTCAAGTATTAGCAGTCAATAAGTTCATTAATTTCAACGTGATTACAAATTCCAACCTGTTAAAAAAACCTAAAGAAAAGATTTAATGGTTCATTTCAGCTTGCTTTGATGTGCGAAAAGCAAAACTTCATATATACGTGCTATGCCATTGCAATAATGCACGAGTCACAATGTTAGAACGTACTATGATGCACGAAAAGGATCAAAATTAAATACCAGTTAATCGCTATTTTTGAGAGCTTTACTGCATTTTTATGACGGTTCACCACTTTTAAACAGCCTTTCACCGCTAAATATTGATTTTTTATCATGTATTTTGTTATAAATACCGGTTAACCGCTATCAAAAAGAGGTGCACCACCTTTAAATATTGGTGAACAGGTGTCTTGAAAGGAGTTAAAACCCTAGTCAATCAGCTAACTCTTTACATGCATTATAGAAATGATGCTGACAAGATTTAAATCAGTTGGAAAATTATTGGATATTGCTTACAGTAAATAGCTAAGGTTGATAAACATGTAAAATAACAAAATAAATGAACAAGAATAATATTGGTACTTTAGAAAAGTACCAAGAGAGGAAGCGCGTGAAATTGCTTGAAGGAGAGTTGTTTCTGTCCACCCATGAAATCAATCCAAATTAAACATTTTTTCTTCTTGAAAAAAAAATAGTCCATGGATCATGAAAAGTGCTATTCCGCCTTATCTATGACCTTTCTCATCGCGTTTTAGATATCTCAACTTTTATGTTGGAATGGGAGATCAGATCGCATTCCCTATCAAGAATAAGGAATTCGCCAAAACCACACGGTATTGGCATTAGTCGCTTTAAACAGAGGCTAGCTAAATTGATCGACATTGAATTTAATTCTTCTTGCATCATAGATCAATCAGTAAAATATTTATCTTCTCCTTTATAACAATTAAAATATATTTTGTCTCTTTAAAAAAGCAACACACGAGCCCAACCTGATTAAAATTGAGATCTACTTATCAATACAAAGAGGGCGGAAAGGTTAGAAGAAACTTCAACTAGAAAAGTACACGTATGTCACTTCTACCTACATGTATGTTCTGCCTGTGATGATTTCAATTGTGAACACACCCATCAAATTTCATGACTGAATATATAAGAGTGTCCGTGATCATTATGACCTACTTTTGTCAATAGTTAGTATTACCCTTCAAGAATAAAATACCATTTAGCGATAACTCGATAGGATTGGTCAGCGGTCACTTGGAATTTCGCACATGAGATAGGATACAATGCAGTTCAATGTATCTGAGCACCTACGAGCTTCTGGAGCACTTTTTCTAAAGTAATTATGATCGCTGAATAAATCTGACTACAGTATTTTTTGACACTGCTTTGCAAGCTTATCGCCCAAAATTTAGCTGCAAACATTTTTTTTTAAATACAATTTCCAAAAATCAGTTCCTGAGTGGACCCCACCCATCCACCCTTTGTCCAGTCAAACTTATAATGTGTCGGATGAATGCTCATGCACTATAAAATCTATGTCTGGCTTGTGAACAATTTATATTTTGTCATATATCCGCTAAAGTTGTGTTCTCATGAAATCTACTACTAGTGTAAACATTAATTCCTTTCCTTTGTTTTAGGTCGTAGTCTTTGCTTACAGATTTTAAAGGGTTCTGCCACTTTAATTCTTTATTAGTTATTCTTCCTCGCTCATAAATGATTATTTTTCGAATTCAAAGTAAAAAATTCAACAGTTATATTTGTTTTGCTTAAGAAAAACGAGATAATATCTATTTTGTAATGGTGTACTTAATACTTGAAAACCTTGCTTGTAACACGTATTGTGATTGTTTGCAGAGAGCGGTTCACCGCTTTAGATAGCGGTGGAGCGCTGTTTTGGGGTCACTTCAAAAAAGCAGTTAATCTCTCTATTTTGACAGCAGTGAACCGTTATTGTAACAGAGGATAACCGGTATATTTTTGAGGTGAACCAGTATTACTGAGCTATGAACTGCTTTTAAATTGGTTCCTTAACCGCGAATTTGCGAACCTCTCTTAAAAGCTGTCAACCGGTATTTGTAATTTTGACCCTTTTAACAACCTACTTGAAAACTAGGAGGCCACCGCTTGACGCATCGTATGACGTGTCGATGTGACACTGCCAGTGGGTGACGGTGTTTCCATATGCTACAATAGACCAGCCGGTCATGGTATTCATTGTAAATGTTAGCGTCCCCTTGTAACTGTCCTCATATGTTGAGCTTTGAAACTGACTGGGAAAAGTACAGGCGGCATCTGAGTGAAAAAAGAAAGATAGCAGAACCAGAAAACATCCAATATGCAATATATCGACTATTAATGTGAGCATATATGTTGCAAGGCCCTTATAATTTTACACAATAAAGGAAACCACTGTATTTATTCACTACTATATCAAATCCTTGCTATATTGTACTTAAGTCGTCCTACTAACAAAAATGTAGGTTTGAAAGTGCAGATACTACATCACAGACTGACAGGAAATCAACAATGGATGCCAAAGTCATACATCGCTGAAGGCGTCACTTTGTATGGTAATATAGTGTAGCAATTACAGTTTTTGTACGTTAATTTGATTGCTCAGTCAGTTTTAGATCTAGAAATTACAGTTCCAATCTTGGTTACGCCGCAATATTTGTCTTTAAGAATTGAAAATCACTTCAGCATCCAAAGTTGCACACTTAAAACGCAGATTAAAATATACACTCCGATGTCGAAAACAAAAACTCCAATAGGATTTAAAACAAGACATTAAATTAAATTCCATTAATCGTGAAATTACGTGAAGTGTGTAACAAAAATTCATTGTATTATTAAGATACAGCGTGACACAAAATATTATTGAATGTGAAAATAGAAAGGCATGTAAACAATAAAACAAACATAATCGTATGGCTCACATACTTGAAGCGTGACACGGGATCTAATGCGCGCAAAAAGAGCACAAACTTCGATTCCAGAGCGTATACCACCCCCAATGGCTGAAACTTTAGATAATTGGGTGGCATTTTGCAAAATTTTATGACAAAACTTGAATATAGTAAAGTTTCTCTTTTCTTTTTATTTATTTTTTTTTTATTTTTTGCATATCCGAACAATTAGTAGTACAATATATATTGAAAATATTACTATTTAAATAACTAAACGATGAAGACCTCAATACTTGATTTACTGATTCAAAAGAAAGTAAAAGAAAACAGTACAGGCACGTTTAATAGGATCCCAACATAAAAAGAATTGAGTCGTATAAATAAGCAAAATTTGAACAGAATTATCGATAAATGACTTCGAAATTCATTTAAAGAAATTTAAATGAGTACAGATTCTACGGCGGAAACAATCAAGATTGGTATGAATTTTTCATAGAATTTAACCATACTTTAAAAAGATAATCATACAGAAATTTAGAAAATGTGGTTCTTTAAAGTGCAGCTACACGTATGAGGAGATCTATGAAGAAGAGAGAGGAAGTTAGGTAGAGAATTTTACCATATGCTATGGAAGACTACCAATAAACGTTTATTTTCTCTAAAATCTTTTATTGCAGACTTGTACTTTTGCACGATCACTCATATTGACATTTCAAGGTGTCTACCACTAAAATCTAGTCTAGTTAGGTTCGTTGCTTTCTTTCTAACGTTGTCAAGATTCACACAGCCATCAATTACAAAAAAATTTATTTGCACCTTGAAAGATGTCAACCAGTAACTCTAACCACTTATCTAATTTATCCTCTGGATCTAGCAAGATCTCCTTTTCATATTTTAGTAAACACTTTCTATCTTTTTGGACAGAAAAGTTGGAAAGATTATAATGATTTGATTAAAACAGCTTTTGTGTTGAGTCAATTGCAGATTTACAGCAAACAAGGTTTTTCCGCAATTAATTACTCCACAAATTGTCACGTTATGAGGTTAACGTAAGTAAAAGCTTTGTGGTTGTCGTTCCGGGAGAAGGCTTTTCTCACGCCGTTCTTTCATATATTTATCTGTAGTTAAAAGTTATTACGCAATTGATTCTGAGGGGATTGTATCGTTCTGTAGGCAAATATTTATCCATCCGTAGTCTTCCTTTCTGGCTTCAATTACTTTGGCTGCTTTTGTTAGTGTAATGTTAAATCTGAAATCCTGAGGAAGTGCATAAGGACAGAGTGTACAAATATATGTTAGTATCTGAAAGTCAAGTGGTATTTTAAACTTCTTTCCATAGATCATTGCTTCTGTGCCATCATTTTGGTCATTACCTGCTCCTGGTATCAACTTTCTCAAGGGTTCACTCATTATACCTTGTTGAATCTTATTTGTTCTAATCGATACAGGTAAGCAGTAATCTTATTATGCCATACAAAGTTTGTAGTCATTTAATTTGAAATCATACCTCATCGCTTCGGTATGATATTGTGATGTGTTCCACAAGAATTATACCCCAAAAAGTTTACAACTGCATTGTTAGATTCTCCTTTTACCTTCATATCAAACAACACAAACAAACTACCCGGTACAATCAGTATATTTGCAGCTAGCTTTGCCGTTGCTATCAGTAGAGTTTGTTCTGTTTTAATGCTGTTTTGCGTGTATGTGATACAATGATGTGTTGGATTTAACTCCTTGAGGTGTATTTGCTAGCTTGTTCGGAGTTATGTATTTTCTTACGTTGCCATCTCTACTATTCTCATGGTACAAACGCTTGTAGGCAACATACACATTTACAACCATCACAACTGAAATTATTATGAATTTGTATTTTGCTTCATCATCAACAGGATTGTAGAAATCATTCAGTCTTGGTTGACATGCTTTTTAAATTTTTACATCATCGCTACTATTAGACGCAAATAGAGAAAAAGCATTTGTTCCTCATCAGTTCCATCTGGATCAAATAAATAGAACAGAAAGTTGCTTCCTGTAAATGCTAGACTATTAGCTATTGCTCCTCCATCCGTTGTCGATCCGCGAAGAGGCTTGTCCCTATAGGGCAACGCCAGTCTCGTACAAATGCTTCGCCATGTATTGTGCTGTATTTATAGAATATACATTGTACAAACTGCAGCCTATATTTATTGTATACCCCGTCTGGTTAGGTGATTTGTTTCTAAATCCAATCAATCGAAGATTGTTCTGTTCCAGATAATATGTACTGGATTCTCTTCAGCAAGACGTTGGTTATTTACATATATACTGTATAAGCCTGATATTCTTATTTGAATGACAAATAGATCTGAAGCATCTTACTGTATGGAACTTGCATTCAGCAAAAATGTGATGAAGCATAGCTGAAACCGTAACTGTTAAATATTTTCAGCTTTGAAGTTTCAGGTTTAAATGTGTCTAACAACCCTTTGATTTATTTAAAGTTAAGATCTATATTTATCAATTGTAATGTTGTCACTAATATTACTCCTGACTACGAACAATGCGAAGTTTAGTTTTCTCATCAAACTTCTTTATGTTATTATCAAGTTCCTCTTTCATTGTTCTAATATTATCAATCAAGTGGACATAATTTAATATTTGTATTCGTAATGTATGTGCTCCATGAATGCTTTGTGAGTGTATGGATGATGACGAAGCACATGAATGTCGCGGATAGCGGAAGGAGCCGCGGTAATTCAGGGCAGCAGAGTACAGCATCACTCTGGTCGCAAGGCATAGCAAACCACAAGCTTCATTGATCTTTGAGTTAGTGGGTCCATCACACCACAAGCTTCATTGATCTTTGAGTTAGTGGGTCCATCACACTATTTCTGTGTCGAATTCATCTTTCGCGATCAGCGTTTGTACCCACAATGATATTTCTGTCTTGGAACTATCTCTGTTTTTATACTGGAGATCGGTGTGCCCGTAAGGTAACGTGTTGTGATAGGGAAGTCGCACTCGTGTTTGGTAGACAATCTGATACACATTTCCAAGGGCTGACTGACGATTTCATGATCTAACAAACGCACAATTTTGTGAGAATCCACCTTTTTGACATGAAAGTCTTGATTTTGACCTGACTTTAAAGCTTCTTTTAAGACGTCAAAGCTTACCACTTGACTGGAACGATAGTTCAGTGTCAGTCCTTTCACTTTACATTTGGTATGAAGTTTTCCTTGCTTGTCTCGCTATTGGTAGCCGTTATGTTTAGGCCCACCTTTGGCAAAACTCAAAATAGTCTCTTCAGAGTGTTCGTCGGTCCAAGTTTCTAAACGTTTGTCTTCGAGTTGTGGATGATAGCCTCCAGGGCTATCGATGTACATGCAACTATCAGTGTCAAAGTAAAGGGCTCGGTATCTTAAAGATTCCAAGATGGAATACATTTTTTAATGGGCTTTGGCTGTCACGTAAGCAGCAATGATGACATTGACAAACTCGTTGGGTGGTGCAAACTCTGGAACTTCCTCTTAATTCACCAAAATCAAATCTTCAAGTATGATTTCCACATGTTTAAGGAGTTTTCCTTTATCGTCATTGAGTTGAAAGTATAAACTTGGATCTGCCAAGTATTCGGTCTTTGGAAATGTAGGACCTTAAGTTTGTTTTCCCCACAAACAATTCAACATGACTTAAAGCAAACGATCGTCTTCATACGTATCATTTCTTTCCATAGGACTAGAGTCACTCTGCATTTTTACAGACAGAAAAAATATTTTCTTAACAAGTACAAACACTCCATGTACGACGCACAACTTCAATGTACTCTAGTTTTGCTGTTTTCAAACTTGAACAGAAAAAGTCACAACCTTACATTAAATCCTTAGCTTCACGCCAAATTATGACTTAGTTTAATAGTGTGGCATAATTAACTCTATTGCCTCTTTTCATAGGTCACACTACACTCAGCGAACGAGAAAAAAAAAACACATTTGTAACGAAGTGAACTGACATTGGGATAAGGTCAGTCAGTATACTAAAATCTAAGGTGGCGAAACGTAAATTTGTAACAAACTGAAGAATCCAAATCTGCATCATAAAGCATTGGCATTGCAATTCACTTTCTGCCAGTGTTTATTAAGCGACAACGAGTAGTCGTTTAGTGAAAAAATTAAATCTATGAACAAAAAAACGAACAAAGTATTATAAATTCTAAACCCCACTTGGCTCCATACAGCATTTGACAAAGGATATGTTTTAACACACTATTTGGATTGTAAAACGTAAGCCAATGCCTGTCCTTAATCGTGTGTTTGTTCTTCTTTATAGCCTGTATAATGTCTATAGATGCCTATGTTTGTATATGTGCAAGCACTGGTACTCTTTTTTCTCTTCATTCACTCCATGTATGATGGTGCATAAGTATGTTTGTCTATGTGTGTGAGTATTCCTATTATTTTCTCTTCTTTCACTCCAATTTTACTGACAAAACAATATTTTCTTAACAAGCACAGACACTCCATGTAAGATGCACAACTTCGCCCCAAATTCTGACTGAGTTTCACAATGTGACAAATTTAACTCTCGTCTCAACAGCTCATATTTCACATCTCACTCAGCGTACGATAAAAAAAATAAATGTAACGAAATGAATTGACATTTGGTAAGGTCAGTCAGTGATCTAAAATCTAGGGTTGCAAAACGTAATTTTGCGACAAATTGAAGAACCCAGATCTGAATCATAAAGCACTGGCATTGCAACACCCTTTCTGCCAGTGTTTATCCAGCGACATTTGGTAGCCGTTTAGTGAAAGAATTAAATCTAGGACGGCAACAAAAGAATAAAGTAATATAAATTCTAAACCCAACTTGGCTCCATGCAGGGTTTACAACGGATATGTTTTATTATTGTAGCCATTGCCTGCCCTTAAGTGTGTGTTTGTTCTCCATCCTGTTTAATGTCTTTAGAAGGCTATCTTTTTTATGTGTGTAAGCACTTCTACTCTTTTCTCTTCTTTCACTCCATGTATAATAGTGTATAAGTATGTTTGTCTATGTTTGTGAACATTCCTACTCATTTCTCTACTTTTACTCCATGTGTGATATTATTGCTATGATAGTAGGGATTATGAGGGTGGTAGGGGATGGTAGTTTGTTAAAAAGGGAATGGTAGGGAAGTTATAGGGAATTGGGATTTTACTTTGTTTATAAGGGATAATAGGGAAGTTATAGGGGGATAGCGAAGTTAGTTTTGTTTATAAGGGATTTAAATTCTATTGTATATCCCTTTTTACATCAAACCTTGTGTGGTCATCCTAGCCTGTGTGGTCAGTAGATGGGTGGGTGTTGGTCACTAAAACGATGTGTTGAATAGTGACTGTGGGATATTGGTCACTTCAAACGGCGTATTGGATAGTAAATGTGGGGTATTGGATAGTAAGTGGGTGGGTGTGAGGAGATGGGTTGGATAGTATATAACTGGGTGTTGGATAGTAGATGACTGGGTGCTGGATAGTGGATCACTAGGTGTTGGATAGTAGATAACTGGGTGTTGGGTAGTATATAACAAGGTGTTGGATAGTAGATGTAGCTTTAATATGCAGGCCCACACATGTTAAACCTACGGCGTAATGTTAATTCCCCGCTTGAGCCCATACAGGCCCGCAATGTTAAATCTATGGTCTCAAAGCGTAATGTTAAATTCCCTTTTGAGGCCATAGGGTCCCAAAACCAGACATATTATAGCCTCAATATTAAATTCCCCTTAAAGGCCATAGGATCCCATTTGAGGTCAACAACTTCTAACAATGTATACATTGTGCTCTCGACGACATAGATATAGCCTTTATAAGACATTATTAAATTCCCGTTATACCCTATAACGGCTCCCACTTGTTTAATGTTAATTCCCATTATGCCCCATATCAGCCCACTCTACTACTTCCATCCGTACATAAATAGATACCCATATATACATGCATACATACATACATACGTAAACAAAAACGAAACATTTAGCCACGATGTTATAATCCAAGCCGTTTGTCGAATTATGACATATTTTCTGCGAGAGCTTAAAGAGTTTTTCAGACAGAAACAATTCTCCACTTTCCAATTATTTTGTGATTTTGAGATATTGATGTCAAAGGCTAAACAATTCTTATAACATAATATAAAATTATCTCGTGTAATAATTTCTTTTCTGATACACATCATATAAAGTTTCAACCATGAGTATTATTATTGCTATTTGATCAAAACTCTTTAAAGTTGTCCGTGATCAATTTAAATATCAGCGTAATAAACAATTATAAAGTACTGTGTAATGCAAATATGCTTCTCAAATTTTGTTAAAACCCCATTACGGTATTTGTTTAAAAGTTCCTAATGAATGACTATGTCATTCTTTTTTAATCTAGAACTGTTTGGTGTGCACAACAGATCCATGAACACAATGAGACACATGATCTCAATATGGATTTGATAGATTTACAAAGGAGGTTAAATTATTTATGTATCTTATTGTAAATATTGCATATGGAAATAGACGATAGATGCTTGAAAGGATTAGAGACTACATGACATATATATATATATATATATATATATATATATATATATATATATATATATATATATATATATATATATATACAGATTAATAATATGTCATATTTTCTGAGGGTGGGGTTAATTAGAAATAAAAAATTTCTCACCTGTGCATTTAAATATTGTCCAGCATACAATGTAAAGCAGCACATGTTTGTCGGGCATATCTTTATCCAGCTGGGTTTATGATGATCTTTAATCTAATGAAAAATCTAAATAATAGTACTCCATTCGGCACAACAATGTTGATACATGTTTGGGTACATGTTGGAAAACAAGGGTGGGAAATTCGTCACAAGTTTTGCTTTGGAGACATGATTCCCACCTATGTTATATTTTTCCGCCTAAATAGATTTCAATCGTGTCTCTCAAGGTAGTCGCTATAGAGTTATTTACAAAAGGAACAAAGCCAGACGCATCGAGATATGTATCTTTCTTTCTTTCTCTTGTTTTTATTTACTCGTTTGCCCTTAGAACAGATCGAATTGATTACTTACGCCTTTATACAAAATACTAGTGCATGTTGGTTGACAATTATTGTTGTCTTTGTCCAAAATGTACACATTCATTTTTTGATCACTTGGTAAAAGAAACCAGAAAACAGAAAGACGCTTGTTATGCGAACGTCATATTTCTTGATGTAAACTTTTTACAGAAAGGTTTCTAACAGCTTTTAGACTTAGTTTTCTTTTCCGACTCTCAAGTCAATGGGACATTCCGATTTTATTTTTATTGAAACATTTATTATGTCAAGTAAAAATTAAATAAAATAATAATTAAATAAAACCGGAAAATAGAATAGATGATATGTCTTTCGAGTCTTTGATGCAGTAAGGATTATACTTAAAACAATATTTAATTCTTTTGATGTTCATCACTGATGTCAAAAATAACACAGTTATAATAGAGAAATCTAAGTATCACAAATAAATTCTATTTTGATTAGTATCTGTCCAAATAATTTAGATCAGGTAGAGGGACTACAGGAAAAGGATAAATGCTAAAGTGATGGAGGAGTTATAATACAATACGACAGATTTATTCAATATTTCAGGTCACCGGCCCATAGTACACATAAAACAGCATATTACAATGTTGGAACAGAGTAGCACACAAACAGCCGGTAACATAACTGCATATATGTATTAGATCATAGTACACGTCATAAATGTTCTCTTCTTTTGAAGGCATAGTACAGAAAAGTAGCTAGACTAGTCAAGGTAGTATGATTTACATCGGGCATAAGAGTAACACAATTTATGACTGATCTATTATTAAGCCATCTTTTATATAACTACTTTTTTCTGAGATCCTGATATACATTACATACATAAAGAAAATTATATTCATCTTCTACAATTCTTAATTCCATTTTTTTCCCCAATACGGGCAAATTCTATAACATATATCTAAACCATCTTTTATGTAACTACTTTTTCTGAGATCCTGATATACATTACATACTAAAAGAAAATTATATTCATCTTCTACATTTCTTCATTCCATTCTTTTCCCAATATGGGCAAATTTTATAATATATATCTAAACCATGATATTGACCTGTCACTAAATTATGATTGGAACATCGAAATCTAAGAATTGCATTTCGAACGTTTAATTGGAAGGCCAATAGATATAACATTTCAGGAAATTTCAAGGATTTAAAACATCTGTAACTTCTTCTCGCTGAACCCATAACTTCACCATGCCATTTTTGCGCCATATCATCTTTAATTCTTTGTTGAGATATCTTAATCAACAAGTTTCGATCTCAAACACTTTAATCAATCTATACAAAACCAAACCCATATGAATATAGTAATTTTTCACGTGTATTGCCCATGTAATACGATTATTTTCATCTAGACCCTCAGAAAACAATTATGGGAATACATGTTTTATCAATTTGAATTAAAGCCCAAATTTAATACATCGTGTACAATAGGTAACACATACTGGGTATCTGTCACATTATCCATCTACATGGGCATTATTCGTAGAGGGTGAGAGATTAATGGACCGTTTACAAAACTTGTGTGTACTTTTTCTATTACTTCTGAATGTTAGTAGCCCCATACGTCTATATTTATGCAAGGAGTCACATTCAATTTTAACTGACCTCTAAAATACTCTCTCTCTCTCTCTCTCTCTCTCTCTCTCTCTCTCTCTCTCTCTCTCTCTCTCTCTCTCTCTCTCTCTCTACATTCTTCCACCATTCCTGAAAAAAATATCTTTGTTTTATCTAGATTCATTTTCATAACTGAATTTTGACAAAATTTATCTAAATTGTCTATTTGTATCTGCAATAAAATCACTGTTTCGGCTTAATTTGCAACATCATCGGCATACAAAATAGCAAATACATCCTCTGTGTTTTCATTAATAAAGATACAATGAGGACCGTTTACGCGTATCTCTTCAATAAGATTAATAATGAATAAAAAGAAAAAAATTGGACAGAGAACAACTTCTGTCTCGTACCTACTTGAGAGGACAAATAATGCATTTAACGTTTAGGAGTTTTAATACATGATTTCAAACTATCATACAATGATTTAGGTATATACATGAATACCTTTTCTTGATAATGAGACCCAAAGTTTGGTATGAACTATGGTATCAAAAGAAAATCAAGAAATAAAAAATAAAATCTACAACCCTTCTTTGACAAACAGTTGTGTGCAATTGACTGTAGAACAAACATATTGATTGCTTTGGAATATCTTTTGTAAAAACCTGTTTGTGTCTCATGAATACTAGTATTATCATCAGACCATATACTTAGTCTAGTATTAATATTTTTGTAAAAGGTTTACACAGTACATCTATTAATGAAGTCCCTCTGTAATTCTTGGGATCTTGTGTCATGGACACATTATGTTTTCCCTCATTCCTCAGGAAATATACCAGAGTCAATCATTTTATTAAACAGAATCAGTAGAAAGGGTGCTAAATCCAAGCAAATGTCTTTGAACATCTCAATTACCAAGCTGTCACGTCGACTAGATTTCCCTGAAGCAATCATTTGTTATGTACACTTTCTTCTGTAGTAATTGTTGCATTCAAAATTTCACAATTATCTTGATTAATTTTAATTTTGCTTGAAGTAACTTCAAATGTGGATACTTTGTGATATGATACCAAACTCGTTTGTCTTTAACAAGATTATAAAACATTCTTCAAAATTTTCACAATTCTTGATACAATTTCCGGTCCTATCTGTGTTCATATATAAAGACCGAAATACTACGTACCTAACCTATGTCTCTTTGGCCCGATAAAAGAAAATAACCCGATAGGAAATTATCAAATTCATATTGATCAGTACTGCACGTTTCATACAATGCAATTATATTAAATGATTTACAATATTGTCTCGTGTCATTCCCATTGTTATGCTTCTTTAGACCTTCAATATTTCACGCGACAAAAGAAAAACAGTTTTTAATTCTTAGGATTCAGATCAGTGTCTATATTTGATTGTAATTCAGTACCGAATGGGCCTTGACCTTGGAAGAGTTAGCGTAATGTAATGAAACGACTCAAAGTAAAATTTGATGAATAGTGTAGAATTTAATGGCATGAAACTGTTTATTCGAATTGTTCTGTGTGATATTGTGAAATAATAATTTGCACCTTGCAGGGTTTATTTCAATATAAATTGTAACATGTCTTATCCAAATAATAAGATTGAATAAAAAGTAAATTCTGTTCAATAACGGGACAACCCATCTGTATCGTGTTACAATGGCGAACTACACAAGCTTGATAACTTTATGTTATAAAAATGATGCTATTTTAAGATTTGCTTGTTTATTTGTTTTAACTTTGGTAATTTGTACATATGCCTGCTTCCTAATAGGAGGGTAAGTTGAATATCCGAGCTTTAATGTCACATAAATCGTAAATGTTGCAAAGGCATACACTGTATTTTGATACAGACTACAGTACAAGTTCGATGATTCAAACATCTGTTACTCGAACATCTGGCATCACTTGAATGACTTCCTTGGTCCTGTAGTAAAGCCCTCCGCGGCTTTCAACCCTCTATGACTCGAAACGACCGGGAACTCCAACATAAATAGGTCCATTCAGAAAATTGCGGGGTTTTCTGCGAACAGAATAATACTTCAGATATGACTGTTCAAACTACATACGAAATCAGATAAGTCCCGGCTATTTTTGTCGGGTTTAATACACTGAATGCACCCATTACTTCCGATCCATGCAGACTGATCATCACAGTTTGCAACGAAGATATCTGTCATTTACATATACCTGGCGAACCGTTCTAAGATGACACAGCAGATACATCACAATATTACTTGTGACGTCACTTCATGAAGCGATAGTTGTTTGAATTTTATGGTAGCCACATTTCTGTGTTATTCACGCACATCCTTACCATCACGTCTGAGGTGGATTTAGGCCACTGCAGATAACCCAGGGGTTTTCCGATTGAAAAGGTGACGTAGAAGCACTTCGAATCTTCAAGGTAATGTTGTGCATGCATATTTAAACACCTTTGTTAGATAGGACTTCCTCGCAAAGAATTATGTATTGATGCCTACATTTTAATCATATTAACACAAAAACCTGATGTTCCTAGAGAAAGGATATCCACGCAAAACTTACCTCATTCATGTATTTATTACACATACAATCCATTACTATGGATGCCCTGCGTGAATGAAAATATGGCACGTTCCAGCTGGATTTTGCTTGATGTATTTTGTCTATTCGACCTATACAAAATAGTGTTTTGTGTGGTACATTAGATTATATTATTTATTTTTCCATGCAACAGCATCTTGCAACACGATTTTACTTATTAAAGGGGTTTATATTTTTAAAATTCATTTGATACTGGACATAATTTAACAAACATCATGCTGCGGAGAGTTAAAGCTGAAACAAATTCTGCAAATAGTAGACTGTACGAAATTAATTTGAATATCAGTTTACTTCTTTTTTTAATGAAAATGTGCATTTTTCATGTAAATTTTGGGGGATTTAATTAGCAACTCGTCTCTTTGTGGACAGGTATATCACCGCTTTGTGTTATTTTATGTTATTTTTTATTCCACACCAATTATGTTCAACTCACGTATGGCCAATTACAAGTATAATCAATGTATCTCTCTCTATTTTAAAAATTAAACAAATATTAAAAAGGCTTTGGCAATAAGTTATTAATGCTGGATATGCATATTATTTATATTCAGATTATTATGATTATAAATTACCAAATCTTTTATTATTATTATTATTTTTATTATTATTATTATTATTATTATTATTATTATTATTAAAACTATAAGAAATTATCGGTTATGTTTGCTAATTAAACACCTGCATTTTCTAGGGCAGCAACGTATTACATGTGTAAACGGTTCTGTTTAGTTTACTGCCTGTAAATGTTCACAAAATCGGTAACAGTGAAAATGATCATTCATGTGGTACATCGGGTGTTAGCCAATGCGCATGTCCATGTATTTTTCCGGTTGTATTATCAATTTATTCATCATGTATATATATGTAGCAGTATGAAACAATATCACAACGATACTAAAGTTGTTTGACCTAAATTGTCAGATATATTGAACAATGAACTTTTTGTTACAAACTGAAACTTGTAATTATTTTTCAATGTATATTTTGTTTTGTTTTGTTTTTGCTGGTTTCAACCGCACTTTTAACATATTACTGGCTATATCATGCCGCGGAAATGGGGGCTAAGTGACTTTTCTAAGGACACACTGAACAGCCGACCCGGCTTGGCCTGGGTTGGTATGAAACAAGCGACTTGATATTGCAAGTTCAACGCTCAACCAGCTGAGCTATTGCGGCTCCCATTTAAACTGGATAAATACTCAATGCATTGGTAATAATACATTCACACAACGCATATCGAATAATGAAGATTGAAGTAATTTGTATCCAGGCCTTAAACCTGAAAAATTTGTCAATTAAGTATATAAAAGGATTCCTGTATAATTTGTCAATTAAGTATATTCTAAGATTCATGAGAGACAGACGTAGCTTTCTTTTATCAAATATTGTAAACACGAATATTATATAGGTTTATATTCTTGAATTTGTAAGGTACTTACAATAATTATTGCTAAATCAGGAATAAAATTGCACGAGATATATTCTGTGATAGTGAGTTTGGAATCCTTAAATGATGAGGTGTTTGCAGTTATAAAATATTTAAATATATATCTATTCTTGACCCCAGGGAATTTATCCTACGGGCACATATTTGATTGAGGGGGGGGGGGGAGTGAGACGGAGACGTGGTGCTCTGTGAGTGACACGAAGAATGGTTGAGCGCCAATATGTTTTGCAAAACTTTAAGTTTGTAATTGTTTTGAACTTTAGCATGTTTGACGCGTCCCTTAGTTACATACCTCCCAATCACAACCGTTATGTATGATTTAGGTATTGTGGTAGTTTCTGACCTAATCTTTCGAGAGTGTATTTGTTGTGTTGTATATTCAACACCAATGACAATGTGTAGTGTATGTTCGTGTGTTGTATTCGTCGTCAACTGAAAACGACTCACAACCGACGAGTTGGGTAGCGTAATTTAAAGCGAAATTTATACAGGCTGGCGACTTTTTTGTTCTACAAAATATTTCCTTAGCCTCTATTGTACACCTTTTGTTCTTTCAGTGACTCAATTTCAAAAGTAGTTTCATTGTCAAAACGCAGATGATCTATTTTATTGTCCTAATGCGTTCACCCATGAAGACGTTTAATTCAAGCCATTCTGCAATACAGATTCCATAATCATATGTTTTAAAGCTTAAGTCGTTCTTCTTCCAATACGAGTACCCGTGTAAAAAGCATACGAATCAAATAATAATTGCTTTGAAACACGTTCCGAAAATATGTTGCCAATATGAATGAACACGATTGCTCAATTCCTGTATTATTAGCGCCACCCTCGAAGCAAGCTTTTATGACAAGGCGTATACCAATATACAGATTGTTTATAGTGTATGGTTTTCAAAACAAGGCGTACACGAATATACAGATTATCTATAATGTATGGTTTTCAAGACAAGGTGTATACCAATATACAGAGTGTCTATAGTGTATGGTTTTCAAGACAAGGCGTATACCAATATACAGATTGTCTGTATTATATGGTTTTAAAGACAAGGCGTATACCAATATACAGATTGTCTATAGTGTATGGTTTTCAAAACAAGGCGTATACCAATATACAGAGTGTCTATAGTGTATGGTTTTCAAGACAAGGCGTATACCAATATACAGATTGTCTGTATTATATGGTTTTAAAGACAAGGCGTATACCAATATACAGATTGTCTATAGTGTATGGTTATAAAGGTATTCGTCAGCCAGATATTTGTCTTGAAATCGGAACAAGCTGAGCGTTGGAAAAAATCCGAAGATCTCCAATCAATTAGACTTATTTTTATCTCTTCCCTTTGGCAAAGCAAGACTGTGTTACAACTTACAAAATAGTCAAACACTTTGGAATAAACAACAACTTATTTGTATGTGCAAAAATAGACACTAATTGAGAAAAAAGTCAAGATATGTACATTGCAATGTATAGTTTCATTTGCTTAAGGTTAACAACGCTCACATTACCACACCTAGTGTCACGCGCTATGTCATTCGGTGATGTCACAAGAAGTCAGTCAGCTGCGCTCGTCTTCGGCTTTCCCTATTTCATATTATCTTACTAGACGTACTAATAACAATGATGATGATGATGATGATGGCGGTTGTGATGCTGCTGCTGATGATG
Organism: Margaritifera margaritifera; assembly: GCA_029931535.1. NCBI lineage: Eukaryota > Metazoa > Mollusca > Bivalvia > Unionida > Margaritiferidae > Margaritifera > Margaritifera margaritifera. The sequence continues at coordinate 3,943,847 of JAQPZY010001627.1, read as the reverse complement.
ATAAACTGTAGGTTGAAACATTGATACTGATATTTCATTTATTGCAAGTGCACATGATACAATCATTTGCGGTTATAGAAACGCAATTAAAATTTGGAAATTTGGGCCCTGAGGTTATGCTATAAAGATAAAGAAATTCATTTGTGTTGCCTTTCCATATCAAAATAAGAATAAAGAGCCTCCATTTCACCCATGCCGACAGAAAAATGGCACTTTACACTTAAGACAGCGATGGACATTTGAGGAACGTGTAACTGGATGAGTCAGGTAATGTCCGTGTATACATATAACATTCATAGGTCCCTTAAACCATTTTATTTTATTTTATGAATGAGTTTAAATTATCAAGACACGTAGTAAAACACTGTCAACCTCTTGTACACCCCTTTGGTATTCATTTATATTTTTGGACGGATCATTTGAATCCAAGTTTTTGAAAATGTACTTGAATTTTATTATGATCATCATTTTAAGGTGTTTGTTTTCTTATTTTCAAGAGGCAGGTAAGTTAAATTTTATTTAACAAAGCTCTCTGTATGATGTTATTCATAGTTTCCAAACAAGTTTGATACCTAACTGTAGATGAAGGAATTAGAATGGTGATAATCATTTTCTACGAAAAAGAAATAGCAACGGTTTTTAATAAATAAATATTTATTATATTGCTTATTTTTGTTTATATGAATAACATATACAATGTTTTAAATCACTATGATTTGAATTAAACGAGATTAAAATTGATCGTTTGATGAAATGCTGAAAAAATGAGTATTTTGCATATCCCACACGAATCCTTTATGTATCAAGATATATAAAAGAAATTAATCATCTAAATAAAATACAGATCACAGTTTTGTGATACGGTTTGAGTTAACTGTATAAATATGCTTAATATCGTGTATAAGATACATTGATACCAATGATTTCATGTTATTGTACTCGGATATTTATCTTCTGCAAAAAATACGTAAAATAAAATGATTTAGTCTGAAATTAACAAAACGAAGAATTAGTCTCACTAATAAATATTGTGTATTTAAGCTGGAACATGCATGCTTCCCAGCGTCTTTCGGAATTCAGTATGGCACGATAGCACTAAAGGAGACCTGAACTTTACCAATAGCACCATGTCAGGGTGGCGGACGACAGCCTACGGTCAGAACATTAACCTATGGGAATGCTTTAATGATAGCTTATTTGCGTCGAAAGGATACCTAATATTCAAGTACGTTTTCCCTTTCTGTTTAGTATGTTTGTATGGTTTTAATGCGCATATGTAGCATCGTACATAATTCTTGATCAATTTAAATGAGTTTTATCCGCATTAATAAGAGTAGAGAGTGAAACCATTGTTGTTTGTTGTTGTCCTCAACTCGTTCCTTTGTAGAGGCAAACTATTATTTTTCTAATCGAATCTCAGTGTAGCTTGTTATTGAATATTGGTTTTTACGCCTTGACGTATATACTCGCGTATAATACGATACCAACTACAAACCTCATAGACACAGATCTGCCGGCGCATAATGCGCCGGAAGATCTGGGACTATGCAGTTTGTAAGGACTAATCAGTAGAACAAACAACATAGACCCTGATCTGATGGAGCATTATGCGACAGCAGATCAGGGTTTATGTTGTTTGCATTTGGATATAGATTATACGCGAGTATACGGTAATTCCTGAAACTCTCCTACATGTTACGAGATCTGTAACCACTTGGTTATTACTTAACTTCTTCGGACGCATCTCTGTTCGGTACATAAGCTATCTGGTGAACATTTCCTTTCCTCTACCCTACTAAACCAGAGGATTTTATATCCTTTACTTGTAAAGGGTCTAATAGCAAGTCGTACACACACACACACACGCACACACACACAAAAGATCCACAGCTTATGCTTATTAAGACATTTTTTTATTTTTACAGGTCGTTGCAGAAGGTTACATTTAGTTCTGTGACTTACACTGGTTATATGTGTATGCAGATTACAAATGTGACGGATTATTCTCACTACTACTACCTCTTATACTGTAAGTGAAATTTTCCAAATATTTACCTTGTGTACTCGCGTATAAGTCGAACCCAACCGCAAACTGCATAGACCCAGATATGCCGTTGCATTAGGACCCGGCAGATATGGGTCTATGTAGTTTGTTAGAAGTAATCAGTAGAAAAAACAGCATATACCTTTATCTGCCGGCGCATTGTGCGACGGCATATCAGGATTTATGCTGTTTGCAGTTGGACCCGTCTTATACTCGAGCACATACGCTACCAAAATCAGACGAATTGCAGGCTATAGCACGATTTGAGTCTCAGTTACAATTCTGTTTAATTTGTATAATTAAATCGCGTATACATCGTCACGATACTGAAAGCGTTCGTGTTTAAAAACAGAGTGATAGAAGTGACGATTTTGTTGAGATGATTTTATAACTGTATAAATTTGATTAGATGAGAATATAAAATATATTCAGATCTCTCAATGGGAACTTGAATCACAATATATAATATTTCATATCTCTTCTCTCTCGTTGCGGCCAGTCAACTGACCTTCTTTTCCATGTTTTCACTGACACGTCCTTTTTGGACACAGTTTTTGACAAATGACTTGGATTACTTATGATATGCTCTGTGCATACTAGTGAACATTGGTAGTGATCACAAACGATTTGATGTGGGGAAACTGGGAGGGATAACACACGATACCCTGTGTGCAAACATTTGGCAGAGCAAGAGAGAAGAGTTGAATTGCGAGGGTTCAAACCTTTTCCGAGTGCTCTGGCAAACGTATGCACGCAGTAAACTGTGTAGGACAATTATACATTATAAATCGTTAATTACATAAATGTAAGTACCGAAAATCTTGGACTTAGTATGAAAAGCACTTCATGAAACTATTCAATTTCTCTTTGTGCCCTTTTATTTCTAATCTATACAAGTTATATTCAAAATCACTGACAAAAATTAGGCAACATATTTTCATGCGCTCTTTGCATTCGTTAGTCATTATTTGAAGTCAAATGAAATAAACCAAAATTGTGATATGAAATAAGCACACGAGTAGTATTTTATTTATGCGTTTATTTTCGGGATAAGTATAAAATACTTGTAAGTATGAAGAAAAAAATATGGAAAGGAAAAATGACAAGACATGTATATACAATTTTGGTACTTACTTACAACTATTTTCATATAGAGATAGATAGATAGATAGATAGAGAGGGATGGACATATCAGGAAAATATTTTGTAATACTCCTCCCTATCCCAAACTGACTTGGGTTAGATTACTAGTATATAAATTCTTTGCCTTCCAGCATTGTTTTCATTTTCTTTCTCAGATTCAAAACAATTCACATTGTGCCTAATTATTAGCCACTGTATATTGTATAAAATCATTGTAGGAATTGTAATATACTTTACAAATGTATTAACAACTTTTTCATGAATAGAACAAAAATATTTAAAATTTAAGTTTAAATCGGGGATTTGTACATTTTGAGGTAAAATTATATGAATTATATAGGGATCAATAGTAGTGTTAAAAATACTAAAATGGAAGTAAAAAGGAATACTCATAAAAATTCTGCGAGCAAATATATGTTGTTGGACAGGTACTACTCAATCTGGGACTATCTACAACTTTTTGATATTTAAATTCATATTTTGTTTTTCAAATTTTTATGAGAGTTTTTTTATATTTGTCATTAGAAATTCTACCTGCACAAAAAGGGTGAGAAGAAATAGTTCTGTATCAGCAAGGAACGTAATTTAAGTTCATACCAGACAAAAAAAGTTGAAGTTTGGGAGTATATATTCTAATATTGTAAAAATTATAATTAGTTTTTATTGAAAATTTAAATGAATTTTAAATAAATAAAAAAATTATTACTTGTCAAACATTTGCCGAATAAGGTATTACATGAGATAGTCCTATTCCCCTGCTCTCTAAATCAATTTTTAAAAATTGTCAAGCAACGTCCAATGTCGAAGCTTTTATCAAACTTCTTTCAGTAGAGTATACAATTTGCTGCGACTGGGATTTAAAATATTCAATCCTAAAATAATTAATGATTGGTCAGTTATATAAATATTCCATGGGAAATATTTGTGATGTTGATAGGTAATTTTCTTTCCTCAAAATGTTCTTAATATAGTGAAAAAATATGAATATTGATATTGATTTCTTTGAACTCAATTTTTCTAATTTATAAAAGACTTTTAAATTAAGTAAAATCAGTATTATTTGTCAAAGAAAATTGCTAAACAAAATGGCACAAAAACCATGCTTTGAAGACTGAATAATTTGTTTTCTTTCTGTTAAGGCCTTTATAAAAATTCTACATATGGGCTCCTAGATATTTTTATGGCTTTCATCAAAAGATGCTTCTCGTAAATGCTCGCTCGTGCGGAGTTCGCGGATGGTGGAAGCAGCCTATATAATCACTTTCATGTTCGCCTCTGTTTCGATTCTCTGCGTTATTTAGTTTAATGCCTATCAGCTAAGATGGCCTTATGCGATTTGGTGCCCTGGCAAAAGCATCTGTTCTAAAGAAGAATTAGTCAATTAGAAATCCTTTTGCAAACAAATGAATACGAAAGATCTGGCATTAAAGCTGCTTCAGTTACTCTACAACAGTTAAATATGTAGGCCCCTATATCGCATTTCGTTTCTATCAAACCGAGTAGACGAACAATATATGACGTCACACGGCAAAAACAGCAGACCAATGACCAAAGTGAAAGGTGGTCCTGGTCAGAGCACCGCCAAAACACAACATTAGTCTCTTAAGAATTATAATTCTCTTACTAGGTGTCATAGGAAATTGAAATAAAGGACATACAAAAGAATGATAAATTAATTAACACGTAACTCATTTAAATATAAAATATATAACTTACGTATGCAGTGTAGTTCTTCTAAAAATCTGCTTATTTTTTATTTACATTAAGCTCAGCAGCGCAATGCTGCGGAGGAGAGAATTCTGTACGCAGAGACTGCAACACCAAATGTCAGCGCCATCTGTGACACGACTGCTAAGGAACCATTGGAACAATTCCACATGTTGATCAAGTCAGGTTTGAAAATGCTTCTCTCTATCATCGTTGTCTACGAAACATAAATCTATTTTTGTGCCAAGTTTTTCTTCCTATCAACACATTATCTATGATATATACCATTTTTTTGTTAAATGTTGAAAACAAAGTGGTTTGTTATCATACTGCATTAGACCGTGTACGGCTTCTCAAAGGCAGCAAACTTTATAATATTAGTGCTTTAGATGGGACAAATAATCATTTAAATGTAATATTTACTTATTCATATGTGATTTATCTGACACGAAATTAGTTTAATGGTAATTCATATGCAAAATATATCTTGTCACATGTAAAATATATCTTGTCACATGTAAAATATATCTTGTCACATGTAACATATACTGCATTAAAATGCTATAATACGTATTCAGTTATGGACCAAAATTGCTCTACATGATATATTTTTCATTTATATAGTGTCAATTCAGTTGCATCAGAAGCCATTTAATTGAAATATTTATTATTATATGGAATATATTTTATTTAAGTTGCATGCATATTGTAGTCGTTTCATTTAGATGGAATAGCCTTTATTCGTTTGCGAAAAAAGTCATAATGCTTCAAATCTTTTATGCATCTGGGATACAATTCTATATTGAACTGATTAATTATCCAATATAAAACACTAATAATACATTTTCCAACGTTTGACAGGACATAACCGTATGTAGAGTATATACTTAGTTATGTTTTTTTTTATTCTTTTCTCCCCAAAAAGACACCAACATAAAGTTAGTTTAGAGGAATAACGATAGATATGAAAAAGTATACGAAGAAAATTCTTAATTTAAACCTTGTTGTCCAAGTCTAAAGCACGTAACTTTTCCTTTTCCTACTAGAACTTACTATTGTGCAATAGCTACACTGTACAGGTATTATCATTACTATTTATATGCATCGAACAAGCCATACTCATATAGACACTTGAATCCCCAGGGTATGAATGGGAGGCCAGACAGTATTGCCCTACCCCCATGCTCGGGAACTTTGATTACACTTACTTCGGGTCAGATGGAAAAGATTATTGCCAAAACAGCTCAGACCAATGGCGGATGTGCAGCGACAGACAGACCATGACCTTCAACTACACCACCTGTAACAAGACCATGGCCTACTCAAGTAAGACTCCTCAAAATGTTTAGGCAAAGAGACTCAATAATAAGCTATAAAAAACCGTGTTACAGTATATTTCTTGAGGAAATTACATATTGAAAAGAAAACTTTGAATTATCTACGACTACAACTTATTGTAAATTAAGTTATGCAGCGTCAAATGTTGGAATATAAGCTTGAGCTTCCTCTTTGTTAGCGCTTGTTTTTTGAATCATCTTTTTTCACTCAATCAGCTCTGATGAAAATATAATTCCCACGATGACAAAAGACTCTAAACAATAGTGTTTGACCTTTTTGATGTTAAATAAATACTTTCGGTACTGCGACTGTAAAATCTATCACTAATTCGATGAATTCTTCACATTATTTAAAAATTTCTATACAACTTACAGAAAGAGTAAAAGTATCAAGATTAGTTCGATCACTAAAAACCTCTCTTAGATGAATTCAAATGTGAAAAGCCCGATGCTTTAAAAAAATCGATATGTACATTTTAAACCTATTTCAATATATAACACGAGTTTTGTAGTAAATTAGCAGGATCGTAGTGGCCTTATTAGCACAGTTTCAGCAAACATTGAAAGTGCTTTACTGCAGGAAATAAAAGCAGCTAAAATCCTACTATTAACGTCTGCAGCAGGAAGAAAGCACTGCTAAAACCGGCAGGAACTCTCCTTATATGAAATATTAAAAAAAGTTCAGCAACCTTTCTGCCGAATTCCAACAGGCTTAAAGTATTGCTGCAAATAGTACAATGAGCTGTATATGAGTTTTCCTACAGGATATTTAGCTGAGTTTCTGCAGGATATGTAAATGATGTATATACCACGAATTCAGCAAATTTAATAGCACAGTTTCAATTCTACAGCAACAGCATTTTAGGGGCAGTCCATACCGGTCCCCTGCATGATGCAGCAGAATTTCAGAAGAGTTTATTGTAATTTCAGCAGCACTGCAAGCTTTTGCTTAATATAGCAGGGTATAGCAGTATTTCGGCATTGAAATAGAATAGATTTTTAGAGGAAAAATAAGGCTGGATTTCTGCTGAGTATATTTGTTTAAGAAAAACAGCAATCATTGCCTATGCAGTCCAGAATATAGTTGACTCGCCTTGCAATCTAAATCAAGCTGTATGTCCAGCTATCATTTTTGTCTTAAATTTTAGTTTACGGTTATGATCCTTTGCTACGTAGTTTTATTGTATAGTATATGTAATTGTTATCATCTATTCATTCAAGTATAGTTGGTTTTCTATACAGTCTAAAATCACGTATCAAGTAAAAACGTTTGGGACTTTGAAAATCATGAGTTTAATGTCGTGATCTTAATTTCTCAAAAACTGAAATGCAAAATTATAGTAGTTTCCACTCTTTCATAAGGTTATATAATATATTAGTATGCTGTGGCATATTTATATTTTCAAAATTATACTTTCATCGCATCTCCTAGTTAGAGAAAAGCTACCTCCTTTGTCATCAATCTAAACCCTGAAACACACACACACACAGAACACTAATTATTCTTATTACAAATTTTCAACAAAGCATTTCATTTAAACAGTGCTCCTACGTATAGCTATTAAACCAGGTGACAAGTGATCTCTCAAGAAACTCGTCATAGGTAGTGACATTAGAAATACAAGAATGTGATACAAGCAACTCAAGATAGTGGATCAAATATAAATAAAGCTTAAAATGGTAGTTTCGCCATGATGAATAATTTACTGCAATTATAGGACATTATTTCTTATTGAAGATTTTAAAAAATGTATCCGCAGTCCTTTGTGAGCATTTCTGGTACTTATGCATAACCGTCCTTATCAGTTCTACAATACATTTAGCTTTGCACTTTGCCTACAATCAATTGAACAACCATATTACTTGTGTAGATGTAATCGAGAAGTAAGCCCCAAATACTTGATAAGGGTCAGTACAGCAAAGGGCAAGATATAATTTTTTTCACTATTCGCCTCTAGCCAACAACTCTTGCAACGTTTGTTATGAGTGGTGCTCTCCGTTTTTAATTGACTGTACATCGTGTCTCGAAAATAGGTGACTCTAAATTCGTATCTTTTTCCTTACAGATGTTCAAATTCTGAACTATCTGGGTTAAGTTTCCTACACTTTTCTCAGAGACCTTATTTGCAATATCACCATTTCTCAGACATAATTGATGTCACTTTTAAAAAAATCATGCATTCTATACATCTTGGACAACAGTAAAGGTTCTTATGCAGAACACAAAAAAAGTTGTATTGAAACCCGAGTTGTTTTGAACTTACCGAGGTTGAACAACTTCCCTTTACATGTCGCAGACTTTACTCTTAAAAAGCAAACATTGTAAGCCAGGAGATAGGTTGATGCTTGTGTATTTTCGTTGTTAATGTCAAATTAAAACAAAATAACATTTCTTAAAGACCGAACTTTTTCTTCCGATTGAGAAACTGCGTGTAGGCAAATGTTTCTCACCGCAGCAGCAAATGTCCTGCTACAGAGCAGAGATACGTGGGTTCATGCTAGCTTGGCATCCTCGCAGCAGGATACTAGTTAGATGCGGTTTGGAACGAGTCTGCTGGCCCAAGGGATGTTTGTAATGTCAATATCTCTTTATTGCATGGATTATGGGCCATAAGATAAGGTTATTAACAAATAGTGACAAATTGTTAAGGTGGTAGAACAATGAAACGTGATTTCTCTAATAAAGCAGCATATCAAACAAGTTGCATACAAATAAACATTTCATGTCTTTTTCATATTCTAAACACTTCTTGATCTTGTTCTCAGATTATTATGACAGTGTCAGTTTTTGATACGCTCGCCATAATGTTATGATGTTGTCATTCCTTTCGTCTGTCCGTGCGTACGTCCGTCTGTTCTGTCTTTCGTTTCCACACGATAGCTTAAGTTCTCAATCATCTACCATTACTAAACTTTGTAAGTAGCTTGCATTTGGAGCAAGGAAGAAACTTATTGATTTCGGACAAAAGGTAATGGTCACAGGGACTGAAAAAAGGAACACTGGTTATACACAATAACCTAACTTAAATTTTCCGCACGATTCATTTTTTATATATATAATTTTGACCAAAAATTGTTGATGGCTTGCATGTGAGACAAGGAACACGTATTCATTTTGGGGTCAAAGGTCAAAGTCACTTGGACTGAAAGAAAGCGAAACGATGTCCACAAAACTACTTAAGTTCTGTAACATATGCCATGGCTAAACTTTGTAGATGCATTCTAGATGAAGATGACACCTTTTGATTTGGGAGGTAAAGTTCAAAGGTCAAGGTCAGATGGACTCCAAGATGGAAAGTGATTTCTATATAATAACTCAAATCCTATAATAAAAACCATTACCACACTTTGTGGATGGCTTGATTTGAGACATGAAAGCACCTATCGATTTTGGGATTAATAGATCAAAGGTCAGAAGCACATACACTGAAGAAGAAAAATGGCTTACGCAAAATAACTTGAGTTCTTTGTCTTTCATCTTGAGCAAATTGTGTGGATAGCTTGCATTGAAGACAATTAAGACACCTATTTATTTCGGATTCGAAAGTTCAAATATGGACCAATGAAAGAGAGTTTTATCTAAAATAAGCCTAATAATACTATTTACTACATTGCATATAATGGTCCGTATACAGTACTCTTGTTGGTTATCTTTGAATTTTATTAACCATTTTATGGTTGAAATTCTTATTGATTTGATTGTTGTAAGTGCTAATTTCCCCATCATAGTACTGTTTTGATTCATAATGTATCAGCTATTTTAAATTCCCAAATATAATCTTAGTATAAAACTTTAATAAATCATGGTAATAAGAGCTTTTAAAGTGTGAACTAATATTCAGAACGTAATTTATTAATTTATAAATTTATTTTATCCAATTTCATACTTATTGCTCCAAATATTACAGGCAGATCTTTTACAATTTTACACTTGTATTCATTACAAGTTGAAACTTCATGAAATTAATTTTACTGTTCAAGAGTGTAAAACTGATTTCTTTAAGTAGGAATATTTTCTGAATATACTGGACTTCTTTTATCTTTACTTCTTTTCAAACTTCACTAAAGTACTTGCTTAGTGTTGGTATTCTTTGAAACAATTTTTAAAGTACTTTTTTCAATATCTTAAATGGAATTAGCTAAACCAAACGGTCCCAATTCCCAATGACAGTCTCCGTTCTGAACAGACATTTTAAAGGAACTGTAACTCTGAAAAAAGTATGCTTAAATTGTGGAAAAGACGTTAAGGAAGTCAAAATAGAAGCAAATTGATCCTTGTACCTTGTATTCCAAAGCACAATAAAAAGTGGAATCAAAATAAATTTGCAGGCATTATCTAGGAATATATGTTTGGTCCTGTTCATCCATCTATCAATCCTGGGAAGCTTTGGAATATACATGTATACATGCAATTTTGTAAACAAAACGTTTTCTATACGTATCTAACCTGATTATATTTTCATGTTATTTGTATTATTGTTTATGCGTTTTTATATTTATTGGAATGGGACTTTCTCAGTGCAAACCTTGTTAGAACATTCAATAGACGGTTTGCGAATTACTTTCCTTTTGCAATACCCCAGTGACCTTTGAGTCGTATATTGAGGCAATAATATCAGCTTTACGTAACGCCACTAGCAACTACAAAAGGATAATCGCACATGCCAGTTTAATACCGGTTCTTTTAAATCTTTGTTTTTGATTAGAAAGGTTATTATCAATGGATATTATCATAAATGTTGATATTTTTACAACAAATAAATCTTATCTCACATTTACAGTATTATGGATTTTATTATTCACAACTTCATTTAGTGCAGTTTGTGGTGTATTTGTATAATCCAGCGACCGGTTGAGTTCACATTGCAGCGTCTCCGTTACTGATCTAAGACTATATGAAAAGAAGGGGCGTATGTTGACTGAACTTTTGTTTACTCAATACATTTTAGAAGGCATTTTATCTATATGTTTTATATGTTGGTGATGGGCAGAATGCCTACAAGTCCTTTCTACCCTGTTTAGAACTACAGTAAGTGCTACTTGTGGTGTTTTGGTCTAATCCAGCGGCCGGTTGAGTGCACATGCATATACTGTCTACGTTAATAATCAAAGACAGCGTGAAAAGAAGGGCTTACGCTAAACTGAACTTATGTTTACTCAATACATTTTGAAAGGTATTTTATCTATATTTTTCTCTTTAGAAAATCGGCATAATGCCTATAAGTCCTCTCTACCCTACCCACTTTTCAATATTTTACAGCGAAACCATTTATTACTATATTAAGCAGAATTTCATATGCCTGTCGCTTGCATCTAAAATACAAATTACTTGTTTCCTACCCGACACATGTCTCGAATGTATCTGACAACAAATAGCGTTTTCTTTTTATATAGTCTAGATTTATATCCAACGAGACTGAAGAGTCGGGGGGGGGGGGGGAACACTTGCTATTTTGAAGATCGTCCATTACGTAGATGTTTAGAATTTCTTGTTATTTCACTTTTTTCGGAGGTGGGTGGGTAAGCAATTTTTTACTTATTAAATTTTCTAGTGTTAACTTATTTTCTTCTTAGCATCATTATGCAGAAAAGCATTTGACTTGAAAAATTAAATGTGATATGCACATTTTTATCCATAAGTAAATGCCCATATCATATGTTCGCATTCTTTAAATAATTTGTGTATTTTTATTAAAGTTTTCTGACTTTTTGACTCTACATGCAAATTACTCAAACTTGCAAATTTAGTTTATGTACATATAGAGACGATCCGATGAAATTGTTCTGCCATTTAAATGATTTTTGCAAGCTTTATCAGATTTTCAGACTTTCTAGACTGGTACTTTTATTGTGTCAGCAGTGAAGGCATTTGTGTTTTGTGTCTTACAAACACGGATCTAATTGTTAAGATATTTAAGCAGGTTTTCAGCAGGATTTGGTATGTCATGCATTTCTGCTAAGATCTTTAAGCGGCTTTTTAGCAGGATTTGTATTTTGCTAAGATGTTTTAGCAGCTTATCAGCAGTATTTATGAGGGATACAGCAGGAGTATGAAAATACACAGATACCAAGTTGAAATAACAGGAATTAGTGTGCTATCAATATTTACGTAGAAAATGTAGCAGGATTTAGTATCGTAATAGCAGGGTTACAGCAGGAGTAGGAATTACAGAACGTATTTACTTTATGGCATGCAAACAGCAGACAGCTTAAGCACTGCTAAAACAACAGCTGCATTTTTTGTAGGAAATCAGCAAGCAATTTGCTGCCTACTGAAATCCTGCTATTAAAATAGTAGGTTTAGGCAGAATATTTGGAGGATGTCGTTAATCTTTTGTAACATAGCAGGATGTCAGCACCGCTATATTTTTTGCAAGGGAAAGCATTCACCTAGAAACAAAGATTGTCATTATTTATTAAAGTTTTCTTTCTTATCGCAGGTCTTTAATTGGTGATTCGCATATTATCGTATCCCCTGGAACAAAGTATTTGCTTAAATTGATTATTTGTTACTGAATATATGAGGTATTCTCTAGTTTGGAATGTGTTTGTAGCACCCACACTCTGGAAGGTGGAGTGGGGCTAAAGGCGATGACTTTGCACATATAAGCACATTATTTGTACATTTTTGGTTACATTTGTACATTTAGCTTGTTGTTTGTGCACCATGTATACATACTATTATACCTGGAGTCAGGAAACTTGGTAAGGGGACTCATCTTGACGAGTAACTACACTCTCATGTCAAAAGTAGGCCTTCGCTGACTTTGGTTAAGTTTTGCATACTATCCTACCTAACATCACAAATCTTGGTAAGGGAATGCATCTTGATAAGTACTACACCAATTTGTACAAAATGCAGTCTATGTAACCTATATTTCATGCTTCATTAACTTTATTTTAAAAAATAAATTGTTTAAAGCTTATTTATTAGCTGCTGTTTATGTTGGAATCATGCAAGTTGATAATTGGATGCATTTCTCTTAGTACTACACCCTTCCAACCAATGAAAGTCACTGTGATCTACAGTTTATGATTTTCTAGCATAGATTAAGTATTTGCGTTTAGCTGATGACCACACAGATTCCTCCGTGTCATATACAGCCTTGCCTACGTCAAAGACCCTTTCTGATCAGTGTAGTTAGAAGTAGAAATTAATATGCTTATTCAATGGTAAACCTTCCATATTAATGACTGTAAATTGTATATTGTGATTGATTACTCTCAACAGGTTAACTGTGTATGGAACATCTAAATAACAATAGGGATTAGATGAGAGAACTCCATGTTTTACCTGTGGCGCCTCATCTGTAGTGGTTAATCAAGGTAATGACTGATGCATGAAGCATGCTTGTAATAGTGGTCATACGGGGTGTCACTCCAAGGTTACGCAAAACCTCTGACTTTTACCGAGTAAAATCTGGCTTCTGGAGGTGAATATAATAATAGCTTTTGAAGCACATTTTAAGAACAATGCGTTTAAAACAGTTAATTTTGTTTATCAATTGATTATCATAACTCTACTTTAGTAACATACAAAAGAACATTCTTTTTTATTGATTTATGTCTTATATTCCCTGCCATAGTACGCAAATATGTATATGGTTTAATGGCACGTTAGTACAATATTGGCGCTATAGTGTCGAATAAAAGTATAGTTCTAAGATTGTAAAGATACAAAATTGCAACAAAATCTTTAATTAGAAAAGAGGCCAATATTTTGTTATTAGTATCACTTGAGTCTGAATTTATTTTCTGGATGATATTTAATGTTTACAGTGGCTGCTGGAGAGACTACTATAAATTTTGTATAGACGAGGTTGCTAATCGTTCGTTACATTCTGGTTAATGTTAAGTCGCCTTTTATTTTGTTTTCTTCTATTTCAGGTGGTGGCAAAGTGTGGTGTGTTGGAACAGTCTCAAGCAACTATACATATTTCATGGTGTACAACAATGACTCTAGTGTTGATGATTCAACAACATATAGATTTACTTGTTTTGTAAGTTTATTCCTTCGTGCGAAGAATTGTGAATAGATTACAAAATGAAGTTGTAAAAATGTCAATATAATATATAACATATAATATCAATAACCATTCTACTCTGACAATACATATTCATTTTGAAGCCGGTCTTAGTAAAGACCGACCATTCTTAAATTCTCATACTGCCATCATTTTTTCTACATATGTTGTTAAATAAATGAAATCCAAGTGTTGTATAAATGTAATACTTCAATGTTCGTGGGTATGTTATTATTATTATTATTATTATTATTATTATTATTAAAGTCAGTTTCCTCAGATGGTCTAAAAGCATCTATGGTTCCAAAAAACTGTACTGAAAATCAGATCCCAACAAAGTTTACCAAGCGCTACGATGGCCAGGACATGGGTGCAAAATTAGAAATGACGCCTTATCGTAAGTTTTTTTATGTTTCTGTCGTCATTTGTCATTTCAGCCCAGATTATCAATTCACCTTTGGTCGAAACACTTTTCTGTGTGTTGCAGATTATTATACCTCCGGTATTTTGGTTGTGAAACTAAACGATCCTAGGAAAAGGATGTTGAAACATTGTGGGCATTTTAATATTTTATCTATCATTTATTTGTGGGTATCAAAAATGTGAAACAACAATTATATGTGAAATTACAATTTATCTTGATAAAGGATCAGTAATGTTTGTAATTGGGGTCGTAAAGAATGAGACTTTTTTCAAATCAAATGTATTATTTCCTCTATATGACATTTGTCTTTCTCACGAGATATATAATTTTCCTGCTTTAAATCTATTGTCTTGTCCAGAAATGAAGCACTTGTAAAAGTCAAGAAAGTACAAGAAATCTCTGATCTTTTATTTCCATAATATTATAAGTTAAAAACATAAACCCAGGCTTTCAAGTGCAAGAATATACGGCATGCTCAAATACTTCGTTCAATGTCGTTTTGCGAAGCCAAGCACGAAATAATAAATTTCTTCATTTTATTTTTTCAGTAACTTGCCGTAAGTATATTAACGTTTCATTTCTTTTTAAGCTTGCATATCGCCAAATCTCATTAAGTGATAATTTTAATTAAAATAGTCTGATAATAACTTAAGATTTTTTTTAAAGGAATTACATGATAGTGAACAAATAGAAGTCCGTTTGAACACTCATATTTATTTCAGAATATTAAGCTTAAAATGCTATCGTTGCTACTTATTCCTCAAAATGTTATATTTTGCATCACTATGATTATGTCTTGCTGCACTATAGGACTGCTTATATTCACTGCAGTTATGGGGTTATTTGTATATAAAAAGGACATATATTTCTACGATGAACTGTTTAGCAGCTAATTACTATGTTCATGCATATTCGAAAAGGTAAATCCTTTCAAAACTTATACTTGGAAAAAGAAGAAAGGAAAAAGAACGACAAGAAAATTTTTATTTTTATCTCAGCATTTACCTCTGCCACGCCCAAGGCGGAAAGTGTTAATGTGGGCGCAGTTGTAGGTGGCGTTCTGGGCGGAGTGGTTCTAATTGTGGCTGCAGTCGTGCTGTACATGTTCTACAGAAGATTTACGACAAAGAAGTACAGTTTCGGACAGAATGTGCCTGGCAATGTGGGTAGGTTCATTTGAGAGAATTATGTTACTCTCTTGAGCTCACTTGCACAATAAATTGTGCGAGATATCCGCGGTGGCTCAGTGGTTAGCGTGCCGGACTCTCGTCCGAATGGGTGCGGGTTTAAATCCTACATCTCAGGTCGGCTTCCGTTGTGTACCCTTGCAGAAGGCACTTTGTTCCAATTGCCTCGACACTAAATAACCCACTTGTGGTACTGTACTCTAAAACACAAAACCAGACCAAACCAAACACTTGTGTTAGCTTGCGCCGTTCCCAGTGAAGTTAAAAACCAAACTTAACGCTGGTATGACGTGTTATGATGTTGGCAAATGACTGAATAACTTCTCAAGTCCAGGTAATATTCTCCAACACTATTGTCGATACGGCTTTAAACTTGAGTACACTTTATTTATATATGTCCTGACAAACTTATGTCGTATTTTGGAGTGACAAGAGCACATAAGTATATAGCAAGCAACATATTGCTTGTATGGTCATTGTTACAATCTCTTGATTTTCTATATTTTGAAACTTACGGAGGAAGAATAATTTCTATTCAAAATCAGTAGAAAAAAACCCTCCATACTTAAAATAAACTCTATAATATAAAGGTCAAATGCAAATAAAATTTAAACTCAGACGTAAGCACGATAAAGTGATGATGTTATTTTAACAAATAAGGTATTGTTTAAATACTCCGTCCAAAAAGAGGTTGATTTCTGTCCAAATTAACATCAATATCTAAGTTGTATATCAAATTAATATATACATTGCGACCGTTATATTTGATCAATATTTATCAATATGCTGATAACAAAAATGGAAAAATGTTCTCTTGGAACTGATACTGAAGCAATAAAAATGAAATATAAAATGATGAAACTAATCACATATCGAATGGTATCTTATAAAAGCCGTATTGTTTTTGTTTTGTGCAGTTGCAGTCAAGCCTGACAGTGCACGTGGTCCAAAGACCGACAGCGGTCAAGTTAAAGCGGATATGATGTTGAATTTGTCGCCACGAGAAGAACTAAAGCCAACCAGCGATAGCAGCATCCAAGCCAAGCAAGTACCTAGGAATGTGCGCAACAGTCCAGTGAAGTCTACCGGAAGTCCCCATGTCTATGCAGATATAGACAATAGTGGACAGCTCAGCCCTAGAGTTATTATGTAACTTAGTATATTTCATATACCCAGCTACTTTCCATAACTTCTGCTTAATTAATAGGTCTGCAATTTCCCGATTCTTGATGTAAAATCAATCTAACTTGTAGATTAGGGTACATCCAATACATATTCTATGTTATCATAGTTCAAGTTACTATTTATTTTCTATTTGCAGCCTAATATGTGCGACCTCATCCAATTGTGATCCCAAATGCCCAAGTGTGTTATGTATTACTGTGTTATCACTCACGCAGGGCATCAAATGGAAGCCCTGCTATTGGGCATAAGTAAAGACATAAGGTCATACTAACTAAGCTTGATTGACATTATGGAATTATTAATTGCCATAATTATTTGCTGGCTTCAATGTCAATAATAAACATTTGTAATTAGTACCTTTACGTGTATTGTTTTTCGGTTCTGGAAATATTAATGTTATAATTTACAAAATGTATGTATCGCTACAAATAATAGCAATACAGAAGGCGAATATATATTATCTTTCAAATTCAAACGGTATTCAAGACAATGATTATTTTACACGCTAGAAAATGTTTCTAACTGAGTGATCTCTCTCGATCTCTCTCTCAGTGGATAGAGCAAGTTATACTTATGTTATGAATGAAAATATCGGCTACTTTCAATCAGTCGCCATGTCGCATTTTTTTCGAGATGGATTTATCATTTAGTAAGTTTCTGCAATGAACGATAAATTAAGGATAATATAATTCGCAAGATCTTTATTATTTAAATATGCAGCAAATAGATAGGTAAGAAGACCAATACTGAATGTTACTTCACAAAGGTTAGAAAAAAAATCCCAGGCTCTTAACTTTTTAAAAGTAGAGAATAAATGTATTGTCTACAGACACAAATACAAAGGACTAAATCAATTTTCTTATTTCCAGAATAATAGTTTCAACATGTAAACAAAAATCCTCCAATGTCCTAATATGTGATTAGTTTCTCCAGTGCCATACAATTCCTGCGTAACGTAGCATCTTTAGCGATGTTGCATTTAAGAATAATTGTTTCAGAAAATTGAAAACAGTCACTTGATCTACGACAGGCTGTTTACATAATTTTAATTTATGACTCTTTACACAATGGGTAGAATGTGATGTTATCTATCTCGAATGAAGGGTGTTGTAACGGCTGTTCCAGTCTCTTCGATCCATTACTGAGGGACGTTAGTATTGTCTCCAGTAAATAATGAGCAATCTCTGCCTTTACGGTTCTCTCTGGGCAGTTTAAAAAAATGCAATGCATCAAGAAAATAGTGATTATAGTTAAGCGAACTATATGCCTATCGAAAAACTGATTATCTTCTTTTTCTTTATCTTTTTTTAATTTGTTTGTTGTTGTTTTTTTTGTTTTGTTTTTTCGCCACGAGAATGATCTTTTGTGAGCAGTGATATCCTATTTAGTATGGGGTCTAGTGCTTCAAACTAACATCGTTTACTTTTCAGTGATATATTTTGTAATTTATATTTGCGGTAATATTTAGGATATAAATCAGAACGATATTTCCACTTTTATAATCGTGTCTTTAGAAATTGGCTGCAATATCTCTTGGAATTTTCCGTTATGCCTTATATTTGTTATTGATGTATTTTAAAATGTGTTATGAGTTCTTTTATTCCCCCTAACGTCTTCTGAACTTTGCATCGATGCCTTTTGCAGAATAATGTCTTTAATTCGTAATTGTTTTATTTTTCTTCCCCGATCGTCAGTCTCTATGTTAACATTTTGGACTAAAACTTTTGGTTCACTAAAGGGCCGTGATTGCAGGAGATCAAGAGCAACAGAACTTCGTAAGTTACTCAATTTTTCGCGTGTAACGTTGATGAATAGATCATAACATACTCATTGACTATTAGCGCCACAGCGGAAATACTATGGATTTGTATCTAACTATAAAATTGCATTCATCACACTCGCGCTCTCTTTACTATCTAGATGTTGGAACGAATCACAAAAACTTCATCAAAAAATGACAAGTTTTATTGTTTCAAACAAGGTATAAAATACAACTAGAAACAAGCACATTTCGTGATTGCACCAATTATAAACATTTTTTTCTCGATACAAGGACCAGAGGTTTTGAAAGCTTTACAAATTGTAAGTTTTAGTTGTTATTGCTATTATGGTCAATAACCTTTGATCAAAGCAAATTTAAAGTTTTAATGATGAAGATACAAGATTGATTTCTTTTAAACTTTTTGTAAAGTAAATTTGCCAAAAAGAAGTTACCAACTATAATTTCCCTTGTCAAATTCAGAGTCTTAATAACTGAATGAAACAACTGCCTAAAGTGTTCGAGCAAAATCTGCTCAGTGCAATTATATCCCTTGAGTCCGTGAGTTTATACATACGGAAATATCAGACTCCCGTGCAATAATTCCATTAACAGAAATGCTGAAATAATTTGCCAATTCATAAAGCGAAACGTACCTTTCAGTGAGATAATTTTTATCACAGTTATTTCACAAATTTATATATATATATATATATATATATATATATATATATATATATATATATATATATATAATATATATATATATATATATATATATCCTAAGTCCCACCATTAATATTTAAATTGATATTATACATTATTCGAATTATGACAATACATTTTTTATTCTTCATATATGTAAAACCTTTTTTTATTGGTCGAAAATTCAGGTATTAAAAGTCATATTACGCGTTTAACTCGTATGCTGTGTAACTCTTTCTAGACTACGTAGCCTAGCAATACAAGATAAAATAATCAATTTCATTGGTCGATCGGCAAAAATGTTAGTCTGAATCCGGATCAGTGCCCATACCTAGTACTTCCCTTATGTTTTTATACAACCTTTGCTTTGACTCCATGCATGTAAAAACGTTTAAAACGACGTCATAATATTTCCCCATACATTATAAACTGAACTTTTCATAGACTGAGAAAAGCCTAGCAGCAAACAATAACATAGCTACAGTAGTCGAAGCTAAATTAAATTTTTTAAGAAATGAATTAAATCACTATTTTCAAAGTTAAATAAAATGAGAAAAATCACTTTCACATAAATAAAAACAACCAAATTGTCATAAATACATTTCTAACCTAGGAAGTTATTCTCTTTTAAAAGAGTGCCCAAGGTGAGTAAATCTTGCTGGAATAAATTGATAAGGAATTGCTAATAAAACCAATATGGCGAAAGGGCTTGAATAGTCTTTATATAATGCGTCAAAACAATGCCACTGTGCCAGTCTGTTTCGGTGTTAAGCTGTACTTGTTTCTTACTACCTTGCAATAACGATCATGAATTAGTATATATTCGTACATTGATAAATAAATGAAACAGAACGATTTTGTAAATTTAAAAATATAAATAAATGATAGTTATATTTTTCAAACTGCCTCAAAATAATTTAAGATCCCGCTCAGTGACTAGTCCTGTTTGAAATATATTATACGTACCAGACTTCACGATGCATGCGTTAAGGCTCACCTTTGCCCTTTTTGGAAGTGTGTGATTTACACATATTGTCGCGGATTATTCCGTGTAATACACTTAACAAAACATGCATTATAGTTCCCGAGATATTAGTTTTACAACAGTCATCCTTCAACCTCTGGTTCTAGAACTAAACCACGACGACTATGATGCACAGAACTCCTCAAACAAAGTTCTCACATTATATATATATATATATATATATATATATATATATATATATATATATATATATATATATATATATATCGCATTTAACCGAATTACCTAACTATGAAGGGGGGAAGGGGGTTCATACGAAGGTGAGAATGCTCTCGTATTAACTGTCACGGTCTGTAGGATTTTATGCTAATTGATTAATTAGTTAAAACGTTCAAGGGTTAGGCTAAGGGTTAGAGCTTAGGGTTAGGGTTATTTCTCCCCCATTCCCCGAGAATCGGATCCCGTGGAACGCTGGGGTCGTTATCACACGACTCGTAAGGATAAAAAAGACCTTTTCTAATTCAATCAGAAGACAAAATAATCCTATAATGCAGTTCGAAAATACGTTTGAAGAAAAGAATATTTTAAAATAATCTGCAATTTAAGTTCATCGGTATCATCTTTTAAAATCATTTGTCAAAAAAAGGTATGAAAAGCATAATTTTCTCTCAATAATATGACCGAAAATAAATATAAAGCTACAATTAAACATGCAAATACAAATATACTTACTTAGCTCGTGTGTCCCACAACACAGTGCAGTTAGTGAATTCGATAATTTTGTATCATCTAAATAAACATGTTTGTATTACGCATCAGATACAATTTACAGTTTGCTTACAGAACAAAGGAAATTCTGTTCATTGATTATAATCTGCAGCATATGCTAGCATTAAATAGTTTTATACGCCATGCTATAAAGCCAAGATTAAGAGGATTGGAAAACACGGAAAAGCTTAAAATCTAAAGCTTAGATATTGTAATGTGATACCAGAATCAACGAATTTATAATCTCAGTAGAAAGGTTTAATAAATATAAATTTAAATAACAATAACAATAATTCTTTCCCAATAATACTCATAAACAAAAAACTATACACATAATTCGGAACGTTATCTATCAAAACTTAATTTCATTTAGATAGCGTTTGCCAATTAGAAAGAAAAGAAAAAACACGTGGACTACTTCAAACCTGTGTACCGTGCATGATTCTGAAGTATCTATTACTAATTTACAAAAAGACGTTATTTTAGTTATTTAGTCACACAGTGAAAAAAATGTATATGTGCTGTTTAACAAAAGAGGTGTACGATGAATAACAGTCTGTTGTATTGAATGGAAAGTTGAACTAATAATGACCAACCATACAGCAGAGAAAACAAATTATAGTAGAAAATACATATTTCAATAGAACAATTAGGAACTACTCAGTTTCAATAGGCACTTTGGTGGGGTTGTCCTGAAGAATATGAATTGCTGTCCTCTTTGAAAACGATGCGACCTACAGTACCGCGATATATACTCAGCCGAACATTCGCGCATAGTCTAACAAGGACAATTAATTTAAAGAAGTTTCCTCTTGAATTCATTTTCTCAATAATTGTTTTCTTTAATATGTAATATGTCTTACATCCAAAAAGACATATGGTTGTTTCTCGAAAATAACATCCGACAGCATAATTCCCTCATACATTCTATAAACATGGCTATGCACATTCCTAAACACACAGAGAAACCGCATAATTTACTCTGAAGTTAAGCAGCTACATGACCCTGGTCATCATGACTTCGCGGAAATTGAATTTCATATGTACAGTGGTTAGAAAACTTTCATCAAAATCTGGCCTGGAGATAATAACAACTCTTAGCTTGGACTTGTGCTCAAGTTCTCACTCTCAACCAATCAAAAGTGAAATTTCAGAAGCAACTTTCTTTGTGATTGGTTAAATTTTCTAAATAAAACGACACCTATTTCTTACACAGAAAACAAGCAGAGGATGCACAAAAGATACATGATCAGCTCATAATACTCCAGGTAAGTCATAGCAGTAAGCTCGTTGTGTCAGGCAACCAGAAACTGACACAAGTACAAATCCACATATTGTTCACAACGCAACCTCCACATTCAAATTGGGTTGACATAAAAGGGGGCAATCGACCTGAAATGCCTATATTATAAAACTACGAAATAATGATTACTTAATGATTAAGATATGATGATGTAATATTTACTTAAGAAATAATGAGAGTATGGTCAATAACACTCGGTTTATCAACGAATCTCTCTTATTTTTTCATTTCTACTTTACTGGAAGTGTTATTAAGAAAATCTGTTCATTATTAATATATCTGTTGTTTAATGATGATAGCTATAAGTACATTAGATATGTGAACAACATAAATATTTATCATCAAACCCTTTGCAATTATAATAAACAATAATCATGTGTATGTCAAATAAAAACAAACATTGAACTCCAAATATGGTACATAATTTATGTTGCAAACTTCATAGCATGGCCTTTCCTATTGCAGGAAGTGGTTTCGGTACAGGTTTGACATCGTCAATAGGCACGGCATTTGGTAGGTTCGGGGTAGGGGTCAGACCTGGTTCAGTCATTAGAGCTGGGTTGTTATTGTCAGCAAGAGTTTCCTTCAGTTTCTCAAGTGCTTTTGCTGTCAAAACAAACACATACATTTTTAAATAATATCTAACGACGTACTTCACCACTTACTTACTGACTGATTGACTTACTCGCAATTAGATAAAAGAAGCTACAATGAATCAATATTTAACTTAAAAAAATTGATACCATGTCAGAAGAGGCATGGACAGAACCCACGCAAAACGTCTCTCCATATCACTGTTGGTGATGACGTCATTCATGTATCATATTCAAGGCTGTTACATCATACCAGAGGCGGATCCAGAAATATCGTTTAGTATCTTTTTTTTTTCGGGGGGGGGGGGGGGGGGGGGGGGCGAGTGTAAACAAGTAGGCGAGGGATCTGTGGGAGGGAACACAGTGCGGGTGGGTACAAGACCCAGAAGCTCCTGCATTTTAAGCGTTTCCAGGGCTAACACTATCTATCTGATAAACTGCATACCACGTGTACGTCTCAGCTTTCTGGTCTTGGTCCCTGTGTCATTTTGTTAAACCTTATTTTCGAGGCTAACTATCAAGTTAATTCTTTTTTTGTTCCCAACAATAAATGAGTTTATTGATCATGCTGTGATACGTATCCATCGATTACTTCCCACTAGGGTAGTATCAATTCAGCTCCATGGCAAATACCTGAGATATCCTTATGTATTCATTCATAAGATGGAGCAAGGGCAATTAGCAAGAAAAATCGAATTGATACAGTTAAGCTGAATTTATTTTTTATAATGGCCCCTATATGAACACTCAAAAGATGACATTTATTTACATTATTTCTTTTGATGAACATAAAGAGTTGACCGGAATTTTTTTTTTTTTTTTTTTTTTTTTTTTTTTTTTTTTTTTTTTTTATTTTATTTATGGCTTCCTAAATTTTCAAGAGCCTCCAGTGCTTTTCTGAATTTTGCATTTCTTCCTTTTCATGTAGGTAAAATGGCTCAACATTTGTCGTATATAATAAAATCCATGTATATCATTTCGGACGGCAGTGCCAAATACCAAGTCCATTCAAATCAAGATCATTTGAGGTACAACGTAAGTGAATTTAAAAAATACTTTCCGTTTTTATTTTACTTTACTTGTTTTTCCTCTTTTCTTATTTTGCTGTTCTATGACCGCAATTCATCCCCAACCTCCCTCGCCATGAATATCTGATATTTTGCTGATATTCTTCTCTCCGTCATGCTTTTATATATATATACATTTATGCGCAAAAAGATTTGTAAAAAAAATGCCCCTGTAACTTTTTTCAATCTCGTTTCAACATAGACAAGTAAATATTTTATCAATTTAGGGTCACTTCATCCAATGGTAAAAGAAGACAACAGGGGTGACGAACAATCGGAAGAACAGACGTGGTATGTCACAATATTCAGGATCCTTGATAATAAAATGGAGCGTTAAGACAGTTCAATTAATTAGTGGTATATAAATGGTGGTAATTAATTTGTATGTAACCGATAAAATAAATAATTATATGTCGTAAAAGCCATGCCCAGGCATTAATTGCTGATTAAGGACGCAGTTTATTATGGTTTTGTGTAGTAAGTCTTGAAACTATAAAAAACGAATATTTAAAAGAGTTGAGTAATCATCGCATTCACGTTAAAGTCTTCTTTATGGTCATCCGTATGAGCGCCTACAAAGTACGTGACAGTCACTCAAGATGACAGTTAAAAAAATCTAAATACACACATGCACATTCAGACATACAGAGAAATGCTAACTGTGTACTTGTTTGTGGCACCGAAGACCATGTTGCCCAAATGATGGAGGAAAACAAAAATACAAACGGCAGTCCGGCACTAGTACTATCTTTTCATCGAGTTAGAGCAAAGAAAAGGGTGCAACGTTACATCGAAAGTCCACACAGCTGCTGTCAAATTTAGCACTACAGGAACTAGATTCAGTGATAGGCAAGGCGATGCAGCATCAAAGCAGAAGATTTGTTTTCTAGAGTAAAAGTTAATATACATCTGAAGATGGAGAGGTACTTAAGAAATAATTACTTGAAAAGAGCTATCAATCTGAACAGAGAAATATCTGTATAAAAGGTTTAATTTTGCAAAGTACTAGTTAACAGAAGACCTTGGGGAGTATGCATTCAAAACTGTGACACTGAAAACAGGTATTATTCAATAGAAATAGATACCTCTACTCTGTTCATAATTTCGATTCTAACTTTATACAAAGACACAACTGGATCCTTGTACACCTATTACAATAAATTTACCCAGTGTTACAGAAAGCAAGCATACAATTCAACAATATGCTGAACACCTGTGATCACGTATCAATCAATTCAATCCGAACTCCCTACCCCTACCCAAGCCTTGCTATAAAAAGAACAGCGTACTATCTTTAGACTCTCAATTGGTTATAAATGTCTATGATTTTCTTCACATGTTACGTCATACCAAATGTTACTGTTGGGGACACGAGACCTCAAAATAGGTCTGTATTGCGCTAGATAGATACAAGTTTCTCTTGAAACGTTGCATACTTAGACGAATGGAAATAAGTTGAGATACTGAATGCCATTATATTCTTATAGTAAAAGAATCTTACAAATGCATTGTTCCATCATTTCTATTTAGATTCCTAGATTTACATTTTAAACAGATTAAAACTCAAATAACTTTTTTAAAAATTCATAAAATAGAAATAAACTCGAAGGAAAGAGTTTGTGTCATTACTTTAGAAAATAACTATTCAGACTAGTACAAAAACAAAAAGATTGATTTCATCATTTTCTGATTAGGATTATTACATTTATCTTTAATTGACTTTTGTTACACGCTTCCAAGGCTGAAACTATATTAATATGGGTTTCCCGTCCATCGTTTGTTCTGTCAGCACGTCCGTCTGTACGTGAACGCTTTGTTTTGCTTCCTTCTGATAATTGTAGTTCTAATTCACATACTATTACCATACCGCGCATGTGGATTGAAATTAACATTTGAAATTAGTATTTCGATTTCACAGCCAAAACATCAAGTGGTCAGATCACTGTAACTCAGAAAAGAAATATACATTTAGTTTCCGAGCAATGATTTTAGATCTTCTCAACATATCTTTACAAAACCGTTTCTTGTGAGGATTCAAAAAGCACGTCGAGTTCTGGTTCTTAATATCGAGTGTCAAGGTTCTCATTGATATGTATTTATCATACTTGACACATCTATTGCCATCTGGGACTAGGCGTAACTCTAGTCCCAGTTGCTATTTATGACACAGAAATAAGTTGTAGCCATTTTGAATGAAAAGTTCAAATGGCGTTGCCAGTTATTGGCCGCGTGACCCACTTTTTGACTGGTTTGCATTGAACACCAGAGGATAACAGTAAAACTGACATGGAGCATAAAGGACACCCTGAGCTTGAGTATTGGGTTTAATGTGGGACATTACTTTTGAAAAGAGAACTTTGATGTGCTAATTGTGGAAACTCAATCTCAAACACAGTCTCAGAATTCATGAACTCCAAGCCTGGAATACCTAGCAGAGTTGTCTTAATTTTACTTCCGTTCTGCCAGCATAATGCAGGTGCATGCGTATTCCGTGATAACGATCTTCAAACTAAATACTTGTTCCCGTTGCTGATACCTAATTTTAATCAGAAATAAAATGGCAAATATGTGTATGATCAATTTAAAATGGCATGCTCTTAAAGATCTAAATAGATAAATAGTTGATGCACTACGGGCTAAATATTATAGTTTTATTAATAGTAATTTCCTTATTATATGGAAACACCATTGTTTTCTTCAATCATATTACACGCGCAGGTGTATTATTAGTTTGGTTAGTGTTGCACAAACCCGCATTAGTTTAATAAAGCGTCGAGCCTGAGATAGAGCACACAGATTGTCGACAGCACCCTTGGAGCACTTGTCGACCTAACAAATCAATGGACGGAAAGCCCAAAGCACAACCCAAGTAGTTACTCTGTGACAACCGGTTTAGTTCAGGTTCTAATTCTAACATATTTCAAAAGTGTCTCCCTTTAGAGGTAGCGTTTCAAAATTAAATCTTCATTTCCATATATTCACCAACTGCTATTGTTATTTAGTTAGAAATACTATTTTGCCATAAAAATCTTCCATTTCCTTGCTTTACGTTCCAAACGGTGTTCGTACCATAATCGATCACTACAAAAAGTATCGTTATTTATTTGTTCATACAATGAATCAGCCAAGAAGGAAAAACTTGCATTAATATTTATTTTAAGCCAATAACGATTCAACATCCCCCTTCCGGTTGCACGATTACTGCAACTATGTATTTTAATCAAACAGCACCTTTTTAATGGATCATATGAGCAATGAAAAAAAGATTATATCGAATGAAATATGTTAGAAAATTGCATACCTGGTGGGTGTAAACTTTCCGATATGTACATCGTTTTGTAGCATTCTCAAAACCTTCAATGATACAGCTCAAACTCAGACATAAATATTAAAATATTAACATTCTGCATCTAAATTAGAGAACTATTGCAATAATTCCTTTCCTACTATGATTGATTGCAAGAACATGGAACTTGAATTACACAAAGATATACGACACCTTCTCTGCCTCATCCAATATATCTGTCATGTCACTGGAGCTTCCAGGCACTTGATCTGTACACCACACTGCATCTTTATTTATTTATTTATTAAGATTATTAAAAAAGTCTAAACTTATTTTAAAAAATATGCAAATGTACTCGTGTAATTTATTTTGACACTATGTGTTAGTTGCAAAGAAAAATTGCGATGAAAGTGAAACCATTCATGCAAAATCGTGTTCATTAATCAGCGGTATATACCTTTTAGCGAACCAATTTGCTCCTTTTTTATTTATAATAGAGGAATAAAACCTATACTTATATATTCATTTTATGTTTTTAAAACATAATTAACAACTCAGCTTTGGGGATACTTTTGATGCCATGTGATTTCATGTTGTAAATTTATTTGAAAACACAAATAGTTAAAAACAAAATATAATAAGAAGTATCGAATGTAGTTGACTTTCTATTTATGTAATTTGAACCGACTTTAAATATGTTATTTCCCAATAGGCAGAGGAAACAGCAAACTAACGCCTCTATCACAACATCAAATTTCCCCTTCAGAAACCTCTTTCATATATAATAAAGAGCCAGATAAATAGCTCCAAGAAAAAGCACCTTGCTCTTGTTTTGATCTCAAGTGCTAAGAGAGCCTCATTTGCATATCAAAAGGGAGTCAAACATGGGATCAGAAAGGGCTTACTTGCCAATCCTGTGTAATTCAAGTCCATATTTGTCCTTGAAGTATCTTAAGTAAATAAAATATCATTAGCCTGAGTTCTAGATTATTGTATTAAACGTTTAGAGAATACATGCTTTGGGTGTTTTGCGCCAGCAGGGCTCCTCTCTCCCCATCCCCTTGAGCTCAAACTCTCCTCTCCCATCACATACATAGGACAATTGACACCTGGTATGTATGATTCATTAAGTTACAATCTCTCCCTAACTTTTCACTCTTTTCTCATCAATGTGAATCTGAGGCAGGAGAACCAGTGTCAGTAAGGTCTGACTGTAAAGCCCTGATTAGGTTAGGCCCTTGAAGGTGAACACAAGCCATATTTGACGTGGATGTGATATAAGTGAGAGAAGACAGGTATTCATACTGGTAAGAACAGTTTGATTTCCATAGATCTCTGTGTCTGGAAATATACCCAATAATCATTACCTATTTATACACATTATTCGTAGAGAATTGTGTGTCACCAAATTGTGATAACATATAAAACAATATAAGGAACTTTAGGACATATCGCAATGTGTGTATAAGGTTTTAATTCGAAAATGACGACATACCTTTCAAACAGAAAATTATTTATTTCATATACAACATTTATTTCATATACAACAATTATGAGGTTATACAAATGTAAATGTAACGAAAGGTGTTGGGTCCAGTCTCTGTTATCAAAAGATGAGATAGGCTTTAATCTGTGGTCACTGGTTTTCTCCGAGTATTAACGGTTGGCTTCATCCTCAGTGTCACAAAATGCCAATATCTTTACAAAAATATATAGTTTTACCAACCGTCGCCAACGAGACACACACGCTAAATTTAGTGCCTACTCTTTGGGTAGTTTATTTTAAACAAAATTTAATTACATGTATACTATCTCTAACTGTACAACAGTAGATTTGTGTTGCCAGTGAAAATGCTTTCAAATTCGCAATCAGGAAACAGTTTAGATCACATATACGTTGGAAATGTATAGCTGAATATAATCCAAATTTTTGGCATTAGCTTTTCCGATTCAATAAAAATTTGATTCGCTTGCCTTTCGGGTTTGTCTTTGCTTCCACGAGAGGATTAACTGCTGTCTTCTTGAACTTCATGCAGTAGGCTATCACTATCCCGGTAGCTAGAATGGCTAAGAAAAGAAATCCACCTCCTGCTGCCGCTCCAATAACCGTAACGCTAAGTCCGGACACTCCGGCCGCAGACGCTCCACCAGATGTTCCGTTACCACTGATACTGGTGGTTCCTTGCGTTGTTGTTGTTGCTGGTGTTGTTGTTGTTGTGGTGGTGGTCGTCGTCGTAGGTGTCGTTGCTGTCGTTGTTGTTGTTGTCGTGGTTGTCGTGGTTGTCTTGGTTGTGAAGGCTAAGAATCAAAGGTTACGAAAGGAACAATTGTCTTGATACGTGCTTCAAAGGTTTCAGACATTATATATGCATATGTTTTCTTGGTTTTGTTCACTTTTAATTAACCAACATTTTCTCTACATCTTTGCATTCATACTTACAAGTGTGGTGTTTCTCTTACTGCTCACGTTTTCCTTCCATATTGTGTATCATTAACCAGAATAAGAAAAAGCTAAGATTCAATGAATAGCTATTAATGTGCTTATTGATTTATTATTTATTTTTTTATTTCTTTATTTACAAAACGCACATAAGTGAAAAGGCTACTTTTATGACAACGAACATCTAAAGGTTAACAATCAAAAATGCTGATATACTAAAATAATGAAAATATTACCTTAGGTAAAATTATACTTACGACAGTAATCTGCAAATAAAAGTAGCAACCGTTTTACCGCACTGCTTACCATTGGAACAAGAATAAAACTTGGCATAATTAATTAATATGTAATCATGGATACTTACTGGTGAAAATATAAAAGTCAACAGCATTAATTACTATGAAATTATGGACACTGATTGCTAAAAAGTGAAAGTCAACTGCATTAATTAATATGTAATCATGGATACTGATTGGTAAAAAAAGAAAAGTCAGCAGTATTAATTAATATGTAATCTTGGATATTGATTATTATAAAAATAAATTTAAACCGAATCAATTAATCTTTAATTTTGTGTATTGATTCGTATAATAATAGCAATCAAAAGAAGTAATGTATCTATAATCTTGAAATGATCATCACAACACACAACATCAATTAACAATATTCAGTAAAATGTATTACTTTAGAAAACAATTTGTGTATAATGCAGTACCAGAGAAAAGAACCCGAATGTTTAGGATTTACCTCTGGTAGACGCGAATTGACAAAAGCGAACATTAGACACCTCAGAAAATTCTTCTTATTATTATTGTTATTATTATTTAATAGGATCAACTTTTTTGAGATGTAACAGAGATGATATATCGCCTTGTGTCAGATTATAGTTACATTACTTTAAGCCAAGCCAAGGTGTTAGGTTGTTATACACATAATACGGATTGACAACAATCTTCCAGCTGCTTGACCAACAACACCTCATGAGCAACCTATGATACCTATCTTTCTATTCCCACCGGTTGGTTGTAAAACTTGGCCTCTCACAAATCGGATTATTAAGTATTTAATGTGAGTTTATGAATATGATATCCTTTAGCATATTCTATCATCAGATCATGTTTTATTTCTCTTGAAATCCTATTTTAATTATTCGCCTATTTATGTGCGAAATTGTAAGACAATGATTCGTACACTTAAATTACATGTGGTCTTCTCGCGCCAACGACCTCAGTTTTTTATGGAGATTATTTTATTTACAAAGCAAACCAAGACATCGCTGGTTGGTATGGAAAATCAAAGGGTTTAATACCAATCAAAACCAAGTTTCACGACAATCGACAGTATTAGCTAACCAGTGGCGTACTAGGGGTGAATGGCGCCCGGGGCGACGATGATAGCCCAATGAGTCAGAATACGAGGCCTGAATTTTTGTCAGCTCTTTTGGCGCCCCAAGACCTCTGGCGCCCGGGGCAACCGCACCGTCCGCCTCCTCCCCCTCCGTCAGTACGCTACAGTAGCTAACACAACCTTTGTACACAGTGACACTTCTGTAATCGGGCAATGAAGTGTTCTCCTCCAAAACAAAAGAAATAAACAACAACTAAAATAATAAAATAGAACAGTGTATGCAGAAAACCGGAATAATCATTTTCAAACCCAAGACACCAATTTGAAAGGGTCAAAATTGTACGGCAATAATGCACAGACATCCGCAATACTCTGGTACAGCAAGAGGTTGGTTCCACTCTGTGTGTGTGTGTGTGTGTTTGTGTATCAACATACCGGGGACACACCTTAAAACGGGGACGTCCCCATATTGTAATAGCGGCAAAAATGGATTGCCACGACCTTACTAAATTATAAAAAAACCTTGAACTAAGCATAGCTGAGCATGTCCCCGTTTGGTCTGTACTTTTTCACATCCTACCATCCAAAAAAATACACACGTCCCACTAGACTTAAAATGTCGTGTTTATCAGTCGGAAAACCTAGTCACCGTTTACGCGGTAAAATTCTCATTGTCAGCTCCGCTGCGTTCTCGAGCACTTTGGTACCGAACAAGTTACTGAAGCTAGCATCAAGAATATCTAACAGGATTCAGATCAGCTATGCAAGCATAGACAGATATGTATTATATATTTTCATTTTAACACAAAGAGGAAGATCGATTATATGTTTATTAATGAACAGCCCACCGTTCATAACACATTTTCGCTAAATTAGAAAGATCGGTAACAAATATAGACTGAAAAGACGGTTTGCAAATGTACACACAACTTTTTCAAATAAATTGATAATATTTATGCAGGTAATCTTCAGAAAAACTACGATGGGCAAGAAACTCTAGCCACTCAGCTCTGTGCAAGCATGCATTGGTACAAATAATTACAATTATTAGCTAAATGATAATTGAATTTAACACAGCATAGTAGTCAAAGTGTGTGTTATGTTTTGTAACATTCAATAAAGGTGTTAATAAGTCTACCTCACAAGAGTTGCTGCACTGTATGTTCAAGCATTTAGATGACCATGATCAATTTCCGGTTCACAAAGACAGCGTGGAAGACTTATAAAATAATTTTCTCATTTGAATCTAGTCACAATTCAGAAAAACCTGTTCATCGACATTTGCTCTTCAATCATATTACGAAATTGGGAATTCTGAAGTAAAGGAAATCGATTTAGAGAATGCCAGGTCGCGGTTTAAAGAGGAAACATTGGGCAATAACGAGGGCACCAGGGCAGAAGAAATCATTGACGGTCGACCATTCAACACCAACCCGCCTGTCACCTGGAAGGGAACTCGAGGGACAAAGAGAAAGAAGGGATATGAACATTACCGCAGAAACCCATGGGGAACATCGGGGAGCTGGAGCAGCGGTGGGGCCAGTGGTACTTCCTGGTACGGACATGCAAAATAATTCCCCATTTTCAAATGAAAGTCCATTCCTCTCTCCACAACATCTTCACTCTCCTAGCCAAGTAGACTTTATATCTGTACATGATGCCCCAATTCCTACATCTAGTCTCTTTGATCCTGAGGGGTGTCAATTTCCAATGCATTTAAAAGAAACAAAAATCGAAAAGGGGAGTTTATTGATCTTGCTCTACTGCTAAAATCCACGTGGCAAATAAATCAAACCTTGCAGGGAGCTTTGGGTGAGATTCTTCTAAACGAAGGTCGC
Organism: Margaritifera margaritifera; assembly: GCA_029931535.1. Classification (NCBI taxonomy): domain Eukaryota; kingdom Metazoa; phylum Mollusca; class Bivalvia; order Unionida; family Margaritiferidae; genus Margaritifera; species Margaritifera margaritifera. Next base: position 3,910,705 of record JAQPZY010001627.1, on the reverse strand, counting down.
TTCGTGGTGGAAAAAGCTACCACCACGGTCTATTTGCACCGGCACTTCGGCATTCCTTGTGTTCATGAGTTTGTATTTGGAGAGGCACCCACACAGGATACAAGAGTTGCTTAAGTGGCTGCAAACAAAGCAACCACAAATGGGTGGATAACTTACGATGAGCAGTACCATTGTAAGAAAGCTCAGTATCGTTCCACATATTAGTGGTTGATTGATGTGGAACTCTGACTATTGCATATTGCCACAAATTGCAAGGACTCGCCTAAAATCCTAATGGCGGGTCCCCCTGCCCTCGTCAAATCCTTAAAGGGATACTCATTTGACCAGACTACAAATACTAAAAACTGCTGGGCTTACAATAAAGGGTCTTGCAAATTTTATCCCAAATGCAGATTCGGGCATGCCTGCTCAGAGTGTAGGGGACCACACCCTGCAAACAAAACAAACTATCGTTTCAGTAATCAAGGACATTTATATTCTTTAGAAAAAAGTCCAATAAATATTGAAAATTTGTCCAAAGTCCTTGCCCAATATCCCCAAGATTATGTTGCAAAAAAAATAATTAATGGTTTCATTTACGGTTTCTAGCTGCACTACAGTGGGCATAGACAACTTCGGGATTCTACAAATTTCAAAAATGCGTGAGAGGCACCTAAGATTTTACAAGAAAAAAATGGGAAAGAAATTGATGCAGGAAGGGTTGCCGGGACTTTTCCTGTACCCCCCTTTCCGACTTAAAGATGCTCACCATTGGGCTTAGTACCAAAAAAAAAGATTGGGATTTTCAAGTTATACATCACTTTTCTTATCCTGAGAATGAATCTCTCAATGATTACATAGACCCTGAGAGGTTCTCTGTAAAGTACTCTAGACCAAATGATGCAATCAAAATGGTTCAGAATTTAGGTCCAGGGGCTCTGCTTGCAACGTCTGATATTAAATCAACCTTTCGTCTTTTACCAGTCTGCCCTGGGGATTTTGAGCTGCTTGAATTCAAGATTGATGACAAATACCACTTTAATAAATGTCTCCCTCTGGGTGCAACGATTAGCTGCGCACTTTTGAAAACTCTTCCACGTGTGTTCATTGGCTAGTGGAACGGCGATGTGCTCATAACAACAACATTTATTTGATGACTTTCTGTTTGGGAGCGAAGTTAAAACCACTCAGTGTCGGGATATCATTTGTGTAATCCAGGAAGTGTATAGTGCGTTGGGTGTTCTCCTGGCAACAGATAAGACCGTAGGCTCAATTGAAGTCATTGTCTTTCTTGAAATAGAATTAGATACCATACAGATGCAGCTTAGGTTGCCGGCTAAGAAACGTTGTGATCTAAAAGAAAAAATTTAATCAGCTCTGGGAAAGCAGAAGTTGACATTAAATGATTCTCAATAATTTAATTGGTTCCCTTAATTTCGCTTGTCAGGTAGTTTCACCAGGGCATGCTTTTTGTCGTAGACTGATCGATGCTAAAAAAAAGGGGCCAGAAAACCTCACCATCGGATCAGAGTAACCAAGGGTATAAGGGATGATCTTAAAGCATGGGAATAATTTCTTCAGGACTATAATGGCATTACCCTTCTCCCGATCGTCTCTGGGTCTGCAGTGACACTCTAGAATTCTTTACTGACAGAGCCGGGGCATTACTAGGGGTTTTGATATTTATTTCTGGGGCCAATGGGAACATGCGGTTTGGCCCTCTGATTGGCAGACTCTGGGTCTTATGGGGAATAGTGCCTTCTTTGAATTATTCTCTATAGTAACAGCCGTTTTAATTTGGGGCAAATTCATTGGAAACAAAAGGCTTCTCTTCCATGTTGACAATAAAGCAGTTGTACATATATCGAACAAAAAACTTCAAAGTCGCCGGCAGTGATGTTTCTGGTCCGACGTTTAGTCTTTCTGACCCTTAGAGATAATATAGTAATCAAAGCCGAAAATACCCCCGGTTACCAAAATTCCATAGCTGATGCTATTTTTCGTTCACATTGGGAGATATTCAGACAGTTAGAGCCAAATTCAGACAAAAATCCCACAAAAATTCCAGACCAGGCTTGGCAAATCTTCACCTAGAAGCCACGTTTCTATTGGCATAACGCCAAGAAACCAAAACTGGTTGACAAAGCCAGAAAACGTATAAATAGAGCTATAAGAGCTTATGCCTTGCAATCCGGTGGTTACGTCACACGACATCCAACTATAGCATTCAGTGAACTGCTCTCTTCCGCTATGATGGTATCCATTTGTCCGATTTAGGCAATAAAGTTTTCCTAAATACTCTTCAACGCGCTTTGGAAACATTCATGAATGACAAAAGCGTACATTTTCCACCTTCCTGTTAGTATGGCGGTGAGAGATTTAGGACCCACTTATATGGAGAATGAAAAAGGTACATACAATCATTTTATTGGTGTGATCCGGGGAGACGACTATGAATCATGGAACTCAACTGGCTCATACCTGCACAAATCCCGACCTGGTGTGCATTAGGAGGGAAGAAGTGATTTGGAAAAACGGGTCTATTCGTGTCACCAGAGAGACCCACTCTACATCTGGTACCAGATGGGAGTTTGCCTACCTGTGTAGGTCTCAAGAATGACTAACCAAGGAGGCAGGTGGTTAAGTGGGTATGAGTAATCAGTTGGGGACCATATCTGATCCTGTCCGACCTATGGGACCTAGGCGAACTGGTCACCTTTGTTACCAAAGGGACGCTGGCATGCCTGTCTACACGAAGTGTAGGTTACCAATTCGTCTCCGTGGATCTATTCAACTACAAATTTTTCTTAAGTTTAAGCCAGTTTATCCCACTATTTGCTTTCGTGTTATTACTTCCGTTTAGTTAGTAATATGATGCTTGTATGTTCTAGGTCTACTGTTAATGTAAATCAAAATGTAGATATGATTCTTGCTGACTCAAAGCTAAATTGTCGAATACTTCTTTTCCTTCTTTTTCTTTTCTTTCTTTCAATCTTTCTTTTATTTCTCTATTTCTTTCTTTATTCTGTTCAGTCGGTACTTTTAATATTCTTTACATTTTTCCTACTATTCTTCTTTCTTTATTTTTCTAGCTTACATGTTTTTATTCTTTGTAAGAAATCCAGAGACTAATAGCACAAGTTTTTGAGCACAACTTACATATTTGTTTTTCGACTTGTTAATCACTATGGCTCTAATAGTAAGTCATCATACACTCATAATACATCAAAGTTAATTTTCACAACACTGAAACAGTCAGCTTTCCTTGCTCTAAAATGTGTATCTTTTCTTCCGTGATAATAGTGATTGTTTTGTCTAGAGCTTAATCGAAGAAGTCCTCTTTTCTTATCACAAATGCCAAATCTGGTTTACGTATATAAGACGAATCGCCTTGATCTATTATTATACCGTTATACTGAGGTACGATTGCCAAACTTACATGGTAATGTACATGAGATAAAAGAATACGTATTTGAACCGCAGTCTAGTAGCAGGAAATTCTCATTTCAGTAATTTGTTTATATAACGGTGTGGCATAAACGACTATGCAAACTCAGAGAACAGATGCATACACCTTTGAAGGGTCGACTAACAAATTAATATATTTTTCACCCTTCAAAGTGTTGATATTGATTGTAAGTTTCCTTAAAACGAGACAAGGGCACCATCTGTGATATTTCACTTACAAAATGTTTACGAGTGATATGAACACATTCTCCTCAATGTATAATAACTAATCCTTTGTTCCGACCTCCAAGGAGGCCGGGGTTTATTCAGAAATGTTTTTGCCTTTAGGTGTGAAAGCAGTTTAAATTGATGCCACAGCTTACCAAATATGATCAATTGCCACATCTGTGCAAATATCCTTACAAAAATAATTGAATTTACCTTTCAACTTATTTTAACAAGGGAACAGTTCAGTTGCATTGATAATTTAAACACGTGCTATGGACCGCAATACTAATAACAAATAGTTTACTGAACAGATAGAGATTGGGCAAAACGCTTTATTGAATTAGATTCTCGTCTTAACAATATTTGATTAAAGAAAGCTACGCGGTTCTCCTAGGATTCTTTTCATATACTTAATTGACAAATTGTACAGGTTTACGGCCTGGATACGAGTGAATTAAATTGTCATTGCTCGAATATGAACATGCCTCAGCTCAGCTGGTAAAGCGTCAGGCTTGTGATATTATACAATCGCTGGTTTGATACCCACCCAGGCCAGCCCTGGTTGGCTGCCTCCGTGTGTCCTTGAGAAATTTACTTAACTCCTATTTCCGCTGCATGATATCTCCAATAAGTATTAAAAGTACTAGTACAGCTAACAAATACATACATATAAATATATATATAGTATGACATGATTCCGTTTGTAAGAAAGTTCGTTGCTGAATATATATGACAATTTAGTTAAAACAACTTTTTTAGGATCGTTGTGACATTGCTTCATACTGCTACATACAGGTGCATCGTGAATATATTGATAATGCAACGGGAAAAACTACCTGGACATGCGTATTGGCTAATACTCCATGTACCCAATTCATGATCAGTTACACGGTTACTGATGTTGTGAATATTTACAGGCAGTAAACTAAACAGAACCGTTTACATATGTAAACGTTTCGGTCTTAGAAAATACAGATGTTCAATCAGCAAACATAACCGATCATTTCTTATACTTTTAATGCATATAAAGTTGAGAACTTTCAGAGACAAGAACCATTTTGAAACAAGCACTTTCACTGTTCAGTCCAATTAATCATAATATCAAAATATCAAAAATATATTTGGTGAAAATATGCATACAAGTAGCGTTCATATACTCCTTATTGGGATTTCTCTCTCTTTGCCCCCCCCCCCCTCATATATTAAATGATGAATTCTTACTAATACAGCATCCTTTACAAAAGCTCAAATCAGTTACACTGTTAAAATACAGAAACAATATACCACTTATGACAGAATAAAATAGATCGGAACTAAACTTTATTGCTTGATTAGGTCTAACAATAGACATATGAGATTAAGTATAAATACAAATTATTAATGGTTGTGGTATAGCGGATGGAGAAACGAAGGGTAGAGAGAGATGATTTGATCAATATTTTTGGACATTCATGACAAAATGCGATGAGACGGTGATGGACATAACTGTTCTGAGTTTATATGGGAAGAAAATGATTTAAATATTAGTTTTATAAATATGGTTGTTCTTATCTGTACGTTAAGATTTTTATTATTTTACAAATCAATAAATTTCTATGTATTAACACTTTTGAGATACTTCTTACTTATATATTATTTTCCTATTTCAGCAAGATATTGACATTGAAAAAGATAGTAAAAATCATCACTTATATCTTGTGAGGCACATAATACACAATTTCTTTCTGATATATCAAAATTTTGCTACCTTCCAGTTTCATTTGGAAACCTCTGATTCTTTGTACGGAACTTTGTTAACATTAGTTCTAATTCGTGGCATACATGTTAAAAATAGTTCAAAATTGAACTTTTTGCAAATATCCGATAATCTCAACTTTCAGAGGAATCAAAAACACTAAAATGCCAAGTTTGTATATATTTACTTGTCAGCCTACCAATAGAGGGGAATGACTGAGATAACCATCAATTTTCAGTCCTAAATCACGCAAAATTTGCTTGATAAAGGAAATTCATTTAAAATTCCAGTACCAGCAGCAACATAGTGTAACATAATATGATATAATTTTTTTTTTTCCATTAACATAACGAGCCAAAAATATATCAGCTCTAATTTTGATAAAAATACATATAGGAAACCTACTGGTCTCCACGCAACATACATAGCTGTATATTTTTTCTCAGAAATAAAACGTTTTGTAAGAATTCAGTGTGTTCATATTCGATAACATAATTATCACCTAGACCCCAGATCTCACATCAATATAACACTAAAGGCAAAGCAATATTTTCAAAAAGTTTGAATTGTAAATCCAATGATAAAAGCAAATTTCTTGTTTATTAGTATCTACAGTGATTCTCTTTTTTACCGAATAAAATGTAACCATTGTGTTTAAAAAGCAACCCTAAATATAAAAACTAATCAACTATTTCCCACTGATGTGTTGCCAAATAAAAAGAGAAAGGCTTAGATTGCTTTGATACCAAATATTATTTTTTTAAAATTGACTTTTAATCTCCATACTCTGCAGTATATACAGAATCCATTCAAAGTTTTCCGAAGATCCTTTTCGTTATCTGCAAGAATAACGGTATCGTCAGCACAAGGGATAATACATACCATAAAATTTAAGGTACTCGCTAAGGATCTTGTTATCCTCTGTGTTTGTGGTAAGATAATTATGCAATCAAATCAATTTACCGTCAATAATAATTTTTTAATGATTATTATGAGGAGGACAATATCATCGGCATTATACCCCCCTCTCTCTCTCTGTTTTTTTAATGCCTCTAAATTGTTAACAAGTACAGACTTTATATTCTCCTCTGTGGATGTATCTGGTTACAATGCTGATGGAGAATTATGTTTAGATCAACAGAACTGTGTAATCTATTTGACAAGGGGATGATAACAGAACCTGAAGCACTCGTGCTCAGTGTGAATTCACTGAATTACCGTTGTTATATGACTGGTTAAGTATATGTTTATATGACTCTTAAAATGGTGGCAACTCTCAACCAAGCGTATGATGCACATGTGCCCCATGCCCTCAGCGCCGAACACAACACAGCACACACATTTAAATGCATATTATGTATATTTTGCACTTTCGTAAAGCATTTGCAAAAGAACGTAATATTTGTTTCAAATGTATGTATTATTTCTTATTATTTAATTTGTATTTTATTTCGCTGAAGGTAACAATACCTTGCATATCCTATGTTTGTAACAATAATTTAAGTAGGCACGTGATGCTGAAGAGAAAAATAAGAATTAGATTAAATTGAAATGAATGAATTTTAGTGAATCGGACTTTAGACTTTCATGATGGACTTTACGTTACATAACTGTACCAAAAGTATCTGGTCTGTAGCACCGTGTTGTTAGTTTGTATGCGAATAATGTAGTGAACCTATGATAAAATACAAGAGTGGATTTAGGGAGATTCGTGTTGTTCAACCAAACTCCTTTTTCAGTAAATTATTACACCTTTCAATTTAGGAAAAAAATATAAATGTGTCCATTATAAATAAAACCAACCGACCCAGTTTTAAACTCGAACCCCATTAGAAAAAAATAACAAATGATATCCTGATGCAAAAATAATGACTATAGAAGTCGGAAATTTTTTTTGCACCAATCCGAGGCATAATCTTTTTCCTGTCAATACATTTGTCTAAAAACACACTAGTCCACAGCGTTTTTTCACTTGCTTCACTTATTTTACTTAATTCGTTAATTAACTTCTTAATCTAGTCGGCACATTTCGTCGGGACATAATTCGCTTTAACATTAAACGAGGATTAATTATCAGACGTGTCGCATGCCATTTAATTAGTACATACTTATGTATGCCGGTACTTATTTCTACAAAGTATTCATCCATAAAAATAATATCGTCATTCAACATACATAATTGTGTTTTTCGTTATAAATACCAACTTTCTCCCTTACTCTGTCTCGTATGTAAGTGAGTCCTTTACACGATATTATATTTGCATTGTTTTACTGTGTATTACAAAGATACCGTTTGTACTGCTATCATGGAATTGGTAATTGTTTCATATATGTATACTGAAAGACCAACAGGACTAAAGGCAATACAATTCTCATTCCCCTATTAAATGTTTTGGCATATAATCATCATGATACCCCACCACCACCACCAGCACCTACCCAGCCCCGACTATTTGTCCAAAGCACTTCTCTTACTACTACTACTACTAATAATAATAATAATAACAACAGATTTGGTAATTTATAATCATAATACTCTGAATACAATCAATATGTATATCCATACATTGTTTAGCATTAATAACTTATTCTCAAAACCTTATTTTATTTGTTGAAATTGTTAAAATAAAGAGATATATATTCATCATACTTGAAATAATCATACGTGGGTTGAATATAAGTCGTGTGGAATCAAACATTACATATAAAACAACACAATGCAATGATATACCAGTCTGTAAGAAGAAGAGAAACTAATTACATCTAACAAAAAATTGCGTGAAATTTGTTTCTTTTAAAAAAAATTAAAATAATATTTGAATTAATTTCGTAGAGTCGATTGTTTGTTGAATTTTATTTCATCTTTCTCTTCTTTCAGCATGATGTTTGTTCAACTTTGTCGAATAATTAAATTGGTTTTGAAAATATAAACCCTCTTAATAAGTAAAATCGTGTTTCAAGAAACTGTTGCATGAAAAAACAACAATATAATCTAATGTACTATACAAAACACTGGATTTTGTTTAGGTCGAATAGAGAAAATACATCAAGAAAAAGGCAGCTGGAACGTGCCACATTTTTATACACGCAGGGTATCCAAAGCGCCGGATTGCATGTGTAAAAATAGAAGCATGAGGTAAGTTTTGTGCGGATATTCTTTATGAAGGAACATTATACTAACAAATATGACTTAAAGTCCAACTATTTATTATTTATGTATTTAATTGCTTATTTATTGTTTTGTTTTTCCAAAGTCTGTTCACGTTTCAATGTCAAGGTTACTGTTACTTAAACAAGATTTCTGTTTATAATTGGGGACATTTCCATGCACGCAACCGTAGAGTGGTACATGCAAAACCGAGACACATTTTGATACACACCAACTCGAGGTGGTACGTACAAGACATGGTCATTGTTATGCACACAGTCATTACCTGCTAACACCAATCGGGGGCTTTTCATACACAACATTTAAAGTTCTTCATACCAAACGGGATCATTTTCATGAGTACAGTCTTGACGTAATAAATATAACACCATTTACGAGGTACATACCTAACGGGGGCATTTTCATAAACCCAACCTTGCCGTGAAACACACAAAACTTGGACATTTTCATACATACAACCATGACATGGTACTTACAAAACGTCGACATTTTCATACACACAACCATGACTTAGTACATACAAAACAAGGATATTTTCATGTATACAATCTTGGCAAAGTAGATACGAAACGGAGACATTTTCATACAAGCAACCATGACATGGTACTTGAAAAACATCGCCAAATTCATACACAACCATGACATAGCACATACAAAACAAGGACATTTTCATACCTAGGTTATGTGATATATGTATTTGCGTCTCCGTTTATAGCTTGCTTAGATTTTAGAAAATATTATTTATTTGTTGATTATGGGAGTCGCTGTTGGGAAGATTTTTCTCAAACCGAGTAATTAGACAATTTCTAGGAGCAGACGTTATAATGTACAGTATTTACGACACTTTATGGTAGCATGGATTAGTTTCGTCAAATGGACCCTCCCTTAGATATTTTATGGGATATTAATACTGTATACGTGTTTAGTAATTTGAGGTATGAATCATTCTTTGTGAAGTACCAATCTTCGGCTTGGAAAGAGTTACTGATGGGTCGTACAAATGTGAAGCAAGAAAACCGATGCAAGTGTGAAATTAGAGTTTCTTGATGTGCGGTCATTAGGTGATTAGAGGAAATATTTTTGGAATTTGGTCGTTTAAGAACCCTTCAGTTGATAACGACCATTGTATTGAAGTCCTTGGAAATAGGGGAATCATCGACCTCAAGCTAGGCTCATGCAGAGGTTGTTTCATTCGATCCGTAGTGAGCCCCCTTGCGTATTAGAATACAATCTTGGTAAGGCACATATGAAACGGGGATATTTTCATATACACAACCATTACATGGTACTTCCAAAACGTGGATATTTTCATACACACAACCATCATATAGTCCTTATAAATGGGGATATTTACATACGCACAACCATGATATCGTACTTACAAAACAGGGATATTTTTATATGAATATACAAAACAAAAAAAAAAACAAGAACAGTTTCCTGCTGAAATGAGACGATCAACATATTCTTGGTGTATTTCATATTAAAGAGAAATTATCATGCTATTAATTAAGTGGATTCCATTTAAAAGGCAAATTTAAACACACAAAGCTTCAAATTTTGTGTCATTTTGTTGAAATTTTAAATTAAAAAATGTATACGTCAGTAAAATTATTTTAACTGAACATCCGACATGCATATATGTGATTATTGTATTTAACAGAAACAAGTTTTCTGTACTTTCGCACCATTCTGACCAATAAGTTTCGTCAAAATTGGGTACATACAATTTTACCTATATATAAATAAAACGTAATACAAAAGTCAACATAAATTTTAATTTAGTTTGTTGATATGGAAAGCAACTATTGACATTAGTTGAGATTAATGCAATATTTGGATCAATCTGCTAGTTATTAGATTTAAAAAAAAAAAACATAATTATAGAATGTCCTCGATTTGATTGTACAATTTCCAATAATTTGTGTATATTTGTGTGTCCCCATTTTGAAGGTAAAAAATCACACACATTTACTTTTGGAAATCGACTACAAATCGATTGCAAAAGACATGTATATATCCAAAGCATGGTAAAACTGGTCTTCCTGCCTATAAATTTGTTGAGATTTGGATGTCCCATTTTGATCGTACAAATCGTATGTCTTCGTTTCGTAGGTTTTACAATAATGTATGTATGTGTGTGTGTATTACCTGGACTATTTGGTCATGAGAACTTCACATCGAATTATTTTTTAACAAGTGCACTGAGAGTTAAGCTTCACACGAAATTAAGTACTGTATGAGTCGTTTCTCCTTAAAACTTTGCGAGAATGTTTTATCCTTTAACCGCCACGGGAACAAAAACGGATCCATCCTAGTTGTATTTACCTTAGTTTGTAAAGTCTCTGCTATTTTAATGACGATAGAAACTTTAAAATTAATGTCAAAATCATAGTTATTTCCAGCAAAGTTGACAGATCCTGAAGATCAGGCACTTCTGACTGATTTTACGGTTTATATTTGTATGACTTAAAACTGCTATAATATTATACTACCATTTTTACTACTTCCGAGCAGCTTTGAGATTATTGTGAGAGGTCGCCTGAAACTGAACGGAATTTCAAAAGGATAAAGTCGCTGGGATCGGTAAACAAATCAAACATATTCGAAAAACAAAAGTGGGACTTTTGATCATTTTGCACTTATAATGCTCTGAACTGGTAGAGAAATAATTGTTTATTATATTGCTAATTTTAAACAGAAAAATTCAAATTGATGCATTAATACCTTAATCTAGCCTCAAATGGAAGATCATCAGAATCTTGCAAACACTGTTGAAAATGCATACAAATATTACCTTAGCTCTAATGTCCCCACCATCACAAAATAGGAAGGGTACTTGTAAATCTAAGGTAATATCGGATAGTCCCACCCATGCATGTGGCTCCTACATTTCCATCATACTTAGTTACTTCACACGCATTTTCAACTTCTGGCACATTGTAGCCTATAACACATGTATACAAATGCGTGTGTTTGATTTTGAGTTCATATATATCTGCCTCTGTTAAAAGTAAATTCTTTACTAAATACTCACTGTATGCTGTCATCGTTAGTTTTGCCCCTATTGTAACACCACCCACCGTCGGCAAGGTGGTGTTTGTCTGCCCAGATCGACAGTGGTCATTCACGAATGTTGTCTTCGTGTTATCCGAAAAGGCCTGGAAAATAAATATCAGGATAAAAAGACATCATATGATCAGATGATACACATAAAAGAGATTGCCTACGATTGATTCTTTGTTTTCGTTTTTGTTTTCTGTTTTATGTTTGCTTGTTGGGTTTCTTTTTTTGTTTTTTGGGGGTGGGAGTGGGGGTCTTTTGACTTTCGTGTGCTTGTTTAGCTAAGAGGCAAATTTGTAGCTTCTAACAGACTTTGCAATCAGATTATTTTCGGAAGCATGACAATAACAATATCACTGACCCCACCCCCTTACGACTTTGATTCCTATAAATTAGGTTCAGTACAAATATGATGTTCTGCCACTTTGTTTAATGTTTGTTACTGTATATCATTTTTATCAATTTTAAAATATACTTGTATATATTCTGAAATAAGACAAAGTTTTAGTCGTCTAAAAAAAATCCGCTTTAAATGTGTTGGCTATTTTTGTGCGAAATCTCTCGTTAAAGAGATGTGCACCTAAATTAGTAGTCTTTTTCTGCTGTTAATTACAGCAGGTTGGATGAAGAGTATTTCTTTTTCTGAGTAAGCCACGACATCGCTGGCTGGAATTAGAATTCATCTAAATTCTGAGTCAGGTGTCATTACTAAAAAAAAATATGTGTACTGTGTATTTCTTGTTCTCCATATCGCTGAACCAACGCCATGTCGACTTCTTCTCAGTAATGTTGTATCTCGCGCATAATATTAAAGCTGTTTAGTTCTGTATCTCGCGTAAACGGTGATTTTTTTACATTCCGTATTTAGTCATCGATCGTTCAATATATTTTTACCGAAACTAAACAGAAATGTCAACTTTTATTCCGTACATGACGGTAAGGCCTAGAAAATACACACGATTAAACCTCCCATCGTTAGCTACAGAAAATCTCACATACTTCAATTGTACGATTCATGTCTTAAAGCTTCGTAAAGAAAAATCGATACAGTAACAATCAAAATTTAAGACGGAGAAATCGACATCTAATTCTAAATAAAATATAAATTGGATCTTACATGCTACCAATTCTTATTTGCAGATTTCGTTTTTTAAAAAATCCCTCAATGAAAATGAAAATTCAAAGTCAAATTCAAAGAAAATGTAAGCTTTGGACAAAGACATGGAAGTGCAATAATTAAGTTTTAAATTGTGAAAAATGCAAATGATGTATACTTACAAAACAGGTAAATTTATAAGAAGCGGCTGAGTTGAACACCACCATATATTTGTACGATAGTGAGACCGTGACAATATGGTACCAGATTCCTGTGGCTGAAACAAAGTTGACATTCAATAGTAATCATTTTAATAGATAAAAGAAATGTTTTGGAGGTCTAATATTGTATGATTGACTTATGTAAAGGACGTGGTCTATGTCGATAGTGCAGTTTATGTAAACAGACTTTTAACCTTTTAAAATAAAGTTACTGCACTTTAGGATTAGTACTTTATATTACGTTACGTGGGTAACGCTATCTACCAATAGAGTATGCTAAATCTGTGAGCAATCCTAAAGTTGTAAAACTTATGTGACTCGAATAATATGCTCTTCAATTATTCAACATATCTCAGTGATTACTGGAGCACGGTGTCCTAAATAGTAGACATGTATTCCTTTAAAACATTCCGATTTACGTGCGGATACTTTTCAACATAAATATTTTTGCTTAATTACTTTGCAGGTTGGTTCTCCGCTTTGGTCTTTGTTTCAGAAATGCAGTAGCGCTGGAAGTCAGATGGCGTATTGGTTGGAGCAAAGTGCAATAGAATAATAAGATAAGTAAGGATGAGTTTCAATTATGTAGGAGTACAATTTAATACGTTCCAAATAGTAACTATTAATAACTGAGAAAAAAGTCTCTAAACTTTGTAAAATAAAAACGAATGGTAAATACAAATCGTATGATTGAATATCCTATAATATCAGTGTAGCAGTCTTTTCTCATTAAAGTATACTTACTACCATATGCAATAGGCTGGGAGCATGTTGTAAAGTTAAAAGTCATGGAAACTCTGGTGTTACAAAACACCCAGTTGTCAGAGGAACTGGCACACGCTGTTGTGCCGTTAGGGGCTATATAAGTGTAGTCAAAGTCGGCAAACAGTTCCGTAGAAACGTTCTGAGCTGCTGTAGAGGCCATACCTATTGAACATGCAGAATTATGAATCAGATTAGACACGAACCATTTGCTCATTTTCAGAGGGGGGGGGGGGGCTGGATTTATTTTTTTACAAAAAAAGAGAATTACAGCCAATACAAATATGCTCCCCTTGTTTATCCAAATATCGATGATAGAATGAAATCCACCTTTTATATATCCCGACCTGAACTAAAAATCCTCCCCACCCAGCCCTTTGACAACATAGTTAGTGTCTTGGATGACTGCTTTGAATTGAACCTACGTGTTTGAGGAGAAAAACACAATTGCGATGAAAAGATAATGTACAGATGACAGCATTATGTGACCTAAGTTAACGCAATGAATTGACAGACCGTAAAACTAGTTATTGAGAAAACTGACATACTAAAAGTTAAACTTAAAAAATACATCAATTAACAATTTTATTCTGAATCATAAAACGGGTGTATTTCTAACATTTTGAACTGAAGTAAACTATAATTTATTTTATGTTTGAAGTAAAGAGAAATAATGGTGCAGTACAGGACAAAAATATCTCTTCCCTTGTTGTTTTAAAGAATTAACATCGCAAGTAAAGACTTCTTAATATATGCTCAACACCAACGTGTGAGTTGGACCAAAATGTGTATGTCTGCTTGAGGAATGCAATTTGCAATTGAATTCATGAAATTCCCATTCAACTTGCATAGCACCGCTGACTTACGTGGCAAATAACTTGAACAAATGTGAGGAGAAACCCGTCTGGAAATCATTGAGGTCATGACTTCTTTTCTGGTTAGTTGTTTGGAACAAAAGAGTATTAGCAAAATCCAATTCAGCGTTACCTCACTCGAAGAAAATTGTTGAAATCAACACTGAAATTACTACTGCAATCGAAACAATTTTTTAAAAAAGATTTTTTATAATATTATAAACATAAAAAGACTTGGTTCGGTTTCCGATATAGTTATAATTAGCCATTTTGACCAAATAAACAAATTAGGTAGAGTCAAGATGAAATTAATTTTTATTCAATATTCAATATTAAAGAATAAATTTATTTAACTCTTCGGAAGCTCGTACAGTTGATTATGCTGGGTGCTTACACAAATTAACGCCTTATTGACAACTCGAATTCCGACTTAGAGATCATATCAACGACTATTTAACAATGTGAGCTTTCACATAGGTCTTGCTCATGAACCAATGACTGCTTAACTTTGTTTTCCCCATATGACTTTGTGGAGAATGGGATACCGTATTTATTAATGAATATTTTCCTAAAGTAAAAACTCGTTTACTCTACCACTTTTTCTCATAGGTATATATACATGCGTGAAGGTCACAATATCATTCAAACTCAACGCCATCAACACGTCGGTTATGCAGCACGTCTGATGTGCGTAATGTTATGCTGGGAAAATTACCCACAGTGCCCGTAACTGTTTCTGGTCGGCTTGGTGAAGTATTCGTTTCACGATAAATATCAATTTCCACCATATCTTTGTTTTAGCTTAATTTTCAATGACGTCATGTATCAAGCAGAGGCTTTTACCTGATTTCAGGAGAACTTTAAACTCTGCCTCGTGGCCCCAGTAAGAAGCACTGCATGTAGTGTCAACTGTAGACAGAGTATTATCGTTTGTAACCAGTACTCTTTCATTTTCCGCATTCGGTTGTATACCTGTTGAAAAACAAATACTGTGTAAGTGCAATTTTTACTACATCTGATTCATTTGAGATAAATAACTGTAAAGTTTTATAAAACTCTCTCAAAAAAGTATGAAATTTTCCTCTTTCAGTCAATACCACATATCCATCAATACAGACAACAGACAGTTCGGTATTAAGAATAACAAAGAACGTTGTAGCAAGCTTTTACATTTACTCATCGTCCGCGGGAAAACTGCACGACTTATAATTACTTATTTTTTTAAAATTACGGTACCAGGTCATCAAAATGTAAATCGAAATCAGCATATCACATGTTTCCTGTTCAAAAAAGACGATACAAGAAGTATTATGGAAGAAAAGAAGGAAGTATTGACCGACACGAGTCACTTGATTGATCTCTTGTGCGAAAGTTAAACCAAATATGACGAAGAACTTTTTTAAAAAAACGCAGACAAATCGTTGGTGTGAACAAATAGTGTTGTTTTTATTCAGAATGTTTTCAGTAGCCATCCGTTCATTTATCCTTCGGACCGTCCATCTATCTATCTCAATCGATCAATTGAATATTCTAACTATATATATATTTATCCATCCATCCGTCTTTCTATATATCTATATAACCGTCCTTCTTTATGTCAATCTATATATGGCATATATCATCAAAGTGAAGAAAAATGAATGCTTCCAAAAGAGAAAAAATGAATAAATAACCGTTAAGAACTTCTTCGTACTTACCATTCATTTGGTAGTAGTAGAATGAGTTATCTGTAACTTTGGTTATGTTCAGGCACAGATATCCATAGAAGGATGCGCCCAAAGCTGTGATAGAGTCAGTGGCCCTGAAAGAAATATAGGAAAATTATATGAAGATCAGCCTGTGATTATGTTCTTCGCAAGTCATAGTTTAGGATTTACAATGACAAAGAGTTTAAATGCAAATGTGACAAATGCATCAAAAGTTCGTTATCATATATAAAAGATTTAAAATGTGGAAAAATTACGGGAAGATTTAAGTGAGTGAGGTCCGACAAAAACATTACTCAGCCTTTCAGTTTCAGATCAATTGCAAAGTACTAAAACAAAGCAAAACATGTAAAAGAAACCATCGGAAATAATTAAATCAAGCGCAGTGTTAACATGTCGCCCGAAATTTTAAGTTTGTGGAATTTTATTCTGCTACAATGTATTTGTTTAAAAATAGTAATTAGGCCTACTTTATGTAGGGGGGTGGGGGGAGGACAAGCGCAGTCAATATATTCATTAATATTTAAAAGTGATTACAAATTTCGACCTGTTAAAAACCTCAAGAAAAGATGCAATGGTTAATTTAATCTTGCTTTGATGTGCGAAAAGCAAAACTTAATATACACGATCTATGGTACTGCAATAATTTACGAGTCACGATTTTAGAACATACCGTGGTGTACGAAAAGGATCAAAGTTACAAATACCGGCTAACCACTACTTTGATATCTTTACTACATTCTTATAATGGCTCTCCGCTTTCAAACATCGTTTCACCGCTAAATATTGGTTTTTATCAGGTATTTTGTTAAAAATAGCGGTTGACCACTATCAAAATGCCGGTGAACCATCTTTAAATAGCGGTGAACCGGTATCTCGGAAAGAGTAAAAATTCTAGCCAATCAGCTAACTCATTGCATGCAATATAGAAATGGATGTCAAAAAGATTGAAATCAGATCCACAATGATAGCAAAGGTAGATAAACACGGAATGAACAAGAATAATAGTGGTACTTTAGAAAAGTACCAAGAGAAGACGCGCATGACATTGCATGAAACA
Organism: Margaritifera margaritifera; assembly: GCA_029931535.1. NCBI lineage: Eukaryota > Metazoa > Mollusca > Bivalvia > Unionida > Margaritiferidae > Margaritifera > Margaritifera margaritifera. The sequence goes on along the minus strand of JAQPZY010001627.1, from coordinate 3,893,385 downwards.
GAGTTGTTACTCTCTTTTCCATCCATGAAAACAATCCAAATATTTTAAAGATTCTCTTCTTGCACAGTTGTAATTGATACAAATTTGATTGTCTGTGTTGAGAAAAACAAACAGGATTTTTTCTTTGAATGCTAAGTCTCAACTGCTTTGCTAGTTCATTGTCCTAAAAACTTAGCAGAGCTACTTTTGCAACAAAAGCAGGTCATTGCAATCATAATTAACTTTTTATTAATGTTAACGGAAGCGACAAATGGAAATGCACACATTTGTATATAAAACTGTGCTACCAAGCAAAATAAAACAGGACAGCTGTAGTGAAGGAATTAAAATCAACGACTACAAAATTAAACAAAATCATAAAGTATACTCCTTGGCTGTTCTTAAGATACGATGTGGGGTTTTTTTCTTTCTTTTTTTTTGTTGGGGGTAGGGGGCGGAAAAGCCTGGTAAAAATTAATTCCTCGTATGATAAACACTGACAAGTGCACTGACCGGCTTTTCATCCAAGATCTGTGTGTTTAGCAAGCTACGGTGCCTGATATTGGATTATTTATTTCCATTTTTGTGCAAAAACACAACTTGCTGACAGCAAGACTGGCAAAATTGTAAATATTTTAAGACCCAAATTTGACACACGCCACATCGTAAGCCAAGGTCAAGTTATTTATTCGACAATGTAGCAAAGTAACACTGGTCTTCAGAAACACATCAATGTAAATTTGCCTGACTTGTTTGAAATATTACTTGCTATCAATAACATGCTTAATACTGTTTAGTGATTCAAATTAGGATAGCTACGTTTTGTATCCCCCACCCCCTTAAATTTCATACAGGATTTAAAGAAAATAAAACCCGTCAATGAAAACAAAAAGTCCATGTGACATGAAAAGTACAGTCCGCCTTTATTCTGACTTTTCTCACCCCGTTTTAGATATCTGAACTGGGATGCTGGGGTGGGAGGTCAGATCGTATTCCTTATCGAAAAAATGGAAATCGCCGAAACCGAGCGGTATCGGCATTAGTCGCTTTAAGCAGAGGCTAGCTAAATAAAGCGACATTGTATTGAATACTTGCTATATAATATATTGATCAGTAAAATATATATCTTCTCATTTATAGCAGTTAAACTGTATTTGGTCTCTTTGAAAAGGAAACAAATGAACCCAGTCTTATTAATATAACGTGGTCGGAAAGGTCAGAGGAAACTCTGAGTAGAAAAGTGTATCTATATCACTCCTACCTACATGTACCATCTGCCTGTGATGATTTCAATTGTGAACAAACCCATCAATTTTCATGACTGAATATACAAAAATGTCTGTGATTACTATGACCTACTTTTGTCGATAGTTAGTATTACCCTCCAAGGACAACATACCATTTACCGATAACTCTATAGAATTAGTCAGCGGTCACTTGGAAGTTCGCACATGAGATAGGATACATTGCAGTTCGATGTGTATGCACACCTTCAAGCTTTTAGAGTTGCCAAAGTAATTACGATCACTGGATAAATCTGACTACAGTATTTTTCAAACTGTTTTGCAAGCTTGTAGCCCCTAAATTTAGCTGCTAATATTTAACAAAATTTGTTTCCCTCACAAATCAATTCTTGAGTGGACCCCGCCCATCCACCACTTGTCCAGTCAAACTTATTCTGTGTCGAATGAAACTGCTTATGCACTATAAAATCCAAGTTTGACTTGTGAGGGCCAAATAGCAGACTAGATGAATTATTTTGAAGCAAATTATTTTTCATTTCTTTTTAGATTACGCATTTTGTTTTAAAATTGCTGTTTTGCAAGATTCGGTTATCACACCTATCTCTTTGACTGCGCTTGCAGAGACAGCGAAAAATGGACATGAAATCGTTTATCAAAGTGGAACCTTGTTGGGTACACAGTCTTCTTTAAATTGTTATTATAGTCAACATTTCCGTTGAATCATCTAATGTTGATATTCCAATATTGTCGGGCACATTGTTCTGTTTTATCGTGCGTGATGGGTATACAATTAAATTGAACCTTTCTTGTATGAAGCTAAAAGTACTCTTTTGCTTTAAGAAATAAAGACAACCCATAAATACCCGTATCTGATATCTCTAATCTAGTCCTCTAATAACAAATGAAGGACAAACATAAGAAATAAAAGAAAGAAAAAAGAGCATAATGAAATAAATAACTCAAGAAAAAAAAGTATATTTATGCGTTCATTCATTCATTCATGTTTTAATCGACATTTTACAGCGTCGTTCGATTGAGCTATTTTTAGAATGTTTCATTATGACGCAATGGTCAGTGACCGGAATGTCATACAAGCGATTGGCTACTTATGTATAACATACTGTTGTCTAGTATGTAGATCATGTTGTTAGCAAAGTATTATTTAAACAGAACATCAGCTGATTAAAGCAAAGATGTCACTAAGAATCGCCACCATGGATTGTGTTGTTAGAAACTGTGTATTTTTCATTCCTTTCAGCAAATAGATTTCTCAGCATTAACGACCTAGCCAACAAGTTGTTCTCCGCTACTGCGTATCACTTTCTGACATGGCTTTGTCACGATCAGAAATGTCCGAAATAATCAAAAGTTGGTATAATAACCTTGTAATTTTTACACGAAAAAGAGTACTCTCTCTCTCTCTCTCTCTCTCTCTCTCTCTCTCTCTCTCTCTCTCTCTCTCTCTCATCATCATCATCATCATCATCACCATCTTGGGAGAGAAGAACTTTCTAACATTGTAATTTTATATGTGTGTCATATATGACAGGTAGTAACAAGAGATATTTGTTTCAAATTGTATGCTGAAGTACAAATTATATAAATTGAAATTTATATAAAATAACATGGAGCGAAATCGATAATTATCCTTTCCTTTCCTCTGCCACCTTCACATCTTGAGCTGTACTAGCGTGCCTTTTCTTTTTACTTTCCTATATATTCCGTATGCAATCTTCCATTTGTCTTATTCATTATTTTCCCCTTGCAATGTGATTTTCTTTTGGATAATGAAAATAAACTTGAACGTTTTTGCGAATTTCTTTCCTATACTTTTTGGCAATATAATGTTTCAACTAGAAGGTCGAAATAATCACGAAATTAAACATTTTGGAAAACTGTGACAAAAATAATTCTATTTTCAAATATGTCACACTGATGTGTTCTTTTTAGCATCATTTCTGTCATCAATATATAATAATTGTAGAGTGTAGTTGACACATTGCGGAGCTCAATGTATAAATCTATCAGATCTATTTTTGTCAATGAAATATGGTAATACACTTTGACTGGCTTATTTAGACCTTTCATAAAACAAAACAAATGCAAGAAGAATATAGTATTTATAAACAGAATTCCATACTAGAACCAATTTCGCTTAAATTGACATGAAGATGGTCGTTGAGTTGGTTACATGTAAATTAGTATAGGAATGTTCTTATGTGACCCTGAAATCTCTGAGGTAAGGTCAAGTGACTGACTGAGTCATGCATATTACTAGCTAATTGGTGACGTCACTGTCGAAAAACGCTTTTTAAAAAAATGCAGCTAGACAGAGTGGACATGAACAATAAATAAATAAAAAGGTAAATATGACAAAAATACCAATAGAAAATTAAACATCGATGAAAATATTTAAATCAATATTGAAAATTGATTTCTTTAAAATATACCATATTTAATCTATCTTGACATCAGAAAGGTACAATCGATGATATTGGTCCGTGCATTAAATTGCATTTACATGAGACGAAAATTATTAAAATGAAACTCTCTTTTCATAACATTATGCTTTAATCTGCCAGTATACAAAATCCCCCACCATTAATAAACTATCACGCTTGAATTTGTATTATACGATAACATCTCTTTCTAATAGCATGTAACGGACCAGTTCAATAATCTTAAGAAGAATTTATTTATCATTGGATTTACTTTATATTTCAGTAATATCCGGGTAAATTTGTATCTTTTATCTGTAATCTATATGGTGCAGGGCAATGTCAACTCTCTCTCTCTCTCTCTCTCTCTCTCTCTCTCTCTCTCTCTCTCTCTCAGTTGCTTTGATGTACAATAATGATATTGGTATGTACTACGTAAACATAAGCTTCCTAGTATAAACATGCCAAGCGGTCCTACATGCAAATTTATATTGTTTCATATATCCGCTAAAGTTCTGTTTTGTCATGAAATTTACTGCTAGTGTAAACATGCATTCGTTTCCTCTGTTGTAAGTCGCAATCTTTGCTCAGAGATTTTAAAGTTTTCTGCCACATTAAGTCTTTATTAATTATTCTTCCTCGGTCATAAATTATTTTTCTTCGAATTCAGTGTAGAAAATGTATTTGTTTTCCTTACGAAAAACGAGATAATATCTATTTTGTAATGCTGTACTTAATACTTGAAAATCTTTCTTTTAACATGTATTGTGATTAGCTTGCAGAGAGAGGTTCACCGCTTTTGTTAGCGGTGAAGCGCTGTTTTGTGGTCACTTCAAAAAAGCAGTTCTTTTTTAGAACCGATATTATTGACCTATGAACTGTTTTTAAAAATTGGTTGCTTAACCACGATCTTAAAAGCTGTCAGTCAACCAGTATCTGTAATGTTGACCCTTTTAAGAACCTACTTGAAAACTAGGAGGCCACCGCTTGACGGACTGTATGAAGTGTCGATGTGACACTGCCAGTGTGTGACGTTGTTTCCATATGCTACAACCCGCCATCCGGTCATGGTGTTCGTTGTGAACGTTAGCGTCCCCTTGTAACTGTCCTCATATGTTGAGCTTTGAAGCTGACTGGGAAAATTACAGGCGGCATCTGAGAGAAAAAGAAGAATAAAGATTGTTTTAGGAGTTTTCAGATTATTATTTGTGGGGAAATGCTGACATCTAGAAGACTTTGAGTAGCACGTTAGTGCCAAAGTTTATACTGTACTTATGTTCCAAGCAAGAAAATTATATTTGATATTCAATATATTCACCACGCATTGACAAGACATTGTTAGATAACACTGGTCTACAGCCAAAATGCTTCCGCAATAAATGTTGTCAGACTTTACTAATTCTGGGTCACTGAGAACGAAAATGATGGTTAAAATTGTTGATTGGCTCTAGTTTTAAAGATATTATACTGGGTCAGTATATACGACACTTGACTTGGGAATGGCGGAGGATAAGTGAGTTATAAAGGGAATGGATCTCAATTTAAACCAGAAATGACTAAAATACATCTTTGACTGGATCTATGAATAAATCTATGGCTGGGTTTGCACAGTGCTTACTTTTTAGGTAAAACAATGAATGATGCAATCTGAAGCTGGGATTGCATAATACATGATATGAAGTGCATCATGTTATTCCTAGAAGTCATGGATGATGCAATCATAACTAAGCTTACATCACTCTACCCTATATCAGCTCTACAAATCATACAGTGTCGTGCTCTCTTATTTGTCAGTGTTTGATTTTGCAAAGGCACACATTTCTGTTTAGCCAAAGGGAGCAGAGATGCCTCGTACTTGTGTGAACAATGCAGATAACTTCTGCTACGTTTGTGGTGAAGTGACTTTTGCATCACAAAAGCGCAGTATATCCACTATGGTTAAGAAAGCCTATCACCTTTATTTTGGCCGCAAAAATGGAGATCAGGACAAGATGTGGGCCCCACACATATGCTACAACACTTGTGCAACAAATCTTCGCCAGTGGTTGAACAGGAAAAGGAAATCTATGCCTTTTGCAGTGCCAATGATTTGGAGAGAGCCAACATATCATATCAGCAATTGTTACTTCTGCATGGTGCCCCCAGTTGGGAAAGGTGTGTCAATGAAGAAAAAGCGGATGTGCATTATCCAAACATTCCGTCAGCTATACCCCACGGAGAAGGACTGCCGGTTCATGATACACCAGAATCATTCGCACTTGAGTCAGACGAGGAAGAGGAAGAGGATGAAACTTCTAGTCCTGAACCATCAATGTCACATGACCCATATTTTCTCCCATCCTCCTCCTCTGAACTACACCTCATAACACAAGGTGAACTGAATGACCTTGTCAGGGATTTGGAACTACCCAAGAGTAAGGCAGAGCTGTTGGACTCCAGACTACAGCAGTGGAATCTACTGCCAGGTGATGTTCGGGTTTCCATGTTCCGTGACCGTCAAAAGGATCTTGTCACATTCGTCTTCATGGAAGGCGATCTTGTAGCCTGCAACAACATCGATGGTGTGATGACAGCCCTCAACATCGTTCATGATCCAGATGAGTGGAGACTGTTCATTGATTCATCAAAGACGAGTCTTAAAGCTGTTTTGCTGCATAATGGCAGTGTTTTGCCGTCAATTCCAGTTGGTCATGCAGTCCATATGAAGGAAACCTATGAAACAACTTTTGAGGTGCATAAACTATGACCAACATCAGTGGCAGCTTTGTGGCGATTTCAAGGTTCTTGCTCTCTTGCTTGGTCTGCAGACTGGATACACAAAGTACTGCTGTTTTCTCTGCGAATGGGATAGTCGTGCGAGAGATTCCCACTACATCAAGAGAGATTGACCACTCCGACAGTCATTGGAGCCTGGGATGAAAAGTGTTCAGCATCCACCACTTGTTGAATCAAGGTTGATGTTGTTACCACACTTGCACATCAAGCTGGGTCTGATGAAGAACTTTGTCAAGGCCATGGACAAAACACAAGCAACTTTCAAGTATGTTTCCTGGAAACTTTCCAAGGTTAAGTGAAGCTAAGATAAAGGAAGGTGTCTTTGTTGGATCTCAGATTCGTGAATTTCTTCGAGATGATGCATTTCACCGTGCACTGCGTGGCAAGGAAACGACTGCATATAAAGACTTCCAGTTAGTGGCAACATATTTTCTCGGAAACAACAAGGCAGACAACTACAGGGAGTTGGTGGAAAACCTCCTCAAGGCATACAAAAGCCTTCGTTGCAACATGTCACTAAAGATACATTTGTTGCACTCTCATCTAGATTTTTTTCCACCGAACTGCGGAGCAGTGAGCGACGAGCACGGCGAGCGATTTCACCAGGACCTTGCAACAATGGAGGGAGAAACGCTATCAGGGCAAATGGAGCCCATCGATGCTTGCAGACTATTGCTGGACAGTGACAAGAGATGTTCCATTTAATGAATACAAGAGACAAGCCAAGAAGCGCCGAGTAGACACTGAATAGGGACTAAACTATGTAATTATATATATATAATAGTTTTTTGACTTTTGTTTCAATATATTTTTTATTTATATAACCCTTTTGCTGTTTTTTAATGTGTTACATAAACAAGACAGATGAAATATTATCATGTAAAGCAACCATAAACACATGAAAAGACCTAGGTTTACAATTTATGATTAAAACTCTACTATGTACAGAATATACATAGACGTAAAATGTAAAAACTTAAATATCTTGGAAACAGTAGCCAATCAGTTCTTTTAATTGTCATATTTGAATTCAGCACATAAAAATCCCTAATAAATAGCACATTTTATCTCTGAAGCAGACGATTTCGAAAAAATTGTAGACCAGTGTAATCAGTTAAAGCTGCAATGGATTAAAGTTCTGGTGCAGTTACAGTTCGCATATCCTGAGGATTCATGAATGGATATCAGTAGATGGAGGGTGGGAGTCGAAGAATAGTCAGTCGGTTAAAACTGGTTTAAACATCCTAATATCCCGATAGGATAATATATCTAGAACACTGATACATTTTCTAAGTCATAACTAGCATACTCAGATTCCTAGATCTCATAATATTATATATACTGTGAATCAAATAGAGCTGAAATAGACTAAGATATATAATCAATACACATCCGAAACGTTTTGGCTGTGTTCTAAGGTCATGCAAACTCCAACAGAAAATCAATAAATTATACCGTCAGGAAAACATTTACTGTTATGCCAGATAACAGATCCAGAAAACATCCTATATGAAAGATAGCGACAGTTAATGTGAGCATTTATGTCTAAAGGCCCGTATAATTTTACACAATAAATTAAACCACTGTCTGTATTCACTACTATATCAAAACCGTTACTACATTATATTTAAATCCTCCTACTAATAATAAATGAAGGTTTTCAAGTTCAGATATTACACCACAGACTGACCGGAAATCAATAATGGAATGTCAAGATCATAAATCGCTGAATGCGTCAACTTTGTATGTTAATATAGTGTAGCAATTACAGTGTTTGTAAGTTAATTTGATTGCTCAGTCGGTACCAGCGTTGTATTTCAGATCTATAAATTAGCAGTTCCAATCTTGGTTCCAATATTATATTTGTCTATATAACAAATATGTCTAAAGTTAGCCACCAAAATAGGCAGATTGAAATATACACTCCGATGTTAAAAAAAAAACCAAAAACAATCTGATTTCGTATAAAACAAGACATGTCCGAAATTAAATTTAATTACATTAATCGTTTGTCTGATGTACAAGAAACATTAAACGGACTCATGTGTATGCGAAATATGTAACAAAAATTTTCATTGTATGGCTAAGACACAAAGCGTGACCTAGAAACTTATTGTATGCGAAAATAAAAAGACACGTAAACGATCACATACAAATAATCGTGTGGCTAACATACTTGAAGCGTGACAAAGGATCGCAAAAACGGAGCAGAAAGTTCGATCACGGAGCGTATACCACTCCCAATGGCAGAAACTTTAGATACTGAGGTGGCATTTTGCAAAATTTGATTACAAAACTTTACAATCGTAAATTTTCCTGTTTTGCATATCTGAACAATTAGTAGTGAAATATATATTGAAAAGTTTGCTATTTAAATAATCAATGATGAAGATTTCGACACATTACTTACTGATTGCAAAGAAAGTCAAAAAACAAAATACAGTCCCGTTTAATACGCATCCCAACAATGAAAGAATTTAGACGTATAAATAAGCAAAATTTAAACATAATTATCATTAAATGACTTAGAGATTCATTTTAGAAATTATTTTATGAGTACAGATTTTACGGCGGCATCAATCAAGATTTGTATGAATTTTTCAATGACATTTAACCATACTTAAAAAAGATCATCATACGGAAATTTAGATGAGATTTCTGTGTCACTTGATTGAAACAAAGATCTACAGAATTCTTTTGAATTCAGTCTGCAAATATATAATGCCATAGTGTTTTATATATATATTTTTTTTATTTAACGGCCAGTCAATTATTGAGGTTGAATGATCAAGGGATGAGTAGTAAGAAAACATGGTGTCTCATCTCAACTGCTGAGATATATTTGACAAAATTATTATTATTTTCGGTTTCTTCACAGGAAATGTCAAAAGCGCGATATATCGAATCTTAGACTATATTTCCACCGTATACTTGTCTAAACGAAACATATTCATTACATACTATACGAAATTATATCCGCTCTCAGTTTCGGGTTGATCGCTTAGGAGAGATAATCTAATGACAGCATTGGAGGATCTACGTTCTCGAACCTGAATGAGTGAGTGAGTATACACTTTCAGTATTGCCTGTGCTATACTTTTTTTCAACTTCGTCAAAGCTCTGGGTAATATAAATTATTATCACTGTATATACCTCTTAAAAATTAACATGTGATGATTCTTGGATAATGTGATTTTAATTTCCTACATATGCATATATTAAAAATATAGATAACGAAGGTTTGAAAGGCAGCATGAGTTTAATAATTCACTGGTACCCAAGATCCTAAAAGCCACGCGTGATAGCAGCGAGCGATTGAGTGCCTTGTTACTGAACGCGAACGAGTTTATTACAAATAAAGATGAGAAATTTTCTAGTAAATTTTGGTCTTGCGTATAAAATACAATAAAGTAATAAAATCTTAACATCTACCGACTCAGGGTATTTTGACACATCTTAGAGACCATACACATTACTTTAAATAATAATGTGATTGGTCATACAGCATAACATACAGTTTAATTAATATATATTAGTAATTTCCGCTACGTTTCTTGAATAAACATTTACTACACGCAAATGCCTTCTGAACTTAAATGGAAAACGACGAAGTTTCGCCATTCACAATAACATCCGATGTACATCATTTAAAAATATGGTTTTCAAATATTTGATGTACATTTTCACCCACGAGATATATATCCTCTATATATTTAAATAATTTTCTTAAAGATAAAGAACTGAAATTGTAGTATGAGTATGTTCTCTTTGCCCTATATTTGAAGTATTCTTTTCAACTTTGTTCCTGTATTTCGTTAGAAATGTTTGTCATGGCCTCTTACAATTGCAATACCTCTCAAAAATGAAATTGTAGCATGAGTATATTCTCTTTGACCTATATTTGAAGTATTCTTTTCAACTTTGTTCCTGTATTTAGTTAGAAATGTTTGTCATAGCCTCTAACCATTTCAATACCTCTCAAAAAATGAAATTGTAGTATGAGCATGTTCTCTTTGGCCTATATTTGAAGTTGTCTTTTCAACTTTGTTCCTGTATTTCGTAAAAAATGTTTGTCATGCCCTGTTACAATTGCAACACCTCTCAAAATATGAAATTGTAGTATGAGTATGTTCTCTTTGATCTACATTTCAAGTATACTTTTCAAGTTTGCTCGTGTATTTCGTTAGAAATGTTTGTCATGGCCTCTTACAATTGCAATACCTCTCATTTAGAATAAACTTTAAATTCAAACTTTAGCATAACTCGTTTAGTGCAGATCTGCTTTCATATATTCTTTAAGCTACGCGACAGTATGCATGCATTTACGGCCATATAGTCGTTCCTTTCTTATAAAATTTCTTTGTTCACTTTGTATGCGGAGTACAGGGTTGGTAATTTCTGAACAGGCCTCTGAAAAAGAGTTTTAATGGTTTTTGGTGCAATGTGACACTCCTGCTTGATATGTGTTGTCATAGTTAAGCAATAGGTACATGTAAATAAAAATTAAAATACAATTTGACATTAGATATAAAATACATGATAGCATCCTGGCTGGAGAAGATCATCGCATTATTGTCGCCAAATTTTTTTTCTCTTTAGGACTTTATACTCTACAATAATATGTAAATGCACAAAGTTACTTTATCTTTTATCTACAGGACTGTGGTGACAATCATATCAGTTGTATATTGCCCACTTAGAGGATCTGCATTGTTAGCGAATACTTAAGTTGTGTGTCATATCTTCTTATTGTTTAAAAGAAAGTAGTCAAATATATTTTCGAGTGATGGTATCTGACTCGGTGTGACTATCTTAAAAAAATAATTTAAGAATGTAATCTTGTAATTTCGTACCTATCAAAACGGTTTTTAATAATACACAATTTATCAAAATCATTTTCGGAACAATTTAATTACAGCATTCGGAATGGATTATTAGCTGGAATAATATTTCTCTGAATAACATAAAAATATCAGTTGATCTTATCACATTCAAAAAACCCATTTGTAACTTAAACATAACTTGCCCGATCAGTTCCTCATTTTTCACATAAAAAACTGAGTAATTGGAAAACTGGTCTTTTATTAGTGCATGCATTCATTTTTTAAATGCTTATGATTGTACTTTTGATGTCGAAAATAATACTCTTTCTCATTCAATCTTTAATACATGTGTATGTCATTCTCCTCTATATTTAAATACAACACCAATAGTTTCCGTTTTAATAACAATGTAATGTAAAGAGAATATTCTTGCACATAGCAGCGCAAAGTGCACATAACTAATATTTTTGAACAATGTAAAGAAAGTAAGGTCTTTTTAAATAAAACCAATGAAATAATTTTCGCAACTGACAAATGAAATAACTAACAACCGTTTGTGTGTGAATGATACGATAACGTTGTTATTCACCATCTTCTCTAAACAGACAAAAGTGAATTGTTTCATCAGAAATGAATACATCGACCGATATAATCGTTCATCTTCAATGCATGGTTCAAGCATTTTTATATAGATAATAAACAGTGACCTACCCTTCCTAAAGCTGAATAGATATATATAATTGCAATAGTAATATCTACTCATTAATTCAAACTGAATGACATTTATTAGTTAAGCTTTAAATATGGAACGTCTAAGAATGTAAAGGAGACTGTATCACTGATTTTATATTTGAATAGAATTTATAAATTGCATATCCTAAAATACGGATGGAATGTTATTGAGAGTTTGGTTTTATGGCTTCTCTGTATGGGACCGATTTGAAGTGACATTTAGTTTTTGAGAGTTAAACTTCATATTATACAGGATTCATGAAGTCATGAAGCTTGAAAATTGATTACACACTCCTTGAACGGCCTTAGTGAATCTTGATTACACACTGTTTGAATGGCCTTAGCGAAAATTGATTACACACTGTTTGAATGGCCTTAGCGAAAATTGATTACACACTGTTTGAATGGTCTTAACGAGGGCGAAGCTTGTTCATGCATAGAGTGAAATATATATATATATATATATATATATATATATATATATATATATATATATATATATATATGTGTGTGTAATGCAGTTTATTTTACGCTCATATGATTTTATTTTTGGTGAATGTTCTTAGCGAAAATTTGATTTCCAATATCATGCCTAGAAAGCAAAGTGCCTTTCCCAACTACTCACGCTTACATAAGTCACATATTTGGTCTTATATTAACGCGGTTAGAAGAGGTTTAGTTATTGGATTCTAGTAAACTAGTAAAAGGGCTCAGTAGATGAACGAAACCTACAGTTTCAATACAGGAAAATCAATATTGACATGACAAGGGAACGTAATAGAAAACTGAATAATGGTAAATTCAACTTTGGCCAAATATTGTGTAATCACTCCTCTAAATTCCAAGGTATATATAGCAAGTGCAACATATGTGACGGTAATTACTTATTTGTTTAATAAATAAACTCGGAAAATAAGCGTTTTCGTGATTGATTACATTTGAAATATTATAAAAACAGCTAGAATAAGTTCACCTCAGGACCGAGCGAAAAAACAATGTCGGAACACACTGCGTGTGTTTGACCTGAGTTCGATACTTTGGACATCAAGACAAATCAAGTCTGTGATCTTGGTATTTTTGTCCACAAACAGGTTCGCACTTCAAGTCATTTCGTTCACAAGTCGTTTCGTTTTCATGTCTTTTTTTTTTCGGCAAATTCTAATCCAATCTTTTTTAATTTTGATTAAAACAATGAATATAAACAAATGACAACTTTAAGAACGATAGCGTAATTGTCTGTATTGTGATTAATTGGCTCGATTACAAAAACGGTGATTCGTTTTATTAAGTTCTTCCCATTTCTCCACTATCTCCACCAACCAAACTCAAGAAGCATTAAGGTAGATTCCTCAGTGTATGATAGATCATGAGTGCGAGTTGTCTACGGGATTTAAAAACGAGGCCGAAGCCGAGTGACTCAAAAACCTCCAGACACCGTCCACGAGCTCATATATCTAACAAAAACCAGGTGAATAGTGACTGATTGGAGAAATCACGATTTTTTTAGCGAGGAAAAAAAACTATGAGCAAGGTTGACCACCACCACCACCACTGTCATAATCCTCATCCTCATCCTCATCCTCACGCATGTCTTCATATGTTTTATAGATTGTATGTATGCACTAGGGAGCACCCATTAACAAAGTAAATAGATTCAAAAGAGTCAGAATATTTCTTTCTGCTGCCATGGAAATGGATTCAAAATGTTCATTTCTAATTTGTGTCTTTTCTTTCCTCGAAATCTAAAATATTTGACCTTTTACTGTACTTTTGTGATTCAGACTTTTGATTGAACGTATGTATATTTCAAATTTTTCATTTGCTGACAGATGGAAAGAAAGGAAAATAAAACCCAATATTGATAAATGTGAAATCGTTTCTGCCGAATCAAGAATAATGGAATCCAACATTGGTGTCAAAATAAGATTATATCATAATTTTCTTTCTGCTCTTCAAGCCTTTACACCTATTACAGTCAGTTTCCTTATTGCGTTGAAATAAGACAAACTATAGGCAACATTTAAAATGAAACGTTTTATGTGGCATGGGAACACATCATTTTTAATCGTTGGTAAAAATTATATATAAAATTTGCCAAACTTTCAAAATCGGTTTTATTTCAGCGATTTAATATTCGTTTACTAGTTGAAGAAAGCCCAAACATCTTTATGTAAGTGTAATAAGACCTTGACTCCAAAATGATGGTCGCTATGGTAACCACATTTTTAAAAAACAATTTTCAAATATATTTGTCATTTAACCACAGTTTTTCATGTTGATTGCTTGGTTTTGTTTTGTGTGTTTCTCTGCTGTAAGTATTTGTTACACGAATGAACATATTTATATATATTTAATTTTTGGCTGCCATGATGACATAATTTTATAATGTGCATTATAATCTTGTATTTTTCAGTAAAAAACATGCAAGACATAGCGATGTTGATGTCCTCTGTCGTCTGCGTCAGCTTCTTCAGCTCAGTGTTACAGTTTTTGTGCGAGTACATGACACAAATTATCTGTTGAAATTTTGATGAAACTTGCTATTGTTAATGCTTAAGGAGATAGCATATACCTTATTTTATCAAAATTAATTTACCCGCTGAAGTTTGAAGGTTTGGAGGAATTCAAAGGTCTTCCCCTAAGTGAGAAGGATTTGGGGAATTCAAAGGTCATCCCGTTATAGCTACACATTCTGATATAATCTAAAATACATTTGATATACCAGTTGCTTTTATTTTGGGAATTTTGAAAGTTGAAAAGTTGACTTTCTTTTCTTAAAACGCAAACATTGTCCCAGGGTCATGCTCCTGTGCCAGACCCTGTGCCATAATTTGAAAACTTTTAAAATCCCCACCTTGTAACCATATAAACACAAAAACACTTTCTGGGCATGAAAAGGCCAAGTAATTTGTACAGCCAGCATTGGCCCTGGGTCTCTTCTTTGCTCCCCGCTGGACTTATCCCTTGGTCAGGCTTATAAACTGTTCATATTCTCACCCTAAAATGATATTATGGCAAGGGAAATATTCATCTATTCAGTCAGAATTGGATCCAGCGTCTGTTTTTACTCACCCCCTGCCCCGGGGCCCAACCTCTATGTCACAACTTGGAAACCATTAAGATTCCCACCCATGATATAGGTAGTGATGTAAACTTTTCAGTTGATTTATAGATCCTATTTGTACTTTTTTACAGCAAGTGAAGTGAGGTTTGAAATAATGACTTTATATTATCTTCTTCCTTCTATTCACAGCCTTTGTGTAAACTGGATTAATTCTTACAAAATCAAAGAAAACCTGAATATATGTAGTGGCCAGTCAATTTTGATGGTTACAGAGAATCTGTTCATCGCAAGAATTTTTATGACAAGAGGCGGGTAAAGGGACTTCGGGTACTTTAATTGGTGGAAAGAAAAAGGTCAGTAGAAAATGTATAGAAATCAAGTCTAATCCAAAATCTATTACTTCTATTCTTGTTTCTTTAGCACGATTGGATCGCGCTCTCCGTTGTCATACTACATCACACATCTGATATACAGTTATATTTTAATCAATTTACAAAAATAATACTCGGTTAAAGATAATACTTACCTATACAAGTTGAGACTGTCAAGATGAAGCAAAGAGAGCAAAGAATCCCGCGAACACTCTCTTGTAACATTTTGTCACTTTTTGTTCAACAGCCACTGGCCTCGAGAAAGAGTAACTTTTCACCTTGCAATCACTAGTATATCAGTGTGAACTTTAATAAAACTTCTTTTTTTATATCCTCTTATTTTAAGATGAATTAGCACTGTATTCGTTTGTTATGGTCATATGCTCAAAATGTGAATGACACGCGTGATCCGATCTTACTGTTCAGCTGAGAGGTTCCGCTCTACAGTTATTAAGTACTTCTGAAAAGACAAATTTATAAGGTCAAATTGTGCGCAATTGAATCGTAGTGGTATTTGCGAAACAACGCGCTACCTAAAGCAGACAACTGATCGAAATAGCTGCTCTTACGTGCTCAGAAATGAATTTGAAATAGTCGAAAGTACAAAATTTTTAGCAGTTATTATACTAGAAAAAAAAAACGAATTTTGCCAGAGTAGACAACATTAGCTTCTGAAAATGCAATAAATAAATTATAACATATATAAATAAACTCTTTCTTTATTTTCTTCAATTTATTTCTGAAGTCCAGGAAGTCAAAATGACCAAGCTGAACCAGCAGTATTTTGAGAAATGCACATCTGAACATCTGAAGTAAGCCCAAGCTGTATACCTTCCAACTCAAATTACACCTATCGATCATACACCAAAACAAGGGAAATTGAAAGTTCTTTTAACAATACCTAAGATATACAAGATCTTTTAAATAGCCAGAATTAACAGTGAGGACAATCTGGAAAATTATTTCTTTTTAAAAAAATCAAACCCTGTACAAAGTATGAAACTGTAGAGCGGAATCAGAAAAGAGGAAATGTAAGACAGCACTTTGATTTTCTAATACAGATTATGTCTTTATTGCTTGAAAGACAGGCGCCTAATACCTTTGAAAGCGACCATGATCAAAATGGTCAACAAAAGGAGATTAATCAGCGGTAACTAAAAGGTATTCATTATGACTTTCTCTTTGGAACGATTTTATTCCAGAAATGAACCTTATATATCTTTGGTTCATACATGTTTGATTTTTAACTAACATTTCGTGCATAAATATATATTCTTATTTTATTCTCTCTGGTTTTTGGCAAAAGAATTTCCAATGCTTGTGTGCCCTTATGTGTATGTATGTTTAATATTCAACTCCGCCCCCACCCCCACCCCCACCCCTATGATGCCGCAAGGATTTGGGTCATAACGGGAGAGATTGGTGGTGGAGGGGATGGGTCATCTATATATGTATATAAAATTATACATTTATGTACGTAGATGCCCCCTCCTCCTTTTCGACCCCCAATCCTTCCCATTATGACGTTAATGCCTGTGCCCCCTGCAACTCGTGCTTTTCTTTGTTTCAAGCAATGTCTCTTGTGAATTAATTTCCCTTGTACCCATAATTTACTGAAAAATGTATTGACCCAGGGTGCATCTGATAATTTGGAGACTACTTGAGAAAGGGTCATTTGTATGATATTGGGGGCTGACTTAACAAAGATAGCAAGCTCTTTATCAGCCCCACTAAATATCATCCATTCCCATTTTTATATTTAGCACATGAGGTCAACGGAACAGCAATTGATATATTGGCAACTGGTAATTAATAATTGTTTATCGGTAATCCCAGAGGACCTCTGACCAATTAGACTCGAGACAAATGACAGTTGTTACGCAGTTACTTATCAGAAACTGTAACCTATATAAAGCTAGGATTAGAAACTCTATAGCTCCCACATATCACTTTTGATAATGCAAATCAGATGCCCAGTGGTCAGTTGAGCAGTAAAATAAAAGGCATAACAGGAGTGTGCTCTACCTAGGTGACAGGTCGATATTGGTTGGTTGGTTTTTAACGGCACGTTCAGCACCTTATTTGACTATATTATGCGAAGGAAATGAGAGCTAAGTGCCTTTCCTAAGAGAACAAGAGGTATCTGGCCCCGGGCTGACCTGGGAGGGTATCGTATCCACGACCCTTGGATTCTGAGTCCGACGTTCTACCAACTGAGCTACGACGGCTCTAGTGACAGGTTCAAGTTAACGGTAATAGTCTTCTTTTGGAAAGCAATTTATATCTTCTACCGTTACTGTTTAAAATTAAGATTTAATATTTTGCTATATCAGCATATCAGTACCAAAAGAAACATCAGCATTCCCCTCCATTTTGATAGTGCTGAAACAATTAGTGGTATTTGCTAGTCGACTAGTCGCTTAGATACTGTTAACTTTGTCGACAAGATGTGTTGATTGTGTATCATTAAAAATTATCTTTCCACCACCCTTCCACATCCGAATATTGTCAAACTAAGAACATACTCTCTGAAACACATGTCTAAGAGATTTTTACATAGCAATGAGTAATCTGCAACAGCACAACAAACACCTACCATACTTTCAATGTCAAAGTAAAATTGTTGAAGTGTACTGGAAAAACTTGCACTCATGGTAAAACTTAAGGCTAGGCTACCAAGTTGGCCTTGTAGAACGGGAAGATTGATTAAACAAAATTAAATACATTATTTAAGAGAGGACTGAAGCTGGAAGACTGCATGCACGTAATTGCTAAGTATGTGCTTTAATCTTATACAAACCTGTAAAACAACTTAACCTCGAGATGCACAACACTGTTTTTCCTGTGCAGCTAACGTTGTTGGTCAACTAAGATGACCCCTGCTTCTAAGCAAGTTTCTGCTGTCCAGCATCGTGGCTATTCTTGGAGTATATTATGTACAATTATTTCTGCATGAATGTCATACAACTCATACAAGATATTGGATTTTACCAAATTGTATTGCAGAAGGTATAATTTCATTGACGAAGTCAAGTCTTATAATTATAACACTAAACATGTTGACGAAATTCGTTGGCAATAATACATCAATCTAGAACTGTCCTGAAGTTTTCAATTTGTCTATACCCGACGTTTGTACAACTAGTGAGTGAAATGTATAAATATGTATTTTATTTCATGTTCATCTTAATAAATACAAGTGTGCAGAAATTTTGTAAATACAACAATCTAAAAGCAGAGATTGAGATTGAAGGTATGCCCAGGACTTGTTCCAATCATATATTAAAGACACGACACGCTTATTCGACTTGTTCCAAGCATATATTAAAGACACGACACGCTTATTTGACTTGTTCCAATCATATATTAAAGACACGACACGCTTATTCGACTTGTTCCAAGCATATATTAAAGACACGACACGCTTATTCGACTTGTTCCAAGCATATATTAAAGACACGACACGCTTATTCGACTTGCTCCAAGCATATATTAAAGACACGACACGCTTATTCTCTTATTCGACTTGTTCCAAGCATATATTAAAGACACGACACGCTTTTTTGACTTTTTCCATGCATATATTAAAGACACGACACGCTTATTTGACTTGTTCCAATCATATATTAAAGACACGACACGCTTATTCGACTTGTTCCAAGCATATATTAAAGACACGACACGCTTATTTGACTTGTTCCAAACATATATTAAAGACACGGAACGTTTTATATAATTAAGGAGTATTCAAAATTTGATTTCTCTACTCAATTAATTACTGCCATTTAGATAACGAAAGACATGATGTTCTTAATTTTTAGCTATTGTGTTCATTTTGATATATGTACTCTTGTCCAATTTCTACCACGATCATTAACTTATTAATCTCTCTCTCTCTCTCTCTCTCTCTCTCTCTCTCTCTCTCTCTCTCTCTCTCTCTCTCTCTCTCTCTCTCTCTCTCTCTCTCTCTTAGCCATCCATATAAAGTTCTTATCGATTGTAGTGGAAGGGCTTATTTTCAGTTGTGAAAACTTATAGCCCAACCCCATTTGTTAACATTTATGGCAATAAAATATGTTTAAAGTAATTATCACTAGAGAGATGTGTTAGTGCGACGTCACCGGAAGAAAAATTTAGTTAATTCATTTTGTCTCGAAATGCCCGTATAGAGCTAACGTGGTGCGGTCTTGTGATAATTAAATTTCAGCTATATCTTGACTATCTGATTAACCATAAGTTTAAAAATTGGTAAAACAGCTAAGAATTGAACTAGGATTGATATAGTGATAACAAGTTGTTTGAAGGGTGGCATTTTAACCTTAATAAAAGTGAACCATGTTCTCAATATATTACCGTATGTACTTGTGTATATGCAGATTCAAATGCATACAACATAGAGCCTGATCTGACGTCGCATAATGCGCCGGCAGATCAGGGTCTATGTTGTTTGTTCTACTGATATGTCCTTACAAACTGCATAGACCCAGATCTGCCGGCGCATTATGTGACGGCATATTTGGGTCTATGCAGTTTGCAGTTGGTATCGGTTCACGCGAGTATATACGGTAATAGATGGAAAGTTCGTGCTAGGTCAAAACTTGTATAGCTTCTGAAGTCCAGTTTTCTCATATATTTAGACAACTAAATACACTCGCAATACAGTAAGATAATTTCGTGCACTATTAGTCATTTAGGGTTCAATCTTGGACTTCTTTTTGCACCATTGGCGCAATAAAATAAAAATGTCATTTGCCCCTCAGAAGGATCCAGGTGGTGTATATAAACTATAAGTAAATGCGCCAGAACTTAACCTTTTGTTTTGAACAGAACAGTTACAAAAGAACACTTTTCCAAGTAGTAAATGTAACACTAAATGTAAGTCACAGTGATTTTCGATGGATGGAAAGGAAATTTTATAACATAATAACATAATTTTTTTAAAAAATCTTGTGAACGTCTGCATATGACTCACGAAATTCACCATGTACATAAAACCTGTACATATTCTGTTTAACCATTCAGTTTTGAAATTTGTTAACCAACTGTTCATGTAAAGGTGTCCTAGAGGACTGAAAGCACCTTTATCATGATAGTATACCAGTTCACTAAGACATTCATTTGATTGACTGTAAATGTTAATTGCACAGAAATTGTTAAGATCTCTATTACTGTAGAACATGTGTAAGTTACAGCATATGACCCAAAAAGTCATTCTTGACTTAATACAGTAAATGGATTCTTGTATACCTCTACTGCTTGTAACAGAGGCACCCTGATTTTATCCTGTCCGTCAGTCCCAAGAAGCTTGGTAAATGCATGTTTGTGCACAAATGCACACTCAACGAGAGACAAATGAAATTTGGCTGGCAATATATTTCTTATGTATATGTAGATGACCTGACTAGAATGACATTACAGTAGCGTTTAGTTCACCTGGCCGTAAGAGCAAGTGAGCTTATGGTATAGCCCTGCATCTGTTTATATATGCTTATATCATCAAGATCTCAGACAAATTCAATAATAAACGAGATCCACGCATAATAATTATTCGATCTTGCATCTTATTGGCTGAGTCTGTTACCACAATGGAAGCCATATTTGGATTCCATTTTAATTAAGCTTAGAATATATGCTTATATCATCAAGACCTCAGATGACTTCAATAATGAGCGATATCTACACATAATAATGCGGTGATCTTGCATCCGATGGACTGATCATGTTATCCCACTGGAGACCGTATTTCTAATCCGACTATGATTACACTTGGAATATATGACTATATCATCAAGATCTTGGACAAATTTGATAATGAGCGAGATCCACACACAGTAATCAGGTGACCTTGCATATGATTGGCTGAGCGTGTTAACACTCTATAGGCCATATTTTGTATCCGATTGCGATCGAGCTTGCAATATAGGCTGAAATGAACAAGATCTCGCATCAGTTAGATAACTAGCTTGATCCACGCATATTAATGAGTTGAAATGAAGTGATCTTGCGTCAGAAAACCAATCTAGGGACAGCAGTCTAATCCTTTTTTGAGTAAATTTGGAAAATATATTTAAATCGTCAAGTTCTTAGATGGTAACAATTATGATCAAGATAAACACATAGTGATGAGGTTATCTTGCATCTGATTGCTGAGATTGTCAGCACTTATGTGATTCAGTCTGATAAGATTGTTTATCACACTTAGCAAATATGCTTATATCATCTGGATGTCCAATTAATTTTATTCGGAGAAATATCTGCTCATATTAATGAAATTAAGTGCAGGTAGAAATAGTTCTCAATTCGAATGCTACATTTTTGTTTTAAACATACCATCCTACTCCACCTAAATGAAAGTAATGGAAATAACCCATGATATTGACTATTTACAATTATATGTTGGGGTTACATAGAGCTCTTCTCACTGCAAACAGATGCAAACCAGATAACATAAAAATAAATTTTAGAATATAAAATTAATACATTTAAATAGAACAATTGGTACAAATAGCAAAATAAAACAACTTGGGGATTAAAATTCATAAATTTTAATTTACAAGTGAAGAAAATGCATAATATAAAAATAAAACAAACAACACTTGGTGCAGTGAAAATAACTGGCCATAACATGAGTTTGTAAAACTAATTCTCTGTACTTCAACACAGTTGCAACAAGAGTAAATCATTACAAGTTTGAATAATATACATTTCAACATTGGAAATAATCAGAAAAATGACAGTATTGCAGAAGTACTTTAGAACGAACATCGTGCGCACGGAGAAAGGGAACACTCTGGTAGCCAGCAGGCAAACCGGCGCACAGATATTGGACTTCTCTCTGACGAGAACAGGAGAAATACCATCATGCGGGGAAGTACTGTCATGCCTGAGAGCACACGGAATAGATCTCGACAAGCTAAAGGCCGTCACACCGTGTGGAAAGGGAAAGGTCTTGATACATCCGATAGGAGAAAGGAAATTACTGGAAGGGACGACGCTAGAAGTAAACGGAAGAATAGCGCAGATTACGGACGCTGAAGATATAGTTAGAGATATAGCCATCCAATATGTCGATGTATACATAACTGGGGGCCCGATTGAAATTCCCTTAGAGGTCACGACTGAACGTTTCCAACAAAAAAACTGACCATAAAGGAGGACAAAATGGCGACGTACAATCTGTACCCAAATGTGCAAACTGGAGCAAGGATTTTTCAAATAGAAAAAAATGACACCAACAAGATACCGCCCTTCTTCTATATCCATGGCTTCAGAGTGAAGTTATGGTATAGAGGATGCATATACAAGAGGCCATGTTATAAATGTGGCTTGAAAGGACACGATCCAAGAAAGTGCGAGAATAGACAGGAAAATGAAGAAGCAATAATAGCACAAGAACCAATCATACCAATGGAGACACAACCAAACAAGGAAGAGTTTGTAACAACATTAATACAAGAAGCAACCAAACCAGTAGAGGTACAACCAAACAACGAGACCAAAACCAAAAAGGTGATAACGTTGACCCAGACAAGGGAAGGGGAAAGATATCTCACAAAGAACAACGGGGAGAGCAACAAGGGCAACAACAAAAAGAACAACAAACTAGAGGAATAGGAGAGGCGGAGGGAGAAATGAGGGAAAAGAAAGATCAATTAGGGAAATGTACAGAAGTGCAGATGCCACAAGCAAAAAGACCGAAGCCCAGAAGCCCCGAATATAGGGAAATGTACCGGACGATAATACCGGGAAAATTAACACACTTATTTAAATTTTAAAAAAATAAAAAATACGAACAAAATAAATACGAATATATATATATATATATATACAATATATATATATATATATATATATATATATATATATATATATATATATATATATATATATATACACACACACACATTACAATGGAAAAAGGTAAGATACACTCATACACGCAGCAATATAAATACTCTTGTAATAACTGATAAATATCAAAAGAACAAAAGCCCACTATAAATAAATAAATATAAAACAAAAACACTAAAACAAAAATACTTACCAAAACTGAAATGACCTTGGGCAAAGGAAGATTGCGATTAAAAACTTGAATTAAGGGAGAAGGAAGGAAACCAGCCCAATAGAGAATATATAAAGGGAGGGGAGTTCTGACCCGGAAACCTTAAACAACGAATAACTTGGTCTTTTAGGAATTTTAGAAATCAAAAGAACCTCATAAAAATTCATTCAAAATTTAACAATTAAAGCCGTTTCGGTATTTAAAACTTTTTGAGGGGCCGCGTCTCAAGCTCTAACCAGCCATATATGCTGGGAAGGACTGAGAGGTGGCCACAAAAAAAATAAAAAAAAAAAATAATAAAGCAGTACAATCTTAAAACAATATAATGATGCGTTGTGAGTGGACAAAGAAATATAATAGTCGGAGTAGCTCAGTGCTTATCGTGCTTGACTCCTACGCATGAGTAACTGGTTCGATTTCCAGGCTAAGCCCGGGTTATATTCCGTGTTGCGTTCTTAGACCTGAGACCGTTACTCTCATTGCCGAACAAAAAATATAACTGAAGCCACTAGGAAAAACACTTTAAAAGCCGTATTTCTGAAAATGACGTTCCCCCATGGTCAACTTTTTGTGAAGAGATAGTATCTAAGGAAATATTTGATTTGATGCATTGATGTTAGATACAAAGTACAATTGTACACTAGCATAACATATGTGCAATGTTGTAATTAGAGATCAGAATCTATTTATTAAATTGTGGATGCTTGTTTGCAATATTGTATTTTGCCTAATATTTATTCCTGTAAAAAGAAATATGTAAGTTTATAAATTTATTTACAGGGAATTATTTATAAACCTTTACCACAGTTGAAATTTGATATGTTTGGTGAAATAGACTTTGACAGTTGCTAGTATTCCCATTGTTAAAGTGCCTGAAATATTTGTCATTTATGTTATCACACATATTTTGCATTATTTTATGACATTTTACATCAATGACAGTACCCACAAATTATTTGAAATTTATATTGTGTATTTCTAGCTTTTAATTTAAAATATACCCCTATATGCTTTTCTCCTGAAACACTTCCAGATTTAATTACCAACACGTAAATAAAAACAACTGAATTATAATTTCAATTCATGTAATAGCCGTGTGACGCTGTAGACCACAAATTAAATCTTCGTCTATAAATTTAGCTTTAATGATCTTGGATGGCTTACATAATGAGCAAAAGACTATGCATATTAACTATGTCTTTATCTTGGGAAAGAGTACAGTAAGTAAAAATCGCGATGCTACAATGTTTGGAGCATATCTTATATAGGCTGTGGTCTTTCAATACTACATAAGACATAATTAAGTGTGAGGAATGGGATTTATACGAGAATTAACATTAGCCATAGACTTGCATTGGGGTGGTGGTATGGGGTCATACAGGAAATCGTATGTTAAAATTGTCCATAGGATTAACATTGGGGATAAATGCTAACAGTGTTAAAAGTGGCTGACCTCAACTGGGGTTACTTAGTTAACATTGTTAGAGTTGACCTCAATATACGCCACTATAGGTACGTACGGGAAATCCAATGTTAAAATTATCCATAGGTTTAACATGGGAATGAGTTTAAGGGGTCAAAAGTGTTTACAGGGTCAAATGTGTTTATAGGGTCAAAAGTGTTTATAGAGTCAAACGGGAATTGTAATGTTAGAAATTTGATCTACAAGCCAAACACACCACATATACAATCCAGTACCCGCTTTTTGATTACTATCCAAACACACACCACATATGCTATCCAACGAAAAGGGTAGGAGTGTTGATACACACACTCTGTACTTATATACATATAAACACACTATCACACAAGAAGAGGGGTAGGTTGTAAAAGAAGGGGGATGAAATAGACACACATTCTTACACACAAACATACAAACACATACTATCACACACAAGTGTAGGAAGTGTTTATAGCGCTTGCTGCTGATACAACAGTGTATACTCGGAGTGATAGTGCTATGACCACGACTACTAATGCAGCTGTAACCAATATTCTTCTTCAAGAAAAGGATGACTTTAATTTAGCTTTGGCTGATTTCTTGTCGTCTCCGCAAGAATGTTTGCCTGCGACAGCAGTACTACCTTCACTTCCTTCTCCATCGTTACCATTGGTGGATGATTTCAGTAAGAGATAGAAGGAAGAATTGGATAATTTTTTTGCAACGACAGAAAGAAGCAGAAGAAGTATCTATTCAACAACAGCAAGAAGAGGAAACAAGAAAACGAGAAGAAGAACAAGAGAAGAGGAAAATTTTGAATTGTAGAAGACAGAAGGAAGGGAGTGAAATCAAAATGTTGTATGTGCTACAAGACATTTTGGCCGAGTTAAAGTATCTGAGAGAAATGTATCAGACTTCTTAAACTCAATCCAAGAGAAAGAGACTTTCACGTGCTAATATTTCTAACAACCTTCCATCACTACATCCACTCTCACTGCCACTGAGATGCCATTAGCAGCAGCAGTTACTACTACCACTACCCTACTACCAAAGCAACGACAACAGGATGAGTAGGACTTGGCCGTGGAAAGGGATTAAGATTGATAAAGCCGATGATGTCAAGTCCATAAGATTTTTTTTCAAAACAAAAACCAAACAAAAACGCCAACGGTCCTTCTTAGGGCCACCTATATCTCTTACAAAAGATATACTACTCAATAATTGACAATTACAGTAAAACTTAAGTCCTTTTCCCATGATATCATATGTGTTTAAGTATCTTATGCGTTCTAAAATTTGTATTTTAAAATATCATAACAAAGAGACACTTACATTTATTTTTCTTCTGCATATTCTCTTTTGAATAAGAATCACAAAAAAATTACAAAAGTCAATTTCTTTCTTTGTTTTTTCACTGCCTCTTCACTGTTTCTTCACTGGCATGAGTTTTTCATTTTCACTGTCTTGTAGTTGTCTTGCCTTCTTGAATTTCTTGACGGGTATGGGTTCTTCGTCTTCTGTATCTGAAGAACGCTCCCCTCCCCCCATACTTCTCTTGATTGTTCTCTTCTTTCGTAGGACACTCCAAAGACCAATATCCTTTTTCCTGACAATGATAACAGGTATCTTTACCTTTGTCTCTTTTTCTCCTGTCTTTGCTTTGCTTTGATGTTATGGCCATTCTGGAGCCCATCTCCTTTTTCCTGGCAGACATAGCAAGTATCTTGACTTTAATCTCGAAAGGAGTAGTCCGTAGTCATATTATAAATGGCGAGCTTTAGAATGACTCTCTGACACTCTCTGACAAGAAGGGCTATATGTTTTGACTCTTCCATCTTATTCACAGTCTGAAAGCTGAATGAATATATACTCTTAGGGTGAGAAGCTCTCTCGCTCTCTCTATACATATACAGAGAGCGAGTGTGTATACAACGTTGAAAAATAGTCATATTAGTCAAATCAAATTTTGGAATCAAGATGAAAAAATCACATTTTGCTAAGAAGAAACCAGAAGAAACCAAAAGACGACGACTACTTTCTGTGTCGACTCATACGCTAAGTGAAGTGTTAGCACAAGTGCATGCTAGTGATTTCGACGATGACACTTACACAGTGAAATTTAAAGAGTTCAAGTCTGAATTGCCACCCGAGAAAGCAGCAGTTTTGATTACAGATTTGTGGGATTCCTTGTTAGAGACATTGAAACGGCAATGCCAAGCTAAAGAGGACGATCGTTTGAGACTCACAATTCATCACGACAGTTTGAAGTCTCCTATTTGGATCGAGTTTAGTACACCGGCAGAATTAACACCTTCCAAAGTCATCGACAAGATTTACCACTTTTGAGAATCAAATGTCGAGTTTAACACGACCAATGGAAAAACCACTCTTCACATGACCCACTTTTCACCTCCTAGAGGTAGCGGACCATACAGAAACGTGTTATTGGTGGACGAAATTCGCAGTACCAAACGCAGTATCATCACAATTAACAATTCACAAAATCAAATGCGCTTAGCCCGTGCCATCGTCGTGGGGCAAACGTATGCCAATAAAAATGATACAGTTGAATGGAAAAGAGGATGGGAGAGCATTCGATAATCGGACAGAGCCAAACAACGAAGATAAGCCAAACTCCTTTTACAGCAAGGAAGCATTTACATAGAGACCGTGGGAGGCATTCTTAAAATGCAAAAACTTCAAGACATGTCGTTCGTGGAGCTCTCGTGTTTCGAGGATCCAAGTTTCCAGATGGAAAATACATTCATGTGTATCATTATCATGAGCATTTCGATGCTATTACTAGTATCACAGGATTTCTTGGCTACACTAACCACTGCGAGAAATGTGAACGAGGATTTGCACAGTTATTGCGAAGAGAGATGCCTCAGGTATTTAGTGTCTAAACCATAGATTCCTGAAGGAAAAGAACGAATTCATTGCGCTTCTTGCAAGCGAACCTTTGTCAGCTCCACTTGTTACGAACAACATCGTATGAAACAAGTTCAACAATAGAAAAGTCCTTGCGAATTATTGAGATTGTGCTCCACTTGTGGACATCTTATTCGAACCAATAACCCAAGGGTACACGTTTGTCCAGGACAGAAAAGATGCCGTTATTGTGATCAAATCGTGGACTTTGAACATCAATGCTACATCCAAAAATATGAGAATGATCTGGAGGATGACTTCAAGGAAGACCAGCACAAGAACAAAAAGAAACAAGTGGATTTTTTTTTTAACTTTGGATGTGCGCAAGAGACTGGCATTCACATTTCTAATTTTTGCGTAGCTCATCGTACTTGTGAGAAGTGTATACATTTGTTCACTGTCCCAATTGCAGTAAGATTCCAGGAGGACGTGAAAAAATCTTTCGGGGATCCCGTACTCTTTCCGATTTGGCAAATGGATTTTGGACCCTACCGACAACACTTGAAGCGAAGAGGACATCCAGCGTTACGGGGTGTGCCATCGATTGCTACAGTCATGGCTAACAATTTCTCGGGATACGACGGACAATTCCTTTTGAAAAATTATTAAGAACAAGGCACCACATGTCAAAGAGTCACCATGAATGGAGCCAAACTCATCTACATAAAAGTGGGATAAGTATTGAGCCATGCCTTTGAGAAGAATGCCTAAAACGTTTAGAATGACAGAAATGACCAAAGGTTATTTTCCACATACTTTTAATACCGAAGCTAATCAACACGTTGTGCTCCCGCATTTGCCTGGCGTTCACTATTACGACCCTGACGGTATTCACAGAGAACGTCGAGAAGCATGTTATGCTTGGTATCAAGCTCACTGTTCAAACCCGTTTGACTTTCAAGTAGATATGTTGAAATATTGCCGATCAGATGTGAACATTGTACGCCGTTGTTGTGGAAAATTTCGACATTTTTTCTGGATCACGGAGGTATCGATTCTTTGAAGGAAGCTTCTACCATCGCTAAAGCGTATGGATTAGTCTACCGAAAGAAGTTCATGCCTGAAAACAAACTAGTCATTATACTCCCTCAATCCTATCTTTGGGTCAGCCGGAGATACTACGCCAAAGCTTTGTGTTGGCTCCACTACTTGTGTGAAAGTGAAGATAAATGGATTCAACATTATAGAAACGGTTGAGAAAAGTAACTTGGACGTATTTCTGTGGATGGCTGGGATTTAGAAAACCCCCAGATCGTCAACAAATTCCAGGGATGTTTATTTACGGATACTCTATGTGTTTTCATCAACGAAACCTGAAAAGTCCTTTCTCAGAGTTCACCATGGAAGAGTTGTACGAGCAAACATAACAACGGCGCCTGAGGTTAGAAATAAAAAGATACCAAGTGGTAGAAATGTAGTAGAAATGTGGGAGCACGAATACGATCGACGTTTCAAAACCGATCCAGAATTTAGATGCGTTGCCGAAAGTTACGACCTGGTAGACATCGAACCTTTGTTTGGAGGACGAACCAATGAGACACGCTTGCTGTACAACGTAGACGAATCTCAAGGAGAAGAAATCAAATACATCGACGTGTGTTATTTGTATCCTTGGGTGTGCAAATATGCTCGATTCCCTACCGGGCACCCTGAAATGTTGACAGAACACATCGACGGGGAACACATTCATCAGTACAATGGCTTGATCAAATGCAAAGTCTTACCTCCAACCCATTTGTACCACCCTGTCCTACTACATCATTGCCACGGAAAAATGATGTTTCCTTTATGCCGTACGTGTGCTGAAACATGTAAACAAGACCAACCTTGTTACCACAAGGATGAAGAAGTCGTTTGACAGGAACGTGGATGAGTGGCAAATTGTTTCATGCTCTGGATCGTGGATATCGCTTGTTAAAAGTATACGAAATTTGGCACTTTCCTACCACAGAACAATACCGTAAGGACGACGACTCGAGTTCAGGAATTTCTCAGGCTACGTCAATTATTGTCTGAAACTGAAACAAGAAGCTAGTGGCTATCCATCTTCGTGTCAGACTCCGGAAGACAAAGAGATGTTCAAAGAACGGCACTGATCCTTAGAAGGCATCACTTTGGAACACGTGAAAAAAACGAAGGAAGACGATCGTATGCCAAACTCATATTAAATTGTTTGTAGGGAAACATGACGCAACGTCCTATATTGCCAAAGACGAAACACTTGGCAGAACCAAGCCACTACTTTCAACTGGTGTATGACAAAGGAAAACTCATGAAACACGTAGAAATAATCCTTAAAGATTTGATCTTGCTCATTAAGAAGAAGCGACAGAGCTTGCACCCCACCCCAGCCCACCCCCACCCTTGACGCGTTTGGCAATGTCATCATCGCAGCGTACTTGAAAGTCAATGCCCGTTTAAAATTGTATGATGCCCCGGAACTTTTAGGAGATCGAGTCCTTTACTTTTACACTAACAGTTCTATGTACATTCATCGCCTCATAGCCATCACTCAAAAATCGAAAAGGATCGTTTAGGTGCAAGGACGGACGAGCACCCAGAAGACACTTTTGTCAGTTTTGCTAAGGGTGGCCCCAAAATTACGGATACTAATATAGAGACCGACAGGGACAAATGCATACTAAATGCAAAGTCAAAGGACTGACACTCAACTATCGATTGAGTCAAGTGGTGAAGTTTTATGTCTCGAAAGAAGCTTTACAGTCCGGGCAAGGTCAAGACTTTCGATTGAAAACATTGGATCCACATAAAATTGTACGTTTGCAAAACCACCAAATTGTCAGTTGACCTTTAGAAAAAGTGTATCAAATTGTGTACCAGAAACGAGTGCGACTTCCAGACCACAACAATTTACTGTACGGACACGCTAAGCTCCAGTACAAAAAAGAGAAAAGTTCCCATGCCAACAATTTATTGTGAATACAAACGTCGACCTAGAAGATGATGAATAACTCAACACAACCTAGTGAGAAACCCACTGCAGACTCCAAGTTCGATATGAACTCGAGTGCGATGCTGTGCCTTGCCTCCATAGTGATGCTGTACTCTTTGACATCAGCAATGCAGCACGACCTTGCCGCTCCTCTACTATCGAATGCCATGCCGTTCGTGTGCCTTACCGCTCTACAATCGAAAGCAATGCAACACGACCTTTCTGCGTTACTGGTAAAAGTGATTCCGAGCGTTTACCTACCTACGGATCTCATCCATGCACTTCCAAACCACTCTGGATACCACTAGCTCATTGAGATGTACAAATCAAAGAAGAATATTCGTTTATTGTGACTTTGCCTGGCTATTGTTACTTTGAAAGTCGACTCATGTCGTTCAAAAAATGGCCTAAAGATCTGGATGGTATGTCCAGTACAAAATCGTTAGCCAGAGCCGGATTTGTCTAATCGGGACGAGTAGACTAAGTACAGTTTTTCAGTTGTGGTGTGAAAATCCATGAATGGGAGTATAAAGACTCAGCTTTCCTGGAACATGCCAGATGGTCTCCTTTGTGTCACTACCTTCCTTTGTTTTCAATGTTGCAACAAATTCCATGGAAGGAAGTCAATGACAATGTTTACGACTTAGAGGATTACCAAATTATTTTACAAGAGCTGTTTCCACCTACGATTCGATTGAATTTTGGACGACGTGTGGTGTGTCTGTGTGTGTATGTTAGTGACTACTTTTCTCGGATTTCGTTTCACAGGAAATTCGTTGTGGACCACTTATGAACAGTACATGCAGCAAAGACATGACCACCAAAACTATATGTGTGCACGAAAGACAAATTGTGTTAAAAGTGTTGGGAATAGTGATGAAAACAAGTTGTGTACCTCCGTGTGAAGACGACATTGTGTGTCACTAATCCAAGAAAAAACGAAGTTAACTTAGAGTCAGTGCAAGAAGAAGGTCAGAATTGAAAGTGAAATTAGAAACAATTTTAGAAACAGTGATAGAAGAAACCAACATAGAGGAAGACTAATTACAAGTCCACGAGAGTAGTAGCATTGTACAAATAGAAAAAAATGAGGAAGAAATTACATTCCCGGAGAAATTAGAGACATTGCTATTCACAGAAACTAATAGGACACGTCCTCCAAGGAAGGCAAAAGAAAGGAACTCCCTCCTCATTTAGCTAAACATTGGGATGTTTTGTCAGTACTAAGTCCAATCCTCCGATGCGAAAACAAAACATTCAAACAGCACCCGAAGAAAGAAATCATCGATACCATGTGTGAATGTTGTTTGAACGTTTTGAATTGAACAGTACCTTTGTACAAGATACAGAAACAACGATTAGGAAAATATCGGAACGTTCTTCACCAAATGGTGAAAAATAAAATACACATCAGTCAGAATAAAATGATGGTTCAACAAAGAGGATTTCTGCCCATGCTGATAGGACTGTTGTTAAAAGTGACAGCTCCTTTGTTAGGATCGATTGCTGGACCACTTGTAGGTGGAATCATGAGATAAGGAGGAATAGAAATGAAGATAAATATGACGCAATTTTCTGGAAAGACAGCACACTTGTACCTTTGAATCTTATGGAAGGACGAAAACTCACTTTAGTTCGATACAAACGATAGATGCCTCATTTACCTCTGAATCCTAATCACACCGCGATATCACAGTTGCACCAAGAAATTACAACCTTTGATGGATCGAACCGATTTGTTAGAAATGAAAAGATCGCAACGGTGATGACAAGTATTGCAACATCTTCAAATCTTTCACCATAACATTTTAGACGAAACAGCTAAGCCTACTCTGAGAGATTTCAAGATGACCATGAAAAGTGAACCAAAAGACGCCAAGACAGACATAGCAACGGAGATGGCAGAAGATGAAGACATACGAGAAGTGTTTCAAACTCTGCTCCAATATCTAATAAGATTGCAGCTTCCTTGTTCACATCGTCCCCTACTCCCAAACGAGAAGAAATAAAAGCTTTGGGTCAAAAGATGATGTCGACAACTTCTTCAGTACAAGAAAAAAGAACGAAGGGAAGACAAAATTGAAAAGATACATCAAGAAAAAAGTCACCACTTCACAATCGGCTCCTAGTCTTATTACTCGTCGGACACTTCAAGCCTCGTCCAAACCAATACCACACGCATCTAAGAGCAGTATCGAATATTGGGTGACTTATTGAGGAGCAACAACAACCGCAGTTAACCCCATGATGGGGGCACTTTTAGCTAGCATTTATTACAATCATGCAGATGCTGCTGGTTACAGAGGAGTTTAAAAATTGTATCATGCTGCTAAAACCAAACAATAAAAGTGTACGTTTGCCAGATGCACGACAATAAATACAAGAATAATCGACGTACACGTTATAAACACTCATTCGACGAAAATATTCCAGAAGTCAAACCCAAGGCTCTGGCATCGATCATCAATGACAAGCAGATTTAGCTGATGTCTCTCAATTTGGCCGCATACAATTGTGGTTATAAATATTTGTTTTGTGTCATTGACGTGTTTTCAAAATTAGCTTGGATCGTTCCTTTGACTTCTAAAATAAGTTCCGAGTTAGTACGAGCTTTAAAACTGGTTTTAAAACAATGTGGTCGTCACTGTTTACAATGGTAAACAGATAAAGGCACCAAATTTCTGAACCAAGCTTTTCAACAAAAAATTGAAACAACGACACATTCATTGTTTCACTACTGAAAATTCTGAAACAAAAGCCAGTGTCGTCGAACGTTTTTAAAGAACTTTGAAAGAACGCATTTGGAAATATTGTACACATCAACACACTCTCAAGTACATCTACGTGTTACCACGTCTCGTCAAAGCTTACAATCAATTGTGCCATCGTAGCATCGGATGTGCACGCGAAGAACTAACCCCTGAAAAGGAAGTGGTGTTTGATAGTTTGTTTGGAACGTCACCTCCCACAATAAGGAAAGAAGTGGTGTTAAAGATTGGAGACAGGGTTCGCATTGGAAAAACCAAACGAACATTTGACAGAGGTTATTTACCTAACTGGACAAACGAATTGATTCGTGTCACTGGACAAGTACGTGGACGTGATCCTCCTGTCTACAGGCTGGAAGACATGAACGGAAAAGCGTTAAAAGGAACATTTAACTTGCCTGAGTTACAACGAGTGACCAAAAGAGACGACAACGTGTACGATATCGAAAGCATTCGAGATCGAAGAACACGTAAAGTGGGCCAACGTCGACGTGAAGAAGTGAAAGTGCGTTGGAAAGGATATCCACCTAGTTTTGATTCATGGATTGCCGCTTCACAAGTCATGGACTATAAAAAGAAGAAGAAGTAACCATCGTGCCGATAAACACAGCAGCTATTTCTCCTCCTCATAGTCCCCCTCTTCAAGGACTACAAAACAACCTCTATTGGTGTGGTGTGGAGAACATGTTTCTAAAAAACAAATCGTTTTTTTTTTCTCTGCCAAATCTTTGTGGTGGGCTGGTTCATCGGAGCAGAGATTGTCAATTTGCATTTGCAACAAGGAGACAAACAACTGTGGACAATTTTACTCAGCAGTTGTATTGGTTATCTCCTACCCAGTCATTCATTGAAATATACTACGGACAGTAACAACAACGGTAGCTTAGCTGCTAATGCCAGTCACCACAGCAATTCTTCCAGTCACAACAGCAGCAGCAACCCTCTTTTGTAATATTTGGAAAATCATTCTACGTTGACATCGAGTGATATTCGGAAACCAGAACGATCGAACTATGGATAACCAATCTTATTTATTCTTACCGAGTGACAGTTCGATGGATGTGTTTCCTAACAATACCTCATCTTATTTCACCGCTAAATTACCTCAAGCCATACAATTGGATCACGAAGCTCATTGGAAAGTCACTTTGGTAGAAGTCATCCATCCTACGCAAGCCCTCAATATCAACGAAGGTCAAAACAGTTTCATCGTTGATATCCTGAACGAACAAGTTCAAGAACAGTTGAACTAAAATGATCCTCTCATTTACGAATCCATAAAACCATCACTCACCAATCCTCCATTGACTATCATACCATGAGTATTCCTGTTCGGTATTATTTTAATGCTCAACATCTGGTCAAAATGATTGCGGATATTTTTAACGATCAGTTTGGCAAAGCCTTAGAGAAAGCTCGAAAAGTGTACTGATCGAGTACCATAAAATTGCTCATCGTCTTAAAATGCATTTGTTCGGACGGCAAAATAATGTCTATTTCGTTTTCTCCCGGTTTGTTTTCTATTTTGGGCAGATACATTGCTCTCGCTCCTATGATAGAAGTTTACAACAATTATCGAATCTACAAGTATTTTCCGTACATTGTCAAATTCAACGAAGGACTAAATTTATTGTTTCTGTACTCCGATGTGATCGAGTACAGCGTGGTAGAAAGCACAGCCGGTCCGTTACTGAGAGTCATTCCTTTGAAAGCGGATTC
This sequence comes from Margaritifera margaritifera, assembly GCA_029931535.1. NCBI lineage: Eukaryota > Metazoa > Mollusca > Bivalvia > Unionida > Margaritiferidae > Margaritifera > Margaritifera margaritifera. The sequence goes on along the minus strand of JAQPZY010001627.1, from coordinate 3,858,085 downwards.
TGCTATCGCTGCTTACGAGGAAGGTGGAAACACGTCTCACGCTCACCGTGAGTTTGTGCATCCTCATTATCTTCCTTTCATTAAATGGTATTTTGACAGTGCAAACAATAGTTTACAAGGAGATCTTGAACAAAATATTCTATTCTCCAAAGGAAAAGTCACGGTGAAACTACATTTTCGAAAACGTGTCTCCAATGAATTGTAAAAGCAAGATGTACCCTGTATACCAAGAAGCCTTCATGAAAGCAGGAACAAATGTGTTACTTCAAACTGGAAAAGACCTTATGGGTCACTGAGACACCCCTATAAAATCGCTTCACACTTCTGGCCAAGGCATTACTTCTTCCTCAACGCCGCAGCAAGGACGAGGCAGAAAGAGACGTCGAAACCCCTTCAGATCTCAAACACACGTTCAGAAAAAGAATAAGAAAAGAAGATCAGGAGCAGTTATATAATTGAACGTGTTTTATTACTAACTGAAAACAAAATGAAAATTATGCACCGAGATTCTTGCGAATGTTCCACGTCAGAACTCGATCTCTTTGCCATGCCATCCACCATGATGACGATTCAAGAATCCCAATGGGTAGAATTGTATCCTATTTCGTCTTCGACTACCTCAGCCCCTTTCAAATGTGAAATCAACGGACACACAAGTTCCAACACTTCATCGTGTCCAAGATAGAGGTCACTCGAGATGGCCAGACGTTGTGTACCTGACGGTTTGAACCTATCTTTTCCCAGAAAAATTACTCGAGATCTTACTTGACACTGTTTGAAGCCACATGACTGTTAGGTACCAACAGCAGCCACGGTATTTCGTACGTGGAATTTGCAGGAGGATATGCTTTTTAGAGTTTTGATTTCACTCCAGACCAAGGCAGCGACGAAGGACATTTCCATCCTATAAAATCTTACCAACTTCGTGTGGAACTTCAGTTTGCAATAGCTCTGGCCAACACAGTGAACTTCATCTTGAATGCAGAACTTGACAACACTCTGGAAATCAACCGCTTGAGAGAAGCGATCCTAGACTATTAGAAGAAAAAGATGGAACACGAACAACCTATGGAAATAGGTGATGAGGATGTTTTTGGTCCAGAACCACAGCAGTCACAAACCACAAGTGAACAAGACAAAAATACAGTCATGATTTCAAGATAGCCAGAACAATAACAACATTTAGTCTCCTGTTTTGCTCGTGACTTGGCTGAAAGAAACACAAAAGAAAAACGAATGAATACCTGGAAACTACATTACCTTCTGACTCAGACAAGATGTTCAAGCCTATGGTATCAACGCAGACGACAGCCATCGACCAGGATCCCATTGGGTATTGTCTACTTTCCCAACGATCAACGTTTGCACTATTTTGATTCTTATGGATTACCTCATTTGGAGGCGACATCATTGACTTTATGAGAAGAAATGCTGTATCCACTCGATTCAATAATGTGAAATTATAGAATCAGTTTCCATGGTGTGTGGACAATATTATGTATATTTTCTTTATCAACGCAGTCTTGGATTTCCATTAGAACATTTAGTGACTTGTTTTGATTCTGAGTTCTCTGGAAATGATGATGAAATTGAAAGATGGTTTTGTGAACATTATGATTGTCTCTTGTATTTAGCTCCGAAACGAAGTGTACATCGATGGCAAATGACAGTGTCTTAGATCATTGGAAGTCAAGTTTGACTTCACAACGTTGTCAACCTTGTAAATACGTTCATGTTTAATGCTAGAGAAGCTTAATATTATTAAATATACCACTTTTGAAAAAATGGTGTTGTCTTGTTTGTATTGAAAACAAATTGTATTGATATGATCTTTCACATCTCTCTATCGATCTTTGGTCATGATTTCTTTCTCGTCCGCGTACCGAATTTGAGGAATGTTTTCCTTCACGTCCACGCTTCTAGCATATAAAGCGGTGCGTTCACCAGTCCGGCCAAGTTCGCAGCAAACATAGAAGAAAGACGCAAATACAAATTGAGCTAGCAATGAAAGCTATGATCCACGCTCAAGCCCTGAGGACGCCGAAAGGCTTAGGTCTAACTGTTGCCTAATGGTGGAGCATTATAGCTCAAGAGAAGAGGACAACCCTACTCTTGATATGGGAAGAGCAAATGACATTTGAATATAGAAGAAGAAGCCCAGGGGAAGACCGAGACGGAGAGAACAACCACAGACTCAAGAGAGGGACCGACGGACGCAGATCCAGACGATGTCGAGCGGTCCTGTCATGGCACCCCAAGTAAAAGCGCTTCCACCTCCAACACCTACAACAACAACAGTAGTTCCTTCTATGACAACTGAATCTCGTAAAAAGGAGGCAGAGCCAATAAAGGAGGAGAGGAAGGCGCCAGAGAAGAAGAGGGAGGAGAAACAAACGGAGACAAGGGGGAGTGAGAGACAGCAACCTCCACCTCAATCACAACGACAACAAGCGGCGGAGAAGGAGAAGAAAAAGCTGGAAGAACAGGTGGTTGAGAAGGAGTATTTTTCATACACCCCATCCATTACCAGTACCACATGCTACAACAAAGAAGAAGCAGCCGGAGAAAACGTTGGTTGAGAAGAAGAAATCCCAGCCACCTGCATACCCACCGCTACGTCGTTCGCGATACCTTCAGATTGGGTAGTTGAAGAAGTTGAAGATGAAAAGAATTTGCAGCTATACTCACAAGCCCTCAATTACATTAGAAACGAGGCTACCGGCTATGGAAATGGGACACCTCTACGACCTAAGTAAACCGGAAGTGACTCGGCACCATGTTGAGCATCACCAGGTTATAAGTGAGCCAGAGGGAAAGAGTAATGCGTCGAAACTACAATGGGCAAAGGTATTTAATAACATCAAGTTCCGGGGAAGAAAATACACCGAATGTCCAGTAGCACTAGCCACCTCAATCTGCAACTACCTAATCGACTACCACCAGCTGGAGCAGAAAGAGATTGGCTTTACTGACGACACAGATGACCTCATCGTTGCGGATCTGATTGAACCAGGGACACTCAAACTACGTGAGAGAAGGCGTATTCAACCCCAGCTTACCTGGAAAGCTACTTCAATTAGTGGATCTCAGAAAAACAGCCCTTTTAAGCGCTATAAAGAATTGCCAAATGCCTAAGAGTTTTTCATTCCGGCTTAGACAATCCTTTTCGACAACAACTCTTTTAATATGCAAATACGATCCATTCGACCACCGTTTTAAAAATCACTTGATAATATCTAATTAAGATCACAAAAATAATATAAATGGGTTAAAATAACTCGGTTTTGAAGTAGCTTTCGGAAAATTGGAAGTACACTATGTACACGAAATTACAAAAATGGTATTAAATATGAATTTTTTTTTAACTGGTATGCATGATCTCAAATACAATATGTGGTTAACACAAAATTGTGCGCACACTATCAACCCTGTACATAGTGACTCCATTCATATGTACAACGTAATCCCTGAATAAGCGAGAGGTGAATGGCCGAATGGCCGATATACGTCGAAAATTCCAAAATCAATCAATCAGTCTGGCCACCCATCATTGACTCGTCAACAACATGACTTCGAAAATTGCAAGACTAAGTGAAGCCATGGTTCACATAAACCGGATCAGGCTGCACCTGATCCATAAGAGCAGTGACAGGAAGAACGCCATCTTTTTAAAAATGGCACGAGACTTAGTAGAAAACTTCCTGCGCGAAGAAATCATTCAAGAGAAAGAAGACTGGAAGAAGAGATTTTGACTGCAGCAGAGACAGCAACAGCAGCAGCAGCAACAACAACGACAACAATAGCATGAAGAATACGAGATGGAGTGTCTATAAACATTCCCTTACCCTTGTGTAAACCTATGGAAAAGGTATGTGCGATTTCTGATTCCTTTGGTATTCTGTGTGTGGGTTGTATTTTGTGTGAGGGATGTTTTCCTTCACGTCGGTGCTTCAAGGGTATAAAGCGGCGCGTTCACCAATCTTGCCGAAACGCAGCAGGTGCAGCCTGCCATGCCTGGAGCTGAAAGCAGGATGGAGCAGGGAGGAAAACGCAGGCACCAGGGAAGCGAGCTACGAAGACGCAGCCTACGACGCAGACCCAGGTTAGCCGAGCGCCCACTCGCAGAGATAGGGGACACATAGAGCCCTTTTCTCAGACAATTTGCTTTTGACGGCCGGATTAGAGCCAGCCTGCCCGATAGAAACCTGGCAGAGCCTGAGAGCAGACCATTTTACCGAGTGGGCTCTCCCACCCGAGCAGACTAATGAAAATTGTCTGACTATATGGGGTTTTCCTTTTGAATTTTTGAAAACCACTCTGATTAGACTCTTTCATGTCACAAATTTTACCTATTTTGATCCACCGTCAAAAATACAACCTTAAATTTAGTAATGTGTGCGTGATACTAAAATGATATGAGTAACTTGTACTCGCGGATTGGTAATTTCTTTTTTTTTTTTGGGGGGGGAGGGGGGGTTGGAAAAATTATGTGCATATGTTCGCAACATTTATAACTGAATGGATTAATTAAATAAATAAAGAAATTTGTAACTGTAAGAATTGTCATAGTTAAACATGTGGTTTACACATAATTGGTTTTAGGGACAGCCCGAATTATCTAACTGGGTAGAATCTGATCATGTACGTTCATGGCGTTTCAGTACTTTCGTCACGCTCCGCGACTTCCTTGCCGAGTCCGTGCAGCCTGCCACTCCAGACATTAATTAAGTAGTGCGCTGTGCGCACACTCGTAATCATGTAAACATTGTGGTTCTATTCCTATGTACAGGTATAACTAATTGTACACACCCTTCCATATTGCGCTTTCAATGAACCCCCATAGTGGGAAAACCGTGCAGCGAGGGAGTGGTGTATAAATAGAGTGCATTGGACTCAGTAACGCGTCAAGTGGGATGCAGCCCGGCAACTCACTTGACGAGAATTAAATAAGTGTGCTAAGCACACAGTTCAATCCCCTAGTGCGTGCTTCGCACGCATTTGGGGTACATAGACGTACATGGTCGAATGACCGAACACGTCTTTAATCCAAATTAGTTAGTTAGTTAGTCAATCTTGCCATTCATCGTCAACTCGTGCGTACAAGAAGAATAGAAAACCAGCACTGTAAAGCGGGTAAGCTGATTGAGGCTTGATGGAACGAGTGCAGCACCTCCTGGATCGGGTACAAGAATTGTAGTCCTATCCCCACACTAGACACGTGAAGGGAGAAATCATCTTTCTGAGAATCACAAAAGAATTCGTCCGAGAAGTGACGCATAAAGAGACAGAGAAGATAAAGGCGGAGTTGGCGGAGGAGAGACTAGCCAAGGAGCAGGAGAGGAAAGAAAGGGAGCGGCAGAAGATGGAAAGGGAATCCCCTCTCCTCAATGCCAACTGGGTAAAGATCCATGAAAAGTTCCGCAAGATCGGCCATCCAGATTGGATGCCTGAGGATAAAGAAAAGTGGGAGAAGGAGGCCAAGGAGCCTAGTTTTAGGTGCCTGTGGCGCTTGACCCGGGAGGTGCGACCACTGCTGAGGTCACCCAGATCACACCCCTTCTTTTACACCCTACCCCTCTTCTCGCGTGATAGTGTGTTCGTATGTATGTAAGTACTGAGTGTGTGTATCAACACTCCTATCCTTGTCCTTGGATAGTATATATGGTGTGTGTTTGGATAGTAATCAAAATGCGGGTGCTGGATTGTATTAGTGGTGTGTTTGGATAGAAATCAAAATCTGGTTGCTGGGTTGTATATGTGGTGTGTTTGGATTGTAGATAAAAAAATTTAACATTACCATTCCCGTTTGACCCTATAAACACTTTTGACCCCATAATACTAACCCCATATTAAACCTATGGACAATTTGAACATAGGATTTCCCGTACGTACCTATAGTGGCGCATATTTAGGTCAACTCTAACAATGTTGCTATGTAACCCCAATTGAGGTCAGCCATTTCTAACAATACCATTTACACCCAATGATAGTCCCTTAAACATTTTTCTCATAGGATTTATTGTATAACCCCATACCACCACTCCATGCAAGTCTATTGCTAATGTTAATTTCCGTGTGAACCCCATTCCTCACACTCAACTACTAGCATGCCTAGAGAAATCATCTCCAGTTAGGTTATGTAATCCACGTGCGCTATATCATGCCCACTTGGGTCTATTGTTTACTTTTTTGTACATTGGTCTGTCCCTTCATCCATCTAACGTCGATACTTTTGTTTCTGGAGGAAAACTATAAAGAAAAACATTTAATATATCTCTATGATACTTAATATAACGGTATATCTTATTTTAGTTATCTAGATGTGCCTTTCGAGATTTGACAGTTGTCATCGCCAATATTACCATCAGTAAGTCCGATTTCCGCCACATTTAGTTAATTTTTCTTTTATTGTCTGGGTAGGATAGAATTATACCTTTATATGCATGTTCCGGATCACTTGATTATTATTCTGCCTTTATTGACTTAGGGTATTGTGTGAATGATCTTTTTTCTTTAATGTTTTTCTTTTCAAATCACATACTTATATTTAAGGGTACGAGAAAAAAAATGCAATTAAAATTAAAGGACAGATTATAACAATTTATTTAGACTCGATATGTTTTGTTTATGCAGTTCTTTTCTAAGGCTTTTTTTAAATCATTTTAAATACTAGATGTTGCAAATAATCAGCTACAGATGCCAAAGCTGTTCTTGACGATACAGCCCCCTACTTGAGGTTATTCTATGAAAAAACACGTACGAGTCTTCATTATAATGTCAGATTAAGTTTTATGTTCTCGTGACAGATAAAATAAATAAGTTTGTACATGTTTGGGAGACACTTAACCTTCTTACATTCATAGTAACAACAATGGATGTACATGTTAAATCAACCATCGATAAAATATAATCTCCATTTTTTTAATGTCACAAAAGGGAATCCAATAATGTTACTATATCGACTTTCACTTTAATTATACTTGTATGTAATATTTTTGAAAAGATATACTTGAAACTGAAGTTGAAGTTATCTTCCAATTACTGAGCAATATTTATCCAATGACAAGTGAACCTAAGTAGGTGAAAATACTTCCGAGCCTTTAACAGTGCAATCAAATCAGCGAGGCAGAAAAATTCAATATCAATATTTTAATTGTACAAGTTGGATTATACTGATCTTGATAAAAGTGGACTGAGAATGAAATGATGGTGCGTTGCATTGTTCGGAAGTTATGTCCATTTTGAAATATTTGAAACTCAGCTGAGCCTTAAGACCTGACATTGAAATCACAGAATAATTGTTGGAAATAACTTTAAAATAATAAGTAATTTAACAGCAACAAAAAACGTTTGTGAACGGTTATTTTACAAAGTTGTTTTTAAAAGAGAGTTTGTCAAGGTGGAACAAGTTCATCAAGCATCTGATAACATAGTATATTATATTTCAGTAGAACTTAATCCTGGATATTAATCAAGTCTGAATGTTTTGACTCATGAGAATGAAAGGATGGTTTTTAATTCCTTCTCAACCGTAAATGCTCCTTGGATTTCGTTTAGTTAAAGACCGAGATTAGTAATGTTAGAAATCCAAGTGGATGGCAATTTGAGCTATATGGAATGAGGGGTGGTGTTCCAAGCTGGCCAGTTATGGTCACTTGTGTAATCAATTTGAAATCTGATCTTAATTCCCCAGCTCAATTATCAATATTGTTTCCGGACTTCTTCTCCTATCAACGGTCTGCTTCCATAGCAACCATATGGAAACCCTATTTTCAACTTTTTTCCAAGAATGGCTAAACCAATTTTAAATAAACTTGATAAGAAATGTTTATTAGGATATTGTGTTCAGAGTAGCTGTCCTAGCATTTGCATGGCATTAAGGGTGGAAAACATTTTCGACTTTTCTCTAGAACTTATTAGCAAGTTTCAAACAATCTTGGTTGGAATGTTTCTTAGGACATGCTCTATCACATTTGGTCCGGGCTACCTCTCATACAAACGGTGTGATTTCTCAGCAAACAGTTGGAAAAGCTATTCTCAACATCTTTTGGGGCGGCTGAGCCAATTTCGATCAGCCTTGGTAGGAGCTTCTCTTACGAAATGCTTTTTCAAACATTTGTGTGGATTGGCTCTCCAAGCAAATAAAAAACATCGTCCAATTCTTCTCCAGAACAGCTGAGTCATATTTCATCAGATTTGGTAGAATGTTTCCTAGGATATGCTCTATAAAAATAATGTTTTAAGTGGCATCCATAGCAACGATGTGGCTTCCTTAGCAACCGGAGGCAACATCTGTTTTCGATTTCCTCTCTGGAACGGTAGAGTCACTGGGATGGCTCCATTAGCAAAGGTGCGACTTCCATAGCAACCATGTCGAAAGCCTAATTTCAACTTCTCTAGATTGGCAGAGCCATGTTAGATCGAACTTGTTATGAATGTTTGTTAGGACATATACATTGAAAATTGTGTTCGGGGTTGATCCTCTAGCAACAGTGTAGCTGCCTTACTAACCAGGTGGAAAATCTATGTATTACATGTTCGCAAAATTGGCTAATCCAGTTTCAATCAAACTTGTTAGGAATGTCTCTTAGGACATTATCAAAGCTGTGTCCAACATGGCTCTCTTTGAAATGGTGTGGCTTTCATAGCAAATATATGAAAACCCTAATTGCAACTTCTTCCTCAAAACGGTCTAGCCAGTTTTGCTATAAATGTTTCTTAGAACATACACTGACAAAGTTGTATCTGAGATTGGTCCTCTAGCAACGGTGTGACTTCCATAGCAACCAGGTAGAAATCTATCAAATGATACTTGTATCGCATCAGGTATGGCTAGCTGTTATTACTATATAAATAACTATCATAGAGCGGTTTTTTCTCCAAAACTGCCTTACCGTTTCAGACCATTTGTGACAAGAGGTGTCCTAGCATCAATACCTCTCTCATTCATACAAAAGATGTTATCGTACCATCTTCTCAAAGTAACACAGTGAAACAACATGTCAAATACCACCAATCTTCAATAAATAACTGGAAAATATCCTTACACTGGTATCTTCCGAACCAAGGTACCTGCCTTATTACAATATTTCCCTTTTTGGACAAATGTATGCAAGGTAAGCAATATCAGGCGCACTTGGTCATCCTGATTTTTATTTTCTTACACATATTTGTACCTTATTACAATATATGCCTTTTGGACAAATGTATGCAAGGTAAGCATTCTCAGGCGCACTTGGTCATCCTGTAATTTCTTTTTCTTACACATTTTTGGAATTTGTGGACTTGGACACGTTGGCAAAATCCTCGTCAGCTGGATTAGGCCAAAACCATTTGAGGATCAACAGGAATTATGTATGCATGTTTGTGTGCATATATAGATGACTTTACATCAATTGTTTCGCTTTTAGCTGGCTTACTGAATAGATTGCGCTCTTCGACAAATAAACATAATATGATCAATTTAATTGACTGCCGTAAAAGTCTTAATGATTTTGATTTGCTTGGTCACCAATTGAGAGCACATGGTCGATGATCATGTATACAAAAGATATAGTAAAGAAGATGAAATCTTCAAACAAAAAAAAAAACACGGCTGCATTTATTTCCAAAGTAAGAATGTAGTGTCAAGTGTCCAAAAGAAATTCTAGAGGGGAATAGTTACTGAAGCATGAGGTATTCAAATCACGATACAGAATGACCGCTGCAGAGGAGTCTCGTAATGCTATGTGTTTTAATTTTCTTGAATAAACAAGAAACAGGTAAAGATATTTGAAACCACTGTTTGTTTGGTTTTTATATTTTTAATTTGTTCCTTTGTTGTTTTTGTTGTTGTTGTTGTTGTTGTTGTTGTTGTTGTTTTATTTTGTTTATTGTTATTTTTATTTGGGGGGGGGGATATAAATAACCCCTTATTTAGGCTATGTGGGGACACCTAGATCCCACTTTTACACCTCTCGAATGAACACTACAGTATTTTCGTTAAACTGTATTATTCTCGACGGCAAAACCATAAATACTAGCACATGTCAATAAAGATAATTAAACTACTGTCCTACCTTATGCGATCGACACCTCGCGACTAAGCAAAGGGAGATAACTTTTCACAACTAACTAGAGTATCAGGAAACAAGCGTATTGACAAATCACTATACCTCAACAATTGTATGAAAGTTATTGCCATGAAAATCTTATGCTCATCCTCTCAAGATGCGTGTGAACACAACTAGTCTCTCATTTTTAGTGGATCTCTGTAAAACTGTCTACATGTTATGGTCATCTTTTGAAGATGTGCGCATCGACAATCCACTTTGCCCATGCAATTTTTATCAGAGTTGTTACTCTTTTTGTTTTGAAATAGAATACAATGTATGACAGAATCTTGTAAACGCAACTGTTATTGTAGTTTTTGAATCATCTCTGGGAAAATAATGTACCTATTATGGTTATCATATCAATGGAACCCATGTTGACAAATCACTGCATTTCCACAATTCTGTTTACGTGTTTAGAGATTAATGCAATATTTTGCAGAAGTCTTGTGAATGCAACTACTCTCGCAGTCTTCAGTGGATTACTGTGAAAAATAACCATTTATAGCATTTGCACGTTTGAGCTGTGTTTTATGATTAGTAGCCGTGTCTACTAAGTCATCAAGATTGTTAATTTTATCATCTCGGGTCATGCGACAAGCTTCTAGTTGATCAAAAGCGCCTCGTGCTTTCATGAAGTTCTATGCAAGTAAATCGTAAAAGTTAAAAAAATATCTTACTTTTTTATCCTGAGTCAATGATAACGATAATGACTGCTGATCTGATACAAATGAAAGTAATATATGAGTATTTAGAGAACGTGGAAAATAAATCAATTGAAATTAATGATGATGGCAATGTGGGGTTTGCTTCAGCTTCAAATACTGGTACCGGTAGTTACAGCTCTGCTCATAGGTGTAAATAATTTGCCAGAAAATGGAATAATCACACTTCTAATGATCCCGAAAATAAAAACAAAAACAAAATGTTTACCTGAAAATGAAACAAGATTTTTTTCTTTAACTCGACAGTAATTAAAAGAAAACACCCATGACGAAGCTAGGTGTATGCCTTATATTATTTCAGCTCTTCTCGTGTGTATGTTGAATATGAACATTACATGATGGGGCCCACACTAAATTTGACCCAGGGGAGCCCTAAGGGCTTTTTTTTTCTTCGGAAAAATAGTCAAAATAATGCATCTAATCATCATCATTCAATAACAAATTATAGCAAATACATGTTTTATCACTCTTTCTCATTTGATGCAGAAGAAGTTCCGATTACAAGGGTAAGATTGTGATGGATGAACAGATCAATGCACGGACACTGATAGATGAACAATATATCCAATAAGTGAGTAAAATTATTTTTTTCATCATTGCTGTAAAACAAATCATTGTTTTATTCAGTATTGCGTCCCAAACAACTCCAAATTTGCAACTTCAACCACTCTCCGGCGCTCACCGACTGATATTGTACCATGGTGAGTTTCAAAAGAGTCCCGTTTTGGGCGCTTGCAGTTCCTACGGTTTCAATTTGGGGCTTGATCAGTGGCAATAGACCTGTCCTATTATGACCCCAAGTTCTGAAAGATACCCAGTTTCTAACCTGGGAGGGCACTTATTTGCCCGTATAGTCCGGTAGTAAACCACACACACAGACAAATACACAATCTCAGGGAATTTCGTTAACTGAAGAAATGGATTTAAGTACATTTTGCTTTGCCAGCACAAAACTGAGTTTGTGATAATGTTCATGTGTGTGTGTGTGTGTGTGTGTGTGTGTGTGTGTGTGTGTGTGTGTGTGTGTTAGGCATTTACAATAGAGATTAGACTAGAATTCCATATTCTTCTGCTTGTATCCATCCACTGTAGCAAAGGTTGTGTCAGGTTTTGTAAAACAAGTAATGTAAAATTTGATCTTCAGCAGATACACTGTATCGCACATACTGACCCAACAATACCCACAGTTGCGATATCTAACTTTTGGCATGATATTATGTGAATTTCATCTTATTATTATTCTTATTAATAGTAGTAGTATTGCTGCTTGTGTTGTCAGTTTGATTTACGTTCAGTTGGTTGTAAAACTATAATAATAAAAAAGTGAATATGTAGCCAACACATATGCAACAGTTCAGTATATGCATACATTATATATATATATATATATATATATATATATATATATATATATATATATATATATATATATATATATATATATATATCGGCTCAGTTAAAAGTACAATAGTTATTGATTCAGTTATAGGTACAATAGGTATAGGTTAAAAATAGGTACAATAGTTGTTGGTTCAGTTATAGGTAAAATAGGTATTTATTAAGTTATAGGTATAATATGTGCTGGTTCAAGGATAGGTTCAATTGATGTTTGTTGAGTTATAGGTAAAATAAGTATGGATTTAGTTATAGGTAGAGTACATATTGGTTCAATTATAAGTACAATAGGTATTGATTAAGTTATAGATACAATAGGTATTACTTCAGTTAAAAGTACAATAGGTATTGGTTCAGTAATAGGTACAATAGGCATTGATTCAGAAATAGGTACAAATTTTGGTTTAGTTATCGATTCAGTTGTTGATAATTGTTCATCAAATATATTAGCTTCTTTTTTCAGCCAATATATTAGTTACCTTTTCAGTGAATATTTCAGCCATCTTTTCAGCAAAACTCACTCTCATAGTATCTGCTAGTCTATCCATTTATATTCTACATTATTTGTATAATACCTCTTGATACCTCCATACGTCATTAGGTATATACTTATTATAGTACAGTGAGAATAGTACAGTTAGTTCAATTAGTACAGTGTCTTGTAATACAGAAAACCGGGATACCAATGAACAAATATGGTAGTACCTGTATTACATAGTAATTTTTGTTTGTAACGCTTTTCGTGCGGTAGCTCTGAGCGTGGGTAGCACGGAGTCGTTACAACTACATGATATGAACTAGAATGGTACAGATTGGTCAATTGCTATCACTGTTTTCTGTACTACTAGCAGACGCGATTCTGCTAATTTGCAAATTATATGAAAAGTAATTGGGCTATAGTTCCTACTAACAGAAGCCAATATATTTTGCCTAGGCGGAGTGTATTATGTTATGATGTTGTCCTTCCGTCCGTCCGTCCGTCTGTCTGTTACCAATTCCGTTTCCGTACAATAACTCTAGTTGTCCACCATCTATAATTAGCAAACTTTGAGGATTTCCTGCTATTGGGGTAAAGAAAAACCCTATCGATTTCGGTGTCAACAGTTTCAGTTATCGACCATGAACCTTCACCAAAGTTTGTAGATGACTTTCACATTTGTTAAGAAAAAAAAATCTAATACCTTTGGAGTAGAAAGGTTAATTGTCAAGGTCACTATGACTGACAAAAGAACAAATGTGTTTTGCATAACAATTTTAAGACTTTGACCAACGTTTATGGAGGGCTTGCACATTAGGTATGGAAGAAGTCTATTGGCTTTGGGGTGAAAAGGTCAAAGATCAACGTATTTGTGGCTCAGAGAAAAATGGGTTTTGCGTAATCACTTTTGTTTAATGTAAGTTTCTTGACCAAACTTTGACAATGGCTTGCACTTGAGGTAATAAAGAAACCTATATATCGTATATATGTGTTGTGTTTTTTTTGGGGGGGTGGGGGTGGGGGGCGACTTTAACCATACGGTTTTCATTGAATTTAGATCATATACTGAAGCTAAATTATGATCGCAGAATTAGAGCAGTAAAAGGATACAATATACAATATGCCTGAGATAATAAAAATAAACTCTTATTAAAAAGAAACCAATAGAGTCTGCTGTCTGAAGATGGCCATGGTAAGTCTAATAAGAAAATAGTGGTTTCTGCACGTACAATTTAGTTCAACACCGCACACATTAACCAAAGGCCGATGCCTCTGAGACCCCTGGATCAATAATATCCCAAGTGAAGCATACCATAATACTGTCTACACGGAGGACTATTAACACGGTGTATAATGTGCTATTCATGACACTCTTTTGTAACGATTGTTTCTGCATAGAAATATAATTTTTGTTTTTTAACTGAATTGTCTATGTCATGAAGTAGTTAGAATTCCTCAAAAGTTAGTTTATTTTATTTGTTGTCGGGATGGGATACCATTATACCTTTCTCTGCATGTCCCTGATCAATTGATAATTATTCTGTCTTTCTTGACTTAGGATATTGTGTGATTGATCTTTATTCTTGAGTGTCTTTGTCTCCAAACCAAACATTTATATAGAAGCGTTATTAGAAAAACTAAGAGACATACATAAACACGTAACCAAGGTAGCCGTTGTCACGAAATTATGTGTACTTAATGTCAATGCATTATATATGAACCGAAAATGTAATCGAATTTCGTTGCCCGCATACAGCTTTACCCGAGGGTGGTTTATTTGTAGCCGTGGTCATTTCAAAATACTACGTTCGGTTTATCCACTGCTGCACGCGTAATATGCCTGCAGCGAGAAACCCAATATACCTCAAGTTCTCTGGTTGTAGATTTGGCTACAAACAGGGTAATTATAGAACAATATTATCTCTGTATAATCACATTTACAACGAGTTTTGTCAGGAAGCTGTCCATTTTACGGGAGCAATCTTCAACTGTAGCGCTATTTTTGACGAGGAGTCGTAGAATTATGTGGGATTTCGTGTAACCGGATGGTGGGGTCGATGGTGACGGTGGCTCAGAGGACGGTATTGGTTTACTCGCAGTGAGGGACGACAGCTTCGGGACCAACGGGTTTACAGGAAATACGGAGGCTCTACAGGAATCCTTCGGCAGACTGGGAGGGGCGGGCCATGCGTGGTGGCTCCTATATCATTCGACGAGAGTTGTGGAACCGGAAATACATCGTGATCGTCAACTGGACGCCACGAGATATATACGCTCCATTTTTGAATCAATATTATTCAATATCACTATTTGGGTGAAATCAAATAATTCAATATTGCCATATGAGTGAGAATCAAGTATGAATACATCTTATTTGTGGACGAATCCTACATTATTCAAATTTTTCTATAAATTATATACATTGACCACTCTTGGTGATAGAAGCAGGTGTAAAAGGATATAATGCCATCAGAAAAAGAAGGGAAAAAAAAACACAATAGAAAAGTAGAGCATTTTAAAACTATTAACGTTGTTTCTACTGATATTTTAGATATGATACTTTAGCATGTTTTCTCTTACTTAACATGCTTGATATTATTTCGCATTATTTTCAGTGTAATGCTTTGCACAGTTTTCCATGTTCTGCTCTGTACAGTTTTCAATGTCATTTTTCTTCTAATGATTTGTTAACATTAATTTATTTAGATGTTATCATGCTGGCACTTAAGGATGAAATTTGCAATTCCAATCTTAAAGATAAAAACCCAGCAAAGTATCTAATTCCGTTTGTTAATAACTACTCGTCTTTCAGCTCTGTCTGTAATTTATTTTAAATTTTTAAAATGGAATAAATGCACGCATCAAAGACTCTGTTCCTAATATTACTACATTTGACGATGACTTATGTACTTGAACTGATCTAGCATTCACAAAAATTTCGTATGTTTTCTTTACTTGTTTTGAATCCATTTTATTCAACTCCTTGTCAGTTAAATGTTTACCAATTATGCCATTTGCTATACTAATTTTTAATTCCTATTTGTATTCTTCTTCTTCTTCATGCTCATGTGTATATAGGCTATATCCTCTTTGATTCGTTTTCTGAGCAAGTTCACACCTTTTCAAATTGCTTTTGATCCATTTAAATAGTGCAAAAATTGACAGAAGGTGGTTTTGATCAAGATTTTGATAATTCTGTTTGCACATGGGTTGACCTTGATGGATAACTTCATGACGATATAATAAAATGAAAATCATATTACGGAAAATACTGTTATAGAAACTTTTTCAATGGGGGAGTTGAAACTCATGAACAATTAAATACAAATAATTAATGAACGCAAAGAATTATCAAACACAGTTTGACATTGATAAAACACGATATAATGTAATTACACCTTAATTAATTAATAGGAAAACAACAGTGTTTTCGCATGAAATAATCAAAATAGGATATAAATTTGTAAAAATGCTGAACCAAATATAATGTTAGCACCTAACTCTATAGCTACGCAAAGAGGCGAAAGTAATTTTGTTGTATTAATTCGGTTGGAAAAAGAAGGAAATGAATGGTATCAACCAAATAATAAACCATTACAACAACCTACTGAGCAACAATACAAATGTATGATAAAACAGATTTAGCAGAAAAAAACTTTTATGTTGTAATAGAAACACATACTGATTTAAACAATGGGAAATATTGATTTTGAAAAGGACAAAAAACTCTATGAAACTTTAAAAGAAATTAATCTCAAGAAAGAAATGTCAACATATTTTTTTTTCGCAGATAATAAAGGTTAAAGTCAAGTAAGTTTGCAAGGAAAGGAAAAGAGTACAGAGAGCTGTTATATAACAGATACAGCACATACCTTTGAAGAGAATATTAATAAATCGAGTTTAAAGTTAAAGAAAAATTATCATTAGGTCAAAGGTTAAAACAATTGTTTACAGAAAAAGGTGTAATAATTGCTGCTCTTTTTACAGTTATTGGTATGATACTAGCAACTCATGGCCTAAGCATAGCAAATTTGTAAAAGATTTAAGATGAACAGGCGGTAGCGATAGCGATGGATGTAGTTATAGCCATGGCGGTAGTTTCACATGTTTATTCATTTAAAAGTTTAACAGAATTTTGAAAAATATTGCCAGCTATTTGTTTCAGTAAGCTAAATATATAGCAACAGCACTGCCTGGTATAATTAGTTGTGTAATAAAATGGCTTTTTGCATTAGTTGGAAAAGTTATTTCTTGATTGGCTGGCAATACCATGTTGTTAATTCGTGCATTAGTCAGTTTGTTCTTTGCAACAGTCCTGAAAGAACATTTCGCAAAAGAGCTCCGAGAAAAGTAAAGTAAGTATTTGAAAAAGTAAGTTGTGCCAGCTTTTACACCCATATACGTACTTATTAAATGCTTGCTAATCTCTTTTATGATCTATATCTTTTAAATAATGCAGTATATTAGTTACGGTTATAGACCCTGTTATTGTGATTGTAGGTCGTGTCGTTGTTAATGTCGGTACTACCTTTGTAATTACTGCTGTACCTTTTCTTGTCTTACTTCGTTGTCTGTCTTTTAACGAATTGTTGTATACTGTTTACAAGGTGCTGATATTATATTCTTTATAACGTATATAAATGTGTGTGTATGTGTGTATTTATTCAAAGAATAAATTTATATAATGACTTTTGTAAATTGTTATTATAACCTACTATACTACATTCTATCATTACCATATCACTTGATAACAGAAATATACCATGACCACCCATAACATAAATTATTGTAACTTTTGAATCCGAAATATATTGCTGAAATCTTATTGTAATGTTTTCATCTGAATCATAACCTTATTCGCCTAAAATTAATATTTCAAATAACTTCTGTTACAGTGTCTTGAATAGAAGAAACAAACTGTATAATTTTTGTTTTATTTTGTACTTGAGCACATAAAATACCACATACGACCTAATACTATGATGTCACCTAGATATTCCTTCTTTTGTTAGTCCGTTGCTATCTTGAAGAAAGAAACAAGATCCAACCTATTTTTTAATCAGATCAGCTTTGGTTTTCGATCGTCTTTTTTCTCCAGTATTCAAGTATTTTAGTTCCATTATTATATTTACGTTTATTTGCACTTAGCAAATCCAGTAGTGTAAGTTCTGCAACTCCTTGATTTACAGTTGTATGTTCTTCGAGGACATTAACACTAAGATATTTTTCCCGTTAAAATATCTCCAATCGTGAAGATAAAGAACAATAAAGTTATTACAAATAATGTCAAATCATCTCAAATTTATATTGTTGTTTGTTGGATTAAAAAGCTTAATCATCAGTTAATGGTATTGGGCATTCAGACAATAATTTTCAAGACTATATATTGATTTTGCTAAATCTGGTATAATTTTATCTAAGAAATGCTAATAAGATATTCCGAATATGAATGTTGTCATTAATATTGCTCAATTGAATTGATTTTGCCACAATTTCATATCACACTGTAATCTGTATCTATTCATTGAATTATCATAATTCAATTTTAAAGTGTATTTATTAAAAATCTTGTATGGTCTGTTTGTAAAATAGTTATTTTATGTGTAGTATATTGTCTATCTTGTTAAGTTCATACACTAATTCTTTAACAATCTGAGCATTAACATGAGTTGCGGGACAAGGGTTGTTTAAATCTCAATTAATTTCATTATTTATTCACCTAAGATATTTTCATCACGGCTTTATGGACTGTCTAACAATGTTATAATTCTGACGGCAAAGCCTACTTACATGAGGTTAGCATTCTAACTAATATAGATGATGGTTTTTGTTTAAAATTACAGACTTAAACTGGTCTGAACTACTGGAGGATTATAGAGGCATGTAGTATGCCCCAGGTGCACTGGCTTAACTCAAACTGGGATTTCGTGAATATCTACAGAAAAAGTTATAAATTCTAAGCCGATTCATCTGAGCCTAATCATCTAAGTTTAAACATCTAGGCCTAATAATCAAAGTACGATTATCTAAGTTTATAATTCTGACTTCAACTGGGCTGAATTACTGGAGGATATAGTGACATGGAGTATTCTTCATTAGTGAGATATTCTCTTGCATCGGGATCTCATGGATTTCTACAGAAGAAGTTATAATGTATAATTGTTGGATGTCTAAGTGTAGTTGTTGGATATGTAAGTCTAATTGTTCCATATCTATGATTGGCTATCTAAATCTAATTAATGGATATCTATGTCTGGTTATCTAAGTCTGATTATCTGTAATTACTGACTTCAAGTGGTTTGAAGTACTGGACGATATAGCCACATGGGACAGTCCCCAGGGGTGAGATCTTTCCTAGGATTGGGATCTCGTGAAATTCAGCAGAACTTTATATTTTGAATAATAGGTCATGGTGCTTTCTTAACTTTGAGGGGTTTGTCGACTAGTATTTTTCTTAGAAATTTTAAGGTTGTTAGCCTGGTGTTTTTCTGACAATTTTGAGGACTTGAGGTTTCGTGTTTTCGTACAACTTTTGGAGTTGGTGACCTAGTCTTTTTCTGAATAGCTTAGTGTTTTTCTTAATATTTTGAAAGTTCGTGCTTTTACGTTTTTCTAAACCAAATTAAAGTTGGTGGATTAGTGAATCACTTAAAATTATGATGGATTGTGGACTTTTTTTTTCTTAGACATTTGAGACATGGTAACCTAGTATTTTGCTAAAAATTGTGAGCGTTGTTGGCATGGTGTTTATCTAAAACTTTTGAGAATTGGTGGCTTAGTGTTTCTCGTACAATATTGAGGAGAGCTGGATTAGTTTTTTTTGTGGAAGTTTGAGTGTGGGTAACCAAGCGATTTTATAAAAATTTTGAGGGTTAGTGGTTTCGTGTTTTCCTTACAATTGTGTAGGTTCATAACCCAATGTTTTTCTTAAACGTTTGAGGGTTTGTGGGCTAGTGTTTTACGTAAACGATTTAGAGGTAGTACCATTAATTATTTACTAAACGTTTCAGAGTTGGTGGTTTGGTGTTTTTCTGAAAAGTTTGCGGGTTGATGGCTTAGTGTTTTTCTTAAACTTTTGAAGATTAGTGACCTAATGTTTTTCTTAAAACTTTTAGGGTTAGTGGCCTAGTGGTTTTCTTACGATTTTAATGATTTGTCTCAGGAAGTACGACATCTAGACTACTGTTGTTGAATAGCACACCTGCTGAAATGGTGCTGCTATCTAAAATAACATTATAGATTTCCTCAGGAGTCAATTCTATCAGTTGATCTATAGCTTTTGCAGGCTGAGACGTATACGACTATATCTTTATTTGAGTCTTAGACAGTAGGGTAGGATGACTGCCCCTTTTGAAATTGAGTTAATGAATCCAGTGATTGATTGCTGATGAGTATATGTATGATCTGCTTCATTTATACTTCAGGAGGCATATTTTGAACAATTACTTCGAAATAACTCAACTCCATTTACATATGTTTGAGTCACTTATTTTGAGATTGCTCGAATGTATTTGCTACTTGTCTTGCACTGTGTAATTAACAACATTAGGCACTAACAAGCCAGGTTTTATAAATCATGCAACTTGATTAAACTGAGATATTAGAAAGGTAAATTCTAGGTTTAAGTGTGAAGGGTAAAATATGCATTGTAGATGCGTCTCGTGGCTATTCTTCCATATATTAAGTTCTGGATCGTTAATGGTTTGGTGACTGAGTTTCTATTTATAATAGCACCGGAGGGCAAATGCGTAACTTCATTTTCAAATAAACGGCTATTTTGCTTACGTGTTTATGTATGTCTGCTACAGAGATAAATATCTCATAATCGAGATGGTTCAAGTGTAATGAGAAGCATATCAATTTGTTTTAATAACAATTAAATTTGAACATGCATTAGGACCATATTATTTCTTTGAGCCGCCTTCTCACCGATGTTGCGACTCTAGGTCTTAACACATATGCAACAAAAAGAACGTGAAACAAACAATGTAAGTAACATCAGCAAGTAATTTATTTCCCCAGAATACAAAGTGAAATCAAGAGATATTTACAATATTGTGAATCACATTCCAAATAATCCTAAATATCTTAATTACAAGTCCAAGAATATATAATGTTCTGAATGAGTTCCAATAGTCTTAAATGTCCTGATATAACACAATGATACAATCCAGAATGTCTTTAAATGAGTTCACAAAAATCTAAAGTAATGTATTAATTTAAAAGTCAATGAGCACTTTAGTAATTCCAATGAATATATTAAGTAAACAATTCCTCTCGAATTATATCTGATTTCAGCAGCACAAACTATACAATCTGAGCTCAAATGGATTCTCACAGACTGATCTAAAACAGGAATGAATTATTGGTTGACCAAATCCCTATTTATACACATTTTTACTTGACCTATGTCATAACAGGATGTGAAGCAACAACATGGAGGAAAAAACAGTCTGTCAATAAGACAAATTGATTGAACTCAAATGCTTGTAAACACTCTGTTTACATGTGACCAGAATGTTAAGTACAAATTACCTTCATGGACAAGATTTAAACATACATCATAGATTAAATATACATAACAGCGGAAAATATTAAACACTGACGGTCAGAAATGAGCAATATAAAAGTATAGTTGGGGGTAGTGTTATTATTTGCAAAAGGAATTAACCTGAATACCTTTTTGAAAATCTTATAAACATACTTTCCACAAAATCATTGGTTTGTTTTTATTTGTATCTTTAATGCAGAGTTATTCTCATTTGTGTGCAATCTCTCATCATCGGATGAAAATTTTCCAAAGAAGAAAACACAGCAAGAAAACAACTGTCCAATGAGACTTTAGTACTATACCTTTTAATTTCTTCTTCCCTCCCCCAGTAGACTCGTTTAATATCTGTAAAATAATTATTGTTCCAATACCCTAATAAACCCTAGCGAAGAACTGCATAACAGAACATAACGAGCCTAATTAAGTTGTTAAAATTTGTCCTTTCATTTAATTGTTGCTAGTTTTCTAATAACACTTCAATGTATATTTTTGGTTTGGAAAGAAAGGTATTTCAGTATAAAGATCATTCATGCAATATCCCAAGCCAATAAAGGCAGAAAAAATAATTAAGTGATCGGGGACATGCAGATGAAGGTATAATTCTATCCCACCCCGACAACAAAAAGGAAATGATCTAAATTTGCAGAAAATCTAACTACTTGAACACAGATTTCATTTGTATGCAGAAACAATCATTTACAAAAGAGTACCGTGAACGGCATAGTAGTAAGGTATCTTTTACCTGGGAAAATATCGATCAAGGGGTCTCAGTGACTTCGACCTTTGATCAATGTGTGCAGTCTTAAAGTAAACTTAATGCCCAGAAACTACTATTTTCTTATTAGACTTACCATGACCATCGTTAGACTTCAGAATCTAGAAGCTTCTTTTTCTAAGAGTTTATTTTATTACCTTAGGCATATTGTATCTTGTATCTTTTTCCTGCTCTAATTCTGTGATCATAATTTAGCTTTATTATATGATCTAAATTCAATGAAAACATTATGCCTCAAATGGTGAATTCAAAGGAGTTCCAACAAAAAATATATACAATATATAGGTTTTTTATTTGCTTAAGTACAAGCCATTCTCAAAAAATTTACTCTAAAACAAATGTTTTTATCCAGAATCCATTTTTCTTTGAGTCATAAATACTTTGACCTTTAACTTGTTCACCGTAAAGTCAATAGGCTTCCTCCATAGCTTATGTACAAGCCTTCTACAAACTTTGGTCAAAGTTTTAAATTTTTTCTGCAAACAACATTTTTCTTATTTCCGTCATAATGACCTTGACATTTGACCTTTTGACTCCAAAAATTAATATATTCTTTTTTCTTAACATCCAGAAACTTTGGTGAAAGTTCATGGTCGATAACTGAAATTTTGTACACCGAACTCAATATGGGTTTTCTTTACCCCAAGTGCGTGACATTCACAAACGTTTCTTACTATAGATCGTGGACGACGAAATTGGTAACAAGCAAACGGACAGACGGAAGGACAACACTGCAACATAATACGGAAGGACAACACCATAACATAATACGCAACGCCTAGCCAAAGTATATTTGCTTCTGTTAGCAGGAACTATAGCCCAATCACTTTCATACAATTTATGAATTAGCAGAACCTCATCTGCTAGTAGTATAGAAAACAATGATACCAATTCACCAATTTGTGCTTCACTGATTACTATATATAGTTACAACGACCCCCGTGCTTCCCGCACTCCGTGCTACCACATGAGAAGCGTGATAAACAAACTTACTATAAAATAAAGACGCTACCATATTTGCTCATTGGTAGCCTTGTTTTTTATGCTACAAGACAATGTTTACTAACTGAATTAGCTGTACTATACGCGCTGAACTCTACTATCTATATATCTCATGAGGTATGGAGGTATAAAGAGGTATTGAAAGTAATGTGCAGAACATAAAATGATTGACTAGAGGATGATATAACAGTGAGTATTAAAATATTGGCTGAAAAGGTGGGTACTATATTGGCTGAAAAGGTAGCTAATACATTTGCCTAAAAATTACTGCCTAACTATTATCCATAACTGAATCTATAACTGAACCTAAGGTTGTACCTAACTGAACCAATATATATTGTACCGGTAATGGAACCAATAGATACAATTAAATCAACAAATTATCAAATTACAGAGAGGTTAAATATACACATTGTCAGAGAGACTTAATGGGCAACAATATGAGCAGACACAAGAAAACATGCCGTAAAAGTGGTAAAATTAATACTAGTGGTGGTAGTAGTGGTAATTCTAAACCCACTAGCTCGGCGAACTCTATTGACTCTGATTACTCTAATCCTAATAGTTTTGCTAATTCTAACTCTAATCCTAATTCTATTGACTCGGATGATTATGATACTAACTACGATACTACCTGAATGAACTACTATATTTACTATTAGTAACTCATCAGCATATGTAATTAGCGATGCGAAAGCTGAAGAAGCGGAGCAACTAGGAGGTGGAGCTTGGAATCTGGAGTAGTGCAATCTGTAATACCACTTTTCTCGAGACTCCGTGTTACGTTTCTTCGTGCTCCCGCTTCTTCATTCTCAAACAATATGCAAATGTTTATTGTTTGTGTTTTTAAAGCATTATTTTAAAATGCAATTCCCATAAATGTATCTGCATTTTGGATTGTATGCGTAGTACTTCTGTTACATAATACTATGCTTTTACTAACTTAATGCTGCTTTCTTAATACCTTAATACTGTGTAATTAATACTAGAATAGAGTGTCCTTAATGTATTAATACTGCGTTCTTAGTACCTTAATAAACGTGATAAGAATGTACTAGGAATGTATTATGTATGATGTTTACATAATATTATAAATATTTTAGGAAATTATAAATGTTTCTTGACTTTAATATTTGCTTAGACCTTAATGTTAAGTATAATGTTGACGTGTTTAGCTATATTCAATGAATGTGGTTGTTTACTTAGTATTTGAGTTCAAGGATGGTTTTGATAAACAAGTTGTTGATTCAATTTGAGGTCAAGGTTGATTTTGTTTACAGATTAAACTAGAATTTTCCTTAGACTTGTCTGTTAAGAGTCACATACACCATATTATTCTAGAACATTCTGGTATATGACCTATCTTTATATATATATATCGTATTTAGTGGACAGTTTTTCAGTTTCGACCTTAACATCAGTCTTTAAAGAGCCATATCGGTTGCGAAAAATCATTCCAAATTCTGAGAGAGGAATTATTTTAAATATTCATTGGATTATCAAAGTGCTATTAGACTTTTGGATTTTGGATTTTGAATTGATGATTTTGGAATTTATGTGAACTTATTCAAAGATGTTCCGGAGTATTTAATTTTGGCACATCATCACATTAAAGACTACTGACACATCGTGATATTAAAGACTATTGGCACATCATCACATTCAAGGATACATTCATTTATTCGGAACATTCTATATTTAGGATTTGTGATTAGGACACTTAGGATTATTGGATTATTTGGATTTTAATTCACGTTACTGTAAGTGTTTTTTTGAATTTTCACTTTAATTGTCTAGAAATAAATTGCTTGTTGATTTTTACTTGATTTGTTGGTTTCACTTTCTTTCTCTTACATTGTTTTAGACCATAGAGTCGTAACATAAATTGGTGGCTCGTCCGGGATAGAATTTCTTTAAAGGATATTTGAGATATTAAAGTTATCATTGAAATTCATACTGATTTTGTCTCGGAATTTTTGTTGTCTTTGGCAAAGAGTTTAATTTGGGAAATATGTTTAGTGAAACAAACACAAGCATTCACAATGCCATCTAATGTTCAGAATTTCATTTCAAATTCTGCTCAGGAGGGGTTAGAGTGTATGAGAAAGGATGAGTTGCTCGAACTTGCCAGAAAATATTGTATGTCTGAGGCGAAAGCATCATTAACAAAACAGGAGATAAAGATTACTTTAATTCAATATTTAGTACGAAAGGGAATTTTGGATAGTACTGCTTTAAGTTTGATAGAAAAGCCTGTGTGTGGTTCTGACAGGAAATTAAGGGAATTAGAGTTAACAAGAATGGATTTAGAATTGGCAAAGCTTCAGATTCAAGGAGAGGAATTATTTAATATTAATTGGATTATACAAGTGCTCATAGACTTTTGAATTTTGGATTTTGAATTGATGATTTTGGAATGTATGTGAACTTATTCAAAGATATTCTGGAGTATTTCATTTTGGCACATCATCACGTTAAAGACTAGTGGCATATCGGGACATTAAAGATTATTGGCACATCAAAACATTCAAGGATACATACATTCATTCTTAACATTCTATATTTAGAAGTTTTGATAGGATACTTAGGATTATTGGATTTTTGGGACTTTAATTCACTTTACTGTAAGTGTCTTTTGAATTTTCACTTTAATTGTCTAGAAACAAATTGCTTGTTGATTTTACATAGATTGTTGCTTTCACTTTCTTTCTGTTGCATTTTTCTTAGACCATATAGTCGTAACAACTAGCATTTTGCATACTTAGATATTGGAGATTCTGAATATACTTGCGGTGTTTGCAGACTTTACAAAACCAAACATATATCCTCTTTAGATAGATATATGTCTGCAAAACACACATATATATAATAGAAATATTGAAGATGGAACTATTGGATAAAGTGAGACAAGATATTAGAGAAGTTGTAAGAGAAGTAGTTACATTTATTGTAATCTTTACGATATATATAAACTCAAGGAGGACGAACAGGAAAACAGTTAAGTTATTCAAATGTAAAGAAAGATAAATAGTTTGGACTAATAAATGGAAAGAGAAAAGAAGCTAATGGGCGATTTAGTTAAATTTGAAGATAGAATGGAAATAATGGAAAGTAAAAGGACAAATAAAACGTATCCTTTTAAAACGGAATCCTGGAAAGGATTACATGGCCTATTATAATATTTGGTGTTCTTGTTTTCTTAGGTGTGTATTTTTGAGGCTACCAAGTATTCCATCTAATAATTGAAAACGTTCAATACACAGAAAATTTGGTCGTATATACACCATATTTAAACATTGCAATCATAATTAGTAGAGAAAATTCTATAGAGACAATGCCATTGTAACTATTCCTGATATGATCTAAAAGTTAAATGTTACAAACTGTGGAAAACTCTCGAAAAGAGTCTTTTATACTTCTGAAGGTAGGGTAACTTGTAACTTCAAAATTTGTAAAATTTAAATAAAAAGACTTTCTAGCTATTAAATATAGGTAGCTTAAGTTAGTATCGACGTGACGACATTAGAACAGGTAAATTTAGTAATACTGCTTAAAGTTTCGTTGGTTTCTGTTTGAGAATCCCCAAAATAATAACCTAGTTACAGACATGGGCCAAGTGTACTATAATACTGGTGTAGAGAAAAATGAATCGACACTTACAACAGCCAATCTGCGACAATATTACGTTAATATTGTTCTTTACCAAAGACCAGTGCGACATAAAAGGTACCAATGTTAAACTGAAGCCATCCCATTGTGGAACCATAAATAACATAATTAAAGGATACTTGTCCGTGTTTAAATTGCAAAGATATGGTGTAAAAGATATGGTGTAAAGATTAAGAAGCCAATACATCCAATGGAGACCACTGCTACACAAGAAGGAATACTTTATGCACATCAAAGCAGCAAAATCTAAATCTCGAGAACTTAGTCATTGCACCATATAGGGTTGCAATGGCAAATGTAGACCGTAAGTAATTAATACAAGTTTGTCAACCCTCCTTAAACAGCTGGAGAACCATAGAATATACTTTTGCGATTTCGATATTACTCAGGATTTCGCGGGAATATTTAATAAACAAGAGATGGAAGATTATCTTATCGAGAATGAGCATTTTATGAAAGATTGGCACAATGAAGATGTCCTGGATTCATAATCGACAAAGATACGACGGTTGGGATTAATTGTCTAACTTGCTGGATACAGAGAACCAGATAAGATTTATAACAAGTATATCTGCCAATTAACATCCCCAGGTATAAACATACCAATTGGCAGCCAAACTGTGGATTTAGTAGACTGTTCAGATAGAAGATTGGCATCCGCTTTCTCTTATCCGTAGGCTAGAGAATATGGCAATAACTAGACTAGACGTAACTTTAACCAATTACAAACAAGCATTAGGCTTTCTAAAGTTAAATAAGTCAATTATCCAAGATGAAATATTCTGCAAAGCAACTTTCGAAGAACAATGGCTTAGGCTAACAAAGAATATGAACAACTCCTATCTGGTATATAGCCGGACTCGAAAACTTATACACTTTGTCTACTATGTTAATTTTGCAAACTTTCAAAAGTATAGGATTCGATTACAAGTTACCCAAATAATGCAGTATCGAATAACTTGTAAGATTCTGTCTATTGGCATTTTCGTACAATGCTATGCCAATTAACTATATCGAATTTACAGAGGGAGATAAATAAAAGTACAACAATGAGCACATCGACAAATTGTAAATACACACTTCACAAGAATTTGGTCTATATATTCTTTGTATAAAGATGCATATTTTCAAGCATATGGCCTTATATACACCGAATTTCTAAAACCAGTGTTATTTACGACTAAACGATACAAGAATTATATGCCAATCTACAAATTAGAAGAGATGTAGTCATTAAACAAGATCTATAATAATTCTTTTGAAAAATGACAGAAGGAGATGGAGGATATTAGAGCAGAAGCAACAGCTAACAAATTTAGAGACAGTACCCTACAAATGTTGAGAGAAATATTATAATGGCTACACTGTATTTTAAGAACTATGCTAAAATAGAGTGGAAGAAAGCAAGTAAAGGAAGAGATAATTGCTCGTTTCCTTCATTGCTGGGGAAATCATAGAACACTGAGTATACAATCTATGCATTATGTTTTGGGGAAATGCAAGTTTGGATACGTCGCAGGTATACTAGAAGATAATGTATACTTTTCACCCAACAACCTATAAAGATTTGGCCGTTATATTAAAGATGACAAATCACTAAGGTCTGTAACGAATGAAAAGAAGCGTGTAATATATTATCTAAACAGCCCGTACACCACAGAAGACCTGGATACAATAGATTATGGTAGAATTAGTCAAAAAGACCTATTCCAGAATTTAATGGTTGTTAACATTTTTAGATGACGCTAAAATGGAAAGCACGAGTGTATTTATGCGAAATGTTTACGGGAGAATTAAACGTAGCGATTATAAGCTACTTGAATAATGAAAGGAAGGAGAGATATATAGAGTTGAAGAGATTAACAAATATAACAAAGAACTCAAACGAGATATATTCGAAAGTTAAATGATATGGAAGATAATACCACTCGAATATATTTATGGAGGTGGAAATCCAGACATAAACCAGATTTAGCTCTACAACTCTTAATTAAGGTTGACAAGGAGAAGACATCTAAGCATAAGTGCAAGCAGATATTTATCTCTGCTTGTCCAGAAAATTCGAACCCTCTTAAACATGAATATACGAATTTTCGTTTCACATGTAATAATCATCCTTGTTTAATATATAGGGTCTCTACAAACTCCATTTAATTTGGTATTTAAACATTTAAATGTAAATTTAGACGTATAGAATATGAAATAATTCGGGAAAAATGGGAAGTATACCTCCCTATCCTCCAGAGGTATAGAGAGGTAGAGAAGAGCCTCCAGATATTTTTGTACAGTTTGTAACTCTTGCTGGAAGAGCTATACCGGTATTTTCTCTATATAATTTTTCTCTACTAATTATTGCTGGAATATTTAGATATGGTCTATATACGATTAATTCTTTTGTATATGGAACGTTTTCCTTTTTCTTTTCATAATTTCCATTATATCCTTAAATTTAACCTAAAATGTGCTCTGTTCTCTTTTCTCTTTCCATTTATTAGCCCAAACATTAAATTTGTAAAACATAACTTCATTCCCGTTTGTCCTCCTTCGGTCTATTGTAACGAAAAACATTATTCTCTTCTAGAACATCTGTAACAACTTTTCTTGCAACTTCTCTTATAACTTCTCTAATGTTTTCTCTTACTTTATCTAATAGTTCCATCTTCAATATTTCCATTATATTTAAGTGTTTTCGCAGACATATGTCTATTTATAGAGAAGTTACTTTTGATTTTTGTAAAGTCTACTGACACCTCAACTATACTCCGAAACTCCCATAATTAAGCACGCAAAATACTAGTATATTCGTAGGACGTTTATTAAGGTACTAAAAACGCAGTAATAAGAAATAAAGAACGAAGTATTAAGGTAGCAAGAGTATAGTAATCAGAAGCAGAAGTACTACGCATACAGTCCAAAACGCACCTTATGCGAACTGCATTTAAAAGAATTTTTTAAAACCCAAACGATTAACATTAATTTTTTATTTTCCTAGAGTCGAGTAGTGGAGAGGCCAAGCTACGTAGCACGGTGACTGGAGAAGAAAACCGTATAACAGAACGCACTGCACCAGCTTCCAAGCTCGACCCCTTGGGATTCTGCTTTTCCAGCTATTCCAGCACTAATTAACTATGGTATTTAAAAGGTGGTAGTTGATAAGGCAGCGCTCACGAAACAAATTCTGGTAGTCGAGCGTTCTATAGGAGCAAATATGGTGGTATCACAATTTCATAGTAGTTTTAGTTTATCACGCTTTTCATACGGTAGCAAGGGAGTCGTTGTAACTAAATTTTATGAATTAGAGTAGCACAGATTTATAAATTGGTATTTCTGTTTCTCTACTACTTCTGCTCAAATGATATTTAGCCTATTTAAAATGAATCGCCAGTGGCAGATCCAGAAATATCGTTTTTTTTGTGTATGTATGTGTGAGGGAGGGGGAAGTTTCGCTCTTAATTTTAAGCGGCAGGGGCGCGCTCCAGCTCCACCTCTCCTCTCCCCCCCCCCCCCCCCGATCCGCCCATGATCACTCCAAGAAGTTAGTGTGGACATGAAAAGGTTTCACTGAGGCAGATTTATGTAATAAACTGGGTGACATACATCCATATACTATTTAGTGCAAGTTTATACAAGACTTAAAGATGAAATAGGCTTTAATTTTTCATTTGCCAGAATGTTTATATAGACGTGAATCTAGTTTTGTTTGTGAAAGAAAAATAGCGGAATGTCTATGTGCGGTTATATTATGTATATACTGTAACACGCACAGGGGTTCCTCTACCGAGCGAAACAAACGCCTGTGTGAGGTTGCGCTGGGAGTCCCTTGTTTTCCCCTATATCCAAGGACTTTCCGACAATATTCGTTGTCAACTGGAAGTTCTCGTAACGCGCCAAGACTAGAAATTTTTTTTCACTAATCAATAAATGAATGACCACAATGTCACAATTATAACTTCACAATTGCATGGCTTTTCCTTGTTAGCATGCATGGCATGAAGCACAAAACACAATTCAAACACCCAGTGGAGGGAACTATTTTCCGATTCCATCAATGGGTCAATAAAAACAACAGTCTGAACTTCCACCAACTGCTACAATGAAAGGCATCTCCAAACAAAGGGATGACCTCTTCCCAATTATTCCATGGCACAAAACAGTAGTTCTTGTCACGAATATCTCCCACCGAAAGGCACAATCAATCAACACCTCTGAATTAAGATAGGAACTACTTGGCTCCATGCCCACTTATGCTAGTCTGACCCCATCTCAAACTACGAAACCAGTCCATGCCATTGCAAAGTCTCTTAAAAACTGTAAGTATGGCGTCTCTCCATAGAAATTGGCTAATTACTCGGGCTGGGAAATATTTTCCCAACACCGACTTCCCATAATCAAACCACTAATCACTAAAATCTAACGAACCTATAAATGGAGACGTAAATACAAATTTAACATACCCAAATTTATTACAATACCTTTTTTCACTCTTGTCCTTCTATAAATATTTTACAGAGAATGTTATTAAATAGTATCAAAAGAGTGGACAGAACACGTGTATAGATGACCATATGCCCCAGGTCCCGTGCTTACATCAAGACTCTAACTAAAAGCACACTATGGTGCAGCACTCTTCATTTGCATATACTATGTATGATACACATTGTTTCCATGGTAACATGCACATATTAAATGTGGAAAATTCTAGGTATCAAATGGCACCTCTATGCAACTTGCTTGACATGTGTACCAAGTTTGATGAAAATACCGTGAAGGGTTTACGAGTTACGCTCCAGAAATGAAACTGTTTAAGGACAGACAGAGAGAAATAGCGATTCCCCGTATTACAGACCGGGAGCAGAAGCAAGCAAATAGAATGTACTTCCAATCCTCCTTTAATAGCCCTTTTTTTTGGCAGATGGTACTGGTAAGTTCTCAACACGTACTCTATTCATGGTTGTTTCAATGAAACTTGTTGGATTGTCTTAATAACCTCTGTTATTTCTATCGTAGTTTATCATGGTGTAGTCCCAACAATTATCATATACATGTAGGTTGGACAAGAAGACGGAGTCATCTATATACCCCGGCCCCCAAAACGATATTCACGCTGATGATTGTTTATAGCAAAAGTACATTTAGATTATTATGTGCCATATATTCCAGTATACCAAGTGTCATGGGGATATATTTAATGGTTTTGGGGTGTTTCCCGACGTGCGAAAGATAGATAGATGAATGGACAGACAAATTGATTAAATGTAAACAAGAGGTGCAAGTGGGCCTTATGTGACTCATCAGCTATCATAACTTAACAGTTGACCATTTCACCAAGCAGGTTTATGTAGTATTGCAAGAACGCAACATATGCAAACTATGTCCCAAACTGTATATCATGTCGATTTTACCTATTTTACTATAGTCTGATAAAAACTATTTCTAAAGATAAAGGCACAATAAATATGCATAGTCTCTTGCTTATAATCTAAGTCATCCAGGTCTTTAATAGTAACGTTTCTAGACGAAGCTTTAATTTGTTGTGTACAGAATCACATGGTTTTCACACGAATTGAAATTATCATTATAGTTTTTGTTTTGAAGACCAATTAAAGTTGTAAGTGCTTCTGGATAAAAAACATATTTGGGTATTTTTTAAAGGCTAAACATAAAAGATGTAAATTTCAAATAATTTATGAGTATTGACATTGAATATGACTTAACATAATCCGCAATGCATGCGATAACAAATAAATAACAACTGTTTAAGTAACTTTCATATAGCGATACTAGAATCTGTCAAACTCTTTTTCACCAACATAACTAGCTTGATTCCAAATATTTAAGAATTTCAAAAATTATACAGTTTTAAGAAAACATTCTCTGCAAATAAATGTATAAACTTAGAGATTTTTTATTTTATAATAAATGTATTCTTATCAGAGAAATCAACATTACAAAGCAAAATTACTTGCAAAAAATAATCACAACATTGCACATAGTTTATGCTTGCTTGTTACTGTACACTGTGACTAACGTCAATGCATCCAAATGAATGTTTCGCCAGCTACTATTTCTTCAGAAAATAATTGGTGTGCATCTGCGACGCACAACAACATTTCTGGGTTGCTAAGCGCGATTTCAAGGTGTTATGCATTGTGGCTTTAGTTAGTTTCTGTAGAGCAATGATACTAAAGTGTCTTGCCTAAGGACACGACACGGCAACCAAGCCAGGGCTGGTCTAGGAATCTAACCCGGTAATCATGCTGAAGGGTTAAACACGCTAACCACTGAGCTACTGTGCCTCTCATAACTCCTCGTACGCATTGTAATAATGTTTCAAGCTTGTTACCATTCATTAGTTTTACAAACTCATCTTACAGCAATTTATTTTCTCTCCTTAGAGTGTTACATTTTACATTTGTATTTTATGCTTGATCTTTGGTTATTAATGACAAATTATTAATTTGAATCCCTAAGGTGTACTATTTTACTAAGTTTTAAAAATAATTGTTATATTGAAATGTATGCATCTTGTATACTAAAATTTAAAATTGGTATTTAGTTTGCATTATTTGCAGGGGGTTGTACTTCGTGTATCCGCAAACCAGTGATTCTCAATCGTCAATATCATGGGATACTTCCATTGCTTTTCTTTAGAGGGAGAAGAAAGATATGTTAAAACAGAATACAAATTAATTACATAGCATACGAACTAAAAACTATTTCTAACTGCGCAAAATTTCATTAATATGAGCGGATCATGCTCATAATAAAGCTCATTGGATATCTTCATGATATAAGCATATTTACACTAACTAAGTTTGATATAAATCTTATGAGAAAGAGTCACTAAGCTGTTGAGAAGCTAATGCAATCAGATAAAAGATTACCTCACAAATATGCGTTGATCTTGCTCATAAGTGTACCCTTCAAAGATCCGGACGATTTAAGTCTATCAGCCAAGTTTACTCAAAGTCGGAGCAGAAATACAGTTTCTAGAGTGATAATAATTTCAGTCATCAGATGCAAGATTACCTCATTATTATGTGTGGTTCTCACTAATTATCGAAATCATGCAAGGCCATCATCTTATAAGCCTATATGCAATCAAAAATATGGCCTCCAGAGCGGTAACACGCTCAGCCAATCAGATTCAAGATTACCTCAATAATAGGTGTGGATCTCTCACATTATCGAACTCATCCAAGACCTTGATGATATGATCATATATTCCAAGTTTGATCAAAATCAGACCAGAAATATGTTCGCCAGAGTGCTAAAAACTGAGCCAGTCAAATGCAAGATCGCCTCATTACTATGCTTAGATCTCGCTCAATATCCAGCTCGTCTAAGATTTTGATCAAGACATATTGATCAACACTGGATCAGAAATACGCCCTCCAGAGTGGTAAAAGCTCAGCCAATCGGATGCAAGATTACCTCAATTATATCTGCTGATCTCGGTCATTTTTGAACTCTTCCGAGGTTTTGATGATATAAGCATATATTCCAAGTTTAATCAGAATCAGACCAGAAATATAGCCTGTACAGTTGTAGTAAGGTCAGACAGTCAGATGCAATATCAACATATTAGTATGCATATATCTCTCTCATATTCGAACTGGTTGAAATATTGATAATATAAACATATATGAAAAAACATAGCCTCCAGAATGGTAACAAGCAAATGCCGAGTAACGGACGAAACAGTACGGACGACCGACGCAGGGACATACTATAAGTTCACTTGGCGTTTTCTTCTGTTACTTTTTCTAAAATGTCCATCTCATGCATTGAAAATCATTGTGACCTGCATTTAGTGTTACATTTGTCTGATATATGAGTCAAGAACTGATTGATGACAAAAACTGTATGTATATATATATATATATATATATATATATATATATATATATATATATATATATATATACATATACATACATACATATATACACTAGTTGTATGTGGTTTGTGGGATTTCATCCCGAAAGTGGTATTACGGGAACGCAGTGATCTAATTTCAATTTCAAATCAAAAGAATATACATAAGTGTCTTTTCTCTTATAATAACTATATATATGTTCAAATTCAGCATATATACTTATTTTTAACCCTATTCATATTTTACTTAGCGGGCAGACATATCAATATTGTGGGCAGATTTGACCTTTGAATACAGAATACGAAATATTATACATAGCATTCTTCCGACAAGGATGAAATGTATTAGCGTTCTGCCCACAGAGACTGTGCATTTGTATAAAGTTCAGACTGCTGATAATGTGATATTATAATACCTTAGATGGTCTATAATATATGCAGTCTGAAATATTTTAATATCTCTTTCATGCCCACGTATCCA
The DNA here is from genome assembly GCA_029931535.1 of Margaritifera margaritifera. Lineage (NCBI taxonomy): Eukaryota > Metazoa > Mollusca > Bivalvia > Unionida > Margaritiferidae > Margaritifera > Margaritifera margaritifera. The sequence goes on along the minus strand of JAQPZY010001627.1, from coordinate 3,823,040 downwards.
TATACAAACAGCAAAATTCCATGTTTGTTTCTTTTCTTTTTTCTTTTTTTTTTTTTTTTTTTTTCAATTAACACGGAGAGAATTGTATAAAATCACCCCGCAAACATATAGACAATCGGAAAAGCCTCTTCCTTTTCCACTGTTTGATGGAAAGCATTGCATGGTTGTATTTCGAGTGTAACAAATTATGTTAACATCTTATGGATAGATCTGTGCCAGTTGATGACAACCTCTGCTTATGTTTGACATTTATTATAAAGATAATGACTTATTTGCTGCTTCTTGATGAAGTCTCGGCTTCTCTTAGACCGACACTATTACGCCACGGTACCGCAATTCAGCTGTTATACACCACATATATAAGCTTGCCTATTTAAGTGATGCGGAAATTAGACTGAGCAAAGTATGCATATATATATATATATATATATATATATATATATATATATATATATATATATATATATATATATATAAGAGAGAGAGAGAGAGAGACATATATATAGAGAGATACTGCAGGAAGGTCTTAACCATTTTATGAGTTACTGGTATTTTCAGAGTCTGTATCACTGATGCTATCAGTGTTGCCTGTCCCAGCTTTCTAAGAAAAGGATCACTTATAGAGAGCGACCATTTCATTTTCTGGATTTTCTTTTCGGCCTGGATAGTTTTTTCATTTGTCTGAAGATCATTATTTTTTTCAAGTAAAATAATGACAGTAATATTTTTGTGTGTCCTACAAATCAGAGTAAGGATACATTTTCAAGCTATTTGAGAGCCATTTAAAAAACAAAAATTCTATATGCCCTCTCCCCGAATTAAATAGTTGGTCCCTTACAGTCCCATTTGTCAAATTTAATGGGCTCTTCTCACTTTTAGGGGGACCTGCATATTGTTTCATCATTTACTGTGAATACTACTTGCTTCTTAAAACACAACAATTATGAATATATTAAATTCTTTTAAAATGTTACATTCATTTCATACTTCAGTATGCACCAAATGAGCTAATACTTGCATTTTTCAGAGTTTATTGAAAAGAGTAATTCCAGTTTAGAAACACAGGGTGTGCCACAGATGGCGGACGCAAGCTTAATGTTCTATATAGTATGATAAGCAGGATCCTGAGGTAGAACGGGTCATATGAGTAATCTGAAGAACTTTTTCACTAGGTATGATTTTTTTCATTCAGGCTATTGCTTTTTTAAAAAATTAAGCTTGCGTCAACCACCTGTGGGGTGTGCTATATAATTGAAGTAGCAGATACATATTTTAAGTAATGGGGATGTGGAGTATACCACAAATGGGGTACATGGATCAGCAAAAACACGAATGGTGGCCAATCCCTCTCAGCACCATAGCTGCCAAGTAAAGCTTCTATGTTAGATGGTAATTCACTCTACAGTTTTTTATTGTACCCTACGCTGCTTGGCAGACAAATGTATGTTAGGAGTCCAACAATATAGTTCCACACACGTGATCCTTTTACTTTGTGTATTGTGATGGTTTGCTAAAGACAATATAATATCGTCGCAAGCCATGGGCAGCAATACTCTATGCTCTTTTATCACGCTTGGCTGCCTGTCTGGAGATTGCCTCATTTCTCATGAAAATGTATACATCAGCTTAACTTGTCACTGTGAGCTCAAATACAACTTTCTTGCCATTGGGACTTATCAAGACCTTTCGCGCTGTTTGAATGAGCCAATCAGAGGTTCTCCTTCAATCGCAGTCACTTATTGATCGATAAAATTGGTATTTTCACTGATGTGCAGAAGGTTGTTAGATTGTGTTGTTGATGATGTATTTTTGTTTATGCGTGCTCATGAAAAACAAGGAAATCACAGGTGATAAAAGAGCGTAGCAGATCGTTGCCTGTAGCTTGTGATGATGATCTAATATATGTTTTGATAGTAATTTGAACTTAGTAAAATTATTTATAAAAATATTTTAACGTGTTTTGGTAAAATGTAAATTTGCTCATCCTCCTTGGAGCATATCTGTTGTCAAACTTTGCAGTTTCGGAGGTGAGTAGTTCTTGCACAGTGCCAAGCTCTTCAGTTTTGGATGTAAGTAGTTCTTGCATGTAGTCTGCAGGGCCATAAGACCTAAATTGAGGTGAAGATTGGAGTTGTCTTAGTAGGTGGTGAGACCAAAAATATGTCATAGCACGTGCAGTGCAACCAGAACATGTATGGCAGTCCTAAATAGATGTAATCTGTCGTCATTATTTTTCTCATAGACAGTGCTGCACCTTGAATTCCATGGGCAAGGGACACTGTGTCCACCTGACTCAAATCGGGGGGACACACACTTTCGAATGGACAAAGAAAAATGTCTCGAGAGATCATACATTTTGAATTGTTTTCTTTAATTGGAATAAAATCTGAAATGGTACATGTGCTTTTTGTTGTATACAGATCTTCAGAATGTTCACTGTTCATGTCTTATCAGTTTTATAATTTCACACTTTAGTTATTTCGATTGCAATTTGGTAATCCTTGTAATGGTCATCTGTAGATCTATTGAAATAACTGTCTGTCTTTAAAAAAAATGAGAAAGTCAAATCTGTTGCAAGAGTTTCACCATCGTTTAACCTACTTGCTCATCATGCTGCATGACCGCTTCACTACATGGCTGCTTGTATATTATTGCAGTAGAAGTTTCATCAAGCACTCCAGTAACTGGCATTTGTATTCATGAATACTGCATATCTCTTTAGTCTAGTATCTACCAATAGACTGGTTCTTTGTCTTCATTGCTATGCTGACAAATTTGATTTCTCCAAACAATGTCAGAGTACTGATGTTTGATTAATTATCACAATCTCTCTAGGCAGTATTGATAGACTGAACAATTTCGTCGTAGTCTTAAATATTCTGGAACAAAAATATGGAATTCGTTGCCCACATCAGTTAGATCAGCCACTTCTGTTGAAAGTTTTAAAGAAAAATATCTAAATTTTTTAAAGCTTGACTTTAATTGATTTCTACATGTCATTATAATTTTTTTTTAAATTTCCTATTTCCATCCAACTGTTTTATCTTTGTGCATGCTAATATGTCCTTTGTTTCAATATGGTTGATATGTTCAGAGTAATGTAAAGTCGTATAACTTGATTGTTCTTTATTAAATGTTCTGACTTGAATTTTCCTACACGTTTTGTTAGTAAGATTCGTGCATGTAGACTGTTAGAAAGTTACTGAGGGCCTCAAGGGAGACTAGATACATTTGTATTCTAATTGAGCTACCCTCATTAAATAAAGAATTATTATTATTGTTATTATTATTATTATTATTATTATTATTATTATTATTATTATATAGAGAAACCATGCGTTGATATATTTAGTGAATAGTCAGATTTTAGTTCCGTAGAAACAGTTGATTAAGATATTTACTAAAAAGGATAATTTAGTAAATATGCCACTTCTACACCATTTATATTCATCCAAGCCGATGTCAACATTGACAAGTGATGATCAACATGGAATATAGTTTGTACAAGTAAAGTTTTATAGTTAATTTATATGCCATTAGTTGACAAATTTTAGTCATAAATGTGACCATTTTAGTCAAAACTTGGAACTCTTGTGAAAATATACTGGCAAGAATTTTCACTGTTTTGAGTAAATACACCTCCAATCTGCTATTCCAGGTTTCAGTGTTAGCAGAAAGAATGCGAGGGAACCTGCCTATTCCATTCATAAGCACTTCATGCAGAAGACATAAACAGTATTATATATAGGTTATTTAAAGGCTTTATTAACTTCACCAAATCATTATAAGAGATCTGAAAAGAAATGATCATGAAGTATAATTCCTGTTCATAAAAACAGTTGGAGCCTGATTTATTCAAGTACATGTTTCTTGCAGCTGATACTCTTTGAGAATATATGGCTTCCAATAGGCTGTTTTGACCCTTGGGTCATATAAACCTTAGTCCATCATCTCTGTGTATTAGTACATGAGCATGTTGACTGGATTCTACATTACTTCTCTTATTACAGATAAGTATCCAACTGAAACCAAAGGAGAATGAACCAGACTATGTATGTTGACCCAGATGCACTTCATTGTGATATCAATATTAAGATGGCTGCTTCGTGCTATCAGTTCAGTGCTCCTCATTACAAGTAAAGAGTTCCTGACTTTTTCGTCTACATATTTGGCAAAATCTTTACGTTCTCCAGTAAAGCTGCGGTAGAGAAAAGTTTGCATGAAGAATTTAAGGCATGCATGTTTTGTTTTATACTAGCTGTTATGCCTTCTCAACAAACAAAATGTACCTAGGTAACAAAAAAAGAAAGAGTATTTTGCAGGGTGGTAACTAATGCAATCCCCTTTATTCAAAACAAGTTTTGAGAACAATGTTAACTCCTTATTCCCTGTATGGTTTCAACACAAAAGATGTATGTTGAGTTATTAACTTCCACAGTGTTCCGCAAGGGTTAAGATATGAACAGTTGGCACTTCTTACCATAAAAGCCCTTTTCTACAAGAAGGACCTTTTCTAGTGAGTCACATGAACATATTGATATTTATGATTTCACAAAAATCGTTGTAATTTATCAAGTAGAATTTATAAGGAAAGAAAAAAAGGCTAACAATACGGAACTCTCATTAACAGTTCCATATTAGGAGTCAGTTTACCCCAAAATTGTCAAATCCAGGAGTCACATTCAGATATTTAGGAGTCAGTGCAGCTTGTTGATACTAATTGTGTCATAGTAATACAGTACGTTGTTTCCAAGGGTATTCAAGCACACGAAACTGCCGACAATGCATACTCACATCTGTCGACATATAATCCACTGCTGCTGGTCTATGCAGTTCACTTTAAATCATCAGAATAATAAAACAGGACATATCCTGATATGCAAGTGCATTATGCACAAGCTTAGTAATGTGAGCTGATTATCCCCGAGAAATACAGTTTTAAAACGACGGTTTCATCAATACTTGTCCAGATGGATATGGCAGTTGACTGACAGTCACACATTGGAGTAGGGTAGCTAAAAATATCATCAACACATGGTATTTGTTCAATATTCACCTATAGGGATATCATCAATGGAATATGGGAAATAAATAAAAATCCATGTGATGATTGGCAAAGTTGAGAAAGACTTGAAACTTTTGTTGCGGACATATTTATGTTGGTTTGATTTCTGCATCAGTAATACACAAAAAGAGAGCATTTCCTGCATCATCTTTGTCAAATCTGTGTAATTTAACCAATATTTTGCGCAAGTGGGAGCTCCATAATGTGAACAGATTTTATTTTAAAATAAAGAATCAAGATACAAAAGAGCAACTTGACAATATTTAATCTTTGTGCATTGTATGTAGTGCAGATGCAGTAAGCAGGGAATCATACTCAGTGGATTTGTTTTACTTTATATTTCTTATTCATTACAGTTTTTGTTCTCTTTTCATGTATTACATCACAAATAGGACCTTTAAAATTCCTGTTCAACAGAACTATTTAAGTCAACTTAGCAGAGGCCTGGCATTGACTATCATATATTATGATCCAAATCCCTTTTTATCAATTTAGACTCATAGTGAACTTAGCTTATACTTTAGAAGTGTAACTGTTATGCTGAAGGATTCTATGTATGTATATTTTTATCTTTATCTGATCTGTATGGATTTACTGGTAGTTTCTGTTTACAAAATACATTTAAATTTTTGTTCTTCGAAAGAGGGAAAGTATGTCTGGTCTGACTGTTTGAATGTAAAACAGTGTTGCTGTCCAGTATCATAATATAGATAATAATTTCACTTTCTTTAAAACTTATCATCTGAAAGGAACAAATGAAAAAAATTTCTTCCCAACTTTAATAGACTTTGAATACCTAGTACACTGAGGAACTATTACAAATACCTGCATTCAGCAGGGAATCATACTCAGTGGATTTGTTTTACTTTATATTCCTTATTCATTACAGTTTTTGTTCTCACCATGGAATCATCCGATGACAACAGCTCTACACAAAAACCTCAAACTTTAAAAGCTGTATTTTTCCTAATTAAAAAATAATAATAATAATAATAACCTGCAGTGTGCGTTAGTTGTTATTTGCATTTTTTCATGTTCCTATTCACAATTGATTTCAAATTTTAATATGACCCTTGGGGTGGGACCAGGGGCTGAAGATTAGGGGGATTTTAAATCTTAATTTCTTAAGTACTGTAGGTGGAGATCTGAAAGTTGGTTTGTGTCATTGTCAAGGCCAGGGCTATATCATATAAAATGCTTTTTTGGGTCACACCTCTGGTCTTGCCCTAGGCGTGAGCCCAGTGGGGATCCTGCCAGTGGCCAGGTGGCAGGTGTAAAGCAGATTGGACCACATGCACTTTTGGCTCCCCTACAACGTGCGCACAAAGGCACTGCTTGGGCCATGGTCCCACCTGCCACGATGCCACTGGATACTGTCCCCTGGGTCACAACTTGGAAGCTGTTGAGATCCCCACACAATAAACATATATATATATATATATATATATATATATATATATATATATATATATATATATATATATAGGTTTGAAGGACATCAAACAGAATCAGACATACTGGTATATTCAATACAAACCATAGGTCATGCCGCTTATGTTGTGGACTTTACCCTGGATCAGACAGTTGAGATCCCACATTCTAATCATATATTGGTTGAAGGACATGAGGTGAAATCAGATATATTTCCAGTATAGACCCTGGGGTTGAGAACTATACCCTGACTCATAACTTTTTAACTGTTGAGATCCCCAACCTATAACTGTATATATGTTTGAAGGGCAAGAGGAGATAAAATTAGACATGTATCCAGCACAGACCCTAAGTTGTGTCCCTGGGGTTGAGAACTATACTCTGACTCATAACTTGGAAACTGTTAAGGTCCCCACCCTACAACTATGTATACATTTAATGGACACAAGTGGATATATGCACTTGTACATCCAACACGTATCCTGGGTCATGCCTCTGGAGTAGAGGATTTGTCCTTGGCTCATAACTTAGAAATTATCAAGATTCACACCATATAACTATATATATGCTAACTGGATACGAAAAGAAAATACACATTGAAACCTTTGCCCCAGAATCAGGCCATACCTCTAGTGGCCTAGATTGGAATCTTGGTGATATGCAATGCCATGTCATTTTACCTTATTCTGTTTTTTTCTGTATTTCACTTTGGATTACATTGATTTTGATGTTTACACAAGCAATCATCCAGTATGAAAACTATACAAGTGAAACTGCCCTCATGCTTCTTAAAGAAAATGTGGAATCAGCATGCATAGATACTTGCGTAATGTTTTTCATAATCCTCCAATATTATTCTGCTAGGAAGGGTTTACTGAAACCCGCCTTTAGGCTGGTTGATATTTTGTAAATTTACACACGGAAACTAGTGAGTGTGTTGCTGTCCTTTCTTGAAGGTCAAGGTCACAGTGTGCTCTTTGTAACTCTGAATTAGTGGTAGGAAAATTGGTAAACTTTTACATATATGTAAGACAAGGGTGTCATATATACCACTTTCATGGTTCTCATTTCACAGTCAAAGGTGGACATTACTATATTTGTTTGGAGCTGTAACTCACAAACTTTTAAATAAAGTAATAAATATAAAACTTGGTATTGTCAAAAAATTTAAAATGTTACATCTTTACTTTTTTATGACTTCTATAATCTTTGTCTCGTGCTTATGGTCACATGCGTAAATGCATATTTTTCTTGCCAAGTCTTGAACTAAAAACCCATATTTAGAGAGATGAAACTGAATATGCTCATATCCGTGATGACCTGACAGTGTTTCATATACCACTTTCGTGGTTCTATCATGAAGATCAAGGTATTACATTTTTGTATCCAAGCTGTAGCTCTGTAGCTCTGAAGCTGTTTAAGATATTAGAAAGAATGAATGTATACTGATATATAGTGACTAGAGAGCATGTTGCATACCATGTTCTGTGTCATTTCTCATGGTCAAGGTCAAAACATGAACATTTCTGGTGACATGTAACTTAGGTGTCATGTTAAATTATGGTATGAATATTGATGCATTTTATAACAACCATCTTAAATTGGGCATACTATGTTAATGCATTATCCACCCATCCTTCTGTTAACATTTCCTTATCCAGCCCATAACGTTTTACCAGCTGGAGAGATTTTCATGAAACTATGCCCAGGTATATATCATGACTAGAATGTGTGTCATGTACCATATACAGGACGCTTGCCACAAGGTTTAGTTAACAGCTAGGCAAGGGAAAATGTGATTTGTGAATTGTCTGGAGGAAAATGTATGTGCCAATGAAGATATTTTAATTAAACTTTAACCAGTTATATATCATAACTATAGATTGTGTCACATACGACAATATGACACAAATTGTGGTACCAAAGAACTCCTCACATGAACATATTTATGAAATAAGCTGAGAATATGAGGATTGTTCCAGCTTCTAGGAGCTTCATAGAAAGTGAGACATAACACAAACAATATTATACATTATTCATTTATCATCTGACCTGCATGAACTTTGGGAGTGACATAATTGGAGTTCCCATAAGTTCACAGCCAGGGAAATATAAATCAGTCATCTCTATCTGTACAGATATAACATTTGAACCAATGGAGATATTCCTTCATCAAACTTCAGCCTGTTATATATCTGAACATGACAGTGTCTCATGTATTCATAGTCACACCCTCTGCCCCCCAAAGTTAAGGTGAAAAACAAGTTAAGTCAGTGGCCTGTTTCCTTATCCAGGATGTCACTTTTTAACCACTTCAGATAGTTTGATTACGTTTAATCCAGTTCCGCACCTTATCATGTCACTGGCAGGTTGTCTCAAAGGTCAAGGTCATCGGTAGGGAAAAGGTCACAAGATGGGCATATAATGTGCCGCCGAGTGGTTCTCTTGTTACTTAAAGCCTCAAAGTTGTGTAACAGCTCATTGTTTTGGTGCTACCTTCAAGATCAAAGTTATAGATTTTGAGGGAGTATTCTGTGTGCTTTTACCATCAACCCATGTGATACTGATGTTAGATTTCTGGGTGTTTTAGCTGTCTGTTGTGGAATTTTCATCCACTTTCTGTGCATGCAGTTATAGCAGTATGGGGTTAATAATGCATACAAGGGAAGGGCATGCAGCCTTGCTACTTTTCTGAATAACTTTCCATTAAGGTCAATATGACACAAATTGTGGTACCAAAGAACTCCTCACATGAACATATTTATGAAATAAGCTGAGAATATGAGGATTGTTCCAGCTTCTAGGAGCTTCATAGAAAGTGAGACATAACACAAACAATATTATACATTATTCATTTATCATCTGACCTGCATGAACTTTGGGAGTGACATAATTTTAGTTCCCATAACAACCAGATCAGAAATATATTTTGAAATCTAAACAAGCAGCCATATTTGGTCAAACTTTCCAGGAATATTTTAGGAAAGTTTTTTTTTTATGGCTTCCATTGCAACCATTCAAGCTCCATAGCAATCAGGTAGAAAAAAACATATTTTTCACATCTCAAGAAAATACACTGGTAAAATTTTAAGCAAAGAATTGAAGGAAATATTTATCATGACAAGATCTACAAAAAAAGTGTGTCACGTGGTCTCAATGACACCTAGGTGATAAACATGATTTTGACATTTTCAAAAAACCACCTCATTTAATGTTATCAAACTTTCAGGAAATGTTTCACCTGAAGTGTTTTAGTAAATGGTTCTTATTCCCACCATAGCAACTATGTATCTTTTTACATCAACTGTATGGAAACATATTTCGGTATTTTTAAAACTACAATGGCAATGTAAGGCAGACTTTATTTATTAAAAAGTTATATCTTGGTGGGGAGCTTGAATTTTCTTTAAAACGAGAATTTTTCTTTTCTTTTACCTCAAGATAAACATTTTTCATACTAATATAACGGATATAACAAGTTCCTGGTGTTTAAAAATGAGAGTAAGAATACTTTTAAAGCATTTGGGGCCTGGAATTTCAATTTTAAAAAATCCCACCCACCCTCCATTAAATGGCTGATCCCTAAGCTCAATGCAACATGGAGAAAAATCTCTGAACCAAGTTTAACCTGCAAATTGCTATTATTTTCTTACTTTTATTTGAATGTGAGCCTAGTGAGGCATCTCAGGCTCACTTGGACCTCTTGTACTTGATTTTGTTTAAAGTATGTTTCGTTAACCCTAATATAAATCACTTCATTTTTTTAAAAGGAGACGACCCTTGATTAATAGCCATCATTCAAGTATTTCCCTTTTATACTTTCATGTTGACAAGTGGGCAGTATATGGGATTTACTTTGTCCATCTGTGTGTGTCCATCTTCCTTGTACATGATCCAAGTCCTATACTGCTTTGCTTATTAACATTGAATTTGTTACACTATGGGTGAACTTGGGATGTGCATGTGTTGTGTACCAAAACCTGGGCAACTGTGACCTACTTTCCAAGGTTTTTTGCGAATAAAAAAATAATGGTTAAAAATTGTGTCTGCGCTGTAATGACACTACCTTTTATCATATTACCATCAAACTGGGACTAAAGGATGGATGTATGTTGCTTACCAGAGCTAGATTGTTGTGACCTAATTTCCAGGACATATTAAAAGTTCTTAAATTTTTTTTTCATACTTCCTGTTTGGGCTGTAACTCCTATCTATTAAAACATATTTACATAAAACCTGCACTGTGTGTGCATATTGGGATGAACATATACACACAAAAACTGGATCACTGTACCCAACTTTCCAGAATTTATTAACAATTGCGGACATTTGTATCTATGCTATGCTATAATGCTAACACTTGCCCATTGTAACCAAACTTCTGCTGAGAGTGCAACTTAGGATGCTCATTTGTCAAACAAAATTGGGTCACTATAGCATATTTTTTCGGATTTGTTTCAAACTTGCTAGAAAAAATGTCCCCATCCTCCCCATTTGAGCTGCATTTTTAAGACTGAATGCCCATGGCGTACAGCATGACATGTATCAAAAGTGAGAATAATCCGCCTCTTGCTTCACATGGCCGCAGCTCAGAGTAGACCCCTATATATCATGCATCATGAGGCCCAAGTAGGTCTGAATTGCTTAGATATGTGTGAGACTATCTTGGATATTGAATAGGTTTATATTAAAAGGCATACACCCTGGCCTGACATGAAACAACTGTGCAAATGTATGGGTATTGCATCCCTCAAAGTGTCAACTGATGTGATATGATGTATAATATGTCATGTGATCACAGATTACCTACTGTTAGAATGGCAAGTAATACTAATTAAATTCCTGTTTAAGTTTTTGCCAAGGATGAGGCTCAAGATAGAGGAAGATACACTTACTGATCCAACATTTTGTATTTCATGGCCATAAGAAGAAGCACAATCCCCTGTTTCTTTATCAAAAATTGTGTTAAATGTAACTCGTTTAAGAGGAAATTCAGTCAAAATCGGGCTTCTGACACGCACTTTGACGGTAACCCTTCCACTTTGAAAGTGTTTCCGATGGCCATAAATTTTCATGTTACTCTTTAAAAAAAAAATCTTTTTTTTCTGTCCTATTCAAAATGTCAGAAAAGTTTATGACTACGACCAATATGGCCACATGACACCTCAATGTGTAGTATGAGATGCAAATAGCAGGTAGACCTCGAGATATTTCACGTTAATTTCTGTGGTAATAGATAACTATTTACTGCTGTCACCGATGTGATGAAATCATGATGAATTACCAAGTTGGACTGAATCAGAGCCTAATTTTGTGAATTTTAAAAGCTAGATAAATATGTATGTATGCAAAAATGTATTGGAGTCTGAAACACCAAAATGGAGTTGGAAATTGCTAACACTGAATCCAAATCACCAAAACAATGTTAGTAAACATTGAAATGGAGTTTGAATGACCTGAACAAACTTCAAAATTATAGAAATGGAGTTAGAACTACTAAAACTTCATTCAAATGGACTTATAGAAATGCATAAACAGCGTCTGAATCACTGAAAACCAAAAATGGAGTCAGAAATCACCAAAGACTATTTGAAATCAGCAAAATTTAATTTAAATCACCAAAAACGTGTCTGGATCACCGAAACGGGCTACAGAAAAAGCTAACCTCATTTGCTTATTACCAAATATGAGTCTTAAATTATCAAAACAGACTAGGACAATTATCAAAACATACTAGGACAAAGTGTGGGGCCAGATAGTCAATACTGGACACTCAATGAGAAATGAGGGTCTAGTAATGTCCAGCTCTTGCCAATGAGGAGGCCGCCCCACATGAAGAGCCACACATGATGTCGATTTACAAGCATTATTCTAATCATAAACAAATTAAATAATGAACAGGCAATGGTCAAAATTATAAAACAAGCAGTGTACAATACACTAAGATTGATGACTGTCATAAATACAGTGTACAGATGTGTTATGATGCAGAAAATAAACATACATGCATGCATACATACATGTAAAACTATAGATCTCTCATGCTGTTGTTTGATCTTTCCTTTCATATGCAGTCAAATAAATATAGCATCCTCTGGTTTTAGTTTATGTACACACTTCTATTTAAAGTTCATATACCTAATGAATATACATTTTTATCAAATATACACAATATACAATCATGATGGTTAATAAATACAGAAGGACACATGTATTAATAACATTTATACTTTCAGCACCTTTTTATTCTTTTATTCAAAATGTATGTATACGAGTTTTTTTTTAAAAATGCATCGTATTTTAAGATAAATGTAAGCAATAAAGCCCATTTACATGAAAACAGGAAAACAAAAGCAAACAAAAATAAGAAAAGAAGAGTCTCTCAAAGGGACTGACGTTCTTCTGTCAACAAAATTCCAGGAATTCAAGATAAGACCATTTCGTCTTTTTAACTGATGAGTGCTGAAACCATCTCCGGTATTCTTCAGGGATAGAATTTTCAAATAAGCTGATCTGGTAGCCATATTGGATGAAGATTGGTACCATTTTCATTTAGGACAAACTAGACACCATTAGAAGACTTCTGGTGAAAACCCCGCGCCAATATGACCCTCAATTCAGGAGAAATAGTGACAAGATTTTCAATATGTTAATTGTGGCTGCCATATTGGATGTCTGTGGGGCACCATTTCATTTAGGAGCAAGTAGATAACATAAGAAGTTTTTTGGTGAAAACCCCATGTCAGTATAACCTTAAATTCCGGAGGAGAAGCAATAACAAGCTTTTCAAAATGGCTGCCATGGTGGCCATATTGGATGTCAGACGGGAATAACTTTCATTCAGGACCAACTATAAGAAGTATTATGGTACAAAAATCCCATGTCAATATGATGTTTCATTTAGGAGAAATAGCGACAAGAAGATTTTGACTATGGTGGCCATATTTGAGGTCAGATCAGCACCAATTTTATGCATTACCAACTATATATCATAATTTTGTAATTAGTCTTATGGTGAAAACTCCATGTCGACATGACTTTCTATTTAGGAGGAGTATCAATAACAAGAATTTCAAGATGACTGCCATAATGGCCATACTGAATGTCAGATCATCACCATTTTCATTTAGTACCATCTAGACATCATACGAAGTCTTCTGGTGATGACCCCATGTCGATATGGCTTTCCATCAAGGAGAAGTAGCAATAAGACATTCAAGATGGCTGATGTGGTTGCCACATTGGATATTACATTGGCACAACTTTTTGATGGATTACCTAGACACCATAAGAAGTCTTCTGGTGAAAACCCCATGTTGATATGACTTTCCAATCAGGAGGAGTAATGATAACAATATTTTCAAGATGGCTGCTGTGGTGGTTATACTGGAGGTCAGATAGGCATCATTTTCATAAAGGACCAACTAGACATGATGAAAGGTCTTTTAGTGAAAACTCTATATTGATATGACCATTCATTCATGTAGAGTAGTGATAAGAAGATTATCAAGATGGTCGATCTGGTGGCCATATTGGACGTCTGTGTAGCACCAGTTTAATTTAGAACCAGTTAGACATGTTGTCCCAAACCTATATTGATTCTGATGGACGGTGTGAGTCTGATGTCACCTATTCATTAAATCATGCAATTTGGCGCATACAAATCTGTCCGGAACACATGAGTGTACATTTTAGGCCCTACTGGTATTTCTTACGGCTCTGAAGTTACCGTCGGTCAGAGGGTCCTTTGGGCGATATTTACACAATATTTCCGGATCATATCCTATGTTTAAGAAGTCGTAAATCCATGTGGAATAACACAACCATACCTCCTGTGGCCATTTTGAATTTAATGGCTACATACAGCTGTTACCAAATACAGGTAAGTGTGTAAAATGTATGTTGATGAGTTGTGGACAGATTTGTCTGCACCAAATGCATGATTTAATGCATAGGTTACATCAGACCCAAACCGAATATCTTGTCATTATTCACCATGTATAAGCTGGTATTAACATATAAATGATTCAGATGGCTATACTACAGTCTTGATCGCCTATGTTTGGTAGTGATAAGCAAAACTTTTGTTTTGTCAGTATTGAGTATCATTATAAATAATAGGGCAACATTTGTCAAAATGAACAAAAGTTTTCATTTAAATATAGAACCTCAATGACCTAGATATAAAATGAAGCATATAAGATTATTTATATACAAACTATATGTGCACACTGAGGGTAACATACATGTAAACTACTGTAATTCAGAAGAGCCATTGAGATAAAACACATTCCACTAATCCAGATAACTACATGTAAATTAAAGTATTTTAGCATTATTATCAAGGGAGCCACAGTAGCTCAGTTGGTAGAGCATCAGACTTGTAATATAAGGGTTGTGGTTTCAATACCCACCCAGGACATCCTTGGTCGGCTGCCTCGGTGTTTTCTTTGGCAACGCACTTAGCTGCCATTACCTCAACATCATATAGCCAATAATGTTCTAAAAGTGTCGTAAAAACAAACAGCAACATGCAAAAAAAGCCAAAATTATGGGAAAACCATGCAGATATAAAATCCTTTATAAACTTCTGGATCAACAGGGGGTCACCTCCAAGGCCTACTGGCTTATCATAGTTAGAAGTCGAAGAGGTGTCCACAAATAAAAACAAAATGTTATTAAAATTGTAACACATAATCTCCACTTGATGCATCTGCAATAGTAAAGTTGTGAACAACTATTATTGTTGGCTCGCTTGGTCATAACTATTGGCTGATATGCTAAATATAGAAAACATTTGAATAACTTTTTCTCACAATCCTCTGCACAGAATGTTACCTGAAATCTCAGGTAGCAACCAGGCATCAAGGACGCTCAATTAGAGGCCAAATACTAGTATGAAGGATTTACTTTTTTTTTAATCTTCAGTACAGTATAAATTAGTAGTGTACAATTAATCAAACAAATTGACAATTGGTTGGAAAAGTCAAACGACCAAGCATTTGCTTTTGATTTTGTCTAATCAAATACAGGTGCCTAACCTTCCTTTTATTTTAAACTGTTCAACATTTTGACATGAAATCTTTAGGTAAAGTTAAATATGTGAACAGCTTTCGGTTAATATAGCCTTCTTTTGTTTGCTACGAATGAAGCACCAACAACATTGCAGAAAACAAATCAATGCATGGGTAAGCTGTTCAACTTTAGTCATTCAAACAACTTAACCATTACAAGTTTGCAAAATTACATTGTCCATGAACAAATATAGGTAATATCTCCAACCAATTAAAATCAGTGGTTGATTGGTTCATAGTTAAAATGTCCTAAATTACCGACCAGGATTCAATCAACAAAACACATAAATTCGATCACATTTTGCCAATGTGATTAGTGATATTCATTTCATTAAAAAAATAAAAAATGAAACATTAGTTCAACTGTCTTTTGTATTCCTTGGCTATCATCATGCTTCAAATAACTGAAAAGCTGGTCACATATTTTGAAAAACCTAACCACTTGATTGTTCATGGATATTCTTCAGTAAAGAAAAAGGCATCAGAGTAAGTATAAAGGCATCAGAGTAAGTATAGTATGACTAAAGTAATTAGACTCTAATCTGTGCAACAGTGTCAAAATGAATTGCCAACTATGTGAAATATTCTTGAAAATGTGACCTCTAGCTGTTCAGTTGACTGACAGGTCTGTCGACCGGCCCCATATTGCAACAAGCTCTCAGCTACATGCCACCACTTGTTCAGGCAGTAAGACATCGAACCCATGATGTATATCGGGGCCAACTTCTTACATTGCATGACTAGACTGGGACCTAATTTGGTGTTATGCTTGACATCAGTCCAGAACAAAGCAAACATTCATTGCAGTAGATGAGTACTGATGGAATTGTCATTACAAGTAACAATAAGCATTATAGTTCGTTCAGCACAGCATCGCAAATTATATCGACATATATAGTTCAGTGAAGTTTCATGTAAGCATCTCTATATGTAGATAAAGTTACCTAATTCGTTTTATGCATAAATGATTGAAACATCCATATCTATCGACGTACTGAGCAACACAACTCATTTGATACATGCCAAGAAATAGTGGCCTGTGTAAATGTAATCCACTTAGTCCTATCACGTAAGACATCGACCCAGATATTTAACATGTAGACAGGTCAGAGTCTTACTGCTTGAATAAACAGTCCCATTAGAGGCATGACTGCGGGTCAGTCAACACCAGAAGAAGAGGCCAAATTTCAAGAATATATCACATAGTTGGCATCCCATATTGACACTGTTGCACAGAGTAAAGTCTAATTGCTTTAGTTGTACTATACTGACTGTAATGCCTTTTTCTTTAATGAAGTATATCCAAGTATAATCAAGTGGTTGAGTTTTTCAAACTCTGTTGTTGAAGAGCGATGGTTGCTGAGGAATGCCGAAGTGGATTAACATGCGGTTACATTTCTTTAATGAAATGAATATGGATAATCAGATTTGGCCAAATGTTCTCAGACATATTCATTTTGTTAAAGAAAATATATCATAAGTTAACTGACTTAATCATTTCTTGGCTATGATCGCTCTTCAACCAGCTGAAATGGTGCCCAGCAGAGTTTGAAATGTACTTGGCCAGTTGCTCTGTTGTATTGGCTATTAGGCAGATGTTAACCAGGTGAGCAATCGCATTTCTGCTTGGCCTCTTGTTTGCTTTTACAACTGTGATAAGTTCTACCAAAGTGACATCTAATTATGTTTATTAGAAGTTTTATATTAGTTTTTGTTTATTTGTGATGACATTGTTCATTTTTGATCTGATTTGTTCTAGTAAGAACAGTAGCCACAGCCTGTTCAATCACCCAAACAGGTGGCATACATTTATCCTGAATGTATTGAACAAACATGCTTTTTAAAGAATTGTTCTTCTCCTTATATTTTGCTTCCAGATGTTGTTAAAGATTTTCACAGTCTCTTCTAGAGTTGACGCTTCCAACTTCTGGTCTTCTTTCTCAGAGTCTTCAGCTACTGTAAAAAAAAAAACATTATTCACTACTTATTTTGAATCCTGTATGAAGAAGTAATTACATAAAACCAAGAACATCTTATACTTTGTTACTTATCCACGTGATAGAAACCAAATTTTGCTGTTAAGTGCCAAAATTATTTTGTCTGTGCAAGAATTGGATTTCTAAGACCCACTGCAGGCTATTTGATATAGGACAGACCTGACATGCCTTTCTGCATCACAAAACAGGCTACTAATGGAGGCAGGAACTGCAGTGGCTCAGTGGTTAGCATGCGTGACTTGTGACTGAAAGGTGTCGGTTTGAATCCTACCATTGGGTCAGCTACTATGGTGTGTACTTGGGCAAGCCAATTTACTCAACTTGCCTTGGCACCAGATAACTTTCTTATTTTGCTCTGCCATGAACTATCAAAGTAAACCATATAATTTTCTAAGAAGTTATGCACAAATGATAGCTAGGAAATCTGGATATTTAAGGCTAGTTGTTTTGTCATAATACATGCGTCAGATCCACAGATGCACCAGTCACATGACCAAAACAACCATTTCAAACGAGCAAAGTCATATCTGATTGGTTCTTTAATATCCACGGAACAGCCGATTATCCAGTGATTTTGCCTAGAAATTTGAAATTGTGCCAGGAGGCAGGGTTGTGTTACTCCACATGAATGCGCAAGTTGTAAAACATTAGATTTTATACAGAAATGTCCTGTATAGATAGCTGTAAGGCCCTTTCAACCGACTGTAACTCAAGAGCTGCGAGAAATACTGGTGTCTTCAAATGCTTGATATGTGCACTCGTGTTGCAGATGAATCTATCTGCAATAAAATGCAGTTTTATGAATAGGCGAGGTCAGACCTCAAACTATCCAACACACCAATACAAGTTTTGGGACTGAATTATTGGACTACTCAATCCGTCCTGATGCAGGTTCGGATGAAGGTGTCGATAAACTTCCAGTATCCATTGGATATATACTTTGCTTCAGGTCAGATTATAAACAAAGCGAAAAAACATACAGTTTTGGTAAATTAATTGATCATAATACTTTTTCTTGCAAGCAAATCTAGCAAAATATGGCCCCAAATATGATCAGTTATGGTCATGCAGAAATGAACTGAAGAGAATTAGTATAGCTTCTGATTAACGTTAGTAATATTTTTAAACTTTTCCCTGAGTGTCAATGTTATTCAGGAATATGACGGACAGTGATATTTAAATACAACATTTAATAAATTGTTTTGTTTCATTGTTTCTAAAATACCAACCAGTTAATTCCATATCAATGTCGTCGTCGATATACGCAACAACTTCTTCCTCATCCTCTCTGTCGTAAACATTTGTATCTGCAATATGAGAAACATAATTCATTATATGGGTAATCATGATATATTGAGCTAAATTAGGGGCTGTACTGGCCTTGAATCTGTGCAGTCAAGCTTGTTTGATCTTGATATTAGAATCTGCACATTTATCGTATCTTGTTTCTGTCAATCTGTACAACCTATTAATGTACTAGTTTTTAAGACAATTTGGGCGGGGGGGGGGGGGTAGTGAATGACAAAAATGTTCACTAACATTGACATTAATAAAAGAACAATATGTACAAATATTAACAAAAAATTATAGTTTTGTGAATGCAATGAGATCAATAAATTGGAACTGATTTTGATAAAATTTAGTTTGTTTATCTGAGAGAGGGGAACTTCTTGAGCATGTTCAGTAACTGACTTCATGATCTCTGGGTCAAGGTCAGAGGTCAATAATTGGAATATTTCTACTATTGAATATTTTTTTAAACTAAATTACTTAAATAAATATGAATGGATCTTGACCTATTTGATACAGTAGTAAATCTCAATTTTATTTTCTAGGAGTTCAGTAATACATATTTATGACAATGTGTTCATCGTCAGTGGTTATGACTTGGGCTTCAAGGTCTCTGATTAAGACTTGGTTTTTTATTTTGTTTGTTTTAATCAGCAGCTTGACAGCACTATAAGTAGAAATACTGGCTATGGTTTTAATCAAACTTTAGTGTCTTAGTATATCTGATTGATTTCTTAAATAGGTCTGTTCACTTATGCATTCCGTGATCTTTGGTCAAGAACTGAAGTCACTTTCAGATTTTATGTGTTAGCAAAAGCACATTCTTTAAGCGAAAATTGATAGTAAACAGACTTTTATCTTGGACCAAGATTCTATGTGCATTTGAACTTGATATCAGGTTTAATGGTAGGAATTCTGTGACAGTGGTTTCAAGGTCAAAGGTCATGATTTGGGTTCTAAAATTGCTTGAAAACCTTATAAGGCAAAGAAGTTTAAATGGACTCTTATGAAAGCTAATATATGGAATAATGTGAAGAATGCCTTGAATAAATGCCCTAAAAATGTTGGTGGTCATTGTTGATAACATGAGATATTAATAGTATTGTGAGTATCAGTGGATTTTATTCAGAATTAATATGCTCATGCATCTTTATTTGAAACCAATTTAGTTTATCTTTGCTGTAACAAGATTGAAACCGAATGGGTTTGGATTAAGTGAAAACACCAAACACAATGTATGTGAATGAAATGTTTATGATAATAAAGTATGAGAGTCTGTATAAACTCTCACCACAAATATAAATGCAACAATCAAATAAAAAAAAAATAATGAAAAAAAACAAACAAACAAACAAACAAGAACAGTCTCATAAGACTTAAAACCGGGACACAATGTTCATTGCTTTACACATAGCGTTAGTGTTCCTTCAGAGATTTAATTACACAGGATCATTATACACAAACAAGATATTGACACCAAAGCTAGAGCTGGACACTCCCTTAAATGTAACAAAAATTCACCTGATGATATTATATGTTAAATGATACTGACGTCATATACAACTATTGTAGTATTGCATTCACCATAATGTGAACATGCTTTTAACAAAAATGTGTGTGTTCATGATTTCAAAATTCACAGTTCAAAGTTCAACATTCACAGTTCAAAATTTACATTCTTTGCACGAATTTATCCAGGGGCTGTTCAACCCTTTTTCTGAACTCAATGGTTCCTTGAAATTTTCCAGCAACTTCTATATCGAATGCCAATATCTTCCGAATATCCAGGTACGGTACACCACATCCATGTAAATTCCTATGGTAATGACTCGCCGGTGCGACGACTGATTCGTCTTGTCATACCACCCAACAATCACCTAGCTACGTATCACGCCGCTATGTTGCTGACTATATTGTTCTGTTGCCAACTATGCTTCACTATTGCCAGTTATGTTGCCATGTTGCCATTGTGTCAACTATGAGGCCATTTTGCCACTTATGTTGCCCTTTTTCCTACTCTGAGGCCCTGTTGCCAGCCCTATGGTTGTAGTAAACTGTCTGTAAAGTAGACACTGCCTGACAAGATATCTGAATTGATGTGCCAGCATATAGAATATACATCCTATAAATACTATGAAAACAAGTTCAAGACCCAAGGTTAAAGTTACCATACACATCATGAAATATGGGTATCTCGCTGCAAACGATCTACAACGAGATGCAACTATTACTCGATATTTCGCTTAGTCAGGGCAAAAATAAAACTACACTGGGTAACGCTGATATGCATGCACAAAATCCACTACATATAATCGTTATAATGCAACATCAAGTTATTTTCCTGCCCTATTCTGTGACACTTGCTTCAGCCTTGGGATTTAATGTCAGAATTTAGATTTGTATTCTACTCTTTAATTAGAGACACACTGATACGCCAGTGTTGCTTAGATTTTTATCAGCCTTGGATATATTGGATTTTTTCTATAAATGATTTCAGTTCTCCACAAATAAAAATAAACAAAAGGAGAAAGAAAGCAACTTCTGATAAATTCCTATACATTCTTCTTGGAATTACAGCATCAGTTCCATTTAGCATTTCTTACTAATTATCCCAGTACTTTCAAACAAGTGCGAAGATTTTGCAATGCAGTCCATACATACTTAGGTACATATGGACATGTGTAATGTCCTCGAACTACTAGTATACCGTTCAAGTCTGACACATAAAATTTGGATTAATGAGAGTCCTTGCAAGTAGATTGTGACAACACATTTGGAGAGTTTGATCATGCCCCTGGGGGTGATGCTAACGGAGAGTGGGTGATTTACATAAATTTCAAATAACTCTGGACCTGTATAGTGTACATGTCTGGGAACTGGCATGCATGAACAATGACGTAAGTGTCAACATACGTCATACTATGGTGATCCCTATGCGTTGCTTTGGTGTCTTTCACTACCCCCCAGGGCGAACTTTTGAGATCCCCATCTTATAACCATGTATACACTCACTGGGCTTGGAAATACAAATTTACACATGGAACTGAAATTGGCCCCGGTGCCCATCCCAACCATCCAAGGACTTAGCCCCTGGGTCATATCTTAATAACTGTTCAGATTTGCACTATGTACATAATTACAGGGCAGGAGAAGACAGCTGTATGTACCCAACTGACAATTACCTTCGTGCAGCACTTACCCTCAAGGACTAGCTTAAGAGGTCCATAGTTTGGGGTGGGAATACAAACTGGGAAGTGCGGGATACGTGTTTTACAAACACAAAATTCTTGCTAAAATTGCGATTAAAGTTTTAATATTAAAGATGAGTTTTTAAACATTCGGTCTGAGAACTGGTTTCATGTTCGATAGATAGGCAATAGGTAGGCAAGGAATTACATTTCATCAGTTATGAGCAGCGGGCATTGTCAGTACTAGAATTATTACAGGTGTTCTCATCGGTCTAGTATATTGCACACTTATCTTAAATAAATATAATTTTGAATTATGCCTTTTTGATTATACCATCTACATCGATATCCTCAAGTTTTTTTCTGGAGTAAACTCCCAGTTAACCCACATCAACTGCCAAAGGAAGCCTGTTGACTATTGCCAGTTCCAGAGTTTGGTCTGATGCCTATAGAACTGTTTATGTATTTTTATATCGTGAGCTAAATGGCTTGATAGCCATCCTAACTAGTAATCGCTAAAGTCAATGACTTGAAAGAAGAATACATGGTATTAATAACAATCTGTAAAAGAAGAAGCGAAGGAAAAGAAAAAGAAAGACAAGTCACACAAAATTAATGGAAACAAGACATTTCAGGTGTACAGTTTAATAAAATAAGACGCAAAATCATGCACACAATTTACCAGCTGGCACACTAGTGCATTGCTACTAATGGTGCCACATGTTCAGATACTGTTCAGAAACATACTTGCAAATTTCTTGAATGTTCACATTACTGCCTTAAAGCCATGCCTGTAATAGTGTGATGCCACAGTAGTTAGCATTTGGGATTTCTGGAACTGTTACTTGTCTTTTAAATGTATATTTATATTTCAATTTTTATTACTCACTGCTGACTTTTCTGCAGTTGTAACAAAATATTTTAATTACAATTTTGTAAACCCATAATATTAAGTGTGTCAAAAACTTTTAACTACACCAGTGTGCTAGAAACTGTTATGTAGCACTACTAGCTAATTAAAGTGGTCCAGAAATTCCCATGTTATATACAACAGTGTTTCAGAACTGTTGTAAAAATTAAATTTAATAAAAAAACAAAAAAACAAAAAAAACAACTGAAGTACAAAAGTAAACACAGTATACTGAAATAGCACAAGCACTCGTTTCTGTCAGTTAAAAAAAGGAAATTCAACCAGTTAACACAATGTGACTAACTCGCGTGGTTCAAAATCCGACCCCTCGCCGATTCTGTGCTAATTTTCTTATACTGTCGGCGTGTGCATTATAAGTTGTGTCACTGTAAAAGAGACATCCCAAACTTTTTCCCATGTACAATTGAAATACCTTTCTGATCATGTAATGGCCACTTTTTCTCAAAGTTTCTTGCTTGCTTCATATCTTGTCTACATGGATCCAGTTTGGTAGGTATACGTGTCCAGTATGGCACACAATGAATAGATTACAGTAATTCTGATTGGTCGTTATTGTTTACCCTGAACTGGAATAGATCGGTCACAAACAAAAGCCATCTGTCAGAACTGAATGTAACCTATTCACTGCATGACATACTGGAAGTATCATCATGGGGACATATTTATAGGTTTAAATCTGGTATTGTACGTTTCTATTCTGCGGTGATACCCCATGCAATTTTTAAAACACTCATTTACTTTCTAACCAGAGGGTAGAATACCTAATTCATTAACTTCTTATCTAGAGCACTATTAATCATTTGTATAATCTCTATGTAGCCAGTTCTCACGATCTATCTTTCATGTTAAGGAACAAAAAATGGAACCTGATTCTATAAGGCGGATTGATTTCTGATTTCTCCATGTTTGGTGCCCCCCTCCCCTCCTTTCCCCAAAAGCCACCTAAATAAACAGCGCTAAATTCAAACCGCATACCTTGTCCAAAAGCTGAGATCATTAATACTTGTTGGTCAGTTATTTTCTGAGTCAATTATACCGTACTAAGCTCTACACGGAGGACTATTAAACATGGAGCGGGTGTATAATGTGCCCATATTCATGTTGGAATGCAGCCACAGTGTCTGAACTGTGGCTATTATCATTAAAAGGTGTTATTTATTAGATTAGTTTTTTTTTTAAATGAAAATCATAACTAATATGCAAACCAAGTAGACAAGTTATTTTGCCAAGAGGCTGACCATTTAATATTCCAGATGGTGAGAGGTCTAGGATTTGTTTTGTTTTTTAATTTCCAGCCCTCAAATAGCTTGAAAAAAATTCTGACTCTAATTTAAAGAAAAAAGCCACTGATATATTGATTATATAAACTGAAAAATCAAACAAATTATGTTCAGGTAAAAAAAAATCCTGGTTCAAAAGAAAACTATGCTGAACGTTCCCACCAGAGTAAATTATTGGTTCCTAAAACTTAAAATTTAGGCTGTACTAGCAGCATTGTGCTACTAGTATTAACAAAAAAGCGCACACGATCATATGACATAAAAGCGCATGAAATTGAGACAATGCATGAAAATGTTTTGTGAGCAGAATTTTCTTTTAATTATTAAGGGATAGTTTAAAGTGTTAAATCTTTTTTAATGTTGGTATTTTGAAGAACAAGTGAGTTTTGTGCTACAACACCTCCAAATTTAGATGGGAACTACTTGGCTCCATACCAACCGGAGGCATTTGATCCTGGTCTGAACCCTGTCAGCGGCATGAAATGCAACCAGTTACACTGATACCACATCATAGCAATACAATACCAATGAGAAATAATAGGGGACAATTTCAATACAGTCAGTCCATAAATATTTCAGTTGCAAATCAAATTTTCATCTTACAAAAAAATGAAAAATGACTGTTTCAATGTCGGCTACCTACATGAGAGCACAGTATTTCAAATTGCAATGGAAAGAAAACCATTAGAAATTTTCATCCAAAATAAGAAATTTATATATTTAATACAATCTCAAATATGAAACCAAACCTAGTTGCCAAGTCATTTGACAAAATCTAAAAATAGGAGTCATTTAAATGTTTCATAAAATTTTAACTAAAAATTTGAAATTTAAATGTTTATTCTGAAATCCTTTTAAAATTGTAATTTGCCAAAAGATGTACAAGAAGAAACTAACACAAGTCACCTACACAACTGCTAGCATAGATTCTCCACAGAGAGCACAGGCTTTGTACTAGAGCTGCACATATGTGGCCAATGAGGTGTAAATTAGAAGCTGGAATTTTGCCCCGCTACTTTGGATCCCTCATGATTGCTGATTCTTGATCTCATTGATCTGTATCATTGATAACTGAATGTAGAGAGATCAAGAGTTTCTAAATTAATTACAAAATTGTGCCTAACACATGTAAGGTTGTCCCTAGCCTCATAAAAATGGGGTCCACAAGTCTTCACAACACATACATTTTTATCCATTACCATGAAAGGTCAAAAAATCAAAACCTATATGCTTCAAGAAGGGCCATGTCCCATATAACAAAGGGGCATGAATATTTTCAAAGACCAAGGCACTAAAATGAATTGTACAGAGTTAACAGCATCGTCCCACCAACCTGTCGAAAGTATTACAAGAAGACATCCAAAACCGGACAGCAATCTGATAACAGCCAATCCTGATTCAGATAACCCTGACACAGAGGTGCCTTGCTTAACATCTAAATGTAATTATTTGTATGTTATTTCCTGTATGCAATTTTTAAAACTGACATTAAATAATTTCTTTCTCATTTTACAGGGAATGCGACTATTAAACAACACAAAAGTGGTGGAAATGATCAACCCGATGACAAAACTACATCATGAGGCAGCTACGGATTGTCCACTATTGGAGGTATACATACTCCAAGAAGTTAAGTGGGCCTTGGGCTGGCAGATGATCTTAAAATGTGTGAATTGTGGCTTCATCTCACCTAAATTCAAGCTGCTCAAAGAGTTTCCATTCAGAAAACCAGGCTGCAGTGCTGCTGCAATCAACTTGGGATTCACGGTGGGACTTCAAGAGACCCCAATGGGAAATACAAGGGCCAGACTCATGCTTACAGCCATAGATACTCCTCCTCCTTCTGCTTGAAAAGGCATGCAAAATACTGCAAATAGAGTAGCAAAAGTTACAACTGATCTAAATAAGAAGGGCATGTCAAGGAAAATTAAACTGGTGCATGACACAACTTAAAATCGTGGCAGTACACACACTTCCTCTATCAATGTTGCATTTGATGCATGTTACAACTCTGTTCGCATAGTTAGTGCAGAGAAACCAGGACAAGCATCTTCACACGCTGTCGGAATCACTTGTGAAACAATGGCTGATCATAAGTACATCACTGTGGCTGTGTGCGAAAACTAATTGTGTTGGACTGGAGCTTGACTTAGAGAAAAAGGATATGATGGTGTATGTCCTAATGGTCATGCAGACTGTACTATGAATATTTTATATGTAGCACCTCACTCTGACTTTGGAATGGGACGTGAAATTGGGACACAGTTTGTACTTTAACAATTTCTAGTTAAGTTTGTGACAACAGACGGTGATACAAAATCAGCTCTTGGATTTCAAGAAGCATATAAAACATTGTCTCCCATGCGACAAATGGAAATTTTAGCAGATCCCACTCAATTGGGAAAGTCCCAGTTGGAAGGTTCTTGGGGTGACAAGCATACTGTTCAATTATATCCAAAGGAAACCTGCTTGTGTCCATCTCTTGGCAGATGTTACCATATCCTGGCAGCTAGGATGAGCACTGGCATTGACGATCTAACAGAGAAACGACTTTTATATTTAACACAACTGAACAAGAACACTAGGAAATGTCCCAACAAAAAAGGCGGCAAAAAACAATCACGACCGTGGGACAGAAATGGCATGTCCATAATACCAGCACAGGATTTTGCAGTAAAACAAGCCTCTCTTTCATCTGTTCAATGCCACAACTGAATTCAAAGAACGATATTGTGAAAACACCTCGCTCCATTATGAAGAGGCAACGCAAATCACCGGTTCCGTGTTGAAGGAAGAAAATCAAGTTCGAGAGCCTTCTTCAAAACAATTCTCGTGAATATGCACCAACACCTGCGTCAACAATTAAGCAGTCCAGCTGCATTTCAACCCCTCAGTGCAATTCTCCAAAATATCCAGAAAGTGCTCCTCATGACTGGCTCCAGAAATCACCAGTTTCTGTACAGAAATCTACCGTTGCGTCAACACTGCTCAAAAATACTTCAGTTACAAAATCTTCAAAAAGTTCTCCTTCACCATGTTTTCCAAATTAGCCTTTACCCAATTCGAAAGCCGACATAAGAATCTGGACTAGTTTCAACAACTCTATGCTGCTTTCAAACACAAAAGTGACATTTTACTTGATCAAAACTTTGCTGCCAAACTATAAATTTTCCTCAACGTATGTTAAAGCTCCAGTTTCCTAATATCGACAGGTTTCAGTATATTGGATCATCATGACCACTGGGCCACTTCAGTAACAGACGAAAACAACAACATTTACATTTCGAACAGTAAATATACAAGTAATAATGTAAGTTCTTCTACACAGATCCAGTTATCACGCATTTACCTTAATGGGAATAACAGTTTAGACATTAAAATTCCACACATCCAACAACAGTACGATAGTGTCGACTGTTCAATTTATGCCATAGCCAACATGACAGAATTCTGTTATAATGGATGTGTTGGCAATGTACATTTACAATTTCATGAAAATCTCATAAGAACCCACCTTCTCAAGTGTATTGAAAAAAAAAAAAAATGACTCCATTCCCAAAGCTTAAGAGTACATCAAAATGCCAAAAGCTTAACATGAAGAAGAAAGAAACAATATTTGTCATTCCAAAAGATTGCCAAGGAATGTGTCGACTGCCAAATGTTTATGAAAATATGGTTTGTTGCGACAAATGCAACACCTGGATGCATTACAGTTGTGCAGCCACTGTAGGAAATGTTACAATAAACAGTTTTTCCGGGGACTGTTCGTTTGTCTGTAAAAAATGTGAGTGACTTTTTGTTGAAATTGTTCGTTATTTTAATTATTTAAATGAAATGAACTATGCTTTCTGTGTGAATTTTCATTAAGTTTCATATACTATAAATTATCATATACTCAAACAGTCCAAAACAATATAAGAATACCAGCAAGAATTTCAGCACAGTATAAACTAACCACTAACCCTGTCTTATGAAAGTATCAAAAACAATCCAAAATTGAATTTTTACTTTGAAAATTATTCCGAACTTTCCAAAAATTTAATGCAAAATATAAACCAGGCAAAACTTAGGCAGTAAAAAATACATGTATCTAAATTACTGTTTCTACTTTAATATATTTATAGAAATAAAGCGAACTTATATAATATTGTAATCCGGGACATCAGTACTCAATTTGTCTTGTTTGGGTTGCAAATTTTAGTCCCCAGAAAACACATTATTCAAGGTAAAATACGAGAACAAATAATTGCAATTAAAAAGATATATATGTTTTTAAACATTACATATTTAAAGGTAGTCCTACCAAATATCATATTTTGTATGATTAATTACCGGATTTATATACGATAATGTGTGTTGGGTACGGGGATTTTTGGTACGGGTACGTGTACGGGTTACACTTATTAGTCCAAACCGATATCACCAGATTCTCGCGCTAATTCGTTTTACAAATTAGGCTTACTTAAGTTACTATTCCATATTTGGATATTCTACGATACGTTATTAATTATTAAGACAAATCCATTGCAGTTAAACTTCTGATCGGTTTCAATATCAATTTCAGTATTCCCAAAGAACATGAATTACCATTTTAAAAAAAAGCTATGAAAGGGTGCAGGCTGATTCGTACCGTGGACGATTCGGACCAAAATTAAGGGCTGATTCGGACCAAATTAAGGGCTCTTTCGGACCATAGTGTAGCCTCGAGTAACCACCTTTCGTTCACTTAACGTGAAATTTAACGCGTTCATTATAATATTATGATAAACTATTCAAATAAACCATAAAAAGTGTTCAACTATATCTACTTGATTTAATCATCGTTATAAAAAAATTGGGCATTTATGTACATTAGTACACAATTACCGTTTTTCCGAGCGCGTGTATGTTTACTTATTTCCGGAAGTGACATCACTGGTTCGTGACACTCACTAAAAAGTCACGTGCCATATGACCAGACCGTGCCAGTTTGACCAAGGTATGGATATTATTAGTTTATAGTGTCTCCGTGTTTTTCAAATAAAAATAAAAAAATTAAATTTAACAATGAATAATTGTTTTTCGTTAATTCTATATGCAGTTTGTGCACTTACATTATTGCTTGCTTGTTCTTTACCATATAGATACATGACTCAATAGACTGAGAGACAGACAGACAGACATACAGAGAGACTGAGCGAGAGAGAAATTTAAAAATAGACACTGGTGAATGGATACACATTTTATTATAATAGATTGAATGTCTTTTGATGTAGAATATATGTTTATTATGAAATAATACTGAAACGAAAAAGTCCGTAGTGAATATACATTTCTAGTGCAAATTTGTCTTACGTTGTATAAGAACCCCACATGATTAAAACCAAATATTTACATTGGCTGTCTAGCTGTATTAATTCCCAAAGTTGGTTTTCCTGTTCAAAATATGTAAACAAAGTTATCATGTGATCGGCTGCGCTCTCTTTAGCATATAATAGAAAATTCACCGCCAAAATATCTGACACAAAAAAGGCATTAGTGAAACCATAGATTTTCATTATCATTTTTTTAAATTACATGAAATTACCCTTTTGAATCTTATTTTGTTTGATTTTACTATATCATTAAATTATGTCGCTCTTTAAGAACGCTGGTGACACAGCTGATGACGTCATTATCTCGCAACAAGCGCGTTAGATCGCGATAAACATGGCGCACGATTGAAGGAGGCCAACGACAACTGGCCCTTGGACGATACATGAAGGTATATTACTAGACAAAAAATGTCCCGAAACAAATACATAAAAACAGTGATGTCTTCTGCTTAAACCCGAGCATGCACAACACAGAAGTTCCGACAACAATATGGCCGCCCTTACTCTTATGAAGGTAAAGTGGTTTTGTAGGAATACGTAAAATTCAAGCCATCTGTATTATTTGAGACCTTCTAGAATAATAAAGATGTGTAATTAAAACGTAAAACACATAGTTATTTTACGAAATATGTTTACATTGCCACATATTGCTGTACAATATACACTTTTAGAAGCATATGCACACAGCAGTTTTTGTAAATGAATTGCATGTTAACTGGAATGTTGCAAGAACTGGGGGATTACTTATATCATAAGTAATTTATAGTTGCCTTTTATTAAAGGAGTCAGATGATCTTTTCATGATTGACGAGCTACCAGGCATTTATGTTGAAGGATTTTGACAAAGACGGTGTCCCTTAAGGGCTGTTGGTAATGCACAGTACAGGTGGGTGGGGGAGGGTATGACTAAAATGCTCAATGGAAAAATGGAACGCAGAGAAAATAAAATACGCAATGGAAATAAACAAAATTGTATAATAACACTTTTTCATCACTATTTGAACTAAATATGATTTCTGGTGATAAATTGACATCAAAACAAAAAAATGAATACTTACTTTAAATAATAGTGCAAATTTACTCAAAGAATTTTTCACTGGAAATCATTATACGCAATGGAGATTTCAGAGGTTAGTAAATTTTATTTTATTGGTCTTTATCTCGAAATATGGATACATTTTTTATTGGTTATTTTTATATTATTAACTTAATTGAAAACTTACAATTTAATAATAAAAAAATAATGCAACCTAATTCAGATGAATGTTACCGGACTGCCACACAACAGAAATCCGCATACACTATTGGAATTTCAAACTGAGTAAATTATTAATCTATAAACATTATTTTTAAATATTATTATTATTTCTGAATATTTCTTAATTTTATATCTTTCGATTTGCAAACTCACTTTAAATAATGACATCATTTTAGTGTATTGTGTTTCATATGATAGTGACCAGCCTGATGCGCAATGCATATTTTATTTCCATTGCGTTCCATTTTTCCATTGCGTATTTTAGTCCTACCGGGTGGGGGATGGTACTCTGATTGTGAAGAAATGGCTAAACATTATGGTAATAGTGATGTCCCATTTCTTTCAGTTAAGTATCCTGTAACATTTATCAGTGAGTGTGTGAAAGAATAACTTAATAATAAAAACAATTCCATGCCTTTTTTTTCACAGACTTTAATGCAGTGTACAGCAATATAGAGTATGTATGCAGTGAAAAAGATATGTCACTGACACTTATAAATAATCCGTTTAGTGGCAAGGAGAAATGGATTTTGCATAAAACTTGGAGAAATTGAATATGAGCTGTTTTTCTGCACATACTGTTTGCAAATAAAATGGATTTTTTTTGTCAATCCTGAACAACATTTACAGTAGTTCCTACAAAAATGTAGGGAGGCCTGTACTGGCCATAAGAAGCATTTGATGATGCAGTCAATGACACAATTGTACATGTATTTTGGTAATAATAGTAACGACACAATTTTCAATCCCAAACATCATGATGATCTCCAAAATGAACAGTCTGGAATATTTTCATATTCTCTGCTCACATGTCTTTCTGTACGAAAATATGGCTTATTCAACACACCGTAGAATCAACTCTAGAAAAGCACATTGATTTATAAATGCATACATGATATTATAAATAAGTCATCAGGATAAAGATTATCAGTCTATCATTACTCTATGTACAGTACAGTGTATCACATGTGCTTGTATTTCTTCTCAAATTTCGACCCAGGATGGAATAGTGGTCTAAGGCGCTCGCCTTTACAGATCACTGACCTCTGTCCGCGTGAGTTCGAGTCATGGTTCAGCCTACGTGGATATGTGAGAAAACTTGCCAGTAGCTTCCCGTGGGTAGGTGGTTCTTCCCTGGTTTTTTCTACGTTCTTCCTCCACCAAATATGCTGAAAAATGGCGTTAAACCCACGCAAAAAAATCGTTAAAATTTCAGCAGTATAGCCAATTTATTAGTAATTTTTGTGTTTGTCTGATTTCTATTAGAATGTGAAATTTTTTAATTGTTTCCTGTCAATAATGATACAGTATATATACCATTAATATTAAATCAACCAAACCAATGACGATTAAAATTTCAAATACTAAACTCTTACTTTTAGGAAAACAGCCAAAATGTAATGTTCCAAAAGTTGCCAATTATATGATAATCACTTTGACAGCATGAATTTGTGGAAGTTTGTGTCTTTTTTTATCATAATGTTAAAAGTTTAATTATATGTAAACCCATTATCTAGACTATTCACTCATTGGAATTTTGACCTACAAATGTTTCACTATAGTATTATCAGTTATATGGATCTGAAATTTCCAGAGAAAATTTGTGTCTTCCAGCATGGCCGATTATTCCATGTTTTACTGTGTGTTAATATGTAGATAAAGACACATACAGATCATACATTTTGCATTACTATTTTGAATTACGCAGAGGAGATCTTTATATATGTTGAATCAACATGATAGTGTCATATCCACTCTTTTCCAGACGATAATGAAGTAGACACAAATGAGTGTAATACATCTGCAGAGGTAAATTGAAATTTGTGTCTTAAATGCCCCCCCCCCCCCCAGTATTCTCTTATGTTTTGGCATATACACATTTTAGGTCCATAACATTGGGCATGGGTTTGATATTCAGGCAGATTTCGTGCACATATACTATTTTACACATTATATATGCATCATGCTGTTTCTGAAATTTGTAGGTGGTGGGATGAAACTAAAATATATGAAGACTTTGCTAAAGTGCAGAAATAAATTACTGACAATGATATGTCAGCAGATATTCATAGCTGATATTAAGAGTGTTATAGAGTCTGAAATGCTGTTGATAAATAAAAAAGAAACAGAACTTCTGATGCAACATGTCATCAGCATTGAGATCACGATTACTTTGTTTCAGCCAGTACCAGCTTATTCGGGATTCAAGGAAGATCAGCACTGACTTTTGCACAAACAAAATTTAATTTGGCAGATTTGCAGCAAACACTATCTTAAAAACATTTTGCCATGTTTTGTAAATCATTAATGCACCAATGATACCTCAGAACTCAGAACAATTTGGCCAAGTCCAGTGAATGGCCCCAGGTGTCCGAGTGATAAAAGGCGCTTGCCTTTACAGATCACTGACATCTCACCTCTGTCCACATGGGTTTGAGTCTCAGCTCGGCTAATGTGAGTATGTGAGAAAGCTTGCCACTAGCTTACCGTGGGTCGGTGGTTCTTCCTGGGTTTTTCCTCCACCAAATATACTGGCCACCATGTATAGCCTATCATGTGCTCAAAAATGGTGTTAAACCCACAAAACCAAAAACCAAGTCCAAAGAGTGCCTTTAAATTTTCATATTCACTGGAGAGAGGTATTGTTTCATCGACCTATTTCATGTTGCCTGATGTCTTTATACGTACAGTATGTAGGTTTGTATTTAAATATAATACCTAAAATAAAAAATGTACCTCATAGTAAAAAAATGTGTGGCATCACTTAGATTTGTTGCATGTAAGTATGTGACTTTCAATAACATTTGAAAAGATATACCTCTTCTGGAAAAGTATGTGTGGGTGAATTACTTTTTGAACAATAAACTCGTCAAGTCAAGATTATGGGATTATGAATAGATAATGAAATAAACATTTGCCACAATACAATCTGGGAAATTGCATTGACTATATTGATCTTAAAGGCTATAAGAGAACATAATTAAAAAAATCAGTTCATGACATTAGTGGTGCACATTTCTTGTAAAATGAACATCATTTCTTTAAATTAAAAATCTGAAAATAATGATTCGGTTTCTTTTTATAACTTGTATGGTTACATGATACTTTGATGTTTCTTTTTTTACTTGCGTAGCAATTGTCATGTGTTTTGTGGCTGCTACAAACCTCAAATTTCAATACACAATCAACCTTTTGTGATAAAAATCGATTCCCTTTCTCTATCCAGATATGTGGGTACCAACAAAATTGTAACAAAAAAATTGCAAGACAATGAAAAATGATACCAAACAAAAATGCAGAATATTCAAATGATATGAATTTTAAATATATATGTATATTATTTTCTTTCAGAAATAATATAAGGAAGGGGCTGTTCTGTGTTATTGCAGAACATTGTCATGGTGTAATCTATGTCACTAAAGAAACCAGATGCTTGACTTGTGGAACCACTTTGAAAGTGAAGTTGCATTCACCTACAGAAATTTTCTGCCCTGCATGAGGAACTGTGCCAGACAAGTGGGAACACACGTCCATCATCATATGAACACAAATGTTTGTCAACAAGGAGAATACCATTTAATGCCTCCATCCCAATGCAAATTGAGTACAAGAAACCATTCCCTGAGAGATTCATATATGATGGTGACTGTGTAGTGTTGGTTTCTGATAACCAGGTGTGTGTTGTTTGCACTGGTAGACTGCAGGAAACCCACAGCTATATACAGGTCAACATATTTGGCATCCACCAGATATTAAGTGCTAAAAGTAAGTAACCTTGAAATGCTAAATTGAAATTCAGTTGTACTTTCATGTGACGGCTAAGCTCAAACATTCAGTGCTGTTTCAAAACTTAAGACTGGACATATGAGTGATTGACTGTATGGTGTACATGCAGCCTGGTTATGGTTTTTTACTGGTAAGTGTTAAAAAAGGCCCCAAAACATAAGCTAAAGAAAGATAATATAGATTTTCATTTTCCTATTGTTACACCATTAAAATAAACGGATTCAGTTATAATACTCGCTCTTGTTCTGCTTTCATTTTAGTTATTTTTTATGCCGCATTGAGAGGTCCAAACTAGGACCAGATTGGACCCCCCCCTTTCTTTTTCCAGATTATCCCCCATTTTTGCAGCTTTAGTGGGAGCAGTGCCCAAAAGTTACCAAATCCTACATGCAGCCCTGATGCTTGAGCCAGCTGTTTTCAAAACAATCAAGATTTTACTATAAATAAATACATCCCAGTAATTACTATATTACTCAGAACTGCTTGAATGGTTTTCTTGGTTCTGATGACAAAAGCATTATCATACCTGCGAGATAAATTCTTATGACTTCTAACAAGGAAATGAATGGTGTGGCATGTGTAATAATTACAATTTTCATAGAAATTTGTTAAAATAAATTGTGTTGAGTGCAGATATATGGAAATATAACATGTACATAATGTCAAGAGTAAAAATTAAGAATGCATGATATAGTTATTAAACTTGTTATATTTTCTAGTACTTCTGTAAAGAAATTTATTACATGAAAATGTACATATCTTTAATGACATGCGACTCCTGTATTTATTGACATGTAACTCATAGTTATGTGTTATTTTATTTTCAGTCTTCTCCAAAACATGCGCGGATTTTGAGAAAACTTCCACTTAGATATCCTTGAGCTCTGTGTGCTAAATATGAGTCGATACATCATGTGTCATGAAGTCGTTTGAAGATTCATATATTACTTCTTAACTGAAAAGTAAGCACATTGCAGTTAACACTATTCGTGTGTTGTCTGAGTGTCTTTTCAAAAGATTCACTTGATAGGATTTTTGTTTCGCTTTATATAGGTCTTACTTTTCCAGTCACAGCATCTTTGTTAATGATGTCATGGTACTGTGGTAAAGTTTCTAAAAGCCTTTTATATTATTTCCTTTTTTGAAGTACAGGGACTTGCTTAAGAAATTGTCACTGACCCTAACTACGTCTTTTCGGATTAGTTTTTTATAAAAATTTTTACTTATTGGCAGATCCAAGAATAATAGATGCCTCTCATATCTTGTGCCAAATTTTTTTTTTCATAGCATGCTTATTTCTCAAAGCGGATGATTCACACCTATTTGTGAAGTGGCCAGTTTTAGCATCAATGTTGCGAAAATGTAGCTTTTTGCTTACATTTGTCTCAGTATTATGTAGTAGTTATTGCAGTTATTACAGCAACTCATGCTTTCTTCTGTTGTTTCCATTATGTTGCAACTCAAGAGGAGCTTGCATATTGCATTTTTTCTCAAAATTAAAATGTCAGATTTCAAAGGCCAAATTCCATTTTTGGCTCATTCAGGAAAAGACAGGGCCCAACCTCATCACAGTAGACAATCTCCAGCTGAACTGACATAATGTATCGGCCCTGGAGAGACTGATGTACGAGATCCTATGGTAACCAGCACACTCCTAGGGATGGCATTCTCTCCCATGCCAGGCCGCTCCCAGAAAGAGAGTTGTGGATCCACACAGCAGGCACTGTATGAGGACCGGCTGGTGGCCCGCATCACCAAGGCGGTAATGGCATCCATGGCCAAGAAGCATCCATTGCCGCACTCTGAGTGCCGTTCTCCAAAGAGACTACTTCTCACCTAAACAACACTGTGAATGTAAATGTGAGACACTTGTTTGATTACAAACACCAGATATGCTTATTCAACAGGCTATCAAGCCTGCTAATGATTGTGGTTACAGGATCTAATTTACCCCTAACTGTGAATGAGGACACCTTG
The DNA here is from genome assembly GCA_029931535.1 of Margaritifera margaritifera. Classification (NCBI taxonomy): domain Eukaryota; kingdom Metazoa; phylum Mollusca; class Bivalvia; order Unionida; family Margaritiferidae; genus Margaritifera; species Margaritifera margaritifera. The sequence goes on along the minus strand of JAQPZY010001627.1, from coordinate 3,786,409 downwards.
ATTTATTTCGTAACTCATTGTACACAGATGCTGCAAGTGACATATCGGACTATAAAACTTTATCTAGCCGATATTTGACACACATATCTACAGCTTTGTGTCAAAACTCCATTTACTAATAGACTAAACCATATATGGAAAGAAGTAGAAAAATATAGACCAATTAGTTCATATTACATATGATGTGTTTTGTAACATATGTAAATGCTCGGAACTATATAGACTGAGTGAGTACGCTAAGCTTTTACTACGAACTGTTCTCTGGCATTTTATGCTTTTTGCAGTGTGGAGAATTTACTAATTGTGGATCCCAATTTTATGCAGCAAACAATGTGTATTATGACATAATATTTCATATGGATAAGAGACTATTCATTCTGCATCTTAGAAAATCAAACACTGATGTTTTCTGACAAGGAGTGCATATCACTATTTATGCTCTGAACTATGAAGTATTTGTATGTCCTTATCGTGTAATGAGGAAATTCCATCATATTCAGATATTAGCTGGGGTTAAACCTTGTGATCCACTGTTTCTCATGGACCATGCTAAAATCTTGAGTAGAACTTTCTTTATCAATACCATTAAAGCTGTTTTATCCAGGTTATGTTATGATTCACAACATTATAATGATCACTCCTTCCACATAGGGGCCGCTACCAGTGCTGCCAAGGCTGGAATTCCAGACAATCTTATCCAGAATTTGGGTAAATGGTCCTCAGATACGTATTGTAGGTATATTAAGGTTCACACTGATAGAGTGGCTTTGCACAGAGACAGATGTCAAGGCGTGTGCCTAGCTACTGTATTTACACTTGTATGTATCATTGCTATTCCGTTTATTTCTTTAGTGATGGCAAAGTGCCATTTAAACATTTCGGAGACTTTGTATGTATGTACATACTAAACATTTCATTTTTCACTTTCTATGCTGGATTATCATTTTCAGCTGTATCATCTGTTAGTTTCCAAACTCACCCTTTCATGCTAGCATTCTGATATTCTGCAGGTATCATGGACTTTCGATGGTCTTGAATACATATCTTACATTCATGCCATATATATTATACTATCTAGCAAGTTTAAAATGTTGCTACTTTCTGACCACATACATTGTTGAATTTTAGGTGTATTCTGTCTGCATCACGTCCTGGTGCATTTTGCTTTATAGCCATATAGTCTTGCCTATTTCATCTAAACTGCATTGCACAGGGTAATTTAGTGTACCTTCGCCTATTTATTTTTTTTCTTTACATGATGTATATAAATATTGGTAAACATCACGGCTAACATTTCAATGTAATATTTATCTATACTGCTAGGACAGCACTATCTTGAGTACTAGTTGCTTTACTCAGGATACTGGGTCAAGGAATTTTGACATTCAGCTGCATTTGATAACCTGTCAAATCCAACAGAGATGCTGCCAGGGCACGCGAGTGCACGAATTACGCAAAATTTGTATGAATTCGTGCACTAGGAAAGCAATGATGGGTCAACGAATTTGGACATTCAGCTGCATTTGATAACCTCTCAAATCCAATCAACACACTATCAATGTCACTTTCCAATCTTAGTCATTATTATTATTATATATCTGTACTTTGTACTGAATTGGGGGACTTCGTTACAGTCACACTGTTCCATAGTCACAGAACATCTTTAACTTCATTTGGGCAATTGCCAAGTTTCATTTATTCACAGCTTCGTTTGTTTTCCCGCAATTTGTTTCAGGACTTAAATGTATTCAACTATTATCTTCATATACTTCATACCTGCTTCAGCTCCACATACAGGTATCAGACACTTCACAACAATACAAACTCCCCCAAGGTATTGGCAGATTCAGAGCTCTGTTTGCGCAATGTGCTGTGACAATGTTTGCCCCTGTTATGCCAGAGATTATTTGATATGTACAATAAACTTTTAATTTGACCTATGTTTTGTGCATTGGTTTATTGTGCAGTTAGGGCTACTGCACCTTAAGCCAAATAAAAAAGCAAGCATGGTTCTGGTTACCCAACCGACCCTATTTTTTCCTGCTGACACTTAAAACAAAAATTGGAAAAAAAATATTTAAAAAATAAGAAAAATAAAGGGAAAAAAAGTTAACAAAGGGATGTAGCTACAATCGAAGTTAAATTCAGGATGTGTATGCATGTTTTCTTGTTTATGCTTCATTTAAATCAGTCGGGAAAAAAGTTTGTATCAACCTACCTACCCTTGTTTCAATGTAACCAGAACCACAAATATTTTTTTCTTTGACCTTCCAAGCATATTAGCTCTGTGTGACCTACATTTCTCTAAACTTACTCCAGCTTTTTCCTCGGTTTTTTTTTTCATCATTTTTTCTAGGGCATTTTGAGATGATGTGTTCTTATTACAAAACAATTCAACACAATGTAGGTCAGTATTTCATGCTGTAGAGGTTTTGTATTATGCAACCTTTTTCACAATATATGTTGCAAGTGAACCTAAAGTGTCTTTTAACAAAGGTAGATGATTCTAAATTGCTTTTTACTCTAAAGCATTTTAAGTACCTGTTCTTAGAATTGTGAGAAAATGAAAGGAAAGGATTCATATTTCTTTGTAAACTCATTGAAATGTGCTTGAATATTTATTTCCAGATTTTTTAAAAATATCTATCTCTATTTGTTTGAAATATCTATGTCATCTGAATTTTTTAACTGTTTAGTACAATCACAGTTCACTACATATAACTTTATTGAGCATTAAAGGGGAAACTAGGTTTTAGAAGCGTGGTCACAAAACTTATTCATACCTTTGGAGTTCAAGCTTTTAATATTTCGCTGTATGTTGTTTTGTTAAAAGTCGGGTCACTTGTCTGTTGAAAGTGAGAATTGAAAGTGATATTTTATAGTGTGTAAATGTTGAATTGTTAGAATAATAGTCAAAGGGACCTTATCTATAAAGTTTGTTATACAGTCTATGCTATTGAGTGTTTAGTCTTGAACATTTGATTGTTTTCATGCTGAGCTAATGTGGAAGAAATGATTGAAGGCGGTTGATATGCAGTGTGAATACTGAACTGTTTGCAAGTTGAAATAAAAGTGACTTTGTCAACATTTTGTTTAACATTTTGTCATTACAGCATGTTTCAGACTTCATTGATTGCCCAGATAATGGCAGCTGTTTCATCTTTACATTTTGCTGCATCCTATATGTCCTTTATTAACTGTGATGTTAAAATTATAAATAATAAAAAAATGATATCATAATGAAAAATGTTTTATTTGTCCTGTATATCTTTGTAATTCATATCAACTCAGAATATCAGGAACACATAATGCAGTGTTTTTGTTTCACCTTAATAATTGTCAGATCTACAATTAACTTATTTTGAGGGGAACAGTCATGGTTACAAGCATACAGTTGTTTTACATGCCCACCATAAGATGGGTCGTCTAGTGTTATGTTGTCCATCATTTTGTCCATCCATCAGACAATAACAAATTTCATTTCCTCACAGTAACTCTAGTTGTCCACCATTGACAGTTACCAAACTTTGTTTACAGCTTAGGGTAAGGAAGAACCTATTAATTTCAAGGTCACTAAAGAAAAAAATTATCGGCATGATAACTTTAATTTCTACATCTTCTACTGTTACCAAACTTTGTTGATGGCTTGCGCTTCGGGTAAGGAAGAGTGTATTGATTTTGGAGTTAAAAGGTCAAAGGTCACTGGTTGAAAAAAGAAAAATGGTTTCTGCACAAACACATTAGTTCTACATTACATACCACAACCAAACTTTGTGAATAACTTGTACTTGGGGTAAGGAAGAAGCCTATTGATTTTTGGGTAAAAGGCAAAAGTCACTGACTGAAAGAAGAAAAATGCTTTCCACACAAACACATTAGTTCTACATCACATACATTGATTCTTTTAACTTTACCTTTAGTTCACAAAAATGTCAGTTATCAATGTAGAGTACTATTAAAGACTTGGCGGCATATAATGTAGTGTGGTTCACGGTACTCTTGTTTTTAGCTCTACTGGTCATAAACCAGAAAAGCTTATGGGATGGTCTGTTGTCCGTCGTCCATCCGTCGGTTAACACAAGTTTATCGCTACTTCTCCTAAACTACTTGGAGGATTGCCTTGAAACTTTATATTCACATTAATCCCATGGTCTAGTTTGTCCTCGATGAAAATGGTGCTGCTCGGACAACCAATATGGCCTCCACAGTGGCCATCTTCAAATTATTTTATCGCTACTCCTCCTGAATGGATGGTCATATCAACATAGAGTTTTCACTAAAAGACTTCTTATGACGTCTGGTTGGTCCTAAATGAAAATGGTGCTCATCTGATGTCCAATATGGCCACCACAGCTGCCATCTTGAAAATCTTGTTATCGCTACTACTCCTGAATGGATGGTCATATGAACATGGAGTTTTCACTAAAAGACTCCTTATGATGTCTAGGTGGTCCTAAATAAAACAAATGGTGCCCATCTGACATAAAAAATCTTGTTAGCACAGCTCTACTTGAACAGAAAGTCATATTGATGTGGTGTTTTCACCAGAAGAATTCTTATGGTATCCAGTTGGTCTTAAATGAAAATGGTGCAGATCTGACGTCCAATATAGCCGCCACAGCAGCCATCTTGAAAATCTGGTTATTGCTACTCCTCCTGAATGGAAAGTCATATCTTTAAAATATTGTTATCTCTATTCCTCTCTAAATGGATGGCTATATCAACATGGGGTTTTCACCAATAGACTTCTTAGATGCCTAGTTGGTCCTAAACGAAAATGGTGCCAGTTGTACATCCAATATGGCTGCCACAACGACTGTCTGACAAATCTTGTTGTCACTATTCCCTCTAAATGTATGATCACTATGACATGGAGTTTTTACAAAAAGTGTTCTAATGATGTTTACTTTGTCCTAAATGAAAACAGTGCCAATCACAGCAGCTAATCTGTGAATCTTATCACTGAAGAATATTAGAGATGATTTCAACACTCGACAGTTAAAAGGAAAAAAATGGTCTTATCTTGAATTCCTGGAGATTGTTTTCGCCCAGTGCAGCGTCAGTCCTTTCGATGCACTCTTGCTTAAATTGGGAGTCTTATCGAAAAATATTGTTTCAAGATCCACTAGAGCTTCTTGCAAGACACACTACACTAAAACAACACAAAACTGAAGTTTTAGTAAAACTGAGATCCCTTGAAAATAAATTGTTTTTCGAGTCCCCAAATTGCTGTTTTCTTTAATTTCAATCAAATTTAATTCATGAAACTGAAAAACAAAATAAATGTATGGTCCAAATGTCAATTCACACTCCAATGATTCAAATAAAACCGAAATATAATAAGAGTCTCAGCGTAGCCAATTGTCTTTAAACAGCCTAAAGCCATGCAGAGGAAAATAAAATCCAGCATATAACCAAATACAGGTACATACTCTATGAAATCCTTATTAGACCATATATGTTTTACTGACTATTGACATACAAATATATATATATATATATATATACAGTATTGTATGGTGTTTATTTTCTTTTCTGTCCTGTAATTAATAGGAGAAAGATGTCGCCATCCCAATTAGTTTAATCCTTCTTCAACACCAAACTTCATGTAAACATATATCATTGAAATCACACACTGGAGTAAATTTGGGTGCACAGTTTTGATTTTGGTTGTCCGGTACAACTGGGCAATGGATTGTTCTATCCCTACACACACAGACACAGGCATGTGCTACCATTAGCTGTGACATTTTTCTTCTCATTAATCTTGTGCATTGATACAGATGATTTTAATTCCAAACCAAAAGGACACGTGTGTGCGTGTATGAGTCTTTGTATTTTACAGAATACATCTCTCTTACACTAGTTGCCCAAACCACAAATAAGCATTCCCACATAAGCTTTTTATCGATTTACCTTACTCTAAATGAGTTAAGTTTTGAAATTCAAACCACCAAACATCTCTCTCTCTCTCTCTCTCTCTCTCTCTCTCTCTCTCTCTCTCTCTCTCTCTCTCTCTCTCTCTCTCTCTCTCTCTCTATTTCTCTCTGGTTGGTTGTTTCTCTTGTATGATATCCTTTCCGGGAGAAGGGGGGAGTAAATATGTCCCATATCACCACGGAAAAATAAACTTACTTTAAGAAAGGAAGAATAGAGGGAAGAAAAGAAGATAAAAGGAGAGAAAGAAAGAAGACAAGGAGAAAAACAGAGAAGAAAAGAAGGAGAGAAATACAGACAGAAGAAGAATGGTCATAATTTTTAAAGCTAGAAAAACAACCATGCAAAGGAAATACCACCCGTACTCCTCCGCACAACACCTTCAGGAATTAACTTCCCCACCCCCCACCTCCAAATTCCCACTCCAACTACTTCCCACCCCACCTCAGGAATTACCACCCCTACTCCTAACCACCCGACCCCCAGGAATTACCAACCCTACTCCTAACCACCCAACCCCCAGGAATTACCACCCCACCTTATTCCCACCCCACCCCAGATTTGCCACTCCTACTCCTTCCCAACCCACCCCCAGTATTAACTATACCTACTTATTCCCACCCCACGCCAGAAATTACCATATCTACTCCTTTCCACCCTCAGGAATTACCACCTCTACTTATTTCCACCCAAACCTCAGGAATTACATCCACTCCTTCCCCCCCCCCCACTAATTACCACCCCTAATTATTCCCACCGGAAAAGTATCACATTTTGGAAAATTGATTAACTCTCTCTCTCTCTCTCTCTCTCTCTCTCTCTCTCTCTCTCTCTCTCTCTCTCTCTCTCTCTCTCTCACCTACACACAAACACACACAAGCACAGACCGTCTTAGTTTAAAGTTCTAGAAATAAATACTCTCCATACATTTAAATCATAACCTTTACTTGTTGTTATTGATATCCCCGTACACACACACGCACACACACACATAGATTATTCTTAAAATGTTCGAGATCTTATTAAAATGACTAATACAAATCTCTTTATCTCTTTCTCCATATCTCTCTCTCATTGCCTCTTTCTACACAGCAGACAGACAGACAAACAGAGACAAAGAGAGACAGACAGACAGAGAGTATATCTAAAAGATACGAAACAATTGTTTTGATTCAGCAATAAGACTTCTATATTAAGGTATTCAGATGTGAACAATATTAACGCCAAGTATATCTTATGAGTGGGCGCGACAGTCTAGACTCTGAATACATAAATCTTCAATATACGTAACCTGATATCTCATATCTCATCTCTCTTGATAATAAACATTAGGCAATGAAGCTCGTGCTGTCATTTATTTCAACCCAAATGTAGGGCCACAGGGACATGTCCATTGTTGTTCTGATACTAAACGCATGAAGTAGCTTCCATGATATACCGTACGTTTGACCACCTACTGGGAATTCTTCATTCCACGGTACAAGCGTGCATTTGTCAAACATTAATACTGCAGACGAGATTTTAATGCAGTAATGATGGACATCCAATATCACGCTTCTTCTTTGTGTTTAATCAGTGCTAAACTAGACAGCAATTAAAATTCGCTAGAATTACAAAAATCTTGCTATTTCTTATTTAAACAACATTCGCTGAAATTTTTAAAACAGATTGCAGAACTTGTATGCTCATGACAATTTGAAAACTTTGAGTTAATTGATGTATGTTTGAGACAAAAGTTTCCGACAATGCACTTTCGTTTTGAATTTTTAGATATATATGTCATGTCAGCCTCGTTACTTGCATCATATTTAGGAGCAAGTGCGTGAACAAGTAAAACAAAAGTAGAAGACTTTATATATATTTATCCTTCCCTCAAAATCTGTCCTATATCATATATTTACCTATATCATAACACTGACACTGTGGAGATCACTACAATTTCTTGTATATAAAGTAAATTAATATCAGGTTAATTTGTTTTTAATATCACGATCTAATTTAGTCTTGTGATAACCGTAAAAACTAATGTTCACCGACTTTTGTATGCATTTGGGATCTTCAGTGTCTATGGGACTAACACACCCAGATTAACAGATTCAACAGATATGAACATCAACATCAACCGTTTTGTTTATTTTGACAGAAATCTTTCATACATGTAATACTATATTCTCATAACACATCTCTTGCCTCATTTTAAAACAAAATGCACGTAGTGAATTGCGTAATCTTCTATAATTGAATATGACATTCAGTAGAATCGATGTATTGTTCTTTGTATACTAATCACCTGAAATAGCTGTGTAATGCTAGTGAAACATATTTGTCTTTACAAGCGGGGCGTTTTGAGTGATTGCTTCCAAATAAAGTATTGTTTCTGATTTACAAATAGCATGGGAATAAATTGAAACAATGTCACAGCACCGCACACATCCCCAACCAGCCTATCCAGTGTGTGAGACAACTAGAGTTGCACTTCATTTTTTCATCTTTTAATTAAGAACAATTCCTTTAATGCATAATGTTACGATTTCAAATTCATTTAAAGAAAAGAAGAAAGTAGAAAATAAAAAAAAAGGAAGACGAATACTTCGATAGATTAAATCACATCATGACATACATACACATATACATACATACAGGCGATCATACATACATACATACATGCATGCATACATACATAGAGAGAAAAATTGTCAAAAAGGATGGTTGCCCGACGAACAATCAGACTAAAATATGAGGTTTCCCATCAAAGACACCTGGTTGTTCGATTGAAAATCTTCATGGTCATTCCAAGTATAACAATTATCAATCAATTATTCAAAATTTAGCAGTAGATTTGTTGCAAATTATATGACTGTGGAGTCCAAAAGCTGATATTTTCAATTTTCATTGTGTGTAGACAGCTGAATGTATTGATTTTGCATACTGGCAAACACATTTATTTTACCTTTAACGTACGAGAACCTGGTTGCCCGGTCGGGCTTTGACCTGGAGTAAATTTGGTTGCAAAGTTTTAATTTTGGTTCTCCGGTACAACTGGGCAATGGATTGTTCTATCCCTACACACACATACACAGACACACACAGACATGTTCTTCGGAACCTATTAGCTGTGACATTTCTTTTCTCCTTAATCTTGTGCATTGATACAGATTTTATTTCCAAACCAAATGGACACGTGTGTGCGTGTATGTCTTTGTATTTTACAGAATAAATCTGGTTATGGTGGTTTATTTGTTTTATTTTCTTGACCTAGACCATCAAATTCGGTACTCTCCAGGATATACATTTTAGTCTGTATTCAGCAATAGAACTTCAATATACGAGTAAACAGATTGACTCAGTACGCAGTTAGTTTCCCTATCTACTCTTTACATTATTTTGTATTTGTATTTTTTTACGGAATTGTCTAGTGTGTCCAAAGCCAATTACTAGTAAACCATGTGTTAGTCAAAAGTATTTCCTATTCATACCTGCAGTGAAATTCTTAATATTGATATTCAGGCATTTTTAGGGAGTACATTCGTGAATACTGACCCCGAATTATTAATTTCTGTGCTGAGTCCAGATACGAGAAATTTTATCCCCAAGCATCAATTATTAGATATTATATAAAACTGGGAAAATATATTCAATCTTGTTCTTATTTACACGACATTTATTGAAATTTTAGAAACCTATGAGTGTTTAAAACAAGCATATATTCTACACAAAAATTACTTCACGCGCGTTTTGAGAAGGCGAGTGCGACTAAATAGAAGATCAACATCTCTTTTAGACAAACACGTCTGGAGCTTTGTATTAGGATTATCACATATATATGTCATATTGGCCTCGTTTGTTCCGATAATACTTTAGACCGAGTGTGGAAAAAATATAAAATCAAATGATGATTTGAACACTCTCTTCCTGAACCACGCGAATAGAGCATGACTTTTTTTTTTACCCCTTTTTCCCAGCTGACTACATACAGGAAGACATCACCACTCAAATTATGTATACACTGTATCCTTATCGAACAACAAACTGCATAACATTATAAAAATGAGAAGTCCGGGTATTTCGGACGCCTATGGAAAGCTGTCAGGACCATAACATGGAAACGCTTAGCGATCTCAGGGCTCGATTAGAGAGGGACAATTAGAAGATACTCTTCAACCACGTGATCTCCCTAACTCAAGCAATCAAGCTCTCCATTACGCGCTATTGAGTTCTTAACTTCGCTAAACAGAAACTTCCACCTCGCGCAATGAAGAATCTGGCAAACTAAAAGGGCCATAACGTAAAAAGGTTCCAATGCTCGTATTCGATTCTCGAATACGCGATCTCGGGAGAGCCAATCAGACAAGTTGTTTTAATCTCACGATCACGTATTCGAGAAAACAGGAATGTGCGTTCTCGAGGCTGGAATATGCGATCTCTAAAAGAAAAAAAAATCGGAAAAGTCGTTTGGATTACATGATCACGTATTCGAGACAACAGGATTGCGCATTCTTGAGGATCGAATGTGCGATCTCGAGAGAGTCAATTGGAAAATTTGTTTCGATCACGTTGTCTCTCACTGGAAACAATATGTTTTATATTTCATGTTCGTACACTTCACACTTAAAATGAAAAGCAAATAGACTTCTAATGACCGTGCTTAAATTTTCACATGTATTTTACTTAGTTTTTCGAAAATGTTTCCTTTAATTAACCAATCCAACAAATCCTTGCAAATGCTCCCGGTTTCATTCAACTACGAATACAGTTTGATGTGTAATATGGATGCCAACCGACTGAATGATTGGCAAGAAAGAATGCACAGCACGATAAGAAGACTTTCTCTTCCCAGCACAGCACGGCATCACAAAGCACAGATCTTCTGACAGAATAAGTATGTGCGGTACAGTGTAGCTTTTACTGAAAAATAAATAACAAATACAAATAACAACAAAACAAGAAATAGATATATTTGTAGTGCACAGAATCGGTCTTCCACAGAGTCTCTGTTATTGTACTGAATCATTCCCAATAAGTCTTCCATAAGGTCCCAGTTATTATATATAGAACGATCCTGGTACACTTTACAGCCCAATCGGTCTTCCACAGAGTCCCGGTAATTATATTGAACCATCCCAGAACACCCGTTACAATCCAATCGGTCTTCCATAGAGTTCCGGTTATTATATTGAACCATACCGGCACACCAGTTACATCCCAATCGATTTTCCATAAAGTTCCTGTTGCCGGTTGTTATATTGAATCATCCCTACACACTAGTTACATCCCAATCGGTTGTCCACAGAGTCCATATTATTATATTAAACGATCCCGGTACACACGTCACATCCAAATCGGTCTTCCACAGAGTTCCGGTTATTATATTGAGTTATCCCTGGACACCATTTACATTCAAATCAATCTTTCACAGAGTCCCGTTTATTATTCTGAACATCTCGGCACACCCGGTACATCCCAATCGGTCTTCCATATAGGCATATAGGCCCAGTTATTATATTGAACAATCCCGGCACACCCGTTACACCCCAAAATATCCCCTCACAGTTTCGTGTTTGCTTTTTCAGAGGCGCAAGAGGAGTTTCACTGAATTACCAATAGATGTACGAGCGACAAAAATTCTCAGACAAATAAACTCTCTCTCTCTCTCTCGCTTACACTAGCTGCCCAAACCACAAATAAGCATTCCCACATAAATTGTTTTTCGATTCACTTTACCCTATGTGAGTTAAGTTTTTAAATACAAACCAACAAACAGATCTATCTCTTTCTCTCTCTCACACACACACACACGCACACACACACAGAGACAGACGCACAGAAGAACACACCGTCTTAGTTTAAAGTTCTGGAAATAAATAACTCTTTCCATGCATTTAAATCAGAACCTTTACTTGTTGTTATTGATATCCCCGTACACACACACACACACAGATTATTCTTAAAATGTACGAGATCGTATTAAAATGACTAATACAAATCTCTTTATCTCTTTCTCCATATCTCTCTCTCTCATTGCCTCTTTCTACACAGCAGACAGACAGACAGACAGGGACAACGAGAGACAGACAGACAGAGATTATATCTAAAAGAAACGAAACAATTTTTTTGATTCAGCAATAAGACTTCTATATTAAGGTATTCAGATGTGAACAATATTAACGCCAAGTATATCTTATGAGTGGGCGTGACAGTCTAGACTCTGAATACATAAATCTTCAATATACGTAACCTGATATCTCATATCTCATCTCTCTTGATAATAAACATTAGGCAATGAAGCTCGTGCTGTCATTTATTTCAACCCAAATGTAGATCCACAAGGACATGTCCATTGTTGTTCTGATACTAAACACATAAAGTAGCTTGCTTCATATACCGTACGTTTGACCACCTACTGGGAATTCTTCATTCCACGGTACAAGCGTACCTTTGTCAAACATTAATACTGCAGACGAGATTTTAATGCAATAATGATGGACATCTAATATCACGCTTCTTCTTTGTGTTTAATCAGTGCTAAACTAGGCAGCAACTAATATTCGATAGAATTAGGAAAATCTTGCTATTTCTCATTTAAACAACATTCATTGAAATTTTTAAAACAGATTGCAGAACTTGTATGCTCATGACAATTTGAAAACTTTGAGTTAATTGATGTATGTTTGAGACAAAAGTTTCCGACAATGCACTTTCGTTTTGAATTTTTAGATATATATGTCATGTCAGCCTCGTTACTTGTATCATTTTTAGGAGCAAGTGCGTGAACAGAAAAATTAAACCATATACTGTATATATATATATATATATATATATATATATATATATATATATATATATATATATATATATTAGGGAGAGAACACCTTATCATATCTCATTGCTGGGTTAATATAGTGAACCTCTGTAAACAGAACAACCCCAAAAACTGAACATTTAATTTGGTCCCAAATGATTTTGATTTGGAGGAAGCTTATGACATCACATAGAAATACGGCATAATTGCCGCCTACCTATCTTTATATCTATTGGTGTTTTTTCTAATTATGGACCAGGAAGGAATTGCTCATTATACATCAGCCACTTTTTGATCTGCTATAAGTCACACAGTAAGTATACTATTGAACGTCAACTACAGATTTGCTTAACAAACGTGTTACAGTAAAATGATAGTCTCAGCCATTTCGCGAAATGACTAGAAGTTGTAGATTCACGTAATCCCTGATTCACTAAGACGCACTAAAAATCTTAGAAATGTAATTAAATTACTGACAATTTGGATGGGAATTTCACTAAATCACTGTCAATCATTCCTATTTGTGCAATCATTTTATTTAAAATCAACACATTTCCATTAAGTCTTGTAAATTTACTGCATTACTGGAGTAAACTATAACAAATGGAGCCATACTGTTAATGAACGTTAGTCTTTTTTGCAATACCTAGTATTTTCATGTAATCTCTAATAGTGAAATTCTTGTACACTCCATGGCATAAAATTGTTCACTGTTGCACATTATTCTTGTAATGAGGGAACCGTGGTAGCTCAGTTGGTAGAGCATAGGATTCGTAATCCATGGGACTGTTCTATGAAAACAAATTCTGTCCATAAAACATATCTACATTTCACTGAGCCGGGACTGTTCTATGAAGACAAATTGTGTTCATATAAAAGATACACAATTCACTAAGCCGGGACTGTTCTATGAAGACAAATTATATCCATAAAACAAATCTACCTGTCACCGAGCCGCGACTGTTCTATGAAGACAAATTTTGTCATATAACAGATACGCAATTCACTAAACCGGGACTGTTCTATGAAAACACATTTTGTGCATATAACAGATTTACATTTCACTGTGCCGGGACTGTTCTATGAATACAAGCTTTGTCCATAAAACAGGCCTACATTTCACTGAGCCAGGACTGTTCTATGAAGACAAATTTTGTCCACATAACAGATATACAAGTCACTGAGCCGGGACTCTTCTATGAAGACAAATTATATGCATAAAACAGATCTACATTTCACTGAGCCGGGACTGTTCTATGAAGACAAATTGTGTCCATATAACAGATGCATAATTCACTAAGCCGGGACTCTTCTATGAAGACATTTGTTGTCCATAAAACAGATCTATATTTCACTGAACCGGAACTGTTCAATGAAGACACATTTTGTCCATAAAACAGATATACAATTCACTAAGCCGGGACTGTTCTATTAAGACACATTTTGTCCACAAAACAGATCTACATTTCACTGAGCGGGGACTATTCTATGAAGACAAATTATATGCATTAATCAGATCTATATTTCACTGAGCCGGGACTGTTCTATGAAGACAAATTTTCTCCATATAACAGATCTACATTGCACTGAAACGGGACTGTTCTATGAAAACAAATTTTTTCCATAAAACAGACCTACATTTCACTGAGCCGGGACTGTTCTATGAAGACACATTTTGTCCATAAAACAGATACACAATTCACTAAGCCAGGACTGTTCTATGAAGACATATTTTGTCCATTAAACAGATCTGTATTTCACTGAGCCGGGACTGTTCTATGAAGACACATTTTGTCCATAAAACAGATACACAATTCACTAAGCCGGGACTGTTCTATGAAGACAAATTGTGTACATATAACATATGCATAATTTACTAAGCCGGGACTGTTCTATGAAGACAAATTTTGTCCATAAAAGAAATCTACATTTCACTGAGCCGAGACTGTTCTATGAAGACAAATTGTTACCATATGGCCTCAGACAACAATTAATTTTCCGATATAGTCTCTACATTTGTTCGTCAATACTGAACTTTCCACTGTGTCCAAATCCTAATAAATCATATGTTAATGTGAAGTATCTTCAAACATGAAGTTTTTGTGATAGGTTAACCGGCATTCGTCTGAGAAGCTGGACTGTAAACAAAGCAATGTGCAATGGGTCATAGATTTAACTTCCTGATAAGCACCAATGCCTCATAACTCACTGTGGTCTGTCGCCAAAATACACACAGACAACCACATCCTAATGCTCATATTCTAAACAATAAGCAATTGTCTTTAAATCAAAACTAAGAATGCCTAAATCTAATGCATACATCACCACCAAAATGAGAGAGGAAAAAATGCTCTAAAAATAGACTGGGTCTACATTCGTGGGTACTGAACCGGAAGTATTACTTATGACCTGATTCCATATAACAAACCAACATTTCACTGAACCGGGACTGTTCTATGAAGACACATTATTCTACATATTGCAAGAAAAAAAATCGTAAAGTCATAAACAAATTTATTTATTTTAGTCCTTAAGGCCAAAAATTTTATAAAATTTTCAAAAAAGGAGTTTAACTGAGAGTGCCATGGCAAAAATGTGATCAACATTAGACAAACTTAAAATTGCCTTCAGTTCCCAAACTTATGGAAAAATCGCTTGAGCAAGCTTTTAGGATGTAAATATTCATTTGGATGTAACTATTCATCTACATCCGTTTTGATATATTTAAAAACGCAATTATATATACTTTATCCATTCATTCATAGCACAATCACTGCACATACTAACAAGGAAGTGTCTATTCGCACGACCGCTATGTACCAACTTTTGGAAAGACTATTCGCACGGCCGCCGTATGCTCACAGCAGAAATGACTATCCGCACGGCAGTCAGCCAATGCATTAGGGACGAGTCCAAAATATTTCGAATCATGTAAACTCATCTAAACATAACATATACCCATCAATACCATTACAGGTTTGGCGGCCGATTGATCGGATTACAAAACACCATAAAAAAGGAAATTGTTCCATAGTGTCTATTTGGTATGGCGGCCGTGTACAACATTTTACAAAGACCATTCGCACGGTTACCGTTCGCTAACAATATTCGCACCGCGACCGGTGTCTGTCTCGCAGTTTGGATTATAATAATGATGATATGGTTTCCAAACAGTTAGATGATAGTCCGTGAATTAGTGGTTTTCCCAAGAGAAAAAGTTTTGATAACTCAATTTTACTTTAACAGTCCATAATTTTGTTTCAATAGACAGGCATAACATAAGCAAAGTAATATCATCTTCCAAAGTATCAATCACTGTAGTCTAGTGGAAATATGTCGTCCTATTACGCAAACGATCCAGGATCAAATCACTCTCTATGCTTTTATTTTTAGTGTATGCTTTGTTACATTGAATTACGAAATATAATGATGTTATTCAGATTTACTGTGCGAATGTAGGTTTTAAGTGTATGCTTTGTTACTTTGAATTAAGAAAGAATTAAGTTACTCAGATTGACAGTGCGAATGTACACAAAACACTGCAGAACATAAACGGTAAACAGCTGACATTGCCCAAAAAATCTGCTACTTTCAAACTCTTAATACACTTTAGCTAGCCAACTCGTCTGAGCATACAATACAAGAATATTTGTTTGTCCTGAGTGAAGAACGGAAAAAGTTCATCGATTGGGTGACAATACTGGAGTTTTTCACCCACGTGATTCACTCAATATTTATTCGAAAATTTCTATTTCTACCGTAGGTGAAGGAGTATAGCATTGCACAAGTCTTAAGAACAATGACTTGCAAATATGGAATTAAAAGTAATCAGTTGCAAAAATTAGTACATTTCGCAGATCAGATATGCGGCTGCCGTACCAATAGATTTACGTAAATTATACACACGGCGGCCGTGCGAATAGTATTTCCAAATGAGGTATACGGCGGCCGTGCGAATAGTCTTTCCTTGTTAAGGTGCACGGCGGCCGTACGAATATCCTCGGCCTGCTTGTAAATGCCAAATCATTGGTCAGCAAACACTCCAGTTATGTTTTATGTGTATCTTCGAAATAAATATGAATGTTTCGTATAAATTGGTTGCCTTATATCATGAATAATATAACAGTCTATAAATGGAAGTAATTATATACATCAAGAAATAGATGACAATAAGAAATTAATGCTGTCTTTAAGTTGTACGTTTATTGTTGAGATTAAAAACAATTATAACAATTATAGCATAGTTATTATACATAAACCGTCTTTACGACATCGGTGGCTATGAGTGTAAAAGTGCTGATCTATAAAACAAACGTCTTGTCGCACAATGGGTGATCGAGTCCCACGTATTTCTTTATTTTATGTTAGTCCGTGAATTAGTGGATTTTCTTAGATAAATAATTTTCATAATTCACTGGAGTGAATTATTAATTTGTTTTTTTTTTCCCTCAAGAACCTTTTCCAATAGACCTTGACAACATTAAGATCATTATGTCCACCTGTCACGCAAGAGAAACACGTTAGCATCCCACTATGAACTTAAATGTCTTTTTTTGGTCTCATTTTCTTTGCAAAGTATATGCTTTCTTACCTTGAATTTGGAAAGAAAATTATGTTACTACTGATAGTTTCTGTGAGAATGTACGAGTTTATTTACCAAATACAGTACAAGCAATATAGGTCATATAGGCGTTCAGTACCGACTATCCCAGTATTGTTTGTCATTTTCTAGAATTTGATTACACATACCTTTAAACGGTGATAATTCACTTTATTTGGATCCTCATACATCCACATTCCTTTGAAAGGTCATTATTTACAAGCGTCAAGAAATACATACGGCAAATATCAATGCTATAGTACGTGGACATTTTTGGAAGAGGTCAACCTTAAGGTGTGATCCAGAACAAACCGGATTGAATATCGCGTTCAGTGATATCACAATGAAAGCCGCGCGTGTTGAAAAAAATTCGTTCTACCCTGTTATTTGTTGCGATAGACCCGACGTCCTCTTTTCTTGACCGAGTTTAGTACCTGGCCACTATTGTAAAAGTCCATAGCGATCAATAATTTTCGTCTATAAGTTTTTTTTATTCAATTTAAGGTGCAGAACATTCAACAATCAGGATTGAATAGACATGGTAAAACTATATTAGTATTACATTTTAGAACTACAAGGAATATTTAATTTAATTTGAGTAAATGCGCCTACAAGAGCACGTTGACATACACTTTAGACGAATTATATCGATGAAATATATCTCGTTGGTAAAAAAAACTCTAGCATTTTCACCAACTAGATGCAATATATCGGTTATTCACTCGATACAAGCAAATATCTTATATCAAAGACAATTTTTGTAGACACACGCCCAGGGCACATGGCTTGAAAAAAATCACTTGCCCTGATTTTAAATCCACAAACCCGACAATGCCATATTTTTAGTATTATTCTGACACACCCAACTCCTTCCGGAAACTTAAATGGTCGGCCCCTTATACTTGTGATAATGTTCATGCGACTGAACCCTAGTTCACATTCCGCTTAAGGCGGGTTCACAACTAACGTGATTTCCAACAATTTCACAGTTTCTGCAAGCTCAGGTGTGGAATTCTTAATAATTGTGCATACACATCTGCTCATGTGATCTCTGATCGTATGCCTTCAGCTTTGCCTTCAAGTCGATGTACAGTCTATGTATTTCATCACGATCAGGGTAGGAATTAACATTTGGGGTCCTTGGAGTGGTTTCGTTTCTGAACGGTGCAGTTTCTCAATCTAAGTTGAAAACATAAATAAAGTCGGAGTGGCATTGGTCTTTTTTGAAAAAAATATCAATCAGTAAAAACAGTAGCTTCGAGTTTAGCAGTTAGTTCGTTTGACAGTACTTTGGATGTGTCACAATTACAGAAAACACTCACTTTGTATCAATAGTATCAGGCGCTACCAACTCTTTGAACTAAATGGATTAAAATATAATGGTATTATCTCAGTTCCTTTAGGGTGAAAAACATTGTACTGGAGGATTTAATAAGTCACTAATCCCAGACCTTAGCTTAATTTTTCAAAAAATCGCATAGGTACCGCTGGATATATTTGTCATTTTCTGGCTCATTCTTGTTTATCATTCCACTGTTTCCTGAAGTTGATTAGTACAGAATTTTCGCTCGTGACCATTTATGTGTGTGCGTTTGTATTTTGTGTAAATAGAGGACATTCATGAGATTACACACCAACGTACTGAGGATACACCTCCAGCCGAGGACGCCCTCGGTTGGAAAAAAGGTAAAATCTTGCTTCTACGAACAATTTTAGCCCAGACCAATGTAAACATGATTTGTAGGAAGGTCACCGTTTACTCGCTTCGTGATAGTTCGCGATTTTGGAGTGTATCTTTAATTCAAAGCTGGTGACACACGCTCGAAACTCTATCCTCGACTGGCCGGTGGAAACTGGTAAAGAGATATGTGCTATCAAACTACAGGATTCCAAAAATTATTATCTCCCTTTAGATCCAAACAAAAATACCAATAACTTAGCTAAACTAGAAGAAGAAAAGATGGTGCATAGAACGGTCCCCGGTATTTTTTATTAATATTTCATACATATGTGTCAATAGTGATGGGAAACTCAAGATACAATCGAGATGTGCATGTCCAATACAAGCAAATACATCCATGACACGCCATACGAAAGAAGTACACGAAACGGCTATTGAAAATACGTATAAATTCCTTGTAGAGCTGTACCAAAATTGCATAATTATCCTACCTGAATGTAATGTAAAAATGGCATGTTTGCAGTGAGGTTTCACAGATGTAAAGCTATTGAAAAGAAGCTCTTGATATGCAACTTGTGTATTATTCCAAGAACTATATCCGCTATTATTGCATCATTTGCCTACTTAGTGTTCAAAACAGAAGAGGACAGAACCTGTTATTGTGACATCGAATTACGACAAACTCAATATGGAAGTTACGTGCATATAACTTCAGTAGATGGATAGATAGAAGTCAAACATTTATCATCAAGATCATCAGTCCCAAAAGGAAACACGTCATTACAGCAATATGTGTCTTTCATCATCGCACTCTTAAGACTTGCAACAATGTGCTTTTACACGTATGTGCCTGCTTCAGTTAGTGATCTGATGACTTTGATTTACAGATCATGAATCATGCTTGTATCCATAGTTTTGTTGTGAAGGAAGTCTCATAAAAAAAATACACAAAATATAAACACCAAACACCAATCTGTATAAGAGTACAGTGGTGTCAATAACGTATTGTTCCATTTTATTTGCTTTTCCAAATTTAAACATGTTTTCATGATAGTCAAAAAGCACATTGTGTTCTAAAGTACCAACCTATATACCGTAATTTAAAAGTGCATTTATTAAGAATTGTATTAGACTTTAATATTCCTACTCATATAGTCTTTAAAGTAAGTTTTACACAAAATCCGACCTGGGGATCAGAAAACTGTTTAAATAATATTTACTCGCGTTCCCAATACAATAGCAATCAGCGATACAAAACACCTTTACAAGGTAATCTGAATGGCCAAATGTATAATCTAAGTGACTTGGAAAGTGAATCGTGAGAGTTTATAACATTAAAGTGTACCTTTCTCATTAATAACGTCAAAACAACACAAAAAGATAAACTTTTTGTATGTATTAGAACATTATCCCGATCCAATAACTCTATACATATATGTACTATCATACATCAGTTTGACCCCCTGTACTTCACTTCATGAATTACAGAATGTCAAGGAAATTACACCAACCGTCAATACTGTAGCATAGCTGGGGACTTCAGTTCGGTTAAAACAGATATGTTGTGTTTTTCTTTTCTTTTTTTTTTTTATTTTTTTTTTTATTTTTTAGTATATTATCAGAGACATATATAACGAAGTCACCACGAAATGCATAGTATCGTTAACACAAAAATTCGTTGCTATTTTCGACATTTAGTTTGCACATGTCTGAGAGAGAGAGAGATGTGTATTATATAAGAAAGACATTGCTCTTTTCTGTCAAAAAAATCATTGACAATCAGGACAGTGTCCTGCCATATACGCTAAAATCCAGCTAACCGGTATGATCTCCGGAGCGGTGCACTATTTCGAAACTTGTTAAGTCACACTAAAGTTTAATTGCAGGACAATCAGTCAATCAATCAATAACAAATATTCAAATAACAATGTAACTGCCATAAAGAACTGAGGATAGTTGTAGCTGAAACCCTTGTGAAGGTTGCAGTTACTAAACACTACTATGTATTATGAAGCAGACCTATCTAATACGGTATTTAAATTCGTTCATTTTCATTGACAAAGTCTTAAAGTCATATAGTTAGCGTACATGATGTTCCTCTCCAATCAAACAGTTGTATAATACAGATTGAGCAAAAGTACTGTCACCAGTATCCAAAAAGTATCTAATAGTTTTCTATACCTTTTCTGACATGGAAGTACTTTTCTGACATGGAAGTGGATTACTTTCGCATAATTAAAGTGTGTAAGCTTTTTGTAAAAAAAAATTGTTTATAACCTTTTTAATTTACAAATTATCAATAAATGTGTATGATACGTTCCTGACATGCATGCACAATGTTAGTGTTAGTTTGGGTTTCAGATCTTGTCAATTACACCACAATGGGTAAAGTATATTTTGGGCCTTCGCTAAACACAAAACATGCAAATCGACCAAGAGTATAAAAAACCCTGATAGCGAGACCATTCAGAACATGCATTACTAACTTCATGAGCTGATGTTCTGTTAATATTTATTGCCGGTACGCTGATATTGCAAACGCACTATATAGCTGCCATTTGTTCCACTCAAGGACATTCCATCATTCTGAACGGCAAAGCAACACAAGAAGGTTATTTAGTGCCGAGGCAACTAGGGGTAAAGCGCCTTGCCAAGGGACACACCAGTCTACCTACCCAAGCTGATCCGATGGCAGGATTCGAAACCGCAGCCTTTCCGTAGCGATTCCGGAAAGCTAACCACGGAGCCACTGAGGCTCCTAAAATCCGACCCGTACAATTATTTATTTACAAAAGGCCACAATTATCTACAAAATAAAACATATATCACTTGTAACAGTACACAAACGCCCCTTTGAAAACGTACATGCAAAATGATATTTTTATTTAATCGTTCACAATGGCTTCTTAAGTATCGATAATTACAAAACTGCCCCTACTAATAGTTCTTACCGAAACTTCGCCTTAATTCTCAACAAGAGTGCTTTGAATGTAGAATTATCTGTATGGTTGTGCAGATAACAGTTATCCTTTTAATTAATTTCCAATCTTTCGCAAAGGGACACAAAAGTTTGATAAAAAAAAAGAATTTAAATTAATATTTCTCAGAGATTCGGACACAGAGTAACGCTTATTGGCTAATAGTGAATCGGCAGAAAGAGTACATTTATTATGCACACTGATTATGCACACTCAATGCACATACTGTAATATTTTCTTCAAATTTGTTTTCATTGATCTTTTTTTAAAATAGAAGTTATATCACCAAAACATGATACCATATGGGTGAGATTTATATATGCAACAACAAACATTTTTCCAAAATCGGTCCTTGTCTAAAATGAAGTGTTAATAAATCATGCTATTTACACCTACCTGCTGGAGTTGGTTTTATGTAAGTCACCTGAAACTTGAATCTTAAACTTCAGGCCTTTGAAGTGAAACTTACTATACAGGAATTTGTTTCTACTTTAACGCCTCACAGATTTTGACATGGCAGTGACCTGAATGTTTGACCAACTTGTACATAAACAAGAAAGATTAGACAATTAAATGTATCTTAAAATGCAAACGAATGTATTAGGCATTATTACATTTTATTTTTGCGTATATACTGTAGAAAGCATTGATTATTGTTTCTATCGCCATCTGTAGAGAGACAAAGAAATATAAACTCATTTACTCTGTCTATGATTGAAGTTTCCTGTTCGGCTTTCCATTCGTCACAATCTAAGGTTCGTTACATAAAAATATTAATAAAAAGTGCCCTTTTCCAGCAATCGTTTAATCATTGGAACTATTTCAACTTTGCACCCCTGCCTCTACCACCAGCCCCATCCAACCACCCCCACCACCCCTTACACAGGTTGATTGAAGCATGTGCATTAAGAAAGGCTAAGACTCTTATAAAAGAAACTTTACGTAAACCTTAGGCAAGTACAAATTTATCAGTAACACTATTTAGTCTCAACGGCTATCAGAAAAACAGAGATCTGCCAATAAAGCAAAACAAGGTTTAAAGAACGTTCCACCTATCAAAATATAATGCTTCCAACTCTGTGATCTTTGACATAAATTGTCGACAGCAGCAAAACAAAACACTGGATTTTTTTTTTAAAATCAAGGTTTTTATAACTCCTCATCATCAAAAATGAGTGTTTCCTCCACTGTGATATCAATGTTTGACAAAATTGTATATCCATCAAAGAGCGTGTTATTTCAAAATATCATAACAGTTCCAAAATTGTATCTCATTATATAGCAAACAACCTCAGGTATACACGGTATTTACATGTATGTGTAATCTACCTCAATGTCGATTTCCCCTCGCACGTGCTTTGTGTCAACCGTCAAGCAGGTTGTCATTTGAGCAAACCACACAGTCTCCTTCACGCCCTCCATCATTAAATAATATGAGTTACATTTTGTTTCTGTGGTCCCTGTCTTCCTGGTGGTTAACTTAAAAATTCAGAGTATCCCCAACTTAACTCTCGTAAACTCCATGCATGAATTGAGTCCTAGGTATGTATGGTCAGTCTCTGAACTTTTTGAGTAATGACTAAATATGGATGTTACACAATTTAATGTACCACACTTAATGCCAGATTTTAAAGACATTCAGGATTTTACTTCCATCAGCATCAAATATTAAATTACACACAAAGATGTATCACCCATCATACAGTGAACGGCGATTTAATCTGAATAAGCGGTGTCTGGCGCAATCTTAATATCACAACACCAGCAGGCGACTTACAGATTGCAAACGTTTTTCTTTGTTTGGAAATGTAGCCATGATTGATTCATAATATGCAAAAGGACATTTGTAACTCACATTTCGGTAGGTTTAGAAGAGTGGAAATAATAGTACTACCTCAAAAATCTAATATTTCTCAATTTATTCATTGAACATAAGAAAAAGTAAACACACAAACATACACACAAAACAAAATAGAAATCAGAGTTCATTTTAAAGACCGACAATCAGTTACAGTGCATATTTATTGTTTGAATTGGTCTATATATCTGGTTTGCAGTAACTTGTATTACAGAAGTCCACTTCAAAATACTACATAGCTGCCTATAATAATGTGACTTCAGAAACTGTTGTGGGCATCAAATTCCGTGCTTTTACAAAAAATGACTTTTTCGTCAGAATATGAATTCGGGCATATGCCTCTGATTGTTATGGGATGCCGTTGTCTTCATAAATGGATAAGTTTTCATTGGATATTTATATTCGAAGTTTGTGGCAACTACCGAATCCGCAAAAACTGGTAGCACACGAAAGATAGTCAATCCAGTACAAGTTTTCCCGTTAGGTTTTAGGGGGTAAACTTATAGCAATTGCTCAAGGCTTTGTTGTTATACTACAAATTACTTACAATCCCGTGGTTCATGGATTAATATTATAAGAGAGAGAGAGAGAAAGAGAAAGAATTCTCTGTGTTATGCTATAGTTAGACTTGACGAATTCGCGGAAATGCCTACAAATATTTTGAGATGTACATAAATGACACTTCTTACTTTTCCCCCATGCATTTATGATGATCTCAAAGGACCCTCAATTTTATCTAAAATCATGATCGCGACCAGGCGTCACCGAGGTGAAAAGATGCCTGGTGAAACGACGAATTACGCCCCATGCAATATAAAAAAACAACACGTACCAACTTCGAAAGGTAAGATTTTGTGTTTTTATTTATTTATTTTTCAGAACTCTGTGACAATCAGAATGTAATTGCGGAATTCATTGCTATCTTCAACAGAGCTTTTCATAGTCTCCAGCGACCATGCAGAAAATAAGTTCCTGCCAAAGTGTTCGTGACCTTCAAAATGTTGGCCCTTGCCTCAGGGCATAACATACATAAAACATTAAAAAGCATTCCTTTTTGTAATATCAAAGCAGATAAACCATAATGAGTTGATAAAAAACATAGGGTATTTGTTTGTTCTTCTTCTTCAAGTCAATGTTAGTAAAATCAGCTTCTGAAACTATTATTTATTGTCCACCCTAGAAGCCACTGCAACTGAAAGGCATGCAGTCCATTCTTCTAATACCAACTCATTCACAATAAAAATTTAGCGTACTGGGAGTAATAAAAAATATCTAGTCATAAATATTGAAACTTTACCATTGATTAGACATATGGTTTGTGGTAGGGCGTTGCGTGTTTCTTGTCATTGGGAGTAAGACATGTACAACCTAATTGGTCATGTTTTACAGCAGTAATGGACAAACTGAATCGACGAATGTGGCTTTTATTTTTGCGCTCTTACATTCAAAATTTTTCAGATGAGAACATTTTAAATCTCGTGTTGCTGTGCCGTAAACACCAAACCAAATGAAATCATTTTTGCATAGGAATATGTTTTATTAATGTTTAAAATGATTCGGGGATGACCTCTGTCTGTATATAAACAGCTTGGTGGAAATGTAATATTCTTTCTACTACAGTCAGCCATTGTTAAAACGACCAAGCTCTTGTCCAGCCAATTTGCTGTAGTAACGAATTTTTTAACGGTCATGTCTTTAATTTTGAAAAGTGTTCCTTTTCTTATCGTTGGGAAACCAATGCAGCAGTGAGAATAATTAGTCAGAAATAAAACTATATATATACTTCATATCTGATATAATCGTAATTATTTTAAAAATCTTATAGACATTTTCCTATATATAAAACTAATTTCTTATAATGACGTGTATATGTTATTCTATGACATATTCCAGGTAAAAGTAAAATCACCAGGAAGTAAGTACAATATATAAGGAAATACGGGCAAATTGCTATCGGAGCTGGAACTTGAATATTCCGTAATAAAAATAAAATTTACGATCGAACACGTTTGTTTTCATCAATATTAGACTGAATGCGAATATTCCGTTGCAATAATTGTTGCTTTTATGATAATTGTCTGTATTCTTTGTTATTTTTCAACGATCAGGGAGAAGATTATCTTATTTTCCTCCAGATACATTTGTATGAAAGAACATAGAATATTGCTTCAGAATTCGATAAAAATATTTTCCATTCCCCGATTTATAACGCATGGTTCAAAGGTAGCATAAAACTGGTCGATTCAGCAACGCTGTAGACTTGACCTCTGTTTAACTTTTGACCCTACAGTAAAAGCAGTCTATCGCAGTATAGGGGTACATTGCCATGGAAAGAGCAATAAACATCGTTGCTAATCAGGCCTCAGTTTTGCACATTGTTATTTTGCGTGTGAATATTCGTTCTTTTTTTAACAAAGCAACAAACACTTTGAATAGTGATACTGTTAATATTATTTAAAACAAGTAATAGCTAAACAAAAATACAAACATGCAATAATTTTCAGAATGAAGTAAGGTAATGGCTTGACTTTGATGTGAGATTACAAATATGAAGTCAAAAATGAAATACAAGGCCACAATAGTACATTGATAAGCATGGAAATATCACATCAAAATATAAATTAGAACTCTGATATAATCCTTATATTCATTGAAATATCAGATCAAAAGAGAAATTGGAACTCAGATATAATCCTTGTCTTCATGGAAATATTTGATCAACGGAGAAATTAGAACTTTGATGTAATCCTTGTATTCATTTCTGTTGGTTTTTTGGAGAAAATGGTGCAAGAGTAGGGCTTAGGAGTATTAATTGCATATTTGCTAAATTCCACTATCAGGTCAATGACAAAGTGTTGCACGTTGCATGATATGCACACAATTAATTGGTTTCAATGCACTTAAGTTTATACCACACCATTAAGACAAGTGAAGGTCACTCTGACATGTGTTTCACCTTAAACTGGCTTTCATTACGTTGTTGTGTTTATCTCATGATCACGTGGGTTCGACATACTATATGCAAACTTTCAGTGCTAGACTTTAAGGGTAGCATCTTGATAAATTCTTTTTTTTATCTTTGACCTATATTTCATGCTCTATGATTTGTTGAGATTTTATGTTTAAAGTTAATTTCGTGTGTGCTGTTCATTTTCGAGTTATGAAGCTTGATAATTGGATGCATCTCTGTTAGTAATATACCTTGCGACTAAAGGTCACTGTGACCTACATTTTATGCTTTACTAACATAATTAATTCTTTCTGTTTAGCACAGGATGACATAGCTTTCAGCATCTCATAAACACACTAGCCTTCACAAAAGTACCTTTATGACAGTGCAGTTCAAAGTAGGAATAAATACGTTTATTCAGTTTTAAACTTTGCTGATTTATGACTAAACATTTATACTGTGATAGGTTACTCTTAGTACATAAAATATGTATTGTACAGTGAATGAATATGTATTCGATGAATGGATTGCATGCATTTCAGCTGCAGTGGCTACTGATGATAATTACTGATGCACGAACTATACCTGTAAGAATTGCACCTTGTTAAATCTGGTTTCCTGGGTGGACAATAATAATAGTTTCTGAAGCTGATTTTACTAACAATGATTTGCAAAAAAAGCAGAAAAAATATCCTTGTTTTTTATCAAATCATTATGGTTCCTCTGCTTTGATATCATAAAACGTAATGCTCTTTATTGTTTTATGTATAGTATGCCTTGTCACAATGGCTAACATTTTGTAGGTCACGATCACTTTGGCATTAACTTATTTTCTGCATGGCATTTGGAGACTACGAAAAGCTTCGTAGAGGCGAGCTGTGCAATCGGCAATTACATTCTGGTTCTCATAGAGTTCTGATAAATAAATAAATAAAAACATAAAATCTTATCTTTAGTAGTTGCTATGCGTTGCTTATACATTGCACGGAGCGTAATTCGTCGTTTCACTCGGCATCTTTGCAAACAGTAACGCATGGTCACGGTCATTATTTTACCTAAAATAAAAATGAGGCTCCTTTGAGATCATCGTAAATGTATGGGTGAAAAGTAATGTGTCTTTTATGTTCATCTTAAAAGATTTGTAGGAATTTCCAAGAATTAGTCATGCCTAACCAGAGAAAAACACAAAAAATGACCTCCTCCCCTCTTATAATATTAGTCGATGAACCACGGGGCTGTAAGTTATTTGTAGTATAACTAAAAAGCCGTGAGCTTGTACTAAGAGTCCAAACAAAGAAAGCGTTTGCAATCCGCAAATCATCTGCTGGTGTTGTGGTTTTAAGATTGCGTCCGACATTGCTTATTCGCAGTAAATCGCCAGTCGCTGTATGATAGGTGATACATCTTTGAGACATAATTTAATATTTTATGTTGATGGAAGGAAACTCCTAAATGTATTTAAAATGTGGCATTAAGACTTGTGCATCATAGTTTGTAACATCCATATTAAGTCAGTACTCTAAAAGTCCAGAGTCTGACCATACAAACCTGAGACTCGATTCATCCATGGAGTTTATGTGTCTTAAGTTGATGATACTTTGAATGTTTTAGTTTACTTGACCGTTAAACACGTTTGTTTACAAAAAATGTATTGTCATTTAATTTAATAATATGGGATTCGACACGAGTTGTCTAACTCATCTAGATCCTTTCCCAAAAGGTACAAAATGATTCAAAGATGCCATTCGTTTTACAAAGATTCGAGTATATATCATAAAACAAGGTCAAAAATTTCATCTATTAAAAAGAATGTAACATTTAAAAGGACAAACAGAAGAAACATATATATATATCAGTAGAGAAGAAATTAGAGAGAGGGGGGAGGGAGGGAGGGAAGGAAGGGGGAGAAAAGACATTGCACTGGTTACAGTCACTATTGTCCATTTCGTTTATTTTATAGATTTGTTGCTTAGAATATAATTGTAAACACTAAAAACGTCAAGTTTCGTGGATATATTTATGATAATTTAGAAATATTACAGAGTTTGTTTCTTTACTTATAATAAATCTAGACTTAGACTAGGAGTGTGTTGAAAGATACAGCGACAGAGCTGGGATTTTTGGGTATTAAGTAAGGGCCAATAGAAAAAAAAGTGTTCAACATCTTCATTATCATAATCACATGCACACATGGAAGAGTAAACAAAATTTACACCATAAAGGTCGGATTTGAGGGGACTACCGGCGTGTCTAAGTTTAGTATGTAGGATGGATATTAAGGTAACGTTTGCCAATAGCATAACAGTGTGGTGGCCCGTTAGTTGAATTAGAGAAACGTTTCTTAAAAATAGAAAGATCTGGAGAATTTCGGATATCGTCAGGGAGAGAGTTCCAAAGACTAATCGTAGATGAGATAAAGGACGTCTGAAAATATCAAGTCTGGTAGGGAGTGGTGTAATACTATGAGAGCCACCTAGACGGTAATGAGATGCCTCATATCTCCTTTGTGGAAGGAGGTTGCTTAAATAGTTAGGTACTTGATTATTTATAATAGAATACATTATGCATAATCTCTTCTTTTCCTTCGTTGTGCAAACCAATTAGTTTCCGCATACAGAGACTCTCTAGAAGAATAAATTGTTATAGACCTGTAGCGATCCGTGCAGCTTCCATCTAAATTTTGTTTTCATTCTAATCTTTCCGAATCTTCAATAGTGCAATTATCCCGGACTTCAGAAGGTTATTTTAAGATTGGACGTACGAATAGTGTATAATTTAGCCCAAGTTGTTCTGTGAAAAGAGTTTTTTTTTTATCACGCGCAACCTAGATAAATATTTAGATGCGTTCTGAATATTCATACTAATATGATTAATCCAATTAGCGTCAGAAGATAATGTCAACGATAATCTGTCTGTGTTTTGTCTCCTTTCCTATAAATCGGCATGACACGCGCTATCTTCCACTGAGTTGGAAACACACTGGCTCCGAGTGATTTATTTAATAATATTTTGCAATGGCACATACAATTCTTCAGCTATATTTTTAAAAGTTTATAACTTATTTGATCGGTTTCAGCGGTTTTGTTTAGGTCAAGACTAGTTATTACATCTATCATTTCTTGTCTATGTATAATGATGTCAGAAATAATAGTTTCATTTCTAACTTCAAAATGCGGTAACTGTTTATCATTATTTTTTTAAACGTGTAACAGAGCAAAATTACGAGTTCAGCAGCTCCCACTTTTTCTGATCACTTGTTGCGAAGTTAGAGTCTAAGTGGAGGTAATAGGTTCAATGTCTTTGTAGAATGTACTTGTTATCTCATTATTTTCCAATAAGGTCAAGGATTTTATCCGATGGTATAGCTTGGACCCGCATCCTTTCCCATATAATATATTCCAATATTACACATGTTTAATAACACCCAATAACACAACATATGACGGCAAGACGACATATAATTTGAAGGCGTAATGACAAAGGTATCTGAATGTAATTTAAAGTCAATTATGTACAATTTTTGTTGCGGTTTTTATTGAATAACATTTTAGTCACGTGATAAATATAACATAATCTTACAATTGAGATTTTTTCAAATGAAATTTATGAAATACGTTGAATAGTTTCAATCCTTTGCGACTCTCGTGCAAGATCCTCCATTGTTTTTCATATATTTTGTACATGTTATTAAGATCCTTTATTGAGATACACTTTGGTTGCAAAAGAGACAACTTCGTTTTGCCGTGCCCTAAAATGTGTATGCCAATTTAAAACTTATTTCATCTATACCACACTAGCAGGGCTCATGAAATACAGGCAGCTTACTTGGTCTCTAATTCACCTTTTGGGAATTGTACCTGCGGGAGACTGTTCTATCTCATTAGTGCGTAACTATGGGAACGTTAATGCCCTCCTGACCAGTATGGAGTTTTAGATTAACACCAAAATCAACTGTCTTAT
Source organism: Margaritifera margaritifera (assembly GCA_029931535.1). Classification (NCBI taxonomy): domain Eukaryota; kingdom Metazoa; phylum Mollusca; class Bivalvia; order Unionida; family Margaritiferidae; genus Margaritifera; species Margaritifera margaritifera. Next base: position 3,755,646 of record JAQPZY010001627.1, on the reverse strand, counting down.
ATAATGTTCTGTTCTATTTATCTGCCGGTTAAAGCTTGGAGAATTATATGAAGAGAATAGCAAATAAACACTTCTGTAAAATGAACAAACTCGCAATTTTACATTTTTAAACTAGTTTCTCTTTCACTCGTTTATGAATAATTAAAAATATGTCAGTAGTAATCTAGAATATATAAATTCTTTAGACCAAGATCCAAATTTTGATTTTAAAGTATCGTGTATTTTATGCTTACTTTCCAGATAAATTTTAAAATTCTGTCCATAAACTATGAAATGTAACAAAAATAAAGGAACGTCTTATTATTGGTCAAGTAATAAAGTCAAAACACGTGAGACGTTAAAGCAGAAACAAATTCTTGCATAGTTAGTTTTGTTCAATGGCATAAAGTTGAGGATTCAAGTTCCAGGTGACTTATATAAAACCAACTCCATCACGTAGGTGTAAACAGCTTGATTTCTAAGCATGTCATGTTACACAAGAACTGATTTTGGAACGCTGTTTCTTTTTGCCTATAAATAAATCTCACCCATAAGGTATTATGTTTTGGTGAAAAAACTTCTAGCTTTAAACAAAAATGTAAATATGAATTGTGAAGAAAACTTTATGTTCACAGAGTCTGCACACTCAGTGTGCATAATCAGTGTACTCTTTCTGGCGGTTAACTCTTTGCCTGTAGGCGTTAGGCTGTGTCAGAGTCTCTGAGAATACTTAATTCAAATGCTTTTCTTTTAATCAAACTGTTGTTTCTCTTCAAGAGGGAAGGGAAATTAATTAAAAGGATAACTGTTATCTGCACAAACATGCATATAATTCTACAACAAAGCACACGTGTTGTGAAGTAAGGCGAAGTTTTACGGTCAGAACTACTAGCAGGGGAAGCTTTTTAATAATTTATACTTAAAAAGCTATTGTGAACGAAAAATAAAATTTTACATGCACACTTTAAAAAGGGACTTTTTTTACTGTCGCAAGTGACAAGTTTTTCGGTTTTGTAGATACTTGTGATTTTCTGTAGATAAATGAATGTCTGGGTCGGATTTTAGAAGCTGCAGTGGCTCAGTGGTTAGCGTTCTGGACTCAAGACCGAAGGATGTGATTTTAAATCTGATCAGCTTGCGTGGGTCGGCTACACTGGTGTGTCCCTCTGGGCAAGGCACTTTACCCCAACTGGTTCGGCACTAAAAAACGTACTTGTATTGCTTTGCCGTATCAACACCAAACCGAACCAAACTGGGTCGGATTTTCGTTCAGAATAATGGAATGCCCTTGAAAGTGAATACATGCTAGTTAGTTCATAATAACAGTGTACAGGCAATGAATACAAACAGTGCATTAGCTCTTGAAATTAGGAATGTCGTAGCAATGCATGTTCTGAATGGTCTCGCTGTCAGTGGGTTCACAGTTGTCGATTGACACTTCTTATTTTAACTAAGGCCCGAAATATGCTTTAACCATTGTGGTGTAATTGACAAGATCTGAAACCTAAACCAGTATCAATATTGTACATGAATATCTGGAAACCTACCATACACATTTATCGATAATTTTGAAAATTGAAAAAGTTATATAAGCTTACAAAATTTAACTATGAGAAAGTAATCCACGGCCGTGTCAGAAAAAGAAAAAGAAAACTGAAGTTGCTCGACCTGTATTATAAAACTGTTCGATTTGGAGAGGAATATCATGCACGCTAAGTATATGACATAAAACTTTGTCCAAGAAAATGAAGTAATAATCAATACCGTATTAGATACGGCTGCTTCATAATAATACTAGTATTAAATAGCTGCAGCCTCCATAAGAGTTTTATCTGCAACTGTCCTCAGTTTTTTATGGCAAATACACTGGTATTTGAGTATTTGTTATTTTGACAGATTTTTTATTGATTGTTTGATTGATTGTCATGCAATTAGACTTTAGTGTGATATAATTGGTGTTGGAATAGTGCACGGCGTTTATGCCAGGAAACTAGCATGGTAGCAATGATTATTTCTGCTGACAAAAAGAGTAATGTCTTTGTTGTATAATGCATGCATGAATCTTCTCTCTCTCTCTCTCTCTCTCTCTCTCTCTCTCTCTCTCTCTCTTTCTCAAATATGTGCAAATTAAATGCTGACAATATGAATATTTGTGTTTACCATACTATGTATTTCGTGGCGAATCCGTCATTTTCAAGCCACTTAACTTGAATAAATCGAGGATGCATACAACGTTGTTTCTATTGTATTTTGAAGACTGATGTATATCAATCTCAACACAAAGAATACAAGTATACTAAAAAATAAAAATTAGAAAACAAAACACAACATACTTAATATAACCGAACTGACGGCTGGTGTACTAGCATTGATTTCTGTAATTCCCGAAGTGAAGTACAGGGGTCAAACTGGTCTATTATAGTACATGTATGTACAGATTTAGTGGATGGAGATAATTATCTAATACATACTTGCAAAGTTTATCCTTTTGTATTGTTTTGACGCTAATAATGAGTAAGATTCACTTTAAATTTATAATAATCTCACAGCTTACTTTCCAGGTCACTTAAATTATACATTTGGCAATTCAATATCCCTTGTAAAGGTGTTTTGTATAACTGATTGCGATTGTACAGGGGATGCGAAGATATTTTTAAACAGTTTTGTGATCCCCAGGTTGCATTCTGTGTAAAACTTAATTTAAATGTACAATAGGAGTAGGAATCTATATATACAGTTACGGTATATAGGCTGGTCTCGTAGAATATTCTGTGTTTTGTCTGTGACTAAAAACGTATTTAAACAATTTGAAAGGCAAATAAAGTGTAACAATACCTGATTGACACCACTACACTTTTGTAGACAGATTGGTGCCTGGTGTGTTTATATTTTGTGTATTGTTTTAATGAGACTTCCTTCACAATAGAACTATGGATACAAGCATAATGCATAATATGTAAATCAAAGTCATCAAATCGCTAACTGACAAAGGTATATACGAATTAAAGTATATTGAATGCATACATCAGTTTATGCGTGGCTTCCACATATAGTCGCAAGTCTTAAAGTGCGATGAGGAAAGATATATATTGCTATAACGAAATGTTTCTTGTTAGGACTGATCATCTTAATGATAAATGTTTGACTTCTATTTATATATCTATTGAAGTTATATGCACGTAACTTCCAAATTCGGTTTGTCTTAATTCTATCTCACTATAAGAGGATATGTGATGAGTTGCACAACCATTCTATCCTGTTATGAACACTAAATATGATATAAAAGGGATGGATATAGTTCATTGAATAATACAGATGTTGCATATCAAGTTTTTTACACGTGTGAAACCGCACTGCAAACAGAGCGTTTTGACCTTACATTCGGGTAGGATAATTACTCAATTTTGGTAGAACTCCACGTATTTTCAATTGTAGTTTCATGTACTTCTTTCGTATTACGTGTCATGGATTTATTTGCTCGTATTGAACATGTACATCATGATTGTATCTTGTGTTTCTCATCGCTGTTGACAAACATCTATGAAATAATAAAAATGCAGGGACCATTGTATGCACTAGCTTTTCGTCTTCTTGTTTGGTTAAGTTATTGGTATTTGAGATCATATATTTTGGAAATTTGTAATTTGACAGTACAAATTTCTTTACAAGTTTCCACCGAGCAATCGAGGACATGGCGTCGGGTGTGTGTATCGCCAGTTTTGGAGGAAAGATAAACTCCAAAATCAAGAAACAAGCACCAAGCGTGTAAACAGGGACCTACCTACAAATCATGCTTTTACATTGTTTTGGGCTAAATAATTTTGTAAATGTGTCCTTAGTACGTCGGTATGTAATTTCATGAATGTCCTCTATTCACACCAAATACAAACGCACCTAAACTTGTATTGGGAGAGCCTGTAGACTGTAGAAAGAGTCTTGAAGCATGACTTAACTTTAGTTCAAAGAACAGGTTTTGGAACAAATCGCACATTGGAAAACTAGACCATGAAAATGAGAGACAAATGGTCTTACATGTATTTGTCACGTCGTGATATGAAATTTGACACGTTTTTCTTTCTTTTTTTTTGTTGGGAGGGGGAGAATTTCTGAAAGTTGACTTATCACAGACAGGTCGTAGTTCTACGTTTTCAAGGTTAATATAACGTGTACCTCGTGGTTTATAGTGAATAAAATGAAATGCAGCAGCAACTATCGTCAACGTAGTGATCATCATTATCATCATCTTAAATGGTGGTGATTGCGATGATAATAAATGGCAGTGGAAATATTAATATCCTCGAGGAGTTAGGGAATGTCTATACTTTTAAATATATGTGAATAGCTTAACAAAGAATATCCTATATTTTGTATTGTTGCACCAGGTTGTTCAGGACATCTAATCTTGCAGACATAGCTGATCGAACAAGAATTCATATTATGGAGTTGCTGATATATGTCAAAACAAAGAAACAGACGGAAAAATATAATTTTTGCACTTCTTCGTGTCTTAGTATTTGACAATCTTTGCTTGTATTTACTTTTTTGTATAAATTATACAAAATTTTAAAATAAACTTGAAATCTTTCATTGTATTGAGCCAAATGAAAAAACGTTGGGAAGAGTTTGTACTTGTTCTAAATACAGGTCATTCAGATCACTCCATTGTTGATTGCTCTCTCTCTCTCTCTCTCTCTCTCTCTCTCTCTCTCTCTCTCTCATAAGCTAAAACAAAAATCGCTTGACAGATCCATACGCCAGTAATCGATTTGTCAGATCACGATACCGAGGTATAAAATCATTTTTTGTTTTATCCTTGTAGTATGCACTCCCAACCGATATGTAGATGCTAGACGGCTTATTGGTCTGAAATTTATTAAACACAGGGCGCTTTTGTCTGAACATAGTCTGATGCTACTTTAGTTTGAAAATGTTTAGGGCCAACAGTCAGAAGGATTCATTAGGGACCAATCATTTAATTGTCTTGCGGGGAGGGGGAGAAGTTTCCTGCTCTCAAATAGCTTGGAAAATAAAAAATATTCATGGTCTGATCTATGGCGAGAAAAAAAACATGTCCATTACATTTTTTAAAATTTGTTTTGAAGTTATGCAAAGGCTCTAAAGAAAAGGTAAGAAAATCCCAGCCCCCCCCCCCCCGAAAAAAGATCAGTCCCTTAGCTTTAAATATATTTGTCATAGGGATCATTCCTCAGCAGTTCAATAGTCAGAAACTTTTTATTAAAGATTGAAATCTTTTTATATAGGTTACAAACACATAAAGGTCATTTCTTTGAAACCCTTTTATATAGGTTACAAACACATAAAAAGTCATTTCTTTGGTCTTAAAAAACCTTCTGAATATTAAACTTCCTGACGAATGAACCCTATGACAATTATCTTTAAAAAGACCAGAGAAATGACTTTTTTTACTGTGTTTGTAACTTATATAAATGGGTTTAAATCTTTAATAAAAAGCTTCGTGAGAAGTTTTGTGGATCATAGTTTGTGTCGCTTTTCTCCCTTTATATTTCGACGCACAATTGGAAACTTTACTAACACTAAGCATACAGTACCGTTACTGAAGTCCCAACAGTATATAGCAGAGTGATAGAACGATGATGAATGAATGCATATATTGAATGAGACAGCTTGATAAATACAGATATCATCAGCGATGAGGCAGATTAATAGATCAATGTATGAAAGATAGGTAGGTAGATGTTTAGATAAACAGGTAGAGATCAAAGATAGGTTGGTTGGTAGATATTAAGGTTGTTAGGATAGAATGTATCCGATCGATCGATTGATATGGTTTGTTTGAAACATAAGTAAAATGTTCGACAGGTTTAGTGACCAACTTTATAATCTTTGTTTCTCCATTATAAAATTCCGTTACGGTTTCCACGGCGTGCATAACAACCTTCCAGTCTAGTAATTTCTGAGATCAAAGTTGTCCCAAAAGTTTCGAAAGAAAGGGTATATACAGCATGCTCAACCCCAGCCCAGTAACATGGAATGGCTCGGTCACCACTGGTGTATGCAGAGAAATATGTCTCATTTATTCCTGTAAAATGCCCTCCCTTCATTTCTAATTCAGTGCTCTTCGGTTCATTCTTCATTTGTCATACGAACTGCTATATATTCTTGTCCGACAGACTTTTTCCACTTGTGAAAATCTTTGATGTGTTTGGTTGTTTTAAATGTCACTATTCCTTCCGAAAAGTTTTAATGTGGAATTACCCGTCAAAGTAATGTACTTAAGGAAATCCAGAAGCGCAGAGTATAGTTTGCCAGGACTTGAAGGTTTTGACGGACAAGAAAATACCCATGGGTCTTCCCAAATATTAATTCACAGGGTTTTATAACCCGTGGGTTTCTTACTCTTGGTAATCAAATCTGGAAGTGTTTCAGGAGAAATGCATATTGGGGTATTTTTTTTTAATATTAAAAGTAATGCAAAATATAAATTCAAATAATCTGTGTGTAATGGCACTTAAGATATGATAAAAAATACACAACATATATGACAACATATAATGACAAATGTTTCAGGAACTTTACATAGCACTACAAGCAACTGTCAAACATGTTTTCACCAAACATTAAACTGGCTTCCAAATATTTATGAATTTTTAACGTGGCAAACGTTTTAGAAATAATACTCTGCAAATAAATCTATAAACTTAGACATATCTTTACATGAAATATAATTCTGATCCTTCATTACCACATAACACATAGCTTATGCTAGCCTGCAATTGTACATGTCCTCTAACAGTATTTATATTTCATAATTTTTCTTCAGTTATAAATTACAAATTATTCATTTGAATCTATAGGGCGGATTAGTTTCCAAATATTTATCAATTGTTCTATTGGAACGTATGCAACTTGTATTCTAAAATTTAATTTGCATATCTAGTTTTCATCATTCTTGCAAGAGGAAGAATTCTGTAACCATAAACCTGTAACGTTCTGCTCTATCGGTATTATGTACTTCTTAAACCCGGACTGGTATAAGGTGAAGTTGTGTGCAGTTGCAACAAGCAGAATGGAGAGAATGTTGACATACCTCTATACTGCTTTCATGTACTGTGACTGAAAATGTCTTTATATGTGGTATGAGGGAAACAGCAGTCTGCCTGAAGCAGACAGAGAATCGAAAAATGGCTGCTCTCGTGTGCTCGAGAAATAAACTTGAAATAGTCCAATGTACACTAACTTTAGCAGTTATTAAAATAGGGCAAATTCATTTTGCCACAGTAGACAATACTGACTTCTAAAAGTGCAACAAATGAACTATAATATATAGCCATAGTCCCTCAATGGGACTGACGCTCTACTGGGCGAAATAAATTTCCAGGAATTCAGGATAAGACCATTTCTTCCTTTTCACTGTCGAGTGTTAAAACCATCTCTGATATTCTTCAGCAATAACAAGAGTTTCAAATTCGCGGCTGTATTACTCCTATTGGATGTCAAATTGGCACCATTTTCATTTAGGACAAAGGAGACATCATTAAAAGTGTTTTGGTGAAAACCACAAGTCATAATGATCATTGATTCAGGGGAAGTAGTGACAACAAGATTTTAAGTCAGTCGTGGCAGCCATATTCGATGTAATACTGGCACCAGTTTTATTTAGGACTTGGTGAAAAACCCCTGCCATAATGATCATCCATTCAACACTAAAAGACTTCTTATAATTTTTAAGACAGTCGTCGTCGCAGCCATATTGGATGTACAACTGGCACCATTTTCATTTAGGACCAACAAGGTATCATAAGAAGTCTATTGGTGAAAACCCCATGTTGATATAGCCATCCATTTGGAAAGGAGTAGAGATAACAATATTTTCAAGATATGGCTTTCCATTCAGAAGGAGTACCAATAACCAGATTTTAAAGATGACTGCTGTGGCGGTCATATTGGGCATCAGATCTGCACCATTTTCATTTAGGTCCAACTCGACATCATAAGAAGTCTTTTGATGAAAATCCCATGTCAATATGACTTTCTTTTTAAGTAGACTTGTGATAAAAACAATTTTAAGAAGGCTGATATGGTGGCCATATTGGATGTCAGATAGGCACCATTTCTGTTTAGGACCAGCTAGACTTCGTAAGAAATCTTTGGCATTTTCATTTAGGACCAACTAGACATCATAAGAAGTCTTTTAGTGAAAACTTTGGCATTTTCATTTAGGACCAACTAGACATCATAAGAAGTCTTTTAGTGAAAACCCCATGATGATATGACCATCCATTCAGCAGGAGTAGCGATAACAATATTTTCAAGATGAATGCCGTGGTGGCTATATTGGACATCAGATCAGCACCATTTTCATTTAGAACCAACTAGACAGCATAAGAAGTATTTTAGTGAAAACCCCATGTTGATATGACCATCTATGTAGGTGCAGCAGTGATAGGATTTTCAAGATGGCCACTGTGGCAGCCATATTGGACATCAGATCAGCACCATTTTCATCTAGACTAGAACCAACTAGACAAAATAAGAAGTTTTTTGGTGAAAACTCCATGTTGATATGACCATACATCCAGGAGGAGTTGCAATAACAAGATTTTCAAGATGGCTGCCATTGCGGCCATATTGGATGTCAGATTGGCATTATTTTCATTCAGGACCAACTAGACATTATAAGAAGTTTTTAGTGAAAACCCCATGTTGATATAAATCAAAGATTTTCAAGATGGCTGCCATATTGGATGTCAGATCAGCACCATTATCATTTAGGACGAACTAGATATCATAAGAAGTCTTTTAGTGAAAATTCCATGATTTTTATATGACCATCCATGTAGGAGCAGTAGCGATAACAAGATTTTCAAGATATCCACTGTGGTAGCCATATTGGATGTCAGTTAGGTACCATTTTCATTCAGGACCAACTAGACAACATAAGAAGTCTTTTTTTGTGAAAACCTCATGTTCATATGGCGATCCAGTCAGGAGGAGTAGTGATAACAAGACTTTTAAGATGGCCACTGTGGCAGCCACATTGGATGTCCGAACTGAACCATTTTCATTTAGGAACAATTAGACCATGGGATGAATGTGTGTGTAAAGTTTCAAGGCAATCCTCCAAGTAGTTTAGGAGAAGTAGTGATAACAAACGTGCTAACAGACAGACAGATGATGGATGGACGACGCACAACATCCCATCCCATAAGCTCTTCTGGTCTATGACCAGTAGAGCTAAAAAAAAAACTAAAAAAAAGTTATGTTAGTTTTTTCATTAATTTACCTTTTAAATCCAGGAAGTGAAAATGACCAAGCGGAGATAATAGTCTTTTGAGAGGTGCATATCTGAAGTAAAGCCAAACTGTATACTTTATATTCCTGTTTACACCCAACAATCATACACCAAAATAATGGAAATTGAAAACTATTTTAATTATACCTAACGTATAAAAGGTCTTTTTTAAATAGCCAGGATAACCAGTGAGGAAAAGCTGGGAAATTCTTTTCCTTTAAAAATCAAACCCTGTGCAAGCTATGAAAGTGTAGAGTGGAACCTTAAACATAGATGAACATTTGTGCAATTGCTTTTTTCTTTTTCATATCTTCATGTATGATTTTCTCAATAAATTGATACATTAATATTGATGCTATGAATAAAAAAGAAGCTAATTAGCCTATCTTGCTCTTTGTTGATACAATATGTTTTGTGGCAGTATTGTGTGTTAAATGTTTTTAATTGTGTGGAAATTAAATGTTTTAGAACACAGAAGTAACATAAACTTAAATTTAAAACTTGAACCAGGTGAAAGAAAAATGTAGCAAAAATGTTTCTTTTCATTCATTTGTAACAAAAATAAGGAAAAATGTCAAGGCCGATTCACTTGCTTTCTTAAACTAGTGTTAGAAGAATTAGCAAACTTTGTACCATTTGACCTCTATAAACCTGATCTGTTCCATCCCTATTCAACCTGTAAACTTGAATTAATGACATTACATGATTAATTGTGGTAAGCCTCGTGTTCATGTATTTAGCATAATATTATTTGCGATGTTGAGAAAATACAATATGCATTTTTAAAATAGCTCTCTTTTCCTCATGGACTGGGGGGGAGGGGGGGCTTGTGTGCGACTTTGATACCAACAAATACTACCCTGTGGAAGAAATGCATAATAATTATTCAAAAGGTCTGTTTAGATGCTCCCAATTTCAATGTTTCACCTATACCACCAACATTAAATTAATCAATAATAAAACCCGTTTGATCTTTATGGTTCCGCTCTGGTTATTAAATACTTCTGAAACCGGGACTGGTATAAGGTAAAGTTGTGTGCATTTGCAACAAGTACATTGGAGAGAATGTTGACATACCTCTATGCTACTTTCATTTACTGTGACTGAATTTTTTTTATATGAGGCATTAGGGAAACAACAGGCTGCCTAAAGAAGACAGTTGATCAAAATTGCTGCTCCCACATGCTCGTGAAATGAAGTTGAAATATTCAAAAGTACACTAACTTTAGCAGTTAGTAAAATAGGGAAAATGAATTTAGCCAGAGTAGACAATGTTCATCAATATGTGTTCATCTCACTCATTATCAAACCCGTACAAGAGCTTGATGATATAAGCAGGCAGGGCTGAGCAAATGTTTTTTCATCCACTAGTCCAGGACAAGTGGTTTCAGAAAATTCACTTGTCCCACCTTACTTTCCACTTGTCCCACCTAACTCTTCACTTGTCCCAAAATGGTAATCACTTGCCGAGATTTGATGAGATGTATGTACTTAATCCATAGAAAAACAAACGAAATAATATACAACATAATTATTTCTTAAAAGAATTTAATTTTTCAAAAACATTGGTTGTTATACATTTGGCTTCTTCAGGTTCATGTATATATATTTTAGCTGATGGATTTGAAAAAACGTCGATGTATATGTCTGCCACATACATCAGCACTAAACCAGCAGTTGATAGCCGTGTCTGGGTTAAAGTCCTCAAGGTCGGGTCCATTTGCGGAAATGTTCATTAGCATTTGTAAACTCTTTTGGTTTAAGGAATTCTTTAAAGAAGTCCTGATTAAGTTCATTGAACTAAATCCTCGTTCACACTCAACAGTGGATGGGCTTATAACAAACGTGATTTCTAATAGTTTGCATAATTGACTGAGACTAGGTGGAGTATTCACTAAGAGTGTTCCAAGAATTTAAACAGGTGGATCCGGTGACTGCTTGTATGCCCTCATATTTGCTTTGAACTCCAGATACTGCTCATGAATGGCATGATGGTCTTCCTGTTTGAAAATCACCTCAAGATGATTAAGAAAAACCTGCAAGTCTTCCCTCCCATATTTCAACATAGCCGCCCTCTCATGAGGAAAGTGCCTGTAGTCAAATGCTCTAAAGCATCTCAAAGGTTCTGCTTATGTCTCTTTGAAGAAATAGCTACCGCACACTCAGCAGCAGTCTTACGTTTAATCCCTCCACTTTAACAAAAAAAATTTCCTTCTCCGAATCGCCCTTATTACCTTCCTTGCGAAAATAATTTAGCAAATTCATTTTATCCACACAGTAACTATCAGCTTGCTTGACAACTACTTCTAAAGTGATCATAACATACATTTTCTCTTTTAAATACGAACAGAGACAGCTCATTAACTAGCGTAATTGTTTCGCTTCAAACGCAATATCGCACGTGGAAGTTAATTATCTGTATAATCAATTAAAAATTAAAGAATCATTACTGTCATTTAATCAGTTAATAAATGAAACTAACACTGATGTCGGTAAAGTACCATTCATTAATTTAATTACACTGACTCGCTGGATTAAAATCATAGTGAGCCGCTTGTGAGGATCTGGCTTGAGTAAACACAATGAAACAAAGCCTCTTAAAACACTGCAAATTGATCATACTGGCTTTCTTTTGCTTGATGTGTTTTGATTTTCCAATAATTCGGTCGCTTAGCCCAACATGCAGTCAAGCGGTAACAGAACGTGCGCATTTGCGACAATTATCACTGACCATATGTATGTGTTATACAGGATGTAAATGTATCCATGAAGAGGGGTAGAATCAAGTATTCAGTACACGCGGAGGGCATGATTGGCCAAACAAAGGTCGATATAGTGATTAAAGCACGAAAATAAGGACTTGCCCGATTTTTTTAAAAAGCACTTGTCCCGGACTAGCGACTAGGAAAGTTTTACTTACCCGACTTCGAAAATGAATAGTCCGGGACGTCGGGCTATGGGATTTGCTCAGCCCTGGTAGGTATTCCAAGTCTGATCAAAATCAGTTCAGAAATATTGTATCCAGAGTGGTAACAAATTCAGCCAAACAGGTGCAAGATCACCTTATTAAAATGCGTTGATCTCGTTCATTATCAAATCCATCTGAGATCTGGATGATATATGCATATATTCCAAGTTTGATCAAAATCAGATCAGAAATCTGGCATCCAGAGTGGTAACAAGGTCAGCCAATCAGATGCAAAAGATGATATTATTATTATGTGTGGATCTCGCTCAATACCAAATCAATCCAAGATCTTGATGATAGAAGCACCATATTGCATGTCTGATAAATATCTAATCCGAAAACGGATTCCAGAGGGGTAACAAGATCAGCCAATTTGATGCAAGATCACCTCATTTATATGTGTGGATCTCACTCATTGTTAACTTGAACTTGACCTTTAATGACATGCACCCCACACACACACACACACACACAGACACGCAATAATGAGCATGAAATAACTGCAACATTTCCAAGAGTAAGTTTTTTTAACGTTTAGATGGTTAAAAGTATGTCCTGAAAACACTTAAAATGCAAGACCTTCCAGGGCCTTTGCCTTCTGGGCCGCCACCATAGTTTCCATCCCACTGACCCTATGCCTACTTGTTTACACTCCCCGACAATATTCCTGGATCTGCCCATGTTGACCAAGATCTTGATGATTTAAGCATATATTCCAAACCTGATCAAAATCGGATTAGAAGTATGGCCTTCGGAGTGGTAACAATCTGAGCCAATGAGATGCAAGATTATCTGATTAATGTGTGTGGCTCTTGCTCTTCTATCCAAGATCTTAATGATATAAACCACCATTATTTAATTTTTATTAAAATAGTGATTGACTGTTAAACTTAATGAGTGGAACAGAGAATTAAATTACATGATGCACCAAGAGGGTCCCTGAACATAAAAACAGGTGTGTCAAAGAAAGAAACCACGTGGTAATGGCGCGGTTGCACTGTCAATATAAAGCTCTGAACAGGATAATATATTCAAATTATCACAGTGGGGGCGCTCTACAGATAATACATGCTTCTGAGAGAGTGACAGGTGTAAGATGAAGTATTTTGCATTTGCAACATGCACAATGGAGAGAATGTTGGCATACCTCTATGTTACGTTCATGTACTGTGGCTGAAATTTCTTTACATATTGTACTTGTGGACACTGGACATGATCTAAGCACACGGCAGACAAAATGGCCGCTCTAAAGTACTCTAAAAATCAGCCTGAATTAGTCAAAAGTGCACTATTTTCAGGAGTTATTAAAATAGGAAAACGAATTTTGCCAGAGCAGACAATACCAGCCTCTGAAAGTACTATGAATAAATTACAAAATATCTAAAAAGTAAAAAAAGTTATCGGCTCTTTTTTTTTTTATTTACCTTTGAAGTCCAGGAAGTGAAAATGACCAAGCGGAGCTAGCAGTTTTTTGAGAGGTGCACATCTTAAGTAAGACCAAGCTGTATACTCTATAACCCAAATTTCACCCATCAATCATACACCAAAATAAAGGGAATTCAAAGTTCTTTTAACAATGCCTAAGATATACAAGGTCTTTTTTAAATAGCCAGAACACCCAGTGAGGAAACCCTGGGTAATTCTTTTTCTTTAAATTTCTAACCCTATGCAAAGTACGAAACTGGAGAGCGCCACCAGTACAGAATGGGAGGATATTCTAAAATAAAAAACAACAACATTTGCAACCTGGCAACTCTACCAGTTATGAAAACAAGTATCATAAGATCTTTACAAGTTTGTTACACAAGAACTGGAATCAAGTTAAAAAAGAAAAAATACAGCCTTTATTGGTCTAATGACTTGTCAAAACCTAATTTTTTATTTGTCAGACCTTGTTCTTACTGATACTACTAATAGTAATCCTTCTTAAGCTACCATAAATTAAGGGCCTACACTACCCAAGTCGATTGGCTGGCAATGGTGCTTAAAGGTACATTATCACATTTCGACTATTCAGTGTGAAGGCTAGGGGAGTAAAGTTCTTTGCTCTGAGACCCACAGCAGCCAACCCAGTTAATCGAGGCACGATTCAAACTGCCGACCCAATGATCATGAATCCAGTATGCTAACCACTGAGTCACTACCCAAGTAACAGGGAGTGAATGTTATCATTTTAAAACTTGTCGAAAGTAAGTGAAAAATAAGCTTATACTGGTGGGTTTTTTTTTTTTATTCTTATCAAAAACAATAATTCAGTTTGAACACAAATTGTACAAACCTTACATTTTAGTATATTCCAATAAAATAACCACTGTATGAGATCATATCTATAATTTGGATATGTTCATTCTGCAAAATTATTATGGTATATGAAGATTTTCAATAGAATCTGGCACAAAAATGCTGGACAGTTAACAGAGTAATTTCCAGTTGCATGGGTTTGTCCCAACAGATAGCAAAATTACTGGATATGTGATGCAACCATAACACCACTTGCTGTCCAACTTCGATGCAATACATAAATTGTTTTTCCTTGACTAAAATAAATGTGGTGTAGTCCTATCAAGACAGCAGGATTTCCAAATAATTACTTTGCAAATTGATTGTACAGCTAAAGTTATTCAGGTGTCAGGTTTATTACCTAAAAGAGATGGTCATATACATAACTAAGGCAGAAAAACGTGTGTATTGGATTATTTACCACCAACGGTAATTGTTTCCTATTAGCCTTTTCAATACGTGTGTGCACGAGTTCTTCTTCCCTCCACCCCACTCCCAACTCCGAGTGTTGGAGCCATTCACTGTACTGTATCTGTACCTGCCTGATACTCTATTACAGTAGTAATTCTTCTTGAAACCGAATTATTCATTAATTATTTTCACATCTAATGCTTATATTCAATATACACACTAGAATAGCTGAAATAATATTGTACATACACATAACTTCGTAATGGGTGTTTTCTTTTAAATTGCCGCACAGCTGTACAAAAATGAAATCTTATGTTTCATTTTGAAGCAATACAATTTGTGTTCATTTTCGGGATCATTAGAAGTGTAATTATTCCATTTTCTGGTGCATTGTTTACACCTATCAGCCAAACTGCCACCACCTGTACTAGTATCTGATGCTAAAACAATGCCTCGCATTGTCATCCTCATTAGTTTCAACTCATTTATTTCCTACGGCCAGATAATTACACTGGTCAACAGCCAAAATGCTTCCGCAATAAATGTTGTCAAACTTTACTAATTCTGGGTCACTGAGAACGAAAATAATGCTTACAATTGTTGATTGGCTCTAGTTTTAAAGATATGATACTGGGTCAGTATATACGACCCTTGACTTTGGAATTGGCGGACGATAAGTGAGTTTTAAAGGGAAGGGATCTTAATTTAAACCAGAAATGACTAAAATACATCTTTGACTGGATCGATGAATAAATCTATGACTGGGTTTGGACAGTACTTGCTTTTTAGGCAAAACAATGAATGATGCAATCTGAAGCTGGTATTGCGTCATACATGATATAAATTGCATCATGTTATTCCTATAAGTCATGGATGATGCAATCATAACTAAGCTTACATCACTCTGCTGAAGAAATTGCCCAATATCAGCTCTACAAATCATACAGTATCGTGTTCTCTTGTTTGTCAGTGTTTGATTTTGCAAAAGGACACATTTCTGTTTAGCCAAAGTGAGCAGAGATGCCTCGTACTTGTGTGAACAGTGCAGATAACTTCTGCTATGTTTGTGGTGAAGTGACTTTTGCATCACAAAAGCGCAGTATAACCACTATGGTTAAGAAAGCCTATCACCTTTATTTTGGCTTCAAAATTGGAGATCAGGACAAGAGGTGGGCCCCACACATATGCTGCAACATTTGTGCAACAAATCTTCGCCAGTGGTTGAACAGGAAAAGTAAATATATGCCTTTTGCAGTGCCAATGATTTGGAGAGAGCCAACAGATCATATCAGCAATTGTTACTTCTGCATGGTGCCTTCAGTTGGGAAAGGTGTGTCAAAGAAGAAAAAGTGGACTGTGCATTATCCAAATATTCCATCAATTATACGCCCAGTACACTCCGGAGAAGGACTGTCGGTTCCTGATGCACCAGAATCATTCTCACTTGAGTCAGACGAGGGAGAGGAAGAGGATGAAACTTCTACTCCTGAACCATCAATGTCACATGACTCATATTTTCTCCCATCCTCTTCCTCGGAACCACACCTCATAAAACAAGGTGAACTGAATGACCTTGTCAGGGATTTGGAACTACCCAAGAGTAAGGCAGAGCTGTTGGGCTATAGACTACAGCAGTGGAATCTTCTGGAAGGTGATGTTAGGGTTTCCATGTTCCGTGACCGTCAAAAGGATCTTGTCCCATTCTTCTTCATGGAAAGTGATATTGTAGCTTGCAACAACATCGATGGTGTGATGGCAGCCCTCAACATCGTTCATGATCCAGATGAGTGGAGACTGTTCCTTGATTCATCGAAGACGAGTCCTAAAGCTGTTTTGCTGCATAATGGCAGTGTTTTGCCATCAATTCCAGTTTTACATGCAGTCCATATGAAGGAAACCTATGAAAACATGATACAACTTTTGAGGTGCATAAACTATGACCAACATCAGTGGCAGCTTTGTGGCGATTTCAAGGTTCTTGCTCTCTTGCTTGGTCTACAGACTGGATACACAAAGTACTGAAGTCTTCTCTGCGAATGGGATAGTCGTGCGAGAGATTCCCACTACATCAAGAGAGATTGGCCACTCCGACAGTCATTGGAGCCTGGGATGAAAAGTGTTCAGCATCCACCACTTGTTGAATCAAGGAAGATTTTGTTGCCACCCTTGCACATTAAACTGGGTCTGATGAAGAACTTTGTCAAGGTCATGGACAAAACACAAGCAGCTTTCATGTACCTCCGTGGAAACTTTCCAAGGTTAAGTGAAGCTAAGATAAATTAAGGTGTCTTTGTTGATCCTCATATTCGTGAACTTCTTCGAAATGATGCATTTCACCGTACACTGCGTGGCAAGGAAACGACGGCATGGAAGCCTTCCAGTTAGTGGCAACAAATTTTCTCGGAAACAACAAGGCAGACAACTACAGGGAGTTGGTGGAAAACCTCCTCAAGGGATACAAAAGCCTTGGTTGCAACATGTCCCTAAAGATACATTTTTTGCACTCTCATTTAGATTTTTTCCCACCGAACTGCGGAGCAGTGAACGACGAGCACGGCGATCGATTTCACCAGGGCATTGCAATTGCAACAACGGAGAAATGCTATCAGGGCAAATGGAGCTCATCAATGCTTGCAGACTATTGCTGGACAGTGACAAGAGATGCTCCATTTAATGAATTCAAGAGATAAGCCAAGAAACTTCTAAAAAATTGTAGACCAGTGTAATTAGTCATTATCGTCTTCATTGACTTGAGTACATGTATTCAGTATGAAAAAGTAAGATATGCTTTAACTCTTTGCTATTCACTTGCATAGAGCTGTATCAAAGCTCGAGGCACTCTTGATCAGCTCGAAGCTTGCCTCATGGCCCGAGTTGATAAAATCAGCTGTCTCGATGATTTATTGGACTTGCCTAATAGTCAGAACACAGAGAACAAACGTGCAAATGATATAAGTGGTTATTTGTAGCAGTAATCCACTGAAGACTGCAAGAGAGTTGCAATCACAAGATTCTGTCAAATATAGCATTAATCTCCAAAACTCATAAAAAGAATTGCGGAATTACAGTGATTTCTCAGCATACACTCCATCCTATGATGACCATAATAGGTACCTTATTTTCATATAGATACATACAAATCTTCAAGAAAAGTTGAGTTTACAAGATTCTGTCATACATTGCATTCTATTGCAAAACAAAAGAGTAATAACTCTAATAATAATTGCATGAGCAATATGGTTTGTCCATATGTACGTCTTCAAAAGATGACCATAACATGTAGAAAATTGCACAGGGATACACTGAAAAACGAGAGACTAGTTGCTTTCACAATATTCTGTGATATATTACGCCCAGCTCCAAGTCAAAAAAAGTATTACCTCTAATAAAAATTGCAGGAGGAAGGTGATTTGTCCATAAGCACATTTTCAGAAGATGACCCTAAGATGTACCAATTGTCATGGCAATAACATTTATAAAATTGTAGGAGCATAGTGATTTGTCAATACGCGTACTTGTTCACACCCTAGCTAGTCGTGAAAAGTTATCTACTTTTGCCTGGTCGCCAGGTGTCGCGCGCACATGGTATAACAGTAGTTTAATTATCGATATTGACATGTGCTAGTATTTATAGTTTTGCCGTCGATTAAAATTCAATTTGGTGTAAATATTGTAGTGTTCATTCGAGGAGTGAAAAAAGTGGAGCCCAAGGTTCCATACAAAGTCAAAAAGAGGGATAATTTGAAAACAAATAAACAAACAGATAAACAAACAGACAAAACATAGGTTTCAAATATCTTCACCTGTTTCTTGTTTATTCAGAAAAATGCAAACAATTTAGCATTACGAGCCTCCCCTACCGCAAGCCTTCTGACTTTTGTGATTTGAAATCCTCGTGCTTCAGGAACTATACCCTTGTAGAATTTATTTTGGACACTTGACACTACATTTTTTTCCTTTATGTATGCTTTCTTTGGAAATAAATGCAGCAATGTTTTAGCTGAAGATTTCATCTTCTTTTCTTTACCTTTTATATACATAATCATCGAGCAGACCATGTGCTCTCGATTGGTGAATAAGCTAATTAAAATCACTAAAACTTTGAGGGCTTATTTGGAATTGCGCAATCTATTCATTAAGCCAGCTTTGTGTGCACCC
Source organism: Margaritifera margaritifera (assembly GCA_029931535.1). NCBI lineage: Eukaryota > Metazoa > Mollusca > Bivalvia > Unionida > Margaritiferidae > Margaritifera > Margaritifera margaritifera. The sequence continues at coordinate 3,736,576 of JAQPZY010001627.1, read as the reverse complement.
AATTCGGTCAGTCTAACATCAACCGAAACAATCTTTTGTCTTTATTTTCTGGGAACGTTCTTATGTACCCTTTGCTCAAAAGATGTAGAACAAGGGTTACGCTCATTTATCCTGAAGGCTTTATATGGACAGAAATGTGTTCTAATTTAAAGAAGTGCCTAAATGAATCAACTGTAACAACTAAGTTACTCATCTTCATTGATAATGGTGAACGCCGAACTGTACGTTGGTCTTCATGCACAATACGAGAGGACGTCTTCAGTCCTGCATACCCCTGTTTGGTAGGGATGCAACGGGTACCAAATTTAAAACTCCAGTACTCAAAGTGGCACACTCGAGTGGCCTCGGTCACTCGAAACTGAGGTCGCGGACGGCACTATATCTAGCCAGGTCAGAGAATATGCCTACCCACCCACCCAGCATGTGAAAGTGAGTGAAAGTTATACAGTCCAGACTATCGTAGCTAGGTAACTTGCACGTCTCATTTGGCCACACTTCAATCACATAGTATTTCAATAAGCATCATACTGATGTAGATACTTAAACTATAGGTAGTAGTACCGCTCAGAAAAAAGTTAACTGATGGCACATTCAAGTACTGAGAGTGTGTCACTTATTTTTCTGCTCCATCATGACGCAGAAAGATCATTCTGAGGGGTCAGTAATATTTAATGACCAATAGTACACGAATATATTTCACTGTATTAACATGTCAGCGTATATAGTAGTCTAAAATACGTCAGAAAACTGGACTTCATTACACTGAAACGTTTGACAACGACAATGACGACATCGAGTGAAAAAGTGTTACCTATGTCTCACTTATGATTCGCTGGTAAAACAAGAAAAAACAGTTTAAGAGGGTTCAGTCTGGTCCAGTGGGGCAAAATACTATCGATGCCCCACTCAAATATGAAAGACACACCCACGTGTTCCTGGCTGTGAATTCAGCCCTGTACCTGTGGTGGCGCTCTACGGTTTAAATTGTTATAGTCTTTTTTATGTATTTTTCAATTATAGGTATAAAAACAGCAGATAACTTTTTTTACTTTTTATATATTTTGGAATTCATTCGTTGTTCTTTCAGAAGCTGGTATTGCCTACTCTGGCAAAATTCGTTTTCCCTTTTGAAATAAATACTATAAAAAAGTGTACTTTCAACTAATTCAGGCTAATTTTTCGAGCACATGGGAGCTGTCATTTTTGTCAGCTGTGTGCTTAGATCATGTACAATGTCCACAAGTACAATAGGTAAAGAAATTTAAGCCACAGTACATGTAAATAGCATAGAGGTATGCCAACATTCTCTTAATTGTGCATGTTGCAAATTCAAACAATTTCACCTTACACCTGTCGCTCTCTCAGAAGAACATAACATCTGTAGATCCCCTCCTGTGATGTAGATGTGTATTATACTTACAAGACTTATAGTGTAGCTAGACTTGTTTCGTTGCCTTACGCCACAGACTTCATGTTGAAGAAAGTGATAAATGATAACCATTCAGAGGTGATTTTGACAACATTTCGCGACAAATCGCTAAGATATATAAATAAAAGTGATACTATCCACTGAATTTGTCTGAAGCGGCTTCCGTGATTTCACCCGGTCAATCGTCAGAACCGACAAAAATGAACATTTGGAAAGACATTTGAGTGGACATACAGACGTGTGGACATACGCACAGTCACAGCACAACAATATGCCTCACTCTGCTACTACATGAAACGAACAAAAAATACTTATACATTTATAAATCTACTCAGCCCTAGAAGGAGTTGAAAGCAAAATTTAACTGGTCACTTAATGTTTAACTGGTCAGGACGAGTCAAATTGTTTACATGAGTCCTGACCGAGAATCTCAAACAAGAGAGAGGAAAAATGTAATATTCTGTTTTGTAAAATATATTCCCCCACTTCAATCTATACTTATAAGTATGAAAGGTTAAACAAAAATGCAAAAAGCAAAAACATTGACATCCAGTCATTTATATATGCATACATGCATGCATATCCAATTCCTGTTCACACTTAAATGGTTTTGGCCTATTCTTGCTTCTGAGAATTTTGTCAAAGGGTCCAAGCACAAAATGTCCCAAAATGTGTATCAAAATAAAAAACAAGATGACCAAGTGTGCCTTATATCGCTCACCTTGCATACAGGAACAAAGGCCAGACTCTAAGTCCACTTGGCCTTTACGACCAGGTGAGCTAAAAGCTTCAATGGCATCTGAGGAAATAACTTTGTTTATATAGAAACCATATGGAAATAAAAGAATAAAAGTAGATTTAATAGAGTCATATGTTTTCGAACTTTCTGTATCTAAAAAAATCACAACCGGGTTTTCTATTGCCGAATGATCATATATATATATATATATATATATATATATATATATATATATATATATATATATATATATATATATATATATATATATATATATCGTACATCTACATTTATTAGGAGAATGGAAATAAGTTTTCATTTACTATTGAACCCTTGCAAAAATTTTAATAATTAAATACAGCTGCAGCCTATCTCCTAGGAGCTGGCGGATTAAGGTCAGATTTCACATTGATTACACAAGTAACCATTACTGGCTAACTTGGAACACCACACCTCATTCCAAATAGGCCTGATGGCCATCCACTTAGATTTTTAACTTTTCTGATCTCGGTCTTTGACTAAATGAAATCAAAGGCCATGACAGCACACAGAGATTTAGAAACCCTCCTTTCATTCTCGTGCGTCAAATATTTAGACTTGCTTAATATCCAGGATTAAGTTCTACTGAAATCTGATATAAAATTATTAAACTGTATAAATTAAGATACTGTCACCAGGTGCGTGATGAAGTTATTCCACTTTGAAGAAAAAAAAACTCTCTTTGAAAAACAACTTTCTAAATAGTAGTTGACAAACTTCTTTTATTTTTTACTGTGAAATTATTTTTTCGTTCCAAGTTATTTCCAACAATTATTTTGTGACTTTAGTGTCAGGTATTTAAACTCAGATGAGTTTAAAATACTTCAAAATGGACATGAATCTCCAACAATGCAATGCACCATCTTTTCATTCGCTGTCCACTATTTTCAAGACCAGTATAATCCAACTTGTACAATTAAAAATTAAATATTGATTTTTTCTGCCTCTCTGATTTGATTGTACCGTTAAAGGGTCGCAAGTGTTTTCACCTAATTAGGTCCACATGTCATTGAGTACATATTACTCAATAATTGGAAGACAAATTCGACTTCGATTATTTCTTGTCTAATGAGGGAGTTCAGTCTCAAGTATACCTTTTCAAAAAGAATACATCCGATACAATTAAAGTAAAGGTCGATAATGTAACATTATTGCCTTCCCTTTTGTGACATTACAATATCGAGGTTATATTTTATCGATGGTTGATATAACATGCACATTCATTGTTGTTACTATGATAGTAAGAAGATTAAGTGTCTCCCAAACATGTAAACAGTTATTTATTTTTTCTGTCACGAGAACATAAAGCCATTATGCCATTATAATGCCATTTTCTGTCACGAGAACATAAAGCCATCATGCCATTATAATGAATACCTGTATGTGTTTCCCATAGATTAACCCTAAGTAGGGGGTCTGTATCTTCAAGATCAGCCTTGGCATCTGTAGCTGATTATTTGAAACACCTAGTACTTACAATGATTTTAAATAAGCCTTGGCGAAGATCTGCGTAACATTACATAACAAGCCTAAATAAGTTGTTAAAATGTGTCCTTCAATTGTAAGTGCAGGTAGTTTTTTTCTCGCAACACTTCTATATAAATTTGTAATTTGAAGAGAATGACATTTACGAATAATTATCATTCACACAATATCCTAAGTCACGAAAGGCAGAATAATGTTAAAGTGATCAGAAACACGGAGAGAAAGATATAATTCTACACCACTCAGACAAGAAAAGGAAAATTAACCAAATTTGGAGGAAATCGGACTTACTGATGGCAACATGATATTGACGCTGACGATTGTCAAATCTGAAAAGGTACATCTAAATAACTGTAATAAGATATACCAATATACAAAGCATCATAGGCATATATTAAATGGGTTTCTTTTTTTAGTTTTTCACCAGAAACAAAAGAATCAGTGATGGATGGATGGATGGATGGATGGACAGACTGACGGTAAAATGTAAACAAGAGACCCAATTGGGTCTTGTATAGCTCACCTGAATTACATAACCTAATAGTAGACGATTTCTCTAGGCATGCTTATGTAGAATTCAAAGACCACAGCCTATGTAAGCTATGCTCCAAACATTGTAGCATGACAATTTCACCTATTGTCCTGTTGTCTAATAAATGTTCTTTCTAAAGATAAAGGCATAATTTATATGCATCGTCTCTTGCTCATTATTGAAGTCCTCCAAGATCATTAAAAGTTAAAAGTTTATAAACGAAGCTTTAAGTTGAGGTCTACAGAACCACATCACTTTTACACAAATTGAAATTATAATTAACAAATGTTTCTTTTTTTGTTTGTTTGTTTTTTACCGTCACTTTTTTTTTTTTTTTTTGTATAGCTGATTCAGTTTTGAAATGTTGCAAAAGAAAAGCATATCGGTGTTTGGTTTTTTTTTTTAAATTAAAATATAGAAATAAACAATATAAATTTCAGATAATTCGTGGATACTGGTATAGATATGAAATACCATAAAACAATGGAAAATCCGTGTATAAATGATAAATATTTCAGACACTTTAACATGTGAATACTAGCAATTTTTAAACTCTATTTCACCCAATATATCAAATCTCAAATGTGGTAAAGTTTTAGAAATAACTCCATGCAAATAAATTTATAAACTTACATATTTCTTTTTACAGGACATATGTTCTTACTAGAGCAAAATCAATATTAAACAAAAGTACAATTATTTGCAAACAAATATGCATAATTTTATAAAGAAGTTCTGATCCCAAATACAACATTGCACATAGTTTATGCTAGTGTGCAATTGTACGTTGTATCTAACATCAATGCATCTAACCAAATGTTTCCTCAGATATTATCTCTTCAAAAAGTGTGATTGGACCCTGGACCCATCATTGGATAACACAAACGTTGACCACTTGGGAACAACATTTTCAAAAGAAAACTGAAACTATTTGGAAATGTACATGATTTTAAAATACGGCTATTAAGGTGTTTTGCCTAGTGGCTTTAGTTAAATTTATTTGTTCGGCCATGAGAGTAAAGTTCATAGCGTAAGGACACAACACGGATTATGACCTGAGCTTGGTCTGGAAACTGAGCCCGGTACTCATGCGTAGGAGTCCAGCACGCTAAACACTGAGCTACTCTGCCTAGTATATCTCTTTGGCCTCTCACAACGTATCATTATACTGTTTCAAGATTATATTGCTTCATTAATTTTACAAATTCATCTTGCCCAGTTATTTTCACTACACTGAGTGTTCCTTGATATATTATAAGGGGTTTAATTTTGCTATTTGTATAAATTGCTAAGTTTTTATTTGGTATTGTAAAATTTATTTTTGTTTTATACGATATGTATTTGTTTGCAATGAGAAGAGCTCTGTGTAATCCCAAACATGTAATTCTAAATAGTCAATATCATGCATTATTTCCATTACTTTTATTTAGGTAGAATAGAATGTTATATTTAAAGAGAAAACACTTTTATTATGTAAAATAGGAATTGAGAACTATTTCTAATTGCGCTGTATTTCATTAGTATGCGTTGATCTCGCTCATAATAAAATGCATTGGACATATAAGCATATTTACTAACTGTGATAAAAGTCTGATCAGAAAGAGTCACCAAAGTGTAAACAAGCTCAGGCAATCAGATGCAAGATAACCTCATCGTTATGTGTTTATCTTGATCATAATTGTTCCCATCTAAGAACTTGATGATTTAAATATGTTTATCAACATTTACTTAAAAATAGGACCAGAATACTGTCTCTAGATTGGTTTTCTGATGCAACATCACTTCATCGGAACTCATTAATACGCGTTGATCTCGCTAATTATGTAACTGATGCGAGATCTACTCATATAAGCTTAAAGAAGCAGGGCCACACCATAGTCAGAAACTCAAGTCATGTATTCTACATATGCATAAGAAATATATTGCTAGCAAAATTTCATCTCTCTCTCTCTCTCTCTCTCTCTCTCTGGGCGTACATTTTTGCACAAACTAGCTTTTAACAACTTCTTGGGACGAACGGATAGGGTCAAATCAAGATGCCTCCGTTACAAAGAGTAGGTCATACTAAAATCCATTTACTGTATTAAGTTCATATGTAATTATTGAGTCATATGCTGTAACATACACATGTACTACTGTAACAGAGATCTTAGCAATTTCTATGCAGTTAACATTTACAGTCAATCAAATGAAGGTTTTAGAGAACTGGTATACTAGCACGATAAATGTGACTTCAGTCCTTTAAGAGACCATTACAGGTACAGTTGGTTAAAGAATTTCAAAACTGAAGGGTAAAGCAAAATATGTACAGGTTTTATATTTATGATGAATTTTGTGAGTCATATGCAATTTTCATCCCATGGATCAAAAATCACTGCGACCATGTATTACATTTACTACATGGATAAATGTTCTTTTGTAACTGTACTGTTAAAAAAAGTTAAGAGGTGGCGCATTCTAGTACCGGGAGAGCGTCACTCGCAGTTTATATGCACCACCAGGATCTTTCTGGGTGCAAATGGCATTTTTATTTTATTGAGGCAATGGTGCAAAAATGCGGTCAAGATTGAACCCTGAATGACCAATAGTGCACAAAATTAGAGGAAAAATGTAATATTCTGTTTTGTAAAATATATTCCCCCACTTCAATCTATACTTATAAGTATGAAAGGTTAAAAAAAAATAAAAAATGCAAAAAGCAAAAACATTGATATCCAGTCATTTATATATGCATACATGCATGCATATACAATTCCTGTTCACACTTAAATGGTTTTGGCCTATTCTTGCTTCTGAGAATTTTGTCAAAGGGTCCAAGCACAAAATGTCCCAAAATGTGTATCAAAATAAAAAAACAAGATGACCAAGTGTGCCTTATATCGCTCACCTTGCATACAGGAACAAAGGCCAAACTCTAAGTCCACTTGGCCTTTACGACCAGGTGAGCTAAAAGCTTCACTGGCATCTGAGGAAATAACTTTGTTTATATAGAAACCATATGGAAATAAAAGAATAAAAGTAGATTTAATAGAGTCATATGTTTTCGAACTTTCTGTATCTAAAAAAATCACAACCGGGTTTTCTATTGCCGAATGATCATATATATATATATATATATATATATATATATATATATATATATATATATATATATATATATATATATATATATATATATATTAATATATATATACACACATATATACATATATATATATCGTACATCTACATTTATTAGGAGAATGGAAATAAGTTTTCATTTACTATTGAACCCTTGCAAAAATTTTAATAATTAAATACAGCTGCAGCCTATCTCCTAGGAGCTGGCGGATTAAGGTCAGATTTCACATTGTTTACACAAGTAACCATTACTGGCTAACTTGGAACACCACCCCTCATTCCAAATAGGCCTGATTGCCATCCACTTGGATTTCTAACTTTTCTGATCTCGGTCTTTATCTAAATTAAATCAAAGGCCATGACAGCACACAGAGATTTAGAAACCCTCCTTTCATTCTCGTGTGTCAAATATTTAGACTTGCTTAATATCCAGGATTAAGTTCTACTGAAATCTGATATAAAATTATTAAACTGTATAAATTAAGATACTGTCACCAGGTGCATGATGAAGTTGTTCCACTTTGAAGAAAAAAAAACTCTCTTTGAAAAACAACTTTCTAAATAATCGTTGACAAACTTCTTTTATTTTTTACTGTGAAATTATTTTTTCGTTCCAAGTTATTTCCAACAATTATTTTGTGACTTTAGTGTCAGGTATTTAAACTCAGATGAGTTTAAAATACTTCAAAATGGACATGAATCTCCAACAATGCAATGCACCATCTTTTCATTCGCTGTCCACTATTTTCAAGACCAGTATAATCCAACTTGTACAATTAAAAATTAAATATTGATTTTTTTCTGCCTCTCTGATTTGATTGTACCGTTAAAGGGTCGCAAGTGTTTTCACCTAATTAGGTCCACTTGTCATTGGGTACATATTACTCAATAATTGGAAGACAAATTCGACTTCGATTATTTCTTGTCTAATGAGGGAGTTCAGTCTCAAGTATACCTTTTCAAAAAGAATACATCCGATACAATTAAAGTAAAGGTCGATAATGTAACATTATTGCCTTCCCTTTTGTGACATTACAATATCGAGGTTATATTTTATCGATGGTTGATATAACATGCACATTCATTGTTGTTACTATGATAGTAAGAAGATTAAGTGTCTCCCAAACATGTAAACAGTTATTTATTTTTTCTGTCACGAGAACATAAAGCCATTATGCCATTATAATGCCATTTTCTGTCACGAGAACATAAAGCCATTATGCCATTATAATGAAGACCTGTATGTGTTTCCCATAGATTAACCCTAAGTAGGGGGTCTGTATCTTCAAGATCAGCCTTGGCATCTGTAGCTGATTATTTGAAACACCTAGTACTTACAATGATTTTAAATAAGCCTTGGCGAAGATCTGCGTAACAAAACATAACAAGCCTAAATAAGTTGTTAAAATGTGTCCTTCAATTGTAATTGCAGGTAGTTTTTTTCTCGCAACACTTCTATATAAATTTGTAATTTGAAGAGAAAGACATTTACGAATAAATATCATTCACACAATATCCTAAGTCACGAAAGGCAGAATAATGTTAAAGTGATCAGAAACACGGAGAGAAAGATATAATTCTACACCACTCAGACAAGAAAAGGAAAATTAACCAAATTTGGAGGAAATCGGACTTACTGATGGCAACATGATATTGACGCTGACGATTGTCAAATCTGAAAAGGTACATCTAAATAACTGTAATAAGATATACCAATATACAAAGCATCATAGGCATATATTAAATGGGTTTCTTTTTTTAGTTTTTCACCAGAAACAAAAGAATCAGTGATGGATGGATGGATGGATGGATGGACAGACTGACGGTAAAATGTAAACAAGAGACCCAATTGGGTCTTGTATAGCTCACCTGAATTACATAACCTAATAGTAGACGATTTCTCTAGGCATGCTTATGTAGAATTCAAAGACCACAGCCTATGTAAGCTATGCTCCAAACATTGTAGCATGACAATTTCACCTATTGTCCTGTTGTCTAATAAATGTTCTTTCTAAAGATAAAGGCATAATTTATATGCATGGTCTCTTGCTCATTATTGAAGTCCTCCAAGATCATTAAAAGTTAAAAGTTTATAAACGAAGCTTTAAGTTGAGGTCTACAGAACCACATCACTTTTACACAAATTGAAATTATAATTAACAAATGTTTCTTTTTTTGTTTGTTTGTTTTTTACCGTCACTTTTTTTTTTTTTTTTGTATAGCTGATTCAGTTTTGAAATGTTGCAAAAGAAAAGCATATCGGTGTTTGTTTTTTTTTTTTTTAAATTAAAATATAGAAATAAACAATATAAATTTCAGATAATTCGTGGATACTGGTATAGATATGAAATACCATAAAACAATGGAAAATCCGTGTATAAATGATAAATATTTCAGACACTTTAACATGTGAATACTAGCAATTTTTAAACTCTATTTCACCCAATATATCAAATCTCAAATGTGGTAAAGTTTTAGAAATAACTCCATGCAAATAAATTTATAAACTTACATATTTCTTTTTACAGGACATATGTTCTTACTAGAGCAAAATCAATATTAAACAAAAGTACAATTATTTGCAAACAAATATGCATAATTTTATAAAGAAGTTCTGATCCCAAATACAACATTGCACATAGTTTATGCTAGTGTGCAATTGTACGTTGTATCTAACATCAATGCATCTAACCAAATGTTTCCTCAGATATTATCTCTTCAAAAAGTGTGATTGGACCCTGGACCCATCATTGGATAACACAAACGTTGACCACTTGGGAACAACATTTTCAAAAGAAAACTGAAACTATTTGGAAATGTACATGATTTTAAAATACGGCTATTAAGGTGTTTTGCCTAGTGGCTTTAGTTAAATTTATTTGTTCGGCCATGAGAGTAAAGTTCATAGCGTAAGGACACAACACGGATTATGACCTGAGCTTGGTCTGGAAACTGAGCCCGGTACTCATGCGTAGGAGTCCAGCACGCTAAGCACTGAGCTACTCTGCCTAGTATATCTCTTTGGCCTCTCACAACGTATCATTATACTGTTTCAAGATTATATTGCTTCATTAATTTTACAAATTCATCTTGCCCAGTTATTTTCACTACACTGAGTGTTCCTTGTTATATTATAAGGGGTTTAATTTTGCTATTTGTATAAATTGCTAAGTTTTTATTTGGTATTGTAAAATTTATTTTTGTTTTATACGATATGTATTTGTTTGCAATGAGAAGAGCTCTGTGTAATCCCAAACATGTAATTCTAAATAGTCAATATCATGCATTATTTCCATTACTTTTATTTAGGTAGAATAGAATGTTATATTTAAAGAGAAAACACTTTTATTATGTAAAATAGGAATTGAGAACTATTTCTAATTGCGCTGTATTTCATTAGTATGCGTTGATCTCGCTCATAATAAAATGCATTGGACATATAAGCATATTTACTAACTGTGATAAAAGTCTGATCAGAAAGAGTCACCAAAGTGTAAACAAGCTCAGGCAATCAGATGCAAGATAACCTCATCGTTATGTGTTTATCTTGATCATAATTGTTCCCATCTAAGAACTTGATGATTTAAATATGTTTATCAACATTTACTTAAAAATAGGATCAGAATACTGTCTCTAGATTGGTTTTCTGATGCAACATCACTTCATCGGAACTCATTAATACGCGTTGATCTCGCTAATTATGTAACTGATGCGAGATCTACTCATATAAGCTTAAAGAAGCAGGGCCACACCATAGTCAGAAACTCAAGTCATGTATTCTACATATGCATAAGAAATATATTGCTAGCAAAATTTCATCTCTCTCTCTCTCTCTCTCTCTCTCTCTCTCTCTCTCTCTCTGGGCGTACATTTTTGCACAAACTAGCTTTTAACAACTTCTTGGGACGAACGGATAGGGTCAAATCAAGATGCCTCCGTTACAAAGAGTAGGTCATACTAAAATCCATTTACTGTATTAAGTTCATATGTAATTATTGAGTCATATGCTGTAACATACACATGTACTACTGTAACAGAGATCTTAGCAATTTCTATGCAGTTAACATTTACAGTCAATCAAATGAAGGTTTTAGAGAACTGGTATACTAGCATGATAAATGTGATTTCAGTCCTTTAAGAGACCATTACAGGTACAGTTGGTTAAAGAATTTCAAAACTGAAGGGTAAAGCAAAATATGTACAGGTTTTATATTTATGATGAATTTTGTGAGTCATATGCAATTTTCATCCCATGGATCAAAAATCACTGCGACCATGTATTACATTTACTACATGGATAAATGTTCTTTTGTAACTGTACTGTTAAAAAAAGTTAAGAGGTGGCGCATTCAAGTACCGGGAGAGCGTCACTCGCAGTTTATATGCACCACCAGGATCTTTCTGGGTGCAAATGGCATTTTTATTTTATTGAGGCAATGGTGCAAAAATGCGGTCAAGATTGAACCCTGAATGACCAATAGTGCACAAAATTAGAGGAAAAATGTAATATTCTGTTTTGTAAAATATATTCCCCCACTTCAATCTATACTTATAAGTATGAAAGGTTAAAAAAAATTAAAAAATGCAAAAAGCAAAAACATTGATATCCAGTCATTTATATATGCATACATGCATGCATATACAATTCCTGTTCACACTTAAATGGTTTTGGCCTATTCTTGCTTCTGAGAATTTTGTCAAAGGGTCCAAGCACAAAATGTCCCAAAATGTGTATCAAAATAAAAAAACAAGATGACCAAGTGTGCCTTATATCGCTCACCTTGCATACAGGAACAAAGGCCAAACTCTAAGTCCACTTGGCCTTTACGACCAGGTGAGCTAAAAGCTTCAATGGCATCTGAGGAAATAACTTTGTTTATATAGAAACCATATGGAAATAAAAGAATAAAAGTAGATTTAATAGAGTCATATGTTTTCGAACTTTCTGTATCTAAAAAAATCACAACCGGGTTTTCTATTGCCGAATGATCATATATATATATATATATATATATATATATATATATATATATATATATATATATATATATATATATATATATATATACATATATACATATATATATATCGTACATCTACATTTATTAGGAGAATGGAAATAAGTTTTCATTTACTATTGAACCCTTGCAAAAATTTTAATAATTAAATACAGCTGCAGCCTATCTCCTAGGAGCTGGCGGATTAAGGTCAGATTTCACATTGTTTACACAAGTAACCATTACTGGCTAACTTGGAACACCACCCCTCATTCCAAATAGGCCTGATTGCCATCCACTTGGATTTTTAACTTTTCTGATCTCGGTCTTTATCTAAATTAAATCAAAGGCCATGACAGCACACAGAGATTTAGAAACCCTCCTTTCATTCTCGTGTGTCAAATATTTAGACTTGCTTAATATCCAGGATTAAGTTCTACTGAAATCTGATATAAAATTATTAAACTGTATAAATTAAGATACTGTCACCAGGTGCATGATGAAAGTTGTTCCACTTTGAAGAAAAAAAAACTCTCTTTGAAAAACAACTTTCTAAATAATCGTTGACAAACTTCTTTTAATTTTTACTGTGAAATTATTTTTTCGTTCCAAGTTATTTCCAACAATTATTTTGTGACTTTAGTGTCAGGTATTTAAACTCAGATGAGTTTAAAATACTTCAAAATGGACATGAATCTCCAACAATGCAATGCACCATCTTTTCATTCGCTGTCCACTATTTTCAAGACCAGTATAATCCAACTTGTACAATTAAAAATTAAATATTGATTTTTTTCTGCCTCTCTGATTTGATTGTACCGTTAAAGGGTCGCAAGTGTTTTCACCTAATTAGGTCCACTTGTCATTGGGTACATATTACTCAATAATTGGAAGACAAATTCGACTTCGATTATTTCTTGTCTAATGAGGGAGTTCAGTCTCAAGTATACCTTTTCAAAAAGAATACATCCGATACAATTAAAGTAAAGGTCGATAATGTAACATTATTGCCTTCCCTTTTGTGACATTACAATATCGAGGTTATATTTTATCGATGGTTGATATAACATGCACATTCATTGTTGTTACTATGATAGTAAGAAGATTAAGTGTCTCCCAAACATGTAAACAGTTATTTATTTTTTCTGTCACGAGAACATAAAGCCATTATGCCATTATAATGCCATTTTCTGTCACGAGAACATAAAGCCATTATGCCATTATAATGAAGACCTGTATGTGTTTCCCATAGATTAACCCTAAGTAGGGGGTCTGTATCTTCAAGATCAGCCTTGGCATCTGTAGCTGATTATTTGAAACACCTAGTACTTACAATGATTTTAAATAAGCCTTGGCGAAGATCTGCGTAACATTACATAACAAGCCTAAATAAGTTGTTAAAATGTGTCCTTCAATTGTAATTGCAGGTAGTTTTTTTCTCGCAACACTTCTATATAAATTTGTAATTTGAAGAGAAAGACATTTACGAATAAATATCATTCACACAATATCCTAAGTCACGAAAGGCAGAATAATGTTAAAGTGATCAGAAACACGGAGAGAAAGATATAATTCTACACCACTCAGACAAGAAAAGGAAAATTAACCAAATTTGGAGGAAATCGGACTTACTGATGGCAACATGATATTGACGCTGACGATTGTCAAATCTGAAAAGGTACATCTAAATAACTGTAATAAGATATACCAATATACAAAGCATCATAGGCATATATTACATGGGTTTCTTTTTTTAGTTTTTCACCAGAAACAAAAGAATCAGTGATGGATGGATGGATGGACAGACTGACGGTAAAATGTAAACAAGAGACCCAATTGGGTCTTGTATAGCTCACCTGAATTACATAACCTAATAGTAGACGATTTCTCTAGGCATGCTTATGTAGAATTCAAAGACCACAGCCTATGTAAGCTATGCTCCAAACATTGTAGCATGACAATTTCACCTATTGTCCTGTTGTCTAATAAATGTTCTTTCTAAAGATAAAGGCATAATTTATATGCATGGTCTCTTGCTCATTATTGAAGTCCTCCAAGATCATTAAAAGTTAAAAGTTTATAAACGAAGCTTTAAGTTGAGGTCTACAGAACCACATCACTTTTACACAAATTGAAATTATAATTAACAAATGTTTCTTTTTTTGTTTGTTTGTTTTTTACGATCACTTTTTTTTTTTTTTTTTTGTATAGCTGATTCAGTTTTGAAATGTTGCAAAAGAAAAGCATATCGGTGTTTGTTTTTTTTTTTTAAATTAAAATATAGAAATAAACAATATAAATTTCAGATAATTCGTGGATACTGGTATAGATATGAAATACCATAAAACAATGGAAAATCCGTGTATAAATGATAAATATTTCAGACACTTTAACATGTGAATACTAGCAATTTTTAAACTCTATTTCACCCAATATATCAAATCTCAAATGTGGTAAAGTTTTAGAAATAACTCCATGCAAATAAATTTATAAACTTACATATTTCTTTTTACAGGACATATGTTCTTACTAGAGCAAAATCAATATTAAACAAAAGTACAATTATTTGCAAACAAATATGCATAATTTTATAAAGAAATTCTGATCCCAGATACAACATTGCACATAGTTTATGCTAGTGTGCAATTGTACGTTGTATCTAACATCAATGCATCTGACCAAATGTTTCCTCAGATATTATCTCTTCAAAAAGTGTGATTGGACCCTGGACCCATCATTGGATAACACAAACGTTGACCACTTGGGAACAACATTTTCAAAAGAAAACTGAAACTATTTGGAAATGTACATGATTTTAAAATACGGCTATTAAGGTGTTTTGCCTAGTGGCTTTAGTTAAATTTATTTGTTCGGCCATGAGAGTAAAGTTCATAGCGTAAGGACACAACACGGATTATGACCTGAGCTTGGTCTGGAAACTGAGCCCGGTACTCATGCGTAGGAGTCCAGCACGCTAAGCACTGAGCTACTCTGCCTAGTATATCTCTTTGGCTTCTCACAACGTATCATTATACTGTTTCAAGATTATATTGCTTCATTAATTTTACAAATTCATCTTGCCCAGTTATTTTCACTACACTGAGTGTTCCTTGTTATATTATAAGGGGTTTAATTTTGCTATTTGTATAAATTGCTAAGTTTTTATTTGGTATTGTAAAATTTATTTTTGTTTTATACGATATGTATTTGTTTGCAATGAGAAGAGCTCTGTGTAATCCCAAACATGTAATTCTAAATAGTCAATATCATGCATTATTTCCATTACTTTTATTTAGGTAGAATAGAATGTTATATTTAAAGAGAAAACACTTTTATTATGTAAAATAGGAATTGAGAACTATTTCTAATTGCGCTGTATTTCATTAGTATGCGTTGATCTCGCTCATAATAAAATGCATTGGACATATAAGCATATTTACTAACTGTGATAAAAGTCTGATCAGAAAGAGTCACCAAAGTGTAAACAAGCTCAGGCAATCAGATGCAAGATAACCTCATCGTTATGTGTTTATCTTGATCATAATTGTTCCAATCTAAGAACTTGATGATTTAAATATGTTTACCAACATTTACTTAAAAATAGGATCAGAATACTGTCTCTAGATTGGTTTTCTGATGCAACATCACTTCATCGGAACTCATTAATACGCGTTGATCTCGCTAATTATGTAACTGATGCGAGATCTACTCATATAAGCTTAAATTGCAAGTTTGATCGCAATCCAATAAAATATGTGGCCCCTAGAGAGGTAACACACTCAACCAATCAGATGCAAGATCAGCTCAATACTATTCAATGATTTAGCTCATTATCAAATTGTGTCCAAGATATTGATCATATATTACAACTGTAATCACAGTCGGATCAGAAATACGGTCTCCAGAGGGATAACATGCTCAGCAAATCGGATGCAAGATCACCTCATTAGAATGCGTGGATCTCGCTCATTATCGAATTCGTCTGAGATATTGATGCTATAAGCATATATGCTAAGTTTGGTCAAAATGGGGTAAAAATATGGTTTCCAGAGTGGTAACAGAATCAGCTAATTAGATACAAGATCGATTCATTATTATGCTTGGATCTTGCTCATTTTCAAACTCATCCATTATCTTTGTGATATAAGCCCATAGTCCAAGTTTGATCAAAATCGGATCAGAAGTACTGCTCCAAAGTGCTCTATATGT
Organism: Margaritifera margaritifera; assembly: GCA_029931535.1. Taxonomy (NCBI): domain Eukaryota; kingdom Metazoa; phylum Mollusca; class Bivalvia; order Unionida; family Margaritiferidae; genus Margaritifera; species Margaritifera margaritifera. The sequence goes on along the minus strand of JAQPZY010001627.1, from coordinate 3,720,026 downwards.
TAACTTGAATTAGTCGAAAATATACTATCGTTAGCAATTATTATACTAGGAAAAGTGAATTTTGCCAGAGTAAACAATACTAGGTTCTGAAAGTACAATAAAGGAATTATAGAATATAAAAATAACTTTAGAAACGTTATCGATTAAGTATGTTTGTGTTTTTTTAATTTTTTTTACCTCTGAAGTCCAGAAAGTGAAAATGGCCAAACGGAACCAGCAGTTTTTTGAGTGATGCTCATCTGAAGTAAGGCCAAGCTGTATACCTTCCAACTCAAGTTACAATCATACAGCGCAACAAAAAAAAAAATTAAAAAAAACAAACAAAAAAAAAATAAATAAAAATTGGAAATTAAAAGATCTTTTTACAATACCTTAGATATACAAGGTCTTTTTAAATAACATGGATTAACAGTTAGGAAAATCTGTGAAATTATTTTTTCCTCAAAAAATCAAACTCTGTAAAAAGTAGTAAACTATACAGAGGAACCAACAAAAAAAAAAGAGGAAATGTTAGACAGTACATTAATATTTTAATACAGATTGTGTCTTTTATTGGGTATCTATGAAAGACAGGCGCCTAATAACTTTGAAAGCGATCATGATCCAAAATGGTAAACAAAGCAAGATTAATCGGATGTAACTGAAAGGTATTCATTATAACTTTCTCTGTGGAACGATTTGTTTTCCGAAAAGAAACTTGATATGTCTTTGGTTCATACATGTTTTCTTTTTGAACAAAAATTTCGTACACAGATACCTATTCTTATTTTATTTTCTCTGGTTTTGGCAAAACACTTTCCTATTCTTGTGTGTGCTTATGTGCATGTTTAATATTCAACGCCGCCCCTTATGATGCTGCAAGGATTTGGGTCATAACAGCGGGGATTGGTGTTGGAGGAGATGGGTCACCTATATATGTATATACAATTATATATTTATGTGCGTAGGTGCCCATCTCCACTTGCTCAACCCTCAATCCTTCCCATTATGACACAAATGCCTGTGCTTCTACGACCCGTGCTTTTGATTGTTTCAAGCAATGTTTCTTGTGAAATTAATTTCCCTTGTACCCATAATTTAGTGAAATATGTATTGACTCATAGTGCGTCTGATAAATCGAAGACTACTTTAGAAAGGCTCATTTTTATTATATTTGGGGCTGACATAACTAGGAATAGGAAGCTCCTTATCAGTCCCACTAAATATCAACCATTTCCAATTTTATATTTAGCACATGAGATAAACGGAACAGCAATTGATCTATTGGCAACTGCCAATCAATAATTGTTTATCGGTGATCCCAGTGAACCGCTGACCAATTAGTCTTCGCAGTTACCTATCAGAAACAGTAGCCTATAAAAAAACAAGGACTAGAAACCCTAGAGCTGCCAGATATCACTTTTGATAATGCAAAAGAGGTTCCCAGCGGTCAGTTGAGCAGTAAAATCAAAGGCATAGCAGGAGTGTGCTTACCTGGGTGACAGGTTGGTGTTGGTTGGTTTGTTTTTTACGGCACGTTCAGCACTTTTTTTGACTATATTATGCCAAGGAAATGGGAGCTAAGTGCCTTTCCTAAGGGGACACCGAGGTATCTGGATTCGGGCTTGCCTGGGAGGGTATAGTACCCACGGCCTTGGATTCTGAGTCTGACGCGCTACCAACTGAGCTACGACGGCTCTCGTGACAGGTTCGAGTTAGTGGTAATAGTGTTCTGTTGGAAGCTAATTTTATATCTGTTATCTTTTCTGTTTAAAATTAAGATTTAACATTTTCATATATCAGCAGATCAGTACCAAAGGAAACATAAGCTTTCCCCTCCATTTTGATAGTGCTGAAACAATGAAACAACTATTGGTTTTTGATATTCGACTAGTCGCTCACATAAAGTTATCTTAGTCTACTAGATGTGTCGATTTTGTATCATTAAAAATTAACCGTCCGCCACCTACCCGCATCCGAATACTGTCAAACTGAAACATAGTCTTCGAAATACATGTCTAAAAGATTTTCACTCAGCACTGAATAATCTGCAACTGAGAAACACTTACATTACCTTCAAGGTCAAAGTAATCTTGTTGAAGTGTACAGGACAGACTAGCACTCATGGTGAAACCGAAGGCTTGGCTACTAATTTGACCTTGCAAAATGGACAGATTTTTTTTCTTTCTAAATTATAAATTCTTTAAGACAGAACTGAAGATAGAAGACTACATGCACGGCCATAATGTCCAAGTATGTGCTTTAAGCTTATAAAAACCTGTAAGGCAACTTAATCTCGAGATGCACAACAATGTTTTAATTGCCGAGATAACGTTTTTGGTCAACTTATGTTTGCTATAATTACACCTTGAGATGACCCCTGTTTTTTTTTTCAAGCTTCTGCTTTCCAGTATTGTGGCTATTCTTGGAGTATATTATATACATTTACTTCTGCATGTATGTATTTTAGTCTTCTTGAAATAAGACGCACTTTCATTCAACAAAATATATCCACGTGTGAAAAGTTTACAGAAAATTCTAGGATAGCCCGAGATTGTCTTATATTGCTGTTGAACTCAGCTGTGTTCTCTATGATGACAATAATGTCTAAGTATGTGCTTTAAGCTTATAAAAACCTGTAAGGCAACTTAATCTTGAGATGCACAACAATGTTTTTACTGCCGAGATAACGTTTTTGGTCAACTTATGTTTGCTATAATTACACCTTGAGATGACCCCTGTTTTTTTTCTCAAGCTTCTGCTGTCCAGTATTGTGGCTATTCTTGGAGTATATTATATACATTTACTTCTGCATGTATGTCATACAACTCATACAAGATAGTGTAATTTACGAAATAATATTGTAGAAGGTATATCTTTATTGTAGAAGAAGTCTTATAATTATGACACTAACAAAGCTGGCAAAATTTGTTGGCAGTAATACAGAAATCTAGAACTGTCAATGAGTTTTCAATATGTCTATCCCTAATGTTTATAAAACTCGTGAGTGAATTGTATAAAATTTTATTTTATTTCGTGTTCATCCTAATAAATATGTGTGCAGAAATTTAATAAATATAAATATAAAAACAGAGGTTCAGATTGAGGATGCGCACGCCCAATCCTGCAATATATTTCCTTTGGCGTACCTGTTTTTATGGCCAGGGGCCCTCGTGGCGCAGCATGGAATCCTCCCTTCCGCTCATTAAGTTTCAGAATAGTCGCTATTTTAATGAAATAACCGAACACTTCTAACAGTTTCATCTATTCTAACAATATACCGGTTCGGCCAAAAGATCATAAAAAGTGTATACTAATAAAATTACACCATGGATTTCCCTAGTCTTGGTCACCGAGATATTTGTTTTGTGTGTCTGACCTTACAAAGACATATCGGCACAAACGTCTTTATGACCAAGACAGTGATATCAAACTATTTAGCTCTTCTATGTATGGTACATACTCGTGCCAATCGTTCAATAATATCGATTGATTGCTAATCTTGACCGATGAAGAATTCTTATTATGAAATTTTAAAAAACGTTATATGAAAAATCATTCTGAGACAGAATGGAAACCATATATCTTTGGATGGGACGGTCAAAATAAGTGTCAGTCAAGTAGATAGACGTATGTACCATATAATAAACCGAATAGTGTAAATGGACAAAAGGCAGACGTTAATGAACAACTTTCTACCCAAAACAATTGCGGCAAGAATCAAATGGAATGCTGGACTGATGTATGTATTTGAGTCTTCTTGAAATAAGACGCACTTTCATTCAACAAAATATATCCACGTGTGAAAATTTTACAGAAAATTCTAGGATAGCCCGAGACTGTCTTATATTGCTGTTGAACTCAGCGGTGTTCTCTATGATGACAAACATTGCGCCGACGGTTACAAATATTATTGAACAGGAAATTTAATGTTCATGAATTCCAGTATAAATCTAATGCCCGTTCCATCGTTGTGAATGTCGGCCCCTAATTTTCCAAGCTGATGGGTCAGTCGGCCCACTGGCACAGAAACAATCAGAAGCAATCTGAGAAATGTAGACTCAAATAAAACTGTGAACATCCCAATTAGTATCACTAGAGAGATGTGTTGGTGCGACGTCAACGAGAAATTGAGTTAATTCAGTTCGTCTCGAAATGCATGGATAGAGCTAACGTGGTGCGGCCTTGTGATAATTAAATTTCAGCTATATCTTGACTATCTGATTAACCATAAGTTTAAAAATTGGTAAAATATCATAGAATTGAACGAGGATTGATATAGTCATAACAAGTTTACAAATTGGTAAAATAGCAACGAACTGAAGGAGGATTGATATAGTGATAACAAGTTTAAAAATTGGTACAATAGTTTAGAATTGAACGAAGATTGATATAGTGATAACAAGCGTAAAGGGCCGGATTTTTACTTTAACCAAATTGAACAATGTTCTCAATATACACATATTTTATAACGGCAAAGCTCATGCTTGGTCAAAACTTGTACTGCTTTTGAAGTCAAATTTTCGCACAATATTTTGACAACTACACACACCTGTATGTCAATACAGTGAGATAATTTTGTGCACTATTGGTCATTCAGGGTTCAATCTTGACCGCATTTTTGAGCCATTGCCTCAATAAAATAAAAATGCCATTTGCACCCAGAAAGATCTTGGTGGTGCATATAAACTGCGAGTGACGCTCTCCCGGTACTTGAATACGCCACCTCTTAACTTTGTTTTAACAGTACAGTTACAAAAGAACATTTATCCATGTAGTAAATGTAATACATGGTCGCAGTGATTTTCGATCCATGGGATGAAAATTGCATATGACTCACAAAATTCATCATAAATATAAAACCTGTACATATTTTGCTTTACCCTTCAGTTTTGAAATTCTTTAACCAACTGTACCTGTAATGGTCTCTTAAAGGACTGAAATCACATTTATCATGCTAGTATACCAGTTCTCTAAAACCTTCATTTGATTGACTGTAAATGTTAACTGCATAGAAATTGCTAAGATCTCTGTTACAGTAGTACATGTGTATGTTACAGCATATGACTCAATAATTATACATATGAACTTAATACAGTAAATGGATTTTAGTATGTCCTACTCTTTGTAAAGGAGGCATCTTGATTTGACCCTGTCCGTTCGTCCCAAGAAGTTGTTAAAAGCTAGTTTGTGCAAAAATGTACGCCCAGAGAGAGAGAGAGAGAGAGAGAGACAAATGAAATTTTGCTAGCAATATATTTCTTATGCATATGTAGAATACATGACTTGAGTTTCCGACTATGGTGTGGCCCTGCTTCTGTTGTGCATCCTGTGTTGTGCGTCGACGGTCCGTGCGTCAACACTTGCTTTTTGTCACTTTAGAGGCCATATTTTGGATCCGATTTTGATCAAACGTTAAATATAGGTTTTATCGTCAGTATCTCAGTGTTCGTATATAATCGAAATCTATGCATATTAATAAGTTAACTTGCATCTGGTTAGCTGACTTTGGTACATTCTGGAAACCATTAAATAATTATTTCCAACCTCATCTCACTTGCTGCAAAAAACAACTACAAATAGGACTTAAAAATCAACTGAGAAGTTTAAATCACATCCAATATCAAGGGTGGGAATCTTAATGGTTTCCAAGTTGTGACACAGAGGCTGGGCCCTGGGAAAGGGGATGGGTAAGGACAGACGCAGGATCCGATTCTGAATGAATAAATGATTTTTTCCCTTGCCATGATATCATTTAAGGGTGAGGCTATGAACACTTTATAAGTATGACTTAGCCATAAGTCCAGCGAGGGGAGTTAGCGGGGGGTAAAGAAGAGACCCAGGGCCAATGATGGCTGTACAAATTACTTGCCCTTTTGATGCCTAGAAAGTGTTTGTGTCTTATATGGTTACAAGGTGGATATTTCAAAAGTTTTCAAGTTATGGCACATGGTCTGGGGCAGGGGCATGACCCTGGGACAATGTTTGCTTTTTACAAAAAGAAAGTCAAATTTTCAACTTTCAATATTCCTAAAATAAAAGCAACTGTCATAGCAAATGTACTTTAGATTCTATCAGAATATGTACCAATAACGGGATGACCTTTTAATTCCCCCATCCCTCTCACGTGAAGGGGGAAGGAATTAATTTTGATAAAATAAGGTATATGATATCCCTTAAGCATTAACAATAGCAAGTTTTATTAAATTCCTACAGATGCTTCCAGTTTTATGGACTCGCACAAAAAAACTGTAACACTCTGCTGACGACGTTGCCAACGACAGAGGACATCACCAACGCTATGTCTTGCATGTTTTTCACTGAAAAAGATAAGATTAAATGCATATTATGAAATTATAGCAACTAAAAATTAAATATTTATTAATATGTTCATTCATGTAATAAATACTTACAGCAGAGAAACACACACAAAATCAATCAACATGAAGAACCAGGTTTTGATGACAAATATATTTTAACATTTTTTTAAAATGTGGTTACCATAGCGACCATAATTTGTGAGAAAAGGTCTGATTACATTTATATCAACATTTTGTGCTTACTTCAACGAGTAAACGATTATTATATCGATAAAATAAAATAGATTTTAAACGATTGGCAAATTTTATGATTTTTACCAAATTTTAAAATGATTTGTTTACATGCCTCGTGAAACGTTTTATTCAAAATGTTGAGTATAGTTTGGCTTTTCTCAACGCAATGAACAAATGGCCTGAAATAAGGGTGCAAATGTTTGATGAGCAGGAAGAAAATTAATCTTATTTCTGACAAAATTGTAAAAATTTCAATATTGGGGTCGACTAATCTTGATTCGTCCGAAACCGTTTCACATTTGTTAATATTGGGTTTTCTTTTCCTTTTATTTCATAAATCTACAAATGACAAATGTGAAAAAGACATATGTTAAATCAAAAGTCTGTATCACAAAGTACAGTTAAAAGGTCCACTATTTTAGATCTCGATGAAAGAAAAGACACGAATTAGATATTTACATTTGGATCCATTTCCATTTCCATGGCGGCGGAGAAATTTCTGACTGTTTTGAAACTATTTACTTTGTTATTGGTAGAAATTATATTCAGTCTATGTACAAAACCCTCAATATCTGTATAATGGTGCATTCATTTTGTAGGAAACTTTCTCGCATAATTGCTCGTTTCGATATCCAATGAAACAGGAGATAAGTATATGAATTGTGTTTTGGCCATCCTAGTTACATCTTCTATATGTGTGTATTCAATGTTATGCAGATTGTTGTGTTTGATTCAAACGAGCAACTAACAAGTCGATACCCGTAATGTCGAATTGCATTGTTTACAAAAGTAACATAAATGTAAATCCACCGGTAGCTGCCGGAGGTGGCTCACTGCTTAACTTATATATAGTGTCGTCATGTTCTTCAGTAGGGGAGCGGGTCGTTGTGCCCACGAGCCATGACCAGAAGAATGCGGATTCGATATATACCACCAAATCCTCCTGGACTGGCTTCTGTGGTGGGTCCTTTAGCAAGGCACTTTACTGCATCGGTACAATACAACCTTCATGTGTTGCAGTGTCGTAAAACACCAAACCAAATACAAAAAAAAAACAAATCGGTTCAACCCTAGTCGTTTCGTCCCCTATTTAGAGTTGTTACTGTACGTGCATTTTAACGAGATTTTAGTCTTCTTGCCGGGTCTTGTTGTTATTGAGTGAATCTCATTTACATGTAATTAGACCACAGACAGGTAACACTGACCAATGAGTTTTCCATTTGTTGTGTCGAAATCACGTAGAAAGCCGTACTCGAGAGCAGTTTATGGGCAATAAAAGCGTGCAAATAGTGTCAGTCATTACTGGGTACCTTTGAAAATCGAAGATTGAATGGATTACTGGACTTCGGCACAATACCGACGATGGCAATATTGTGTCAGTAGAAAAACGATACCCTGCGAACCTAATAATAATAATAGTCAAAATATTGATGAAGACTACTATGCTTATGGTGATAGTAATGGTGAGAGCGATGACAATATAATGATAAATAAATAAATAAAATACGAAAGTTATCAAAGTCGACACGTACGATTTTGTAAACTGTGGTGGAAATCCATGCTGTCTGTCTCATGCAAATTGATTTCTCAGTAAAACTCTGTGTGAAACTATGTCAGCCTATTCGACTCTGTAAAAATGGACGTTAAACAACAGCAACCACCACCACACTACTATTATTACTACTACAGATGATGATAATTATGACGGTTGTGGTGGTGATGATGGAGACGACGATGGTGCTAAGCATAAAAGTTATAGAAAAACTAGAATAAATCAACCAAAACAGTACACAAAAAACAACAACAAAAATCCCACACAAAACAAAATAGGAGGAAGAAAAAACAATGTAATGTACATAAAGTCAATTGCTTCTGCAACCTTGCTCAGAAAAATCTTCTCCCTCAATAATCGTCATTTCTCCAATCATCCACTATTCACCCTAGCCTCTTGCAGCTGTGTAAAGGACAATCCAATGACGGCTGAGTCGAAGAAAATTAAGATTTGTTTACCAAGAGTTTTCTTTGTATCCATACGTGTTTATACAGGAAGAGAAAGGTGAATTATTTATTTACAGAAGCCGTTGTGTATGCGACCAAAATTATAGCAATTGGTCACCGTGATCTAAATCGAATATATCAGCTCGTGCACGATGTCTTAAAGGTTGCAGTCACTAAGCTACGGCTTCGTTTCTAAATCCCGTAGACACCTCGCACTCGTAATCTATCCTACACGGAGGAATCAACCTTAATGCTTCTTAAGTTTGGTTGGTGGAAATAGTGGAAGAAAGGGAAGAACTTAATTAAACGAATCAAATTTTCGTAATCGAGCAAATGAATCGCAATAACGACAATTCGTTCTCAAAATTGTTTGAATAAAAATTAAAATTCATGGCATATGATTTGCGGGCATAAAAAGAACAACCTGTAGACGAAACGACTTTTGAGCGAAATGATTTGAGGTGAGAACTGGACTGTGGGCGAAACGACCAAGATCACAGACGGACATAAAGATTGTTAGAATCCATATAACAGAAAGCATTTTATTACCTTTATCGTTGAAATGAAAGCTCTTAAAATATGGATGGTATGGGGTGGGGATGGGGAGAAGGAGTGGAAACTTAAAGAGGGTGGGGTAATGTAAGAATCACTCCCTTGTTGCACTACCCTATTCCTTTACATTTTATATTTTATCTTGTTGTACTTAGTATTTACATTTATTTGGAAATGTTTATCCTCCGAATTTTTTGCTCCAATCCATTTTTACATATTTCGAACTTAAGCTTTAGTTGGCACCTTATAGCCACTATTGTGCTTAGGTACCGTCAAACGCTACTATATACATACATAGATCTATACATACATGCCACACCCACCCTAAGAAATCCCAACCGCATCTCCCATCATTAGTTACCGCATGCAAAAGGGTAATAAATATGTGTTGACGGATTGAATTTATGATCGATTATCTCCCATTGAAAATCACATTGAGGAAAAATGATAGTTTTCATGAAAATGTACTACTTAATTTCCTCTTGTGAACTGCGATGAGATCATATACGTTATAACATTAGTACTTCAATATATAGTCTTTCTACGATAAGAATTAAACCTAAATGGAACACAACTGTTTCCAAATATAGTTTTCCTAAAATTAAGGGCGTAAAGTGCTATCTGCTTTTGGATCTATTAAAGACACGGGGTTGTAAATAAGAAAATAAATTTCTTTTAAAGAATATTTTAACAAGTCTCAACTACCACCTGTAATGACAAAAGAAGAAGAAGAAGAAGAAGAAAAAGAAACAAAGGAAAAAAGATATAACAAGAAAAGAGCAAATATTTCTGAGCTATGCAGAAGAATTTGCATCAAATTATATGGACCTTATATTAGTTTGAAAAGTCATAACCCTTTAAATAGCGTCTTCTGCCTCATTTGAATCAAGTATTTTAGTAACATATGAGCTCTCCCTGGCACCAGTTGCACTATAAACTTCAGAGTTTCTTCCTCCCATAGAGTTTTTAATTTTGTTATATTTGCTTGGTTGACAATGATGAAAGATTTAGTATACATTTAGAGGGTATTACAATGAAAATATAGTATCATTAAATTGAATTTTTCTATTAGGTGCATGGTTTTATCTCAAGAAAATTTTAAAGAATATTAACAGTTCTTTTCCAAGAAAAAAGTGTATAGTCTTTAATAGGTATAGCCCTGTCGGAAAGTTGGTTATCATGGACTCATTTCGCTCTGAAGAATGTGAAATTGTTATAAACGGCTTTAACCTGTCAAATTATTTGGGAGAATAAATCGGCCAGAATTTGAATTGAAACATTTTCCATACATTATGGTAAACGTTTTCTTTCAACAAATAACAACTGCGTTTGGATACCCACAATGAAATTTTTAAATGATTGGGAATGCTTACCGTGGACATAATTATGAAGGAGTCATGTATTCCGTTACACGTGTACATATAATACCATTTAAACTGTGCATTTTCCTTTCTTTCAGATGGATCTTGTAATTTTCCATCCCAGTTTCAGAACTCCTCCTGGTGGGACAGCACAAAGGGACTTCTGACTTTTACCGTGTCAAGCATGAGCGGCTGGAAATTCAATGCTTACACGTCCACTGTCAACACATTGGAATGTTGGAACATGATGTATCTCGACACAAATGGCTATTTCATCGTCAAGTACGAGCTACTACAACAAATGCCGCTAAACTAACCTCATTTTGCTTATCGTACAATTTGTATGGATGCTATCGAAATATATTTATCTAATTATTCCTTTTTCTAAAATTTCGTTATAAATAATGATCATGCTGACACAAATTCTGTATTGACTATTCCCTTCCTGTTTGCTCAGTATCTAAAAAGATATTTCATATGATTTATCAATTTATTATAACTTGGTAACGAAACAAACAAATGACAAATAAATACATTTTTCAAAAATAATAAGATATACATTCACTACGTATTCCAAAGACCGAAGATGTTGAATAATTAATATTCCATGAATTGTTGATTTCGTTACAAATGTGTACACATTATAAACTATATTGTATTATGGTCTGTAAGCCTGAATTACGGAATAGATTATTATCGTCAAGATCATTGTCATTATAACATGCTGATTCATTGTCTCCCACATTGCTCTATATGTTTATGCTAGCTTATATATGTGTCACGATTAAACATGTCTAAACCGACACTTCAGCAGTCGAGAGCGTTTAACATACCACTAGGTACAAGGTAAAAAAAAAAAAAAACGTATAAGCATCACCTTAGAAGAAATAACATTTTTTTTTTGTTTTGTTTTTTCAACTAGAAATTAATTCTTTTCCATCAAAAATGAGATATTTACTTTCTGATTTTCTAAAAGGCTTGTACAGCAAAGATAATTAATATCAATGCAACAATCTGCCATATCTGCATGACATCTAGCAACTAAAATACATTTATATACTAGGTCTACCGATGCCATCTACTTTTTCGGGGTTAATTATTATGCCTATCTCTGTCTGAAGATGACGAAAGTGACGGATTACTCTTACTACTATTATCCGCAATACGGTAAGAAAAAGGGTTTCAAGTGTGTGTGTGTGTGTGTGTGTGTGTGTGTCTGTATGTGTGTGTGTGTGTGTGTGTAGTGGCTGCCATCTCAAGAAAAAAGTAAAACACACTCTCTGCAAAATACTAGCAACGTTAGAAACACGTCTATTTATATTTATTATCAATTTAAGAGTTTTAACTGCGGACTTTTTGTTCTCTCAAATAGACTTTTTTGTTAACAGTGCAGCGACATTTTTTAAAATTTGATTTCGATAATGGGATAAAAGGGGACATAATTTGACAAATTGGCTACAAATCATTCAATAGTTTGATAATATACACTTATTGAAAGCTTTACTTCACCTTACATTAACACAAAGAGTGACGATAATGGTGTTACCTGTCTACAAAGTTTTGCTCATAAGACATTCATCACAATTTCTACTTCTGTACTCGATAAACGTAAAAATAAAATATTTTTAAAAAATCATATTCCGAGTTTCAAGTTTAATTTAAAGAACATAACGAATAATGTTTGTATTAAGCATGTTTGACAGATGCTTTTCTCACATCTTCTATCTATATAGATTATTAGAATGTATACATTGTTTGGGATAGGGAAAGGGTCAGAATGTATGGACAGGTACAATGTTTGGCTGGTTCCTATCACACATCCAGAGCCTGAGAGTAGGATTCTCTGTCCCACACCAACGCATATGATATATATTTTTCTAGGGAACAGTGATGAAAAAAAAATGTAAAAGCCTCTTTGCTTCCTACAGATGGGATCTTCCACACCAGTGCACATAATGGATTATATTAATCCCTACTATGGATGAATTTCTTTGTACAGGTTACATATCAGAATATTTTTGCATCTGCATATCAGAAACCAAATCCTGGTTAATCAGATAATGGATTAATTGCTTTCCTTTTCTTTCATTTACAATTTACAAAGGTATTAACCTTATAATAAAATCCCGCTAAATAGTAATTTCATAAATCATTTTGAATAAAAAGGTTTAGACTGGTATACTGTCATACTGTTATTCTCTTTGAAGGCCAGCAACTTCAAGCATACAACGAACGAGTGTATGTAATAAATGATCCATCAGTTACAGATATAAATATTTTTTGTAAGACATCTGACTCGGCGAAGGATGGTGAATTTCATGTCCTACTTAAACAAGGTAATTTTTAATCCAGATATATGTAGTATTAAATCTAGATATATAAATAAATGAGGTTAATTACTATATATATATATATATATATATATATATATATATATATATATATATATATATATATATATAAACCATGAACTGTCACATGTCATGCGTAAACGTGCTTGCTTGTTTCAAGTTCTTGATGCACACGACGATGTAAACAGCGTACTTAAATGTCTGTTAATATTAATGTAATCTATATAAGTCATCTGATTGCCAGTTAACATTCATAAACAGAATAGTGAAGATCCTTGGTAAAGCGTTGCATAGGATTGTTGGCATTCAATTGATATGAATATGTCTCAGTTTAATTTAAACTTCCACTATCTATCTATCTAGGTAAAGAAGCGGATGCAAAGAGGGATTGCCCGACCCCCATCCGTGGGAACTTTGATTATATATATTATGGTGCGGACAACACGACGGCCTGTAATTCCAGCAGCGGCAAATGGGTAGTGTGCAATGACGGCAAGACCATGACATTTAATTACAGCACTTGCAATCAAAGAATGGCATACTCTGGTATGGCTCTTATACAGTACTATTCTTGTGTTAATATCTTGCTAGGAGACGATAACGAGGGTAATATTACGTAGAACAGTTTGTTTCTTATTTATTATGTGTGTGCAGAGTTCATATGAGAATGCAAGAGCGGAGATAAGCCTTTTGATTCAATTAAAATATAAAGCATATCGGAATTTAATGTAGTTTCCTTAGACATTATATCCATTTCATACAATAAAAATTTAAAATGGATGCTAAAATATTCACGATTGTTTTTTAAATACATTTTTTGAAGTTTTGACTATTTGACTTTATGTATGTTATATATAAACCAAATATGTGTCAGAGCATTAGACCTGCATGTTCTGACAATTTTCAATGTAGCCGCCATTACGTAATGTCTACACATAGCCAGCGATATTATGGTTAATGGTCAGCAGGCCAGTCAGACACTGATAAGCAGTTATATTAATTTACAGTGAACGATAGATAAATTACCAAGTCAACTAATTAGACAGATGTTTCATCAAATCATGTGATTTTGGCTTGGAAACCAAACCAAGTGCTTTACACACCGGAACGCACTCTTTAAATTATAACTATTGACCTCGAAAGTCACCAGCAATCACACTTACAAAATGCAACAAATTGTCCGCTGCAGCTATTTCCAAATGAAGAGCAAGAAGTCAAGAAGTATTGTTATACTTAACTTCATAAATGCTTGTGATTTTATTGTGGATACATACATGCACAATTCGCCCAATTTATAAGAACAACACACACACGCGTTCCCCACCAATATAAATATATATATATATATATATATATATATATATATATATATATATATATATATATATATTGAAGTATTGAAGTCTGATACAACTGATCGATGTTTAAGCATTATATATTACTAATGAAGAAAGAAAAAAACAAGATTAAAATTCATTTTACAAATGATGTAAAGAAATTGATGCAGAGGAAGTACAAATCAGCACAATACAGCATCCTACTTTTTCCATAATAATAACTTCAATAATAATTTCAACTATATTTCGTCACAAATTGGAGCTGACTATTCCACATAAATTCACCCGTGGATAAACGTTTGGTCTGTCAACACAATCGCACTGTTATTCATTACTACCGGGAGAACACACAGTTGTACATGCTATTGGTATTTAATGTTATATAGATATAAGATATAGTAGAACTATCAAAACTCAAAGAGCTGCGGATCCAAAGTTTTGGTTCGAGGTTTAGATTGTTTCGAGTTGTTCGAGGTCGCAGTCAAGAGAATGTTTTATTTCTGGACTTAGCGAGTCATTTGGGTCATGCCAAGTATTCGAATTCATGAGTTGTGGAAGTTTAACTGTATTTATTGAAAAACGATATACTGTATTTGCTATAAAGGAATGGTCCTCTAATTCATACATCTGTTTGATTATCGACTTTAGCTGGAGGAATCGTTTGGTGCGTAGCATCGGTGTCTGGAAGTTCCACATTCGTCGTGGTGTACAACAATGACGCTACTGTAGATGATGTCAACACTTTCAGATTCACTTGTTTTGTAAGTTTTAACATAATTTAGTTATAACGTTTGATACGGCCGTGGATGAGGTTTTTTCAGTTTCCACATAATTTAGTTATAACATCTGATACGCCGTGGATGAGGTTTTGTAAGTTTTAACATAATTTAGTCATAACATTTGATACGGCCGTGGATGAGGTTTTGTAAGTTTCCACATAATTTAGTTATAACATTTGATACGGCCGTGGATGAGGTTTTGTCAGTTTCCACATAATTTAGATATGACTTTTGATACTGCCATGGATAAGGTTTTGTAAGTTTACATATAATTTTGTTAAACATTTGATACGCCGTGGATATGGTTTTGTAAGTTTACACATAAATTAAATATAACATTTAATACGCCCGTGGATAAGGTTTTGCGAGAAGTCTTCAGATAATACAGCTTAAATTGATATATCTGTCAATCTTTATTTAATGTTATTGTCTACATTATAGAAGAACCATAAAATAATTTATATGAGTTTTACAGTAAAAATCCATTCAAAGGTTAGGCCCTGGATATTATCAATGGGGTTTTTTTGTTGCTAATTTTAGCACCGTATATACTCGCTTATAAGATAAGTCCAGATTAAACTGCACAGACCCAGATCTGCCGTCGCATAATGCGCCGGCAGATCTGAATGTATGCAGTTTGTTCAAAGTAATCAGTAGAACAAATAACACAGACCCAGATCTGCCGTCGCATAATGCGCCGGCAGATCTGAATGTATGCAGTTTGTTCAAAGTAATCAGTAGAACAAATAACACAGACCCAGATCTGCCGTCGCATAATGCGCCGGCAGATCTGAATGTATGCAGTTTGTTCAAAGTAATCAGTAGAACAAATAACATAGACCCTGATCTGCCGGCGCATAATGCAACGGCAGATCAGGATTTATGTTGTTTGCAGTCGGACTAGACTTATACGTGGGTAAATACGGTATGATTAGTTTAACTGGTACTTTCCATTGTATCTTTCGTTTGCGATGAAGTTTAAGTCCTCCTATCAAAGTAGGGTCGTTCTATTAGAGAACTAATAAGATCTTGAGCTGGTCGGAGAGTTGGGTCCATAGAACCCCTCGTCCAGTGACCCCTCCACGATTACCATAGTTAGATGCAACTCCTTTAATTGTTTAATATTGTGTCCTTAGGTCAATTCGCCTTGATCTATTACATATAATGCAATCATGCTTTAGTTTTTACAATAAAGGTTCTCACGATGAAGATGAAGATGATCATGATGATGATGATGATGATGATATGGAGAAGGAGCAGGATGAGGAGGATGCGGAAGGAGAAAATAACTAAGTTTGTATCATAAATAGTCAATATTTAAGTATTTAATGTCTGGCAATAATGCTTTAATTTACAATAATTGGTCTAAAGCAAACGGGAATACAGACGACGATGACATTATAAGAAGTGCATCCCTTGTGATTTTTATTTCTCAGGCTGTTTCGAGTGACAGCAGCAAAGCCTCGATGATATCTAAAAGCTGTGAGTTGAATCAAACTTCCGACACCATGCCAACCCGATACGATGTAGCCACCAGCAGCACAGTGTTAGCTGGTGCCATATTAAACTTGACGGCTTACGGTACATTTACAACAGCTTTACCGACATATATTTTTTGGAATGCTCAGTAATTCTGAGGTCATTGTACCTACAAAAAATCTCGTACAAATAAAAAATAATTAAGTACCCAAAACCTTAGAACTAGTACAACTTAATTAAACCTGTATATATCAATAATTTGAGAACATTGGGAAAATTATCCAAATTTCAAAGTATCGATTTCTTTCGTTTGAACTATTTTTGTCTCTAAGATTGTTTCAACTTAGGCGTCCACATCCCTCAAGCATACAAAATGAAACACAAGTGATGTATGTTAAAAATTGGGATTCTTACATTTAAAACCGTTCAGAATCCTTTGTAATAATCCATAACTGCACGTACATTAATCAACTTGAATACACTAATGTAGTTGTGTGATCTGAATAAAATTATTAATGGTGTTGATTTACTTTTGAAACTATTCAAACAGTCAATTTAATCACCCATCCCCCGCATGATTCTAAAGTATTAACATAATTAGATCTAATTTAATGACATATTTAATGATTTCTTTTTCAGTATTATGCCGTAAGTATATTGTCTATACTTATTTTCAAAAAAGCAAAATATCGTTGTATCTTTCAGATAATCTAACTTTTACTTTATGCAATGCAGCTATATATATATATATATATATATATATATATATATATATATATATATATATATATAGAGAGAGAGAGAGAGAGAGAGAGAGAGAGAGAGAGAGAGAGAGAGAGATTCAGCAGTGTTGCAAGATGCAGGAGATCTGGCATTTGAGGCTAGATTAAGGTACTGATACATCAATTTCAATGTAATGAAAATTAGCAATATAATAAACAATTATATTTCTACCAGTTCAGTGCCTTTTAAGTGCAACATTATCCCAATTACGCATTTTATTTTTCGAATATCTTCGATTTGTTTACCGATCACGGCAACTTCCTCCTTTTCAAATTATGTTCAAGCTACCTCTCATGATAATCTCAAAGCTGCTCGGAACTAGTAAAAATGGTTACATAATGCTATAACAGTCACATGTACCTTATATTCATGATATTTCACCTTTGTTGGAATGTACCTATGCATTTGGCTTAGTTTTAAACTTCCCATCGTCATTAAAATAGCAGGGACTTTACAAGCTAAGGTAACTTCAACTTGAACGGGTCCCTTTCTTTCCCGTAGCGGTTTAAGCATATAACGTTGTTGCAAAGTTTTAAGTAGACAAGAATAATACAGTACTTACTTTGGTGTGAAGCTTAACTCTCAGTGCACTATCTAAAACAATTATTTGATCGAAGTTCTCGTGATCAAATAGTCGCCGTAGTATATAGGCACACACGCAAATACACAAACACACACACACAGTGGAACCAGCCTCTTGCTGTCCCTGAGTATTGCAGATTTCTTTGCATTATTACAGTACAATTTTGTTCCTTTAAAATTTTGTGTTTTGGGTTTGGAAATTATTATTCCTGCTTACTGCATAAATTGGTCTATTTTATTTGTATGCTTGTTGTTCATCTTTTTTTGGTTGGGGGTGGGGTTCTTTCATTGCCAGGTTACACAGGTTTCACTGTGTACAAAGGTTGTGTTAGCTAATACTGTTGATTGTCGTTAAAATTGGTTTTGATAACTCTTAAACACTTTAATTTGCCATACAAACCTGCAATGTCTTGGTTGCTTTGTAAATAAAATAATTGCCATAAAAACTGTTGCCGTTGGCAAGTGAAAATCGGGTATAATTTAAATGTACGAATCATTGTCTTAAACTTTCGCACAGAAATAGGCAAAGAAGTAAAATCTTATTCCAAAGCAAATAAAACCTGGTTTGATTCCAGAATATGCTAAAGATATTATCGTCATAAATCCACATTAAATACTTACTTATCCTTTTTGTGAGAGGCCAAGTTTTAAAACCGACCGGTGGGAATAGAAACGTAAGTACAATAGGTTACTCATGAGGTGTATTTGGTCAAGCAGCTGGAAGATTGTTGTCTATCCGTATTAGGTGTATAACAACCTAACACCTTCGCTTGGCTTAAAGTAATGTAATTATAATCTGACACAAGGCGATATATCTTTTTTACATCTCTAAAAAGTCATAATGTAGCCAAATTGCCTGCTTGGCTTGATCCTATTAAATAATAATAATAATAATAATAATAATAATAATAATAATAATAATCTTTTAAATTTTCTGAAGTATCAGATTTTCCTTCGATTCAATTCGTGTCTCTGCCGAATTCAAGTCCTAGAAATTCTGGTACTATATTCTAGACAAATTGTTTTGTAAAATACGGTAATACATTTTACTGTATATTGTAAATATAAAATTTTAATACAATCCGTAATATTTCAAGATTTAATTCTTGATATGTATAATAGGTCCTATTTTAAGTCTTATATAGCTGTAAAGATATGTTGAATAACTGGTTCCGCTGAGAGGCAGCAGTGCACCCCATGTTGAGATCACCATTTCAAGATTATAAACACATTACTTCTGTTGATTTGTATTGTTATACCAATCAATACACAAGATTAAAGATTAATTAATTCGGTTGATGTTTATTTTTATAACAATTCTTATCCAAAATTACGTATTGGTTAATGCTGTTGACTTTTATTTTTATTCCAATCAGCATCCATGATTACATATTAACTAATTATGCCATTTTTTTTTTTGTTCAAATCATAACCTGAACATTAAAATTGTTAATATTTTTGTATGCAAATTACTGTCGTAAGTATAATTTTGTCTACTATAATATTTTCATTATTTTAATTATTTTAAGAATTTCTTTTAATTCTTTACCCTTAGATGTACGTTGTCGTGAAAAGTAACTGTTTGATTAATGTACGTTCTATAAATTAATAAATAACTAAATGAATAAGCCCATTATTAGCTATTTACTGACTCATTGTTTTTTCCGGTCAATGGAATATACAATATGGAAGAAAAATGTGAACAGTAAGAAAATGATCACACTTGCAAGTATGAATGCAAAGATATAGATAAAATGTTGGTTAATTAAAGTAAACAAGATCATGAAGATATATGTATTTAAAATGTGTGAAAACTTTGAAGCACGTATACAGACGATTGCTTCTATCACAATCTTTGATTTTTAGCTTTCATAACGCCGACAACAACGATGCCAACGACGACGACAACAATAACAACAACAACAACAACAACAACCCAAGGAACCACCAGTGGTAGTGGTAACGTAACATCCGGCGGATCGTTTGCGCCCGGAGGTGAGTCCGGAGTTAACGGAGCGATTATCGGAGGGGCAGCAGCGGGAGGAGCCATTCTAGCTGCTGCGATAGTGCTGGTCTACTGCCTGAAGTTCAAGAAGACAAGAGTTAGTCCTCTCTAGGAAACAAAGACAAACCCGAAAGGCAAGCAAATCAAATATTTATAGAATTGAGAAAGCTAATGCCAAAATATGAATTTTATTCAGCTATATATTCCCAACGCAATTTTTGATCTATTGAACTCTTTCTTAATTGGAAGTTTGAAAATAGTTTCAATATCGATACAAATCTACCGCTGTACAGTTAGAGATATTATACTTGTAATTAAATTTTATTTTAAAAAAACTACCAAAATAGCAGGCTCAGAATTTAATTTGTATGTGACCTTGGCAATGGTTATAAAACTTGGTCTAATTTGCAAAGATATTGGCATCTTGTGGCACTGAGGATGAAGTCAGCTAGTGATATTCGGAGGAAACCAGTGTCCACGGATTAAAGCCTATTTCATATTTTGATAACAGAGTCTGGACTCAACACTTCAACGTACCATTTGTTACATTGACATTTTTATAATCTTATAATTCTTATATATGAAATAAATAAGGATCTGATTGAAAGGTGTGTCTTTAAGTTTCGGATTAAAACCCCTATCTTTTACACACATTGCTATACGTCCTAAATTTCCTTACATTGTTTTATTTGTTATCACAATTTTGTGATACACAATTCTGTACTAATAATGTGTATAAATAGGTCTATGGTCATCAAACTGTTCTTATCTGTATTAATACCTGTCTTGTCCCACTTATATCACATCTACTTTTAATATGGCTTGTGTTCATGTGAAAGGGCCTAACCTAAACCAGGTTTTACAGTCAGACCTTATTGATACTGCTTCTCCTGCCTCTGATTCACATTAATGAGAAAAGAACGAAAAGTTAGGGAGAGATTGCAACCTAATGAATCATACATGCCTGGAGCCAATTGCCCTAGATGTGAGAATGGAGAGGGAAAAATAAGCCCAAGGGGATGAGGAGAGGGAGTCTCGCTGGCGCAAAATATCCAAATCATGTATTCTTAAAACCTTTTAATTGAAGAATCTAAACGTCAAGCTAATGATCTTTTTTTTACTTAAGATACTTCATTTACAAATATGTTCTTGCTGGGACTTGAATTACACATGATTGATATGTATACCCTTTCTGAACTCATGCCTGACTCCCTACTGATATTCAAATGAGGCCCCCGGTCACTGCTTTAGCACTTGAGATCCAAGAACCATCAAAGGAACAGCCAGGTCCCTATTTCTTGGGGTTATTTACCCGGCTCTTTATTAACTATGGAAGAGGTTTCTGAATATCAAGTTTGGTGTTGTGATAGCGGAGAAAGTTTTTCCTGTTTCTCATTCTTATTTGAAATAACAATTTAAAAGTCGGTACAAATTACATCAATCGAGAGTCTAGTACCTTCTGTACATCTTGGTAAATGTTGTTTTTAACTGTGTTTTCAAATACATTTACAACATGAAATCACATGGCTTCAAAGGTATCCCCAAAGTTGAGTTGTTGATTATTTTTAAAAGCATAAAATGAATATATAAGTATAGGTTTTGTTCCTCTATCTGAAGTAAAAAGGAGCAAATATGTTTTCAAAAATGGTATATACCATTGATCGATTTTCCATGATAGGTTTCACTTTTATCTCAAATTTTTTTTTCATTACAACTAGTACATAACCTCAAAATAAATTACATCAGTACATTTGCATATCTTTTACAAATGTAAAGATACTTCTATAATCTTTATAAATAAATCAATAAATAAATAAAGACACAGTGTAGTGTACAGTTCAGGTTTAGAAAGGTATGTGTCAAGTGTATGGAAGCTCCAGTGATACGACAGACATATTTGGTGAGGCAGAGAAGGAGATGTATGTTTTTGTGTAATTCGAGTCCCATGGTCTTGGAATCGACCATAGTAGGGAACGAATTATTACAACATATAAGAAGAGAAGATGTATACCTTTGTGTAATTCAAGTCTCATATTATGAAACCAATTTATACTACATTTCTCCAAGTTTAGATAAAGATTGTGAATAGTGTTATATTTATGTCTGAGTTCGAGTTGTATCATTAAAAAATATTCTGTGTGATTTAATTACATAGTTGCAGTAATCGTGCAACCGGAAAGAGGAAGGGGGATCTCGAATCGTTATAGGTTTAATATTTATAACATTCTGTTTAAAATATACATGATGTGTATTTACGCACATATTAATGTAAGTGTTTCTTTCTTTTGCTGACTCATTGTATGAATAAAACGTTTTTCAGGCTAAAATCATACGGCTAAAGAAATAACAATAGCAACAGTAGAATAAATTAAACTGAAGATTTATTTTTGAAACGCTACCTTTATACGCACACAGTTTTATTAGGTCGACAAGTGCTACAAGATTGCCGTCGACAAGTTGTGTGCGCTATCTCGGGCTCGCTGCTTTTTCAAACTGATGTAGGGTTGTGCAACATTAACCGAACTAAATAATACACCTGCCCGTGTGATATAACTGAAGAAAACTATGATGTTTCCATATAATACAGAATTCCTATTATTGAAACCACAACATTCATCCCATACTGCGTCTTTGACATATTATTTCTGAGCAAAATTAGGTATTGACAATGGGGTTAAGTTTGAAGATCGTTATCATCAAATACTCATGCACCTGCCTTTTGCTGGCAGAACGCAAGTAATATTAATACAACTCTGCTAGCCACTCCAGGTTTGGAGTTCATGAAACTCTGAGTCTGTTTGAGATTGAGTTTCCACCATTAAACATTAAAAATTCCCTCTAATAACTAATGTCCCGTATTAAACCTAAAACTCAAGCTCAGATGTTCTTTGAGCACAGATCAATTTTACTGTCTTCCTCCTGTGTTCAATGCAAACCAGTCGAAACGTAGGTCCTGAGGTCAATAATTGGCAACGCCCTTTGAACTTTTCATTCAAAATTGCTAGACCTTATTCTGTGTACAAAATAGCAACATATGTGTGAACTATGGTAAGGCATATCAAAAAGAACACAAGTTATACTGGTGAACATTTGTCAACAGTAACTTCGA
This sequence comes from Margaritifera margaritifera, assembly GCA_029931535.1. Classification (NCBI taxonomy): domain Eukaryota; kingdom Metazoa; phylum Mollusca; class Bivalvia; order Unionida; family Margaritiferidae; genus Margaritifera; species Margaritifera margaritifera. The sequence continues at coordinate 3,697,157 of JAQPZY010001627.1, read as the reverse complement.
CCTTCGATATTAAGAACCAGAACTCGAAAGGATTTTTTGAATCCTTGCGAGAAACGGACCCATGAGGTTTGGTAAAGATATGATCAGAAGATCTAAAATCATTGCTCAGAAACTAAACGTATATTCTTGAATTCAAATGACTAATTTCAAATCTTACTTAATGTCAATATACATGGGAAGTACCGTATGGTAACGGTATGAGAATTAGAACTAAAATTATCCTGCGGAAAGAAAACAAAAGTTCACGTACAGATAGAAAAAAAATATGAACGGGAAACCCATAAAAATTCACTTTAAGAATTCAAAGAGTAAGATAAAGATAAGAATCCTTATCATAACACGACGAAATAAATCTTTTTTAAAATAGCATAAACATGTTATTTTCTAAAGTGATGACACGAACCCTTTCTTTTTACTTAATTTCCATTTTATAATTTTGCTAAAACGTTATTCGAATTTTAACCTGTTGAAAATTTAACTTAAGGAATCAAAATGAAATTATGAAACTACACATATAAAGTCCTGACTTTATTGACCTTTTTAAAAACAACAGTAAACTTACAAGCCTATTTTTACTATAAGAAGATAAGTAACTGTATATGACATTGAATATCTCAACTTCTATGATTCTTTCCTTTTGTCTCAGTATACAACGTTTCAAGAGAAACTGGTATCTATCTAGCGCAAAATAGATCCATTTGGAGGTTGCGTGTCACCAACAGTAACGTATGGTATGACGTAATATATACATCCAATCACATATATTTATAGCCAATAGAAAGTCTCGAGATATGACTCTCTTCATTTTGGGTGGGGATGGGGTGCAGGTTGGAGCGAAGGGTGAGGATTGAAGTAATTGAAACGTGATCATAGGTGTTCAGCATATCGTTGAATTGTGTGTTTGTGTGCTGTAGCACTGGGTAAACTGAGTGTAATGGGTGTAAAAGGACCCAGTTGTATCTTTTATAAAGTTAGAATCGAAATTATGACTAGGGTATTTGAATTAAATAATGCCTGTTTTCAGTGTGACAGTTTGAATACATACTCTCCAAGGTCTTCCGCTAACGAGTATTTTGGGAAATTAAACCATTTAAACAGGTTCAAATTGATAACTCTTTTCAAGCCATTATTTCTCAAGTACCATTCCATCTTCTCATTTATATTAACTTTACCCTAATAAAACATAAAGCATTGCCTATCAATGAAACCCGTTTCTGTATTGTTAAATTTGATAGCAGCTGTGTGAACCTTCGATGTAAAGTTGTACCCTTTTTTTAACTTCCTTAAAGATAGCTCTAGAGACGGACTGCCGTTTGCTTTTTTGTTTTCCAATTATTTTGAGCAACATGGTATTCGGTGCCACAAACAACAAAGCACATAAGATTTCTCTGTATGTCTGCATTTGCGTGTGCGTAGTTAGATGTTTGTCTCTGTCATCTCGAGTGACTGACACATACTTTGCATGTACTCATACGGATGACCATTAAGAAAACTTTCATGTGAAAGCTATCATTGCTCAGCTCTGTAAAATATTCGCATTTATTAGTGTATGACTTACTACACAAACCATGAAAAGCTGCTCGCATAATCAGCAGCTCCTGCCTGTTCATGATTCTTACGACATATAATTCATTATTTTTTTCGGTTCGATACAAATAAATTACGACCATTTCTCTAGTAATAATTATTGGAATGTCGTTAACGCTCCATTTTATTATCAAGCATCGGGGAGATTGTGTCATACCACGCCTGATCGTTCGATTGTCCGTCACACCTTGTCTCTTCTTTTACAATTGGGGCAATGACATCAAATTGATAAAGTAGTATCCTCTCCATGTTGAAACGAATTGCAAAAAAGTTACAGGGGCATTTTTTTTCTTCTCCTCATCTTTCAACACATATATGTGTAAATAAATGCACGACGGAGAGAAGAATCTCTGCAAAATACCACGTATTCATTGTGAGGGAGGTTAGGGATGTATTGCAGTTATGTAACAAACAAATTTAACAAATAAAAAATAAAAATAAGAAAAATAAATCACAAGAAAAGCAAAAATGGAAAGTAGTTTTAATATTCATTTATGTTGTACCTCAGATGATCTTGATTTGAGTGGATTTGGGATTTGGCACCGCCACTCGAAATGGTATGCAGGAATTTTATTATATCAGACAACCATTGTGTCCTTTTTATGGATTTTAGGACCTGCTTACCTACATGAATAGGAAGAAATGCAAAACTAAAAATACCACTGGGATTTTTTTTTTAATTAAAGCGGCCATAAAAATTATATATATATATAAACAATTAATGGGCCTAGGAATTCTTTATGTTGTCCATAGAATTACTAAAAATACATGTCATATGTTGAGTCTGCATGTAGGAGCTATTTAAAAATAAATTCAGCTTTACTGTATCAATTCTATTTCTCTTGCTAATTGTCAATGGTCCATCTTATGAAGGAATAATTAAGGAAATCTCGGGTATTTGCTATCGAGAGCTATTGAAACTGCCTTAGTGGGAATGTTTCGATGGATGCGTATCACAATACGATCACTAAAATTCATTTATTTTTATAACAAAATAAGGATTAACGTTTAATAGTTATACTGAGAAAATAAAGGTTTAAGAAAATTACACAGGAACCACTACTAGAAAGCTGACGTGTACACACGGTGTGCCGTTTATCAGATGAATTTTTTTTAGCTCCAGTGCGATTGTAAGTCTTTTCTGGTATGCAGGAGAGGATCATGGGGAGGGCGGAACCGGCACCGCCCCCCCCCCCCCCCAACTGAGCCTGAAAAAACAGGAACTTTCCTAGTGTAAGCTTTCATTACAGTTAAATGGTTAAAATTATACCCTGGAAGTATTTAAAATGATGGAGCTTCACCTCCCTGCGCCCCCACTCAAACAGAACACTCGTCTATTTGCTTACGCTCCTTCCACCCCTAAAAGATATTCCTGGATCCGCCATTGATATTATGTAACAGCCTTGAATATAAATATATTGATGACGTTATTACAAACAGTACTATGGGGAGACATTTTGCGTGGATTCTGCCCATGCCTCTTCTGACATGGTATCGCTTTATTTTATTTAAATATTGATTCATTATAACTTATTTAATCTCATTGCGAGTAAGTAAGTCAGTCAGTCAGTAAGTAAGTGGTGAAGTGCGTCATTAGGTATTATTTAAAGATATATATGTTTGTTTCTACAGCAGAAGCACCTGCTGAAAACAGACCTGAGAAACTGAGGTAAGCTCTTGCTGTCATTAACAACCCGGCGCTAATGATGGAGGCACATCGTTTTGAAGAGGAATTATCTTCTTCCGGACAACCAAAGTGTCAATTGAAATTGATTAGTTCCTAATATTGTTATAGAAATATGTATGTTCTACCATATTTTTGTCTCCTCTGTATGATTTGTCAATATCAGGTAGGTAATGAAAATTATTTGTTCACCTTTCCATTACAGACTATAAGCACAAATCCATATTATATCTCTTTTGTTAAGAAACACATAAACAATATTTTCACTGTGGTAGCAAATAACTAAAATAGCTAAGTGTTTAGGCATTTTGTAGATTAGTAATAGATATTTAAAAATCATGCACGGTACAGAGGTTTAAGTAGTGCAGTGTTTTTTTAATTATCTTTTTATTTTTGGAATTTGTAAACGCTCACTAAACGAAATCTTGTTTTGATTGATCACGTTCCGAATTATGTGTATTGTCTTTGTTTAACTTAACCTTTAAGTTGATGTTGAACGAGAAAACAAAACGTGACGTTATTACAGCAGTATACGCATTATTGTGAAAGAATTTATTTATTAATATCTAAATGTAACGTTTTTAAAAATGTTCTTTTGAGATTGAAACTTTGTTGATTCTGCTATCACATTACAATGTCTAATCTTTAGATTTTAAGCATTTCCGTGTTTTCGAACCCTCTTCCTCCTGGTTTTATAGCATGGCTTATAGTACTACTGAATGCTAGCATATGCTGCAGATTATGATTAATGAACAGAATTTCCTTTGTTCTGTAAGCAAACTGTAAATTGTATCTGATAAGTGATACATGTTTATTTAGATGAAACAATAATATCGAATTCAATAATTGCACTGTGTTGTGGGACTCATGAGTTAAGTAAGCATGTTTTGTATGATTAATTGTAGCTTTATATTTATCTGCGATCATATGATCGAAAAAAAATTATGCTTTTCAGAATTACTTTTTTGCCAAGAACTTTCAATAGTTGCCAGTGGTGATCTAAATGTGCAGATTATTTTGAAATATTCTTTTCTGCAAAGCGTATTTTCGAATTGCATTATAGGATTATTTTGTCTTCTGATTGAATCAGAAAAGCTATATTTTATTCTTAGGAATAGTGTGATATAATATACTAGACGACACCCACGTCCCGCGGAATCCGCTTAGCGGGTAACAGGGGAGAAATAGCCCTAACCCTAAGATGTAACTCTTAGCCTAACCCTAACCTTTGAACTTTTTAATTAATTAATCAATTATCATGTTATATTTTTAGTGCAAGCCTCTAGACCGTAACAGTTAATATAAGAGCAGTCTCACGTTCATATGACCTTTATATAATATGAGAACTTTGTTTGACAGGTTATGTGCATTAGTGTCCTCGTGTTGTAGTTTTAGAATCAGAGGCTGAAGGCTGAAGGTTGTAAAACTACAACTAGGGAACTATAATGATATGAACCCCTCAAACAAGGTTCTATTAAGTTTATTGTATTGAATAAACCAAGACAATATAATTAAAATCACACATTTTTGAAAAGGTCAAATGAGAGCAATAACGCCTGGGTCGTGAAGTCTGGTGCGTGTTATAGCACAACGGTGAAAATGCTGATTTCAAACAGGACTAGTCAATGAGCGGGATCTGAAATTATTTTAAGGCAGTTTAAAAAAAAAGATATAATTAACATTTATTCATGTTTTCAGAATTTACAAAATCGTGCTGTTTCATTTATTTATCAAAGTATTATTAAATATTTACTAATTCGTGATCTTTATTGCTATGGAGTAATACACAAGTACAGGTTAACACCGAAACAGACTGGCACAGTGGCATCATTGTGACGCATTACAACGAGACTATTACGGGCCTTTCGCCATATTGGTTTTTATGAGCAATTCCTTATAAATTTATTCCCGCAAGGTTTACTCCCCTTGGGTACCCTTATAAAAGTGAATAACTTCCTTGTTGAAAAACTTATTTCTGTCAATTTGCTTGTTTTATTTCTGTGAAAGTAACTTTCCTGATTTTATTCAAGTTTGAAAATAGGTATTTAATTTATTTCCTAAAATATTAAATTTAACGTCGAGTACAGTAGCTATGGTATTGTTCGCTGCTCTGCTTTTCTCAATCTATTTAAAGCTCCCTATATGATATATGGGTAAACATTATGACGTCGTTTTAAAATGTTTTTGCATCCATCGAGTCTAAGCAAAGATTACATAAAAACATAACAAACGTACTAGGTCTGTCCACTTATCCGGATACAGACTAACATTTTGTTGTTGCTGATCGACCAATGAAATCGATTATTTTATCTAGTATTACTAGGATACGTAGTCTAGAAACAGTTACACATGTATCAAGTATAATAAACTTCTTGTCGTAATTCGAATAATTTATAAGATCAATTTAAATAGCAATGGTGGAAAATTAGGAAATATATATTTTTTTAATTTATGAAATAACTGTGAAAGAAAAATGTTTCACTGAAAGGACGTTTCGCTTTTATGAATTGGCGAATTATTTCAGCATTTATGTCAATGGAATCTTGTCACAGAAGTCTGATATTTACAAACGCACGAACTGATTGGATATAATTGCACTGAGCAGGTTTTCTAGCACATTTTAAGCAGTTGTTTATAGTACAATTATTAAGACTCTGAATTTATCAAGGAAAATTACAATAGTTAACTTCTCTCTAGCATATTGATTGTTCAAAAACGGGTTACAAATTTCAATCTTGTATCTTCATCATTAAAAGTTTAAATTCACTTGGCTCAAACGTTAAGGACCATAATAGCAAAAAGAATGAGAACTGAACATTTTTAAACTGATAACTTCAACGAAAGCTTTCAAAACTTCTGGTCCAATTATCGTACAAAATGTCTGTGCTGGTTCAGATATAAAATATATCTATACTTGTTTGACAAGAGTTTTGCAGCGAAAATGCTGAAATAATTTGCAGTTAAATCGTATAGATGAATACCATGTGTTGTTTTCATCTTTACCGTTATAATTTTAGATATTGTAAGGGTTTGTCTTTGTAAATAATTGATGCAATCACTGAATGTGCAAGTTTCTAGTTGTATTTTATACATTGTTTGAAACAATAAACGTTGTCACTTTTCGATTAAGTCTTTTGTTATTTTCAACAACGTCTAGATAATAAAGAGAGTGCGAGTGTAATGAATGGTGTGATGAATGCATATTTAGCTATATAAAATCCAGAGTCTTTCCGATATGAAGCTAATAGTCAATGAGTCTGTTATGATATATTCAACAACGTTAAACACGAAAAATTGAGTAAGTTACTAAGTTCAGTTGCGCTTGAAGTCCTATAATTACGGCCCTTTAGTTAACCGAACCGTCTGAGTCCAAAATGTTAATGTATGGGCGGATGATCGAGGAAGAAAAATAAGAAAAATAAAAGTTAAAGACATCATTCTGCAAAAGGCATCGATGCAATGTTGTTGGTAGTAAAAGAACTCATCGCAAATTTCAAAATACATCAATGACAAATATAAAGCATAACGGAACATTTCAAAAGATATTACAGCAAATTTCAAAATAAATTATTGTCAAATTGGAAACGTCGTTCTGATTTATATTAAAAACATTCCCGCAAATTACAAAATATATCATTTAAAAATGTAAAAGACGTCGTTTGAAATACTAGACACCATACTGGAAAGGATATCACTGCTCACAAAAAGACATTGCAAAAACAGACAAGAAAAATGAGATAGTTTTTCGATATGAATAGAGTTCGCTTAATTATAATATAATTACTATTATGTTGATGCATTGCGTTTTTTAAACTGCCCAGAGACAACAGTAAAGGAACGAGATTGCTAATAATTTATTGTAGAATATACCTACGTCCCACAGTAAGAGACTGAAGACACTAGAACAGCCGTTACATTACCCTTCATTCGAGAAAGATACCGTTATATTCTACTTATCGTGTAAAGAGTGATTTTTAAAAATGTTCTGATACAGTTATTCTTACACGCAACCTCGACAAAGATGCTAAGTCATGCTGAAATTGTATGGCACTTTAGAAACTAATCACATATTAGGACATTGGAAGAATTTTGTTTACAAGATGAAATTATCATTCTGGAAATAAGAACATTGATTTAGTCATATGTATTTCTGTCTGTAGGCTATAAATCTATGCTCTACTTTAAAAAGTTAAGAGCCTGGAAATGTTTCTAACCTTTTTGAAGTGACATTCAGTACTAGTCTTCTTACCTATATATTTGCTAATATTTAAACAATAAAGTGTTTGCAAAATATATTATCCTTAATTTATTCTCATTCATAACGGAAGTATAACTTGCTCGTTCCACTGAGAGATAGAGAGAGAGAGAGAGAGAGAGAGAGAGAGAGAGAGAGAGATCACTCAGTTAGTAACATTTTCCAGTGTATACAAAAATCATTGTCATGAATACCGTTTGCATTTAAATGAAAATATATAATCTCCTTCATACGCTTAAGTAATTGTTCAAGTTCTTGATGCCTCTATAACATTATATCACATGTATTAGTTGAGGATTGTAAAACCACATAAATCAGAAAGAACCGAAAAATTAGTAATCTTTATTTGCTATTATTTGTAGCGATACATACATTTTGGAACATATAATATAAATATTCACGAGAAACAATAAACGTACAGTACTGATTACAAACGTTTAACATTGACACTGAAGCCAGAAAAATATTTATGGCAATTAATAATTCCATAATGTCAATAAAGCTTACTTAGTGCCTCCTTTTGTCTTTACTTATGACCAATAGCAGGGTATACAGTTGATCCCTGGCGAGAGTGATAACACAGTAATACATAACACAAGTGGATATTTGGGATCACAATCGGACGAGGTCCCACAGATTAGTCTACAACTAGAGAATAAATAGTAACTTCAGCTCTAACATAGAATATTTATTTGATTTACCCTAATCCACAAGGTAGCTAAATTTTACCTCAAGAGTCGGGAAATTGCATAACTATTAAATAGGCAGAAGTTATGGAAATTAGCTGGGTATATGAAACATACTAAGTTACATAATAAGTTCAGGGCTGAATTCTCCGCTGTAGTCAACATTTTCATAGACATGGGGACTTCCGGTAGACTGCACTGGACCTATGAACTCATTCTCTGGTACGTGCTTTGCTTAGCTGATGCGATCGTTGGTTGGCTTGAGGTATTCTCGTGGTGACAAATTCAACATCATATTCGCTTTAACCTGATCGTTGTCAGTCTGTGGGCCACGTGCACGGCCGGCCTTTACTTCAACTGCACAGAACAAAGACAATACGGCTTTTATAAAATACCATTCAATATGTGATTAATTTTGTCATTTTACGTTTCATTTTTTATTGCATCAGTATCAGCTCATAGAGAACATTTATCCATTAATGTTATCAACATATTGATAAATATTGATCAAATATAACGGTAGCATTGTATATATTAATTTGACATACAACTTAGAGATTGGTGGACAGAAATCAACCGGTTTGGGGATGGAGAATTTAAACAATACTGTATCTGTTAAAATAATATTATCAATTTATCGTGCTTACGTCCGATTTCAAATTTTCTTTGCCTCTGAACCTTTATATTATAACGTTTATATCAAGTATGGAGTGTTTTGTTTCGGATTTTGTATGTATTAAACAGAAATTATTCTTAGACCGTACGCTCCAGAATGTAGAAAATGACGAGATTGTAACAAAGACCATTTAAGCAACATGTTGTTTGATAAATACTTATGTGCTCTTGTCAGTAGTCGGACAATAGTGTTGGAGATTATTACCTGGACTTGAGTAGTCTAAACCATTTAGTCATACATCATATTGGCGTTAGTTTTGGATTTTAACTTGACATGGAACGGCGCAAGTTCGAACAAGTTTTTGGATTTTACTTGGTTTGGTGTTTTGCAGTACAGTAACATAGATAGGTTATTTAATGTCGATGCAATTGGAGCAAAGTGCCTTGTGCAAGAGCACACAACGGTTACCGAACTGGGATGCTAGAATTCGAACCCGCACCCATTCGGTCGCGAGTCCGGTACGCTAACCACTGAGCCACTGCGGATCCCTTGCACAAGTTATTGTACAAGTCAGTTGAAGAGAGTAACAATATTCCCTCTACATGAACTTACCCACATTGCCACCTCCATCCTGTTCAGAACTGTGTTTCATTGTCGTGAATCTTCTGTAGAACATATACAGCCCGACTGCAGCCACAATTAGAACCCCTCCGCCCAGAACGCCACCTACAACTGCGCCCATATTACTCCTTCGGCGTGTAAGAGGTAAATGCTGAGACAAAAATGAGAATTTTCTTGTCGTTTTGTTTCCTTTCTTCCTTTTCCAAGTATTAGTTTTTAAAGGATTGACCTTACTGAATATGCATGTTCATAGTAATTAGCTGCTAAACAGTTCATTGTAAAAATATATATCATTATGGTACACAAATAACTCCATAGCTGCAGTGAATATAAGCAGTAAAATAGTGCAGCAAGACATAATCATAGTGATGCCGAATATAGTATTTTTGAAGAATAAGTAGCAAAAATAAAATGTGACACCGAAGATACAGGAATAAATATGAGTTTTAAACCGATTTATAATCATATGATACACAAAAGACACATCTTCGAGAAAACCTTGGCCGGGAGAAAGCATGTTGCTTTTTCGACTACAAAAGGTCAACACAGATCTAAGGCGCCACTGTTTTCAAACATGAGCGATTCTGTGATTTTGTCAGCCGGGGACATAGTCTGAAATCAGGATGTGAACATAAATTTACGTCTATTACGTTACACTAATGATTTTCACAAAACTGGCAATCAGATTAAAAACGAGATCTGCTTATAACAAGTGTTTCGAGATTTCGATTGTAATGAGATTGACAAAAATGCGTAGCAATGAAAATGAGAACGTGCACATGAGAAAAATAGCATGTATTATCACCTAAATGATTTACACAATTCTGAAGTATATGTATGCACATGCAGTATCAGTGCCAATTTGGTAGAGAAAATTTGGTACAGAAAAAATGTTCGTCCTTTTTGCGAACTCTTCAGTGGTTTGTTGACATGAATATTTCCGTTTTGACAGAACCCGGACGTTTTATCTTTTATCACAACCAAAACACCGGAAGTATAATAATCTGCAATACATAAAACAAACGTGTTTTGGTCTAAGTGGAATTGATGATCTGGGCTGAAATGAGTCAGACACATTAAATGCCTCCCCCCCCCCAAAAAAAAAAAAAAAAAACAAGGAAAAAAACCATTCACAATAAGGCGTCATTTCTAATTTTGTACCTATTATTTATTATTTTTAGCGATTGGAGTTTGAATTCATATATATTTTAACTTCAATCTAGCCTTTATTCACGACTATGGTAATTCTAATAAGAAAATAATGGTTTCTTACAAGAAAATAATGGTTTCTACACACTAAATGTAGTTCAAGACTACTTTGATTAAAGGTTGAGGTCATTGAGACCCCTTGGTCAATAATCTCCCAAGTCAACCATACCGTACTAGTGCCTTCATAGAAGACTAGTAAACATGGGCAGGGAAGTGTTATGTGCAATTCACAGTTTTCTTCTTTTTCCTAGATATATATTTGTGTGTGTGTGAGAGAGAGAGAGAGAGAGAGAGAGAGAGAGAGAGAGAGAGAGAGAGAGAGAGCGGAACAATTCTCTTTTCCAATGTTCTTACTGAGAAAATTAAACATGTACTCAAGGGAACTGTGCGGTTTGAATTTATACATATTTTAACTTAATTCTAGCCTTTCTTCCTTCGTATGCGGATGATATTCAGGTCTAGCTGTGCCTTTGGAAGAAGACAAAAAACTTTAATCGTTTCTTTGTTCTAACTCTAGACTGAAATCGGTTCAAGGATGATTTTATACAATGTACACTGGCTGATAATTAGGCATAATGTGAATTGTTTTAAATTTGAGAAAGCAAATAATTTCTATAATCTAACCCATATATATATATATATATATATATATATATATATATATATATATATATATATATATATATATATATGTCTGTCTATCTATCTATGGAAATAGTTGTAAGTACTGAAATTGTATATACATGTCTTGGTCTTGTCATTTTGCTTTCCATAATTTTTTCATACTTACAAGTATTTTATACTCAGCCCGAAAACAAACGCAGAAAATAAAATACTATTGGTGTGCTTATTTCATATCGCAATTTTTGTTTATTTGATTTGACTGAAAATAATGACTAACAAATGCAACGAGCACGTGAAAACAAATTTCCTAATTTGTCAGTGATTTTGAATATAACCTGCATAGATTAGAAATAAAGGCGCACAATGCCAAATTTGTGGTTCCATGAAGCGCATTGTTTAACCCAAACTCCAAGAAAAGTGTAGGAAACTTTCGCGTTTGTTTGACACGGAGCATTTTATATCAGTCCCTTGCCACTGTCGATAGTTGAACTCTAATCAGTATCTGTTCACTCGGTTGGTGTGGGAAATTAACCTAATCGTATGCATGTAAGATATCAAAGCGTGACTACTCTTCTAGTCTTTGTGGAAGAGCAAATATACTAATTTCATCATGAGATTTACCCAAGAAGTGTTATAATGGGAGTTTGAGATGGTTGTTACTGAGCAGGGTCAATGCCTTCTATATCCCATAACTTTTCCCACTTAGGATTATTGCACACGCGTGCATCCAGGATTGTAACCCGCGTGAGCAACCAAGCGAAGTTCCCATGGGATACCCCGGTTAGATCAATACAGCCGCTGTGAGCTTGTTATATCACTGTTATTTTTGATATGCAGTGTACTGGCTCTTGCCTGCAAGACACTGTCATTTGTATAAGGCAGTCGAGAAATGGAGTATTCTGCGTCGCCTATAATTCTCAAAGAGGAAACCGAAAATTTCTCTACTTAAGCTGTCTTGACCACTGTTGATGTGAAAACGACTCAAATTATTGTTGGTAGAAGTGCTAATTAATAATTTGAGACATGAAATTTCCATACCAAGTTGCAAGCTATGATAAGCGTGTGGGACTACTTATGCGATACTTAAAATTGATAAAACGTGCGGGACCACGCATTCAATCTTTATCACTGATTGTACACTATCACAAATAATAGGCAATAGTATGGTAATTCTAAAATGGTTTCCTTTTTACACTGACTAATAGGGAAGGGTCCGTCACATTGTTCTTCGACAGCGCTGTTAAGTTTATATATGAGTTAAGAGTTCTCGTGGCCTAATCGGTTATACTTCAATCGAGACTTTTCAGGTTCGAATCACACTCGCGGAAAATTATATTTGTATTTATTAATTGAGGAAACATCGAGCTTAGGTTGGTTGCACACAAATATGAAAGAAAAAACTGCTGATGTTCTATTAGTGTCAATTATAACTACGAGCTAGGCATAATTCTTTGAGATGCAGTTTAGTCTGAAACAACCTCTGAGCCTTCAAGGATGTCGTTTGGCTCTCTAGGGGCTGATCTGGGGTTGTAAATTCAAACCGTCGTAACTAACACTGACTAGAACACATCTGCTGACTGTAAGAAATATGTGCAAGAGCTTGAAACAGCAGCGTGTTTACTATTCTTAAAGAAATACTGTTCACAAGCACAACCCGACTCTTTCCTTTTGCATTCTATATAATATTAAGCAATCACAGCGGATATATAAAAGCTCATAAAAATATATATATATATATATATATATATATATATATATATATATATATATATATATATACATATATATATAATGTCGATAAAGCTCATATAAATATATATATATATATATATATATATACATATATATATATAATGTCGTAAACTTTACGGATTGGCACGTATAGTATCTTGAAAGGATTTATGCGAGAATTAAATTGCCCGAGCAATGGTATGTTTGTTACGTCACATTAAAGATTAAATCACTATTTCGCCTAAATACGTCATACCGATTCGTAAAAGAGGCCCAAAATATGTTGTATGATTTTTCAAATACTTATCCAGAGCATCTTGATAAATTAATCGAGTTAGTGATCGTGTTGGGACAAGAACGACGAAAATTTGGCGAAGCATATAACAAGAAGCGTTATAAGTCATTGTATGATATTGTACAAGAAAAGTTTAAGTTGCTGACGTTAAGCAAACCCAATGAAGACGACACTGAAATGACCAGAGATGACAGCAGTGAATATATCAATGGGCAAATCAATTAGAAAGATGATTTTGACAATTATATATCAATGGCATCCACACCCAACTTTTATGACGTATAAGAACTGATCTACAACGCCGCAGAAACGAAGCAGCGCAGTCAATGGGAGAAATTCTCCGACGAGATTTCCAAGTCCGATGGAGGAAAAAACATACCTGAGACATACAATAACTCCAGGACGTTTGATGTTGTTGGATACAATCGTGCAAAGTCTGGCCGTGTTCGAGTTGGTGGAATACTCGATGATGGATCATTTGAGCTCATTTGGGCCGAGACAGATATGATGGAAATTATATCCAGGCTTGCAAGCGATGTTTATAAAGATTCCAGAAAGAACAAGTCTATTTCTTTGCAAAAGCCTGATCTACAAATTCATGTTACCATAACACAAGAATATGGTATGTCGCTTTATGGACTGCGTGAGATTCTAACCTATAATCTAGATGTTAGCCTCCGGATTCAGATACCACTGTACGCACAAGAGGAGATTTAAAAAAAGGCGACAGGAAAAATCAACCAATTAAATAACGTTATGTGTATATAGAAAGTTCAATGGCATTGGGACGCAATCAATGTAAAGGTGTATGCCTTGGAAAACGTGAACTCTGCGGCTGAACATGTCATTATAAATAGTCTAAATCACATTTGCTCGCATTACGTGTTGGCCCCGGTGCTCGATCATGCTTTAAATGTGGTATAGGAGTAAAGTCACGTAATAAGCTTTGCCGACAATGCTGATCAGTGCGCGAGTATTATCGTGCTCTGCCGCGAAGAGTGGAACCCGTCATCGAGGAAGAACCCAACGATGCCGTTGAGGAAAAATACAGTAAAATCAATGAAATAATAGCCAGGATTTAAGCGATTGCGGTTTCTGATCCTGGCAAAGTAAAAACAATACTACAAAAATTTATCAATCAGGCGAGATACGTGTGCTATTAGAACTCACAGATGAGCCGCGTCCAGCCGTGCGACAACTTCCCCCAGATGAACCTCTGCTGGTTGCAACGGCAACTGTAAATCAACTCAAACAATCCTCGCGAGAACGTGTAATAAACATACCGAGCGGCGCAAGAAAATCCGACATACTTACACTATTGGGACTCGCGGACGAGCCTCGTCAGACCGTGACACAGCTTAATGAAACAGCAGCACAGTTACGTATTAAGATTCCTCCACGGGCCAAGCAGGCTGATATTGTAAGCAAGGTCGCTAATGAACAAGACTATCGCCGTATCGCACGTACTATTGCTGAAGAGGCTGTTGTGAATGGTCCTCAAATAATCCAGAATTTTAATTTCACAAGCGCTTTTGTGATCTTCAAGATTACCAGGCAATCATCCCACACTTGTACAAACCGGGCAACGACGCTGTGAAGCTTCTATCAAATATGCGTCGGTCGATTATATCAACGTCGCAGCACGTGGGTGAAACGGTGCTACCGTCCGAATTCAAGGTGGACATCGTTCTCAAGGTGGAATTTACCATGCCTGGTCATCTAACCAATGGTAGCTCTGCACCATCTATAACATCGCAGCCCTGTTTTCATAGTGGTGCCTGTTTAATCTTGAAGCACAAAGCCAACGAGACCATCAATGAAGAAATTGATAAAGGTTATGCAAAGATCATCGTGAAGGTTGAAAAATACTCCAGAGGAGGTTCAGGATGGATATTTTCCAGAGACTTGGAAGTCCATCTTCATATTTTCCTGTACAAACCTTTCCGTTGATCGAGTTATATTCCAACACCAGCTTGTATTCCACCACGAACGGTGATAAGCATAACAAAAACGGCCCCAACCGATGTTTCGAATGGGCGATCTTACCTGCGTCGCATCCCGTAAGCAATAGTACAGATCAGTCTCGAAAATACAGATAGCGCCTTGGTGAACTCAAGTTTGGTAACATAGAATTTGTTGTACAGGTTACTGATATCGGTAAGTTTGAACGACTCAACCCTGATATCGCTGTTAATGTGTTTGTTTAGAATAAAGGCCATCACCCGAATCAATTATCTCCACATGCACACAAACGGACTTAACTTATGTATCTGCTCTTATTGAGTAACGCGGACGACTCAGCGGCACGGTACCACTATGTGTGGATAAAAGATTTTCCACTAAATGTTTACCGGCACAGTAAGCACAATGTGAGGAAGTTTCCGTGACGACGCTGCGTGTGTGTATTTAGCAACAGCTGCTTGACAAACATGAATTTTACTGCGGGGGAGTCAGCGAGAAGCCGCAGTGTACGATCATGCCGGAACCTGGTAAGAATATTTTGAAATTCACCGTGGTGCAACAGAAGATGAAGGTCCCATATATGTTATCTACGCGGACTTTGAATGCCTGAACGTTCCCATGAATGAACCTGAGGTTCAATCAAATACGACGCAAGTTGCTGAACAAGTTACATGCGGGTTTTGCTACACTGTTGTTAGATGTGCTGGAGCAACAGAGCCGCCAATGTTGTACCGTGGCAACGACTCGGTTGAGGTATTTATTAAATCGCTTAAAGTTACAGCAAAATGGATTCGACAACAGCTCTTCTCGCCCGCAGAAATGATTATGACCCGTGATAAACTTCGTGAGTTTTCCGAGGCAATTCATTGGTGAATATTTGATGATCCCTTTGAGACCGATGAAACTGAAAGTTCAAAAGTTCTCGATTACAGTTACATCAGTGGTGCGTACAGAGGAGCCGCACACAGCGCATGCAGTCAACTGCTGCGAATTTAAACAAGAATTCCGGTTGTGCTTCACAACCTGAGCAGGTACGACGGTCACTTGATCATGGAAGGAGTCGCAATGTCATCAAATGCACCAATAAGTGTCATTCACAACAACGTGGAAAAATACGTGACGTTTCGGCTGGGTCAGCTGCAGTTCATTGACTCGCTGCAGTTTCTCAATTCCAGCCTGGACGAACTCGTTAGAAACATTTCGGCAGGAAGCGACGATCGCTGATAATCGAACGATTGGTTTGCTTAGCTGCAAAGGAATTTAACCATACGAGTCTGTGAGAGACTGGGACAAGTTTGCCGAAATTCAGTTGCCATCGATTAACGCGTTCCATTCGTCGCTGTATCGCGAAAGTATTTCAGCCAACGACTGCACGCACGCGAACAATGTCTGGTCTGTTTTTGGCTGTAAAAATCTTGGCGACTAGCACGATATATATCTGCATGCGGATGTGTTGCTGCTCGCGGATGTCTTCGATACGTTTCGTGATAGAGCCATGCTCATGTACAAGCTAAATCCCGCGCATTACTTCTCGTCGCTGGGAATGGCCTGGGACTCATTGCTGTCAAAAACCGAGGTCGAGTTCATTGATATCAATGCGCTTCTGTTTATTGAACGTGGTATCCGTGATAGGCGAAGTCACCGATAGGCTCACGTGAACAACCCACTTGTAAATGGATACGACCCTGTCGCCCCAAACATCCACATGTTATATCTGAGACCCATAGCCTGTATGATTAGGCAATGATGGAGCCAATGCGAGTATGCTAGTTCATATGGATTCATCACGCGGATGTAGTCATACACAACACATATATGAGTACAGTCATAACAGCGACCATGGATTCTTCTTTGAAGTTAACCTCGAGTATCCAGACAAGCTGCACAACACCCACAATGATTATCCGCTGGCCCCAGAAGCGCTGTCGGTGCCCGCGAGTGGCTGGCCCCTTATCAGTGTGAAATCGTGGATTATTCCGGGCGCAATTTTACAGAATGCGTCAAGCTTGTACCGAACCTGAGCAATAAACTTACTTATGTAGTCCACGTGCGCAATTAGCAGTTATATCTGTGGTTAGGGATGCTTCTGTCGTGCGTCCTGTGTCGTCCGTCGACGGTTCGTGCGTCAACATTTGCTTGTTGCCACTTTGGAGGCTATAGTTTTGATCCAATTTTTAACAAACTTTAAATATAGTTTATATCGTCAGTATCTCAATGTCCGTATATAATCGAAATCTATGCATTTTAATGAGTTGATCTTGCATCTGGTTAGCTGACTTTGGTACATTCTGGAAACCATATGTATGATCTAATTTTTATTAAACTTGGATAATATGCTTATATCACCAGGTCTAGGACGAGTTTGATAAATATTGGGATCCACGCATACTAAGGAGGTGATATTGTATCTGATTGGCTGGAGTAAGTACTTCTGATCCGATTTTGATCAAATTGGGACACTGGGCTTATATCACAAAGATGCTGGATGAGTTTGAAAATGAGCAAGATCCCAGCATAATAATGAATCGATCTTGTATCTAATTAGCTGAGTCTGTTAGCACTCTGGAAGCCATATTTTTACCCCATTTTGACCAAACTTAGCATATATGCTTATAGCATCAAGATCTCAGACGAATTCGATAATGAGTGAGATCCACGCATAATAATGAGGTGATCTTGCATCTAATTGGCTGAGCATGTTATCACTATGGAGACAGTATTTCTGATCCTACTGTGATCACACTTGGAATATACGACATAATTTGGTAATGAGCTAAATCCTCGCATTGTATTGAGATGATCTTGCATCTGATTGGTTGAATGTGTTACCACTCTAAAGGTCATATTTTTTTTTATCCGATTGCGATCAAACTTGCAATTTACGCTTATATGATCTAGATCTCGCATCAGTTACATAATTAGCGAGATCCACGCGTATTAATGAGTTCAAATGAAGTGATCTTGCATCAGAAAACCAATCTAGAGACAGCATTCTTATCCTATGTTTGAGTAAGTTTGGTAAATAGATTTAAATCATCAAGCTGTTAGAGGGGAACAATTATGATCAAGATAAACACATAATGATGAGGTTATCTTGCATCTGATTGGCTGAGCTTCTCAACACTTTGATG
The DNA here is from genome assembly GCA_029931535.1 of Margaritifera margaritifera. Taxonomy (NCBI): domain Eukaryota; kingdom Metazoa; phylum Mollusca; class Bivalvia; order Unionida; family Margaritiferidae; genus Margaritifera; species Margaritifera margaritifera. The sequence continues at coordinate 3,678,756 of JAQPZY010001627.1, read as the reverse complement.
ACTCTTTCTGATCAGACTTTTATCACATTTAGTAAATATCCTTATATCATCTAGATGTCCAATGAATTTTATTATGAGCAAGATGGGTGCATACTAATGAAATTCAGCGCAGTTAGAAATAGTTCCTAATTCGTATTTTATATAATAAAAGTGTTTTCTCTTTTAACATGACATCCTATTATATCTAAATAAAAGTAATGGAAATAATGCATGATATTGACTATTTAGAATTGCATGATTGGGGTTACAAAGAGCTCTTCTCATTGCAAACAAATACAAGTCGTATAAAAGAAAAATAAAAAAATTTTACAATACCAAAATAAAAATCATTTATATAAAGCAATTTATATAAATAGCAAACTTAAACACCTCAGGGATTAAAATTAATAGTTTTTAATTTATAAGTGAAGAATAAAGCATAAAATAAAAAATATAACAAGGAACAGTCAGTGTAGTGAAAATAACTGGGCATAAGATGAATTTGTAAAATTAATGAAGCAATGCAATCTTGAAACATTATAATGATACGTTGTGAGTGTACAAAGAGATATACTAGGCAGATTAGCTCAGTGCTTAGCTTGCTGGACTCCTACGTATGAGTACCGGGTTCGATTTCCAGACGAAGTCCGGGTCATAATCTGTGTCCTTATGCATGAAACTTGACTCTCATTGCCCAACAAACAAATTTAACTAAAGTCACTAGGCAAAACACATTAAAAACCGTATTTCAAAATCACGTAAATTTCCAAATACTTTCAGTTTACTTTTGAAAATATTGTTCCCAAGTGGTTAACTATTTGTTCTCCAATAATGGGTCCAGGACCTATTCACATTTTGTGAAGAGATAGTATCTGAGGAAATATTTGGTTCGATGCATTGATGTTAGAAACAACGTACAATTGCACACTAACGTAAATTATGTGCAATGTTGTATTAGGGATCAGAATTTCTTTATAAAAGTATGCATATTTGCTTGCAAATGATTGTACTTTTGTCTAATATTGATTTTGCTCTACTAAGAACATGTTTCCTGTAAAAAGAAATATGTAAGTTTATAAATTTATTTCTATGGAATTATTTCTAAAAACTTTACCACAGTTGAAATCTGATATATTTAGTGAAATAGACTTTAACAGTTGCTAGTATTCCCATGTTAAAGTGCTTGAAATATTTGTCATTTATATGTTATTTGCATTATTTTATGGTATTTCATATCACTACCAGTAGCCACAAATTATCTGAAATTTATATTGTCTATTTCTAGCTTTTAATTTAAAACAAATACCCCAACATGCTTTACTGCTTTCTCCTAAATACTTCCAAATTGAATCACCTAAGAGTAACAACAAAATATTGTTAATTGTAATTTCAATTCATGTAAAAGTGATGTGGCTATGTAGACCTCAACTTAAAGCTTCGTCTATAAACTTAGCTTTTAATGATCTTGGAGGACTAATGAGCAGGAGACCATGCATATTAATTATGCCTTTATCTTTAGAAAGAACATTTATCAGGAAACAGGACAATAGGAAAAATTGCCATGCTAAAATGTTTGGAGCTTAGCTTACATAGGCTGTGGTCTTTGAATACTACATAAGCCTGCCTAGAGAAATCATCTACTATTAGATTATCTAATTCAGGTGAGCTATACAAGGTCCACTTGGATCTCTTGTTTACTTTTTGTCCGTCAGTCTGTCCATCCATCCATCTATCACTCATACTTTTGTTTCTGGAGAAAACCTTATTATAGTTATTTAGATGTGCCTTTTCAGATTTGACAATCGTCAGAGTCAATATCATGTTGCCATCAGTAAGTCCGATTTCCTCCAAATTTGGTTAATTTTCCTTTTCCTGTCTGAGTGGTGTAGAATTATACCTTTCTTTGCATGTTCCTGACCACTTGGTCATTATTCTACCTTTCTTGACTTAGGATATTGTGTGAATGATCTTTATTCTTAAATGTCTTTCTTTTCAAATCACACATTTATATAGAAGTGTTAAGAGAAAAAAACTACCTGCAATAAAATTGAAGGACAAATTTTAACGACTTATTTAGGCTTCTTATATTTTTGTTACGCAGTTCTTCGCTAAGGCTTCTGTTGCAAATAGTCAGCTACAGATGCCAAGGCTGATCTTGAAGACACAGACCGCCTACTTAGGTTATTCTATGGGAAACACATACAGGTCTTCAATATAATGACGGATTAAGTTTCATGTTCTTGTGACAGAAAAAATAAATAAATTTTTACCTGTTTGCGAGACACTTAAACTTCTTACACTCATTGTAACAGCAATGGATGTGCATGCTAAATCAACCATCGATAAAATATAACTTCCATGTCATGTCAGTAATGGTCATTTGTGTAATCAATGTGAAATCCGACCTTAATCCCCCAGCTCCCAAGAGATGAGCTGCAGCTGTACTTAATTATTAGAATTTTTGCAGGAATTCAATAATAAATGAAAAATAATTTCAATTTTCCTAATAAATGTAGATGTACTTTACTTAATTAGATATATATATATATATATATATATATGTGTGTGTGTGTGTGTGTGTGTGTGTGTGTGTGTGTGTGTGTGTGTGTGATCATTCGGCAATAGAAAACCGATACAGAAAGTACGAAAACATATGAGTAGTGAACTCTATTAAATATTCTTTCATTCTTTAATTTCCATGTGGTTTCTTTATAAACAAAGCTATTTGTTCAGCTGCCAGCCAAGCTTTGAGCTCACCTTGCCGTAAAGTCCAAGTGGACTTAGAGTCGGAAGCAAAATTAGGCCAAACCCGTTAAGTGTCAACAGGAATTGTAAATGACAAATATAAATAAACATAAATGACTTGACATCAATTTTTTTGCTTTTTGGATTTTTATAAATTTGTTAACCTTTCGGATTATAATGTATAGATTGAAGTGGGATTATGTGTTTTACAAAACAAAATATTACATTTTTCGTTTCTCTTGTTTGAGATTTTCGGTCAGGGCTCATGGAAACAATTTGACTCGTCCTGACCAGTTAAACATTAAGTGACCAGTTAAATTTTGTTTTAAACTCGTTCTAGTTCTGAGTAGATTCATTAATATATCAGTGTTTTTATGCGTGTAATGTAGTAGCAGAGTGAGGCAAATTGTTTTGCTGCTGTCTGTGCGTATGTCCACACGTCTGTATGTCCACTAAAATGTCTTTCCAAAAGTTCATTTTTGTCGGTTCTGATGGTGGACAGGGTGAAATGACGGAAGCTGCTTCAGACAAATACAGTGGATAGTATCACATTTATCTATGTATCTCAGCTATTTTCCGCGAAATGTTGTCAACATCAGTCCAGATCACCTCTAGTTAAGACATCTGTTTGCATATCGTGTGAATAATTATCATTTATCACTTTCTTCAATGTGAATTATGTGGCATAAGACAGGTAACAAGTCTAGCTACACCATAAATCTTGTAAGTGAAATACCCATCTACATCACAGATAAAAGGCTGAATTCACAGCCAAGAACATGTGCGTGAGTGTTTCATATTTGAGTGGGCTATCGATAGTTTTTTTTTGCGCCACTGGACGAGACTGAACCCTCTTAAAGTGCTATTTCTTGTCTTACCAGTGAATCATAGTTGAGACATAGGTAACACTTTTTCACTCGATGTCGTCATTGTCGTTGTCAAACTTTTTAGTGAAATAAAGTCCACTTTTCTCACGTATTTTAGACTACTATATACGCTGACATGTCAATACAGCAAAATATATTCCTCCACTATTGGTCATTAAATATCACCGACCCCTCAGAAAGATCCTTCTGCGCCATGGTGGGACATAAATGAGGTACTTGAATGCGCCAGCACTTAACTTTTTTTTCTGAACGGTACTACTAAATATAGTTTAAGTATCTACATCAGTAAGATACTTATAGAAATACTATGTGGTTGAAGCGTGGCAAAGTGACAGGTGTAAGTTACCTAGCTACGACAGTCTGGACTGTATAACTTTCACTCAGTTTCACATGCTGGGTGGGTGGGTAGGCATATTCTCTGACATGGCTAGGGATAGTGCTGTCCCCGACCACAGTTTTGAGTGATCATGGCCACTCGATTGTGCCACTTTGAGTACTGTAGTCCTAAATTTGGTACCCGTTGCAGCCCTACCAAAGAGCTGAAGGTAGGACTGAAGAAGTCCTGTCGTATTGTGCATGAAAACCAAAGTACAGTTTGGCATTCAACCTTATCAATGAAGATGAGTAACTTAATTGTTACAGTTGATTCATTTAGGCACTTCTTTAAATTAGCACACATTTCTGTCCATGCAAAACCTTCAGGATAAATGAGCATGACCCTTATTTTACATCTTTGGAACAAAGGATACATAAGAACGTTCCCAGAAAATAAAGACAAAAGATTGTTTCGGTTGATATTAGACTGACTGAATCGAGTGTACCCAAAGCTGGCATATTGAATAGGTTGCGCAAATAAGCATAAGATGATCAATTATGTTGACTGTTCTAAAAGTCTTAGTGATTTTGATTAGCTTGTTCACCAATTGAGAGCACATGGTCGATGATCATGTATATAAAAGGTAAAGAAAAGAAAATGAAATCTTCAGCAAAAACACTGCTACATGTATTTACAACGTTAGCATACATGAAGGAAAAAATGTAGTGTTAAGTGTCCAAAATAAATTCTACAAAGGAATAGTTACTGAAGCACGGAGAATTCAAATCACGATACAGAAGGCAGGCTCGTAATGCTATTTGTTTGAATTTTCCTGAATAAACAAGAAACAGGTGAAGATATTCGAAACCACTGTTTGTCTGTTTGTTTGTTTGTTTTCAAATTACCCCAATTTTTGACTTTGTATGGAACCTTGGGCTCCACTGTTTCCACTCCTCGAATGAACACTACAATATTTAAGCCAAACTGAATTTAAGTTGAATCGACGGCAAAACCATAAATACTAGCACGTGTCAATACAGATAATTAAACTACTGTCCTACCATGTGCGCGCGACACCTGGCGACCAGACAACGGTAGGTAACTTTTCACGACTAACTATGGTATCAGCTACCACGCGTATTGACAAATCACTGTGCTCCTACAATTTTATTAATGTTATTGCCATGAAAATTGGTGCATCGTATGGTCATCTTCTGAAAGTGCGCCTGTCGACAAATCACCTTTCTCGTGCAATTTTTATTAGAGTTAATACCTTTTTTGACTTGGAGCTGGATGTAATATTTCAAAGAATATTGTGAACACAACTAGTCTCTCGTTTTTCAGTGGATCATGTTATGTTCGTCTTTTGAAGACCATTTTGTCCATGCAATTATTAATAGAGTTATTACTCTTTGTTTTGCAATATAATGCAATGTATGACAGAATCTTGTAAACGTAACTTTTCTTGTAGTTTTTATGTATCTCTGTGAAAATAAGGTACCTTTATGTTCATCATATGATGGAGCGCATGCTGACAAATCACTGTATTTCTGATATTCTTTCTATGAGTTTAGAGATTAATGCAATATTTGACAGAATCTTGTGAATGCAACTACTCTCACAGTCTTCAGCGGATTACTGTTACAAAATTACCATTTATATCATTTGCACGTTTGTGCCGTGGGTTCAGACTATTAGGTGAGTCCACTAAGTCTTGATGACAGCTGATTTTATCAACTCGGGCCATGGCAAGCTTCGAGTTGATCAAGAGTGCCTCGAGCTTTGATACAGCTCTATGCAAGTGAATAGCAAAGAGTTAAAGCATATCTTACTTTTTCATACTGAATACATGTACTCAAGTCACTGAAGATGATAATGACTGATTATCTGATATAAATGCAAGTAATATATATGTATTTAGAGACCGTAGGAAATGAAAGAGTTGAAACTAATGATGATGACGATGTGAGGCATTGCTTTAGAATCAGATACTAGTACAGGTAGTGACAGTTTGGCTGATAGGTGTAAATAATGCACAGAAAATGGAATAATCACACTTCTAATGATCCTGCAAATGAACAAAACTTGTTTTGATTTAATATGAAACATAAGATTTCTTTTTTTCCAGCTGTGCAGCAATTTAAAAGAAAACACCCATTACGAAGTTATGTGTATGTACAATATTATTTCAACTCTTCTCATGTGTATATTGAATATAAGCATTACATGTGAAATTAATTAAGTAATAATTAGTTTTAAAAAAAGAATTACTACTATGAGATTATTTGAGTAATTTAAAGGAATGCAATGCAAATGTTCATAATTTTGG